>CM053510.1:14134365-14218065 GCA_028627145.1 Eidolon dupreanum
TGAGGTCCTCAGCCCTTGATTTTGTTTGCCTTTGCTGAAGTCCCACAGTTTTGCTGAGAACTGTAGCATTTCTATAAGACTTAGGGCCAACTTTTACAACTTGGCTTATAGAAATAATTGCTTGACATTTGACAAAGCAGCTTTATGCTACAATGTCTGACCAAGATAAAAATCCCCTTGGCTTGCATTAAATACAGAAGACACCCAGATTGCAATGGCTACAAGTAAGGTGTGACAAATTGCATTTTACTAAGATGCCCTTCTGCACTGTGATCTTGCCATGTTCCCATTAAGAAGTAGAGTCTAATTGTCTTCTCTTGAATCTGAGTAATTTACATGACTTGCCTAACTGATAAAGTATGGCAGTAGTAAGATTCAGGACTTCTGAAGCTATGTTATGAGAAGGCTTGTTGCTTCTACCTGGATCTCTTGTAAGCCAGCCACTATTTAAAAAATATAACTAACCGGAGACTATAGTGCTGTAAGAAGCTCAAGCCATATTGAGAAAGTCTGGAGGATAAAACACCATGTGGAGAGAGAGGAAGGCCAAGGAACATGGAGGCACAGGGCATGTGTGTGAAGATGCTGTCTTGAAAGTGATGTTCCAGACCCAGTTGCCTTAGATGATGCCATAAGGACACACTGTCTAGTTTTGGGATAGTTTGTAATGCAGTAATAGATAAGAAGAGCGCCACTTGCACACCTATAAAAATCTCCAAAAAATGTACACTGATGACACTGCACAGCAAGAAAGTTAAAAGACCTTGATCCATCAATATCCTAATGTTATTTATTTCTCTGAAAAACAGATTTCCCTTTGAGGGTTCTAAGTATTTGGCTTAATACAGAAGTTGCCGGTGTTTTTGAGCTCAACTTCTCCCTCCTCCTGTATTCTGCTTCCTCCCCCAAAGATAAGACCTAATACTCTGAAATTTACAGCCTGATAGAGAGCACACATTCTCTGAAAATCATGTATTACAAAAAGAAAGGGAAGGAAAAGAGTCGCCAACAGACGCTGTTTTTTTTTTCTTCCAGACTTACCAATCAGGTGTCACTCTTTATCCTGGCTGAAAATGATAACTGGGGTAGAGAGAGATCAGAAGTGCTAAATGTTAAAGAAAGAGATGCTCTACAAACAATAAGAGAGAGACCAATCATTTTCCCTCCCTCTCCCCCTTCTCCCGCCATGAGAATCGTAACCAAAATGACTTCTGCCCAGTGTCATAGGAGAAAGATAGAGAAAAGGTGATGACATGCAAATAATATGTAAGGTTCCATCCTCTCACAGTTAAAAACATACACTATAATCTATTTTAAATCAGTGTATTATCAGTTAAGACTTGTCAGTTGCAATTTACTGAAACTCACATGAGCTAACTCAGGAATCAGTTATAAGGATAAAAGCGGGAATGTAGCTGGGTCTCAGAAAGTATCTCCTGCTCCCATCTCTCTGCTTCCAGGCATGCTGTCTTCATTCTAATTTTTCAAACAGGTCTTCTTTTTCTGTTTACTGAACTAGATTAGATGACAAAAGGGAGAAAAAAATCTCAGTTTTTAAATTCCAAATTCCTGGTAAATGGAAGACTTATGGAGACATCTTGAGCTTGGTGCATCTTCCTGGACTTGACCTTGGTCAAGGGCCACATTATGTGAGTGAGAAGAAATGGTTACCTTAAAAAAAATCATCTCTTCCCATGAAATAACTTAGAAAGATTAGTATTCAATCAAACATGAGTTTACAACAATCACCAAAGATTTTATGACAGAGTATATGAACTGAAAACCTGCTAGGGAATCCATGATGCCACCATTGTTGGTGTATAAAATAAAAGACACTATAGTGAAAACTCTAGGAAATTAGTAGTAGCATTTACAGAAGAAAAGAGGGGGAGATTTAAGGGCATTTCATCATCTTCCTAGATGCCATATGAAGTCAAGGAGTAGGGAACAGAACATATTCTCTGGAAGATGAGTCTAGTATAGCTAATCAGACTGAAGTTCGTATACAATTTGTATACTTTGTCCTCCTTGGACAGCAAGGAAACAGCCTGAAACACCAAACCACTGTCACCTTGCCATCTTCTTTAAGGGTATATTGCAACATTCAAATGATATGATTGATATAACTACAATAGGCACCTTCTGCTAATTGAATTGGAAGTAACACTGCATCTTCAATATATTGAATAGTGCCCAGATTGCAAGAGGAGGGCAATATGTCAGAAAACTGTCTAAGAAATCGATTAAAAAAATTAGATGTTTCCAATGTTTCATGTGTGTCTCTCATAATGTTTCTGAGAAAGATGTCCCATGGCCCATATATGCATCCTCATAGCTAAAGTGATTTGGAGGTCTTAATATGTGTGTAATAAATACTGACTCGTTGATTAAAACCTAAAAATTGTTCAGCAGCTAGAAACATTCTTGGTTAGATTTAAGACACCACATTCTTTAGAATGACAGAAAACATGTGCACAAAGATTCTTGACCTATGCAACCATCTCAATCTGGAACTATTAGCAAAAGTTTACATGCTGTTTCAGTTTCCCAGGGCTGCCATAAAAAAGTACCACAAACTAAGTGATTTAAAACAACAGAGATTTATTCTGGAGACCAAAAGTTCAATATCAAAGTGTTGGCAGGACCATGAACCTTTTGAAGGTTCTAGGGGAGGGTCCCTCCTTGTCTCACTCAGCTTCTGGTAGCCCCAAACGTTCCTCGGTTTGTGGCAGAATAACGTCAATCTTTGCCTCAGTCTTGAAAGCTGTCTTCCCTCTGTGTCTCTGTGTCTTCATGTGGCATTCACTTTTCCATGTCCCTGCTTTCTCTTCTTATAAGAACACAGGTCATTGTGGATTAAGGCCCCACCCTAGCAAGGCGCTGACCTTACCATAACTTGATTATATCAGTTAAGACTCCATTTCCAAATAAGGATATAGTCGTAGGTCCCGAGAATTAGAACTCAGTATGTTCCTTGGTGGGAACATAACTCACCACCCATCAGATGCTCCGTTATGTTAAATTCCTAAATGAGACACCTTTAAATGATTAAATCTGTGATATTCAGAAAGCCAAACATTTGATTAGCTGCTTGTTGTTTTGAACAGGAAAGTTTACGCACACAGTCAGATTTCACATTCCTTTCAAAGAAACGAGGCTAAAAACCATTCTTTGCTTTACTAAAAAATAAATACTCTGATTTCAATGTTTTTACACTGAGGAAAAATGCTGTTTTTGGAGGCAACAATAAAATATAGAAGCACTTGGATAATGGTGCCCACTGCAATGAACACCAGAGCAAGTGCCACCACTTTGGCACACGGAAAACTTACTGATTTGAAAGAACACTGCATTAAAAAAAGATTTGATGGGCCATGAGAACATAAAATAATGTATTGTTTTATAATCCATTTGAGCATTCTTGGAAGAAAAGCTCTTCGTGCTTAGTGAGTAGTTTATGGTTCTTAGAGGCTCCTATAAATGTTTATGTTGATTTCTGTACTTTTGGAGGCAGCTGCTTTCATTAGAAAAGGAGCGTGGTTTTTGGGTGACAGATGCTGTGACATAAAATCAGTTTTTCTTCCCATCTTAAAATTTACTTCTACATATTGCGGCCAAAGAAAAAATTAAAAATATTATCATATAAAAAATGCCGTGATGCTGCATATATTCATTCATTCGATAAGTATTTATAGACTGCCTAAATGTGCCAAACTTTTGCTAAAAATTAAGAGTAGTAATATATTTAAACATGATGAAGTAAAAAGAATAATTAACTGTATCATGAAAATCATACTTCAAATGCATTATTACTACTGGGAACCTGAGAATAACAGAGGCCAGAGTATGAATCCTAATCTTGCCATTTGCTGGTTTTCTGAAATTATTTAAACTACTTTAATTCTCAGTTTAGTACTTGCAAAGTGAAAATAATAGCTTCTTCCTTAGTGGACAGTGTTACCTTTAAATAACATTTACATATAAAAGCACTCAACAAAAAAACTGAAAACCTGGGACATTTAATACTCATTAAGTAGTATTTGTTATTGCTAATTACTATTATTAACAATTTTAAAAAACTAATGTTCAAAATGTCTCAGAAGGTTAAACCTAATATATATAATTAGTTGTCTAGGTTTGCAACCCTGGAAGTCTTAAAACCTCAGAATATGTATTCCCCCAATTCTAGAAGCTAGAAGTCCAAAATCAAGTTGTCAGCAGAGCCATGTTTCCTCGGAAGCTTCTGGGGAACAAACTTTCCTTGTCTCTACTGGTTTACGGTGGCTGCTGGCAATCTTGGCATTTCTTGGCTTGTAGATGCATCACTCCAATTTAATCTGTGCCTCTCTCTTCACCCCGCATGCCTGTGTTTCTGTACTCAAATTTTCTCTTATAGAAACATCAGTTTCATTGGATTATGGACCTACTTTATTCTAGTATAAACTTATTTTATCATATCTAATTAAATCTGCAAAACCTTATTCCTTATGTCCAAATAAGGTCACATTCATAGCTTCTGGATAGACATGGGTTTTGGGGGGACACTACTCTACTCAACACACTCTCTAAATACACACACACGTGCACACACACACACACATACACACACACATACACACACACACACACGGTTTAAAAATTTGTGAAATATTTTATAAACTCTAACTTCCAAAGCACTAGAAACTTCTGTGAAGCAGAGGTACCTGAGTATCTCTGTTTAACTGACTTAAGACTTAAGGAAAATAATTTATGATTTTCTGACCAAATTTTATTTCTTTCCTCTTCGAATGTACTAAGTTGACCTCTGCCATTCCTGAGATGTGTAGAGTGGCCTGGAAGAGCAGGATATCCAACTATCTGATCTGACACACTGAACAAAAACCATGGGGTCAAAATAAAAGGTATGGAGTTAGAAACAGATTACACAGAAAAGGCTTAGAGATATGCTCCACATCTCTCTTTCACCCAGCAATGCTATTCCTAGGATATCTGTAATTACACTCTTGAAAGATCCAGATTAAGACTGTGATAGTATTCTTTTATATAAAATTGGAAATAGTAGAACATAATGGCTTCAGGCAGTGCTTTCTGAAGTAGATATTTCAGGAGAAAATATTTCAAAGTCTGTGAGAAATTTATATTTACAGTTTTTATTATGACTTAATGGTTTCTACTAGATAGTATATATATCTAAATTGATAATAGATAAAACTATCAGGTGTATATGCATATCCACATACTGTGTGTGAGCTCAAATTTTTAATTGATAGAGGTTTGTATTGAATTTTTGGAAACTATTGGCTTAGAACTTGACTTTGTATTTATGCATTTATTAATATAGATATTTATATATAGTGTATTCATATGTTTGTATAATTATTAAAGTATTCATCTACTGTTTATTGGCTACATCTATGTGACGTTGTAGTCTAGATGTAGAGACATAGTATAAACAGAACAATGTACCTACTCTCAAGGAGTTTACATTTTAATGAGGGAGAAAGCCAAAAAATAATTATCTATCTAGCATTACAAGAGATAATAAATTAAGAATTAAAGGGAATCAAGGAACACACAAAAAAGCATAATTCACTAATTTTTAAAAAAATTATAAATTGGACTTTATCAAAACTAAAAATTTATGTGAAAGACACTGAAAGAAAACTATAAAGACAAGAAACATATTGGGATAAAATATTTGCAAAAAAAAACATGATCAAGCAATTGTATAGAAGTGTTCATAAAACTCAAAAATAGGAAAACAAACCAATTAAAAACTGGGCAAAAGATCTGAAAAGATCCTTCAGAAAGAAGATATACATAAGACAAATAATCCTGTAAAAGGTGCTCAACATCTCTTGTCACTAGAGAATTGCTAATTAAAGCAAAAACAAAATTTTTTTAGAATGGCTAACAAACAAACAAACAAACAAACAAACCCTGACAAGTGGCATCATCAATATGGCAAATTAGCAAGCTCCAGGACCATAATTCCCCTATGGAGACACCAAATTAACAATGACATAAGGACCAAAATAGCTTTTTGAGAAGTCTAGAAACCAGTTTAGAAGCTGAAGCAACCAAGCAAATGCCTAATCAAGAAAAAACTACACCTTACCAAAGAAAACCTATTTATTAACAAAAAATGTAAAATATAATGAGCAGGAAAAAAAAAGAAAAAAATGACACCCCAAACAGTAAGAAATTCTGTAGCACTCTGCTCCCCTCTGTCCCTTCACCTGCTCACAGCAGTGCAGCATAATTAAAGCAGAGGTAAGCTGTCCAACTACCACAAGTAGAACAGGATGACCTACCATATATCTTGCCATAGTCAAGATAGGAAATTATGGATGGTCGGACTTAACACAAATGCTGAAATAAGAGAGTAGTGGTTAGCTATGGGTCATATTATGAAGATAGAGTCAGCAAGCTTTGCATATGAATTGGGTGTGTGCAGTGAAAGATCATTCATGGAGATGAGTATGAATAGGAGATCCACACATTGAGTGAGCATAAATCAAGAGATTTTGTGCATGTCACATTTGAGGTAAATAGTAGACATCTAAACACAGGATCAAGCCAGCAGTACATATATATATATATTATTCTGTAGGTCGGGATTAAAGATAAGCCTGTAGATGAAAACTGAGAGTTATAAACATAAAGATAATCTTTAAAGACAATGAGCAGACTTGATGGGATTATCTAGGCAATAAGCGATGTATAGAAAACAAGTGTTCTGAGGATTGAGCTCTCAGGCCCTCCAGCAATTTGAGGTTTGAACCAATAAAGCTGGCTGAGAAAAAGCAGACAAAGAGGTAGGAGGAAAACTAAGAAGTCAAGCAAAGAGAAAATATCAGTATGAGAAAATGATCCATTCTGTCAAGTGCTGATGACAAGTTTAGAAAAATGAAGATTGAACACATACCTTGGATTTACTGAAATGGAAGTAATTGATAGCCCTTATAAGAGCTCTTTTAGTAGAATGGTGGAGATACGAATGAAATTATAGCGTATTCAAGATCAACCTGAAAAGTAAAAGTGGATGAAGCACTTGCAGACAACTGTCCTATACTTGTAGACAACTTATGCTATAGATAGGAAAAGAGTTTATGGAATAATAACTGGAGGGTGGTATGAGGTTAAATGAAGGGTCTGTTGTTATTGTTTTTAACAATTATTCTTATTTGTTTTAATATGTATAAAATGAATAATCTTAGAGATTAACAATTCGGTGATAGAAACGATCTGGTAAAAAGGAGAAAATAAGTTAATATAAGAAGAAGAAAGAGAATTAATTATTTTAAAAATAAAGCTTTTGAATAAATGGAAGGATGAAAAGGAGAATATCCACAGAAACAGAAGGTGAGGCACAGGGTGCAGATTCAGATGTAGGAAGATTAGATAGTTGTGGCAGCATGTAGAACATTTCTTTTAATTGCTCATATTTTCTTTAAAGAATCAAGGTTAACCAAGAACAAGGAAAACAGGTTGGAAGTGGCTTTGGAAGTCTGAAGAGCAAATAGAAGGTGTGAACTGATTATCTCTGGAATGCGAAAGAACAAATTAACTAACGACTTTAGATCATCAGGAATTACTGAGGGGAAATTTGAAATTTAAGATAAATTTAAAGTGAAGTGGTAAATGCAGTTGCATTGCCTGTGTGCAGCACCAATGACTTAAATTTAAAAGATGGTTGAACTTTTGTCAGGTTGAATGTGATTGAGGAACAAAGTTGTAAGTTAACCATAAGTGTATGCAAAAGACAGGTGATACCACAAAGAAGCTAATGGACAAGAAAAAATTGTAGAATTGGTTCAAAAGTTTATTAAGTGGGGTGGCTTCAAAGACTTTCTAGCAATGGAATGAAAGAGCAGACAATTAGAAGACAGTATTCAAAGACAGAGGTGCTTGAAATTGTGCCAATGGAAGTGCAATTAGCTATAGATCTACCATATGAACTTAGATGTCAGTGGCTAAGATAGCATGAAGGACAAAATCAAAACAGATGAGAAATTCAAGGAACACTAAGGGATCTTCATAAATATGTGTTTGATGTCTGGTTCCTCCAATTACTAGCCATGTAGTCATGGATGAGGTACTTAAACTCTCTAATCTTCAATTTTATCATTTATAAAATAAAGATAAAAATGATCCTGACCTTAGAAATATTTCGAGAGTAAGTAATTGAAGATAACTAAAATTTATTGAACACTTACTTTGTTGTAAGCAATGTAAGGAGTTAATTCAATGAAATTTCATATCACTAAAATCGTATAGAGATTGGTATAGATGTAGATAAAATAGATACAGATTTGAAAGAGATGATCATTTTAATAAGTTTAACCAAATAACAAAAACTTGTTAAATAACTCGGTGGCTGGAAAGCCCCTTTGTCTCCTATTCCTTTCACTGCACTTCAGGCTCTCCCAATCCTGCTCCTGTTTGAATTCCACGACTACAAATGTCCACTTTGTTTTCTCCATGAGAATGGCTATAGATGCAGAATTGTCTTTCATTCTGAATTCCTTGTGTTGAATACTCATTATAATGTAATGACCATGGAATGACCTACTAGAGTTAGGTATTCTCCTGAGATCATTGGGCCTGGATTCAGCATTTCCTGAATGCAAAGCCACTTCCATAATTTATGAGGCCTTGGTGCAAAATAAATTGTTCAACGCGCAAAAGAAAAACTTGCATTAAAGGGCAAAAAATATAAAGGTTTTCTCTTTTTTAATGATATCTCTCTAATTGACACACACCAGTATTTTGTTTTTTACCAGAACAATGGAACACACTTTACAAAAATAACTCAAAGTTTTTATTTCACTTGATACAGATACATCCCACTAACACTCCACCTCTGCTTTAGTAAGGAAGGACTGAAAGGAAAAGGAACTATGGACTGATCTATCTTTCCCTTTCCTTTGTCATATTTTCAGAAAATATGATTGGCTAAGACAGGAACATAACACAAATAAGAAAGAACATGATAGGGTTCCTTTGTTGTTTGTGATTCTCAGAATGCCATTGCCTTCTTACTGCATTTCTAGCAAGTTTTGTTATAATACAAAGCATGGCCTCTTGGAGGAGTTAGCTCACTCACTGAGAGATACAAACACACTTACCTTGTACTCATTTGAATCCTGATAAACACTTATGCACTGTGAGTCCACTGTATTTCTGGACTCATGGGGCATTGTGAATGTCATGTGAATGGGGTTGGAGAGACTGCTAGCGGACACACATTGCACAGATTTTTTCTGTTCTCCTGCATAATCTATTGCCTCTCCTCACTTCACTTACAAAGTACAAATTGAATGGTAAAATAATTAAAAATGCAATGGGAACCACAGAGACTTAAACCAATGTTAGAATCTTTTGAATGCAGAGCCCTATGAGATGCATGTCTGTGAATCTGTCCTAACATGAATACCTTACTTGCTACTAAAACTCATCCCATATATTAAAAAATTATATCAGCTAATATGGTGAGAGATGTGTTTGAGTAGAAGAAAATTAACATCTGTTTCATGAAATGTCCTCTTTGTTTTTTCTATTCTCATTCCTCTTATCTTTCTACACACTCTACACAAAGTCTTCCTTCCCAGCCAATTTCCTACTTAACTTAGCAAAAAATCTGGGTTCAATCAATCTTAAAAATGAACCCTGATGCTGAGAATGTCCAATGTAGGCTGGGCACTGATATAGCCCACAAATTCTTGCGTTTGGCACAGCCCTCAGCTCCATGACTTTCCTAAGATACACCCTTATTCCTCACCTATGCTTCTCTGATTATCAAGGTTTTCTGAAGCTTGGATGGATAATACTGTCCATTTATCACCTAACAGGACCACTCATATGCCAGTGAGGAAGTGAGAGAGCATCAACTAAAATCATGGCCTCTGGAGTCAATCTTCCTGGGTTAAAAATATCAGTGTTGTCACTTAGTAACAGTGTTTTTTCATAAGCTATTTCTTTTTGCCCCAATTTCCTCATATATAAAATGGTGATATCTAAATTACATCGGAGTTTTAAGGATTAAATGAGATAGTACAAGCAAAGAATTTAGAACATGCCTAATACAGATCAGCGTTCAATCAATATTACTCATTGTTTTCTTAACTGGTTGGTAGTCATCTCTTTTCCTTAATGTCATCTTTAAATTATTTACAGGATAACTTCATGTAACTTAACTTTCTATTTTCCAGCACTGCTATAGTTACTTTTTTGCTACATTTAATTATTCTTTACATTACCAATGGTTTTTAAGGATGAAGAATGGATAGAATTAATGGCCCAGCTCATCATCTTGAAAACAGGATACTACTTGCTACTATACAGTTTATAAAGAGCAACATATTTCTAAAACAAGTATTATTTATAACCATATATCAAGGAGGAAAATGGAGCCTAGAAATATCTTAATTTACCTAAGATAAAATAACCAGGAAATAATAAAATCTGGAGTACATCTTTTCTATTCTTTTTATACACTTCTGTCTTATCAGGTAGGATAAGTTTGTTAGGAGAATAATCATAAGCATAAAATTAAAAAAGAGCAACTCCTCCTCATTTAATTTAAGATCACTTTTGAAGATCCATAAGTGTTCAAATGTAATGGGGCTTTAAGGCATTTGTTTAACATTTCAAAAAGGATAAGACCAGCAAATGTATTGACTCACCACATGAGTTTCTCACTCATGTAATAAATTCAGAGAGAAGACATAAATCAAGTTAACAGAGTATGCTGTAGTCATTCAAAACTCAGGTTCAGTAGACAGAGGCCTACACTTAGTAGCAGTATGGTTTTTGAGTAAATTCCTTAATCTTGCAAAGCCTCAATTTTACAATCAGTAAAATGGGGAGAATAATAAAAAATGTTTAAAATCTTTAAAACAATACTCGTCAAATTCTTTAAGCTATTTAAAACAATACTAGTGCTAATAATTAATTGCTTTTTAATATAACAATATCTTATTTCCTTTCCTTGTCTTAATCTGAAAATTTACAAGGGCATTAAAATAGCCACTAAAATTTGTCTGAAAATTTACAAGGACATTTAAATAGCCACTAAAACTTACAATTCTATCGCAGTCACCAGCTGAGAAATACAAGAATGACAATCTAAATGACAGTATTCCCTGTCATCATACTTTATCATTGCATTACCATAAAAATTAAGTAAATGAAACAGACAAGGATTCTTCTTAAACTGTACTAGGCAGGATAATGATGGCCCTGCAAAGATGTCCACCTCCCAATCCCCAGAATCTGTGAATATATTAATTTATATGACAAAGCATCTTTGCATATACCATTAAATTAAGGATCTTGAGATGGGGAGATTATCCTAAATTATCCAGGTGAACCTAATGTAATAAGAGGGGTCTTAATAAGGGAAAAAAGAGGCAGAAGAGTCAGTCAGAGAAGGAAATATGATGGCAGAAGGAATGTCAGAGTGAGAACTGAAAATACTACATACACTGCTGGCACTGAAGATGAAGAAGGGGGCCAGGAGCCAAGGACTATTGATGACTTTTGGACTCGCAAAAGGCGTGGGAATGAATTCTCCCCAAGAGCCTCCAGAAGGAACACAGCATGCTACACCTTGATTTTAGCCTAGTGAAACTCAGTTCATATTTCTGACCTCCATGATTATAAGATAATTATTTGCAGTTTAAGCCACTAAATTTGCGGTAATTTGTTATAGCAACAATAGGAAATTAACATATTAACTACAACATGTTTAGAAGTTTCTAAAGATATTATCAAATCTCTTTCGCCCAAAGGAGGATTTACCTTAATGCTGAAAATAATCCTATTGACACATCATGTAAAAAAATACTTTCTCAAACTTTTAATTCTAGTTATTTATTCTTTAAATTCCTCCAGTTAAATTGCCTGCAAATTAAGTAGTGGAAAGTCATCTGACATAAAGGACATTGTACTTTCAGCTAAAATTATGAATTTCATGGTGTAGAGGGGGAGAAATGGTTTTCAGTGTTTTAATTTTATTATAACATAATCATCTGTCGATTTTTCTAGTTATGCTTAACTCATAAAGACCATTTTTTCTGTGTTCAATTATATTTTATATTTTAAGGTAATATATACAACATTCATAAAACTACTACAGCGAAAATACAATTAAATTTGTTTTTTAAATCATAGAATATCCTTTTTTAAATTATTTTTCTTGCTTGATAATCACCTGTTCAAGGAAATAGCAGCTCCAAACTAAAAAAAGAATATGTGGAAAACATATATCTATTTGCATGTAAAATCTTAACATTCTTATTTTAGTTTTAATTATAATATTATGTCTTTTTCTCATTTTTCTTATATCAAAAAAAAGTTTCTCAACTAAAAATGTGTCTTTCAGGTAGTGGTACTTATTTCTAATAGCATTTTATCTCTGGAAAAATATACTTAAAATGACATTCAACAAAATACTTCCATTTTGCTGGATTCTCATTTAAGAATAAAGTAAAGTTTTACTGTACTCTTGACCTGTGGCCCTCATTATAGAACACACCAAAAATAAAACTAGTCAATAATAAATTCATCTGACATTTTGAAAAACAAACCATGTGCCTCTTAGTGGGTTTAAAGTACATTTAATTTCTATATAGTTTTGCTAAAAGAAAGGGTCTTCTCTGGCATTTCTTCAAACAATTCATTCTTACATATAAGGGTATTTGTAGCTAGATGATCTCTGTTGGTGAACATAATTGGCTCACCAACAAATAAAATGAAGCTTAACATTTTTAAGATTCACCGAATAAAGAAAAACTTGGCTTTGAGTTGCATAGAGATACTTATGTTCTGATTAATTTATACTCACCAATTAAAGAAAAAGAAAAAAGGAGGAAATTTTCAAGATGGAGATGACAGTAGTTAAATTCAGCATAATATACACAAGAGAACAAGGTTGAGTCACTTTTACCTTGAAGAGTCTTTTTTATATGTCCAAGATAATTACTTTTATATTTTAAGAATATTGTTCTGTCTAGGTACTTTCTTTGTTTGTAATTATATATATATATTTACAAATCTTTATTTTTTCTTCTTTATTGAGACATCATAGGAGCAACCTTTACATAGGATACATTACATTTTCCTTAACAAAACCTTTGACAAGAGCATAACAAAAGAAATAGATAATGAAGATCAAGAGATGTTATTTGTTTTACTTAGCATTAGAAGCACACATGATGAATAAAAATGAGTAAAAGAACAATTTTCATGATTTTTTTTTTAAGATGATGAATCTTCAGAAAGTAACATGATGGGGATACTAGAAACCATAAAATAAAAGAATTTTAAAAAGAGATTGAGTCTAAAAAGATAAGTGATGGGCAAAAATGTTCTGCAAATTGGCTCTACCAAAAAAGAAAAGTGGAATCAGGTTCATTTATTTAGAGCTTCTTGGAATTGCATCATTATTGGAGTCAAAACATAAACACACCTCAATTTCCTTTAGCTGCTTTAGTGAAAGTCAACAGATAAGTGCAAAATCCAAGAAAGGTTTTGGAGACATAAAGAATCATTATAATTAATGTGGTGTTATTTAGAGAAAAACAAAGGTAACATGAGATTCAAATCCTATTGTTTTTCATCACATAAATTTCTATAATTTATTAGCAAAATTCTCTATTGGAAAAATAAACTAATTAAACTGATTATTAAATTTAATACAAGCAGTTTAATAAAAACTTTAAAAAGTAGTGATAGCAAAATTGTTAAATATTTATAGTAAAATAGATGATTCAATGCTCTGATTTATAATTGTTTGAATTTTAAGTCATCTGCATAGAAAGTAAAGCTTTCCTCAATACACTTATGATAATAGAATAAATATATATTAAAACAATTATGTATTGGTATCAATTATTGACAGATATGGTATCTACAGTTATACATATATTTTTATATTAAAAATACTAACAATTTTTATTAATATTATTTAAATTAGACATCATTAAAGTTTGTAAAATGTTTATCAGAAATTTCAGTAGTTTTCCTATGCATCCTTCACAGAATATTCTGTTGTTAACTGTATTATATTAATTATGGTGACAGTATAAATCGTTTTTTCTAATTACTGTTTTCCATACTAGATACTGTAGATCATGTGGTCAGTATCTATGTCTTTTTTTTTTTTAATACCCAGTGTGCCATCATCAGTACATGATACATAGCAGGTGTTCAAGGTAAGGATTTTTTTCAAAAAGTAAATGCATGAATCATTAAATGTTTATCAAATGGATGAATATTTTATATTTATATTAATTAATGGATGAAAAAATGAGTTTGAATATTTTTATATTGAGATTACTGACCCTAAATAAATCTTTGCCTGTTTTCTTATTTTAAAATCATTGAAGCACTACAATTTTTTGAAATCTATTAGTCAATATAAAGAGAAATACAAACAAAATAAATAAAAAAATCTACCCACAAAAAAAGTTTTTACTCTTTTTGACATACAATGTATGAAAAGTAACAAGATCACACACATGAATAACAAGTTAAAAATAAGATCAATAAGTCAAAAGGAATTAGAAGAAGTGAAGCCAGATTAGGAGGTAGGTTAGAAAGATATTTAAGAAGGATAGAGCGTGAACTAAAATTTCAAGAATTTATTGGGTTCGGAAGAGAAGACATTTCAGATTTGAAGACAGCTTACAAAACAGTGAAAAAGTGGAGAGGAAGAGATAAATTTGAGAAATCATCTAAAAGATGATTTGATGTAATTGGCCAACAGTAGCATGTGAAGTAGAAAGAAAAGTAAGGTGATTGAGTCAAGGGATTATGACTTAAAAGAAAGAAACTAATATGGCCATTAGCAGAAATGGGAAAATGGGGAATGACTTTAAGAGAGAACAGTCAGACATATTTCATTGTTGTGTAAGAAATAGATTATTGACAATATACCAAACATAATTAGAGTTAGAAATTCATCAGAGTCAGAAATTTAAGCGTGGTAGTCATTCTTAAGGGGTAATGCTTGAAGCAAGAGGGGGCTGATTTTCATGAGGGAGAAGAGTAAATGATTATGGCCTGGGACTCAAAAATCATTGGTTCTAATGGAAGGTGAGAAAAGAAATACAAAGAAAAAAGTCCAGAAAGCATTATTAGGCAAAAGGAAAGAGAAAAATAGCAACCTGACAGGCTGTACCAAGATGAAAGAATAAGTATAAGGAAGAAAAAGAACACTCACAGCTAAAACAATAAAATATTACATTTAGTTCAGGCCCAAAAACCAAATACAAAGATACTCTTATCCCAATCCTTTTTCTCATCTTAATGTTGCTATTCAGTATACTGATTTTGTTTATAGTCACCAATTTTCCTCATGTGTGCAATTTTTCCTCTTGTACAATGGTGTTTGTCTCACCTTGTGCTCCAAATTCAAAGCATTCACTCTGAGAGGAGATGCTGATGTTGTCCTGTCTCTCAGACAATAGTGGAGTTGGCTGTACCACAGGTTCCCATATTCCTAGTAAAATATTCTTTGCCACTTTTTAGTATGGGCCAGCTAAAGTCACTATGCTAAATTGGGGATGAAGTCTCTCCTATATCTGTATTCTACTCTACAACTTGGTCTCTTAGTAGTGTCGTTCTGCACCCTAAGCTTTTTTTTTTTTCTTTTGCCTTTTAATTAATTCAGTAGTATTGTAGGGAGACAATGAAGCTCTTTAATTTGACTTATGAAAGAAATCTATCTTTCATATATATGTGGAGTAGGAAACCATTTGAATAACAACTACTAAGTTAAATTAAATATTACTTAGATTTCTGGACCTCACTTGTATATCCTGTCCTGTGATTTCCTTCTCAGCCTTGGAGCTGTATTACCTGTTCTCCAGTGGTTTCATGCATTAACCTATACTCATTATCTTCCTGATAGGATAAAGAAGGATGCAGTCTAGGATTTTTAGGAAAGATATTTGTGACACTCTTGTCAGAATAATTAATTTGATGGATAAAGAAACCAGATGCGGGACTAAGGGTGAAAAGTTTGGTAAAAAAAAGTGTAGACTGTTGGAATAATAAATTGAAAAGATGGGGCCTTAAATAAAATTCAATTGCTGTTGTTTAGTTTAGATACTTGTAGTTGCAAATAAAAAGTAATCATGTTTATTTTAAAAGAAATGTAAAAGAATATTATGATTCCACAGGGATATTTCACATATCCAAAAATGAGGAAGGCTGATGGGTCAAAGGAGAACACTATACCATGAAAAAACTATCTATAGACTTTTTCCAACTCTCTCACCTTTTCCCTCTCTATTGAGAATTTTTAAAGGTATACAAAATTTAGTTTCTTATGATAAAAATGTTCCTATTTAATGTGAATTTATTATGAGTTGGGTGTCATTTTGAGCATGATCATTTCAGAACTAATTTAATGCTCAGAATAAACCTGTGAGGTAGTATTGTTAACATTAACAAAGAAGATGAGAAACTGAGGTGCAGGAAGCTTGAGAAATTTGTTCAAGCTCACTAACTTGTAAGTGGAGGAATAATAGATCCGATACCAAGCAATCTGACTCCAGTGCCCATGTTATGAACTCTTCTAAAAATTAAAAGAGAGAGCTTTAAGAACATAAAAAAGAGGAAACAGATGAGATGAATGACATTATTTTTGGAGATTTGGATTTATCACGTACAATGAACTCAGTCTGAAAGAATCTTCAGATGTTATCAAAAGTTAAAAGCACAGAATCTTTAATAGAATCATTGAAATAAAAGTGAAGGTTAATAAGCGAGTATTTGAACATTTATTTATTCATTCAACATTTTTAAAATACCTATTATAGATAAAATCTTACCCTTGCCAATGGAAATATAACAGAAAACACAACATGAAACCTTCTTGCATTCAGAGAGTTTATATTTAGATAAAGACGTTAAATACAAACAAATAAAAAATCGACAAAAGCACTAATTATGGAAAGTAATAAGTGCTAGAATGATAATACAACAGGTGTTCTGGTATTGAAGAGCAGTTCTTTAGATGAATAATGACAGAGGGCAGAACTTGGGTTTGAACTGCAGAGTTTGGAATGCGGAATTGGGAAGGTAGAACAGAGGTGACAGAAGACTGTATGGGGAGAGACTCCTAATATAAGACAGATGGAGAGAAGCCTATCAGTTTCTCCCTCTATCATGAGATTGAGAACCAAATGTATAGTTCCAGCCCTTCCGTGCAGGGCTATTCTCTTGCTCTCCTTTCTTCCCTCTTGTGAGCAAAAGTATGGGCCAGCATGCCTGTATATTCCTCAACTTACATTACTTTTCTCTCTCCACAGTCTACTAGTCCAACCTTCATTCTACTGGGCCAGCAGGTGTTTGCAGTGGTATCAGTGACTCTGAGGTGAACCCTGTGCCTCATAAACCTCTGGATAACTTAAGCAGGTCTCCTGTTCAGGAAATTTGTGCTGGAGTTTCAAATAGAACCAATTGTGCATTTACTATAAATAACAAAACAATTTTTTTTACCTGAAAAAGACCTGGCCTTGGGATAATCCAAGGCACGCTACTTTAATTAAGGTAGGGAATTGGGTCATTGGTTGTGAATCTGGTGATAGGTGAAAATACAAATATAAGAAATGCTGAAACAGATATAGTGGTGATTGACAGTTTAAACCCAGAAACCAATAAAAGTATTGTCTAGCAACAACTGTCTAGCAATAAAAGCAAAGTTGATTTGTCAATTATTAATTGTTAAGGTTAATGATCTTTAACTTGTAAGTCTCAAGGAATGAAAGTCACATATGAATCCAGTGAAATATAAACTGCAATGCAATTTTAGATTTAAAAAAATAATGAATTGATTAAACATAATAGAGTGAAAACCCAATCATATATTAGGAAGTGAATGATAATTTGGAGAGGGAAATTTTTTGTGGATGGGAGGAAGGAAACAGAATGGTCTATATTCGTACCTTTTTGAGAATATCTTCTTAGCGTGCTTTTATATATTATTCTGAGTTTGGAGATTTAGACTTTTGAAAACACGGAAACATTATTTATATTCATCAATGGAAATAACTAGAAACATTAGATAACTTCAGTTCAAAGTTTGGAGAACTTCAACAAGTGTTCAATTCACTGTGGAATATTAATCATTCCAAATGATAGTAAATAGCATTTCATTCTAGTGTGAGATTATGTGATGATCAACAGTGAAATTAATCAAACTCCCTTGATTAATCAAAATTATATATTATCATCCTGATTGCAATCACCTATCAAAGAATCATTTTCCACAGTAATTTGTATAAAACATAATCAGTCCCAATGAACCAAAAACTGGAGGTCTATGCACCTAAAAAAGAGCTAGTTGATAATTTCCCATTACCCTCAAACCAGCCCCTCACCCCCCACCCCATCAAAAAAACCAGTGTGATCAACGGGAATAACCTAGTTCAGGATTTCTAATTGTGCTTCACCACACAATGGAACCCATATAAATATTTAATCAAACCAAAGAGATTGTAATTGCATGAGTAACATGCGCTTATCCAATTCATCATCTGATGATACTGTCACTTTAATCTGTTAAATTTGCAAGAACAAAGATGCTTTCATCATAATTTTTGAGTGGCTCTAATTTTATAATGTTCATATCTTATTAAAATGGGTTGAACAAAATAAATAATCTTACATATTTGAACTAATTGAAATGAAGAGGTCCCTTTCGACCTAAAGATGTCATTAAAGCATAATCCAAGATAGCTAAAAGCTTCCTGATCTTGATCACAAAGGATCTGTTTGTCTAAGACTATCATACAGCTTCATTTTGTTTAACACACTTCACTTAGTTACCTGAGTTAAATTACTTCTAAGAATTTATTTTATTTTAATGAAAGCAAGAAGGTATAGTGGAAAGTGCTCTTGGTCAGCTGGAAAGAATTCAAATCAAGCTCAAGTCATCAACTAGCTCAATGACCTTTTCCAAGTAATGTTATCCCTTTGGCCCTCAGCTTAGTTATAAAGTGAAATTCTCTACTCAATAGTCCCCAAAGAACCTTGGAATTCACAATATGAAAAAAATAATAATTTGTCTTAATAGCAAAACTGTTTAAAAATCAAATATACGAATTTACTTAAGATTCTTCCACCCACATATCATTTTTGCTAACATTTTGGTTTGTTTCTTTCAAGACTAGACATCTAGCTTTGTCCACCATCTCCTCTCATTAAATATATCCAAGAAAAAATTATAGACATGAAACAGAATTATGAATTCCAAGACTGAACAGATTGAACAGATCGAAGTCTATCTTGAATCTGATGCATGCATGAGGTGGGTGGGGACAGGATGGGTGGTGCCTGCCACTTGGAGCAGATAGAGGATAGAGGGAAAAGAGATGAATTGAAAGAAAATGATTATCTTCTGCTCTTGCCTCTCACATCTGTTACTTTGAGACAACCGCTGCATGCTTCCTCACCAGGGAAATCACTAACAACAGCTCAGTTGCTTTTTTGGCAATGGCAAAATGTTATCAGGAAAACATAAAAAGGTTGCTGGGAGAGGATTTGATGAAGACCATTGTGGGCTGACCGATCTACCCAGGAAAGATATTTCTCCATCCTCTCACCTTCCAAGACTTCAGGATTGATAGACTTTAACTTGGGCGGGGGGGGGGGGGTGGACTGACTCCCCCACATGGTACTTCTCCTTATGAGTGTGTGTGTGTGTGTGTGTGTGTGTGTGTGTGTGTGTGTGTAGAATAAACCATGTGGAAATATTTACCTGGTTTTGTTTTTTCTCTCTACATAGAATGATAGCTATATCTTAAACTCAATTACATGCTTTGTGAGAACTTTAAGGAATAATATACTTTCTTGTTTCTGAGATGCTGACTTATGCAGCCATAAAAGCTAAAGCTACTGACTTAAGGAATGTTCATTCATTTATTTTATATTCATTAGGCATCTGATAAAGATCAGTCACTAAGTGAGATGTAATGAAATATTAAAGAAAATAAGGAGTTACTAATCTAGAGGAATTCTTAGTAGTTGAGCAGTGTAAATACAATATAGTGTGGTCTGGTATAGTGGAGATAAGCAAAATTACTATGGAGTCTGTAAAATAAAAAAATTAACTGTGTGAGGAATCAGAAAAGATTTACTGTCAAGAAGAAATATGCTGTGATTTGTAAGCCCAATGGTGGAAAAATTGTTTTCAGCAAAGAGAATAATATGTCACCTAAGGAACCGACACCAAGGTACCTGTGACCAAATCATGAGAGCAGCAGGAGGTAAATACCTGGAAACGAAGCTGCAGAGGAATCAAGAAACTAGTAGGATTGGTTGTTAAAGTGCTGCTGATATAATATTGAGAGTTATGACTTTGCTCTCATAAAGAAATATGTACATTTAAGTAGGTGATACTTCTAAATATGACTACATTTGTCTTTTAGAAAAATTATCATGGATGGAGAGATTAAAACTGAGAAGATGTTGGAGAATTAAAAAATAGGGAATAATAATGATCTACATAAGAGATAATGAAGGATGAGATACTGACTGAAATGATAAGTAATGAATGAAAGTAGGCTGGATATAAATGCATGCCAATTAGATGTAAGAACTGGGGAAAAGTGCTGTGTTGAACCTTGACCTCTATTACTAACATAGTGCTTAGCATAGTATAGACTGTCAATATATATTGTAGGAAAAACAAATTGAGATTTCCAAATGGAAGACAGAAGTTTTCTAATTATTGTTCTCCATTCTCCCACCTCCTCATCCTTTGTCACCTTAATATAAAAGATTTCTGTCTACTCTTCTTTAGCTTTCATATCATGTTAACATACAATTCTTTTTCTCTTTCTTTCTCTCTCCACTCCAGAGTTTTGCTCCTGACTCTACATAGTATAGATAAGTTACAATTACAGGCAAGTCTTCATAAAAAAAGAGACTTCAGAAACATTCCTTAGGAATTATAGAATGTGCTTAACCTTGACTTTCCATATGGAAGAGATGAGGGTAAAGACCTGAATAAATTTCTTCTGTTTTATTGGGAGAAAGATATTCACTGCTTTGATAACTAAAACTCCCGCCATATATTTTTTAGTTGTTGTTAATGTATCTTGAGGATTGATAAATCAATCATAAAATATGTAATAGATGTTTTATAGTTGTGAATAGTTAGCATGTTGGTAACATTGATTCCAAAACATTGATTTCAAAGTTCATCCATTTGGTATAGTTAGGGGGGAAAGAATGACATTGAAATAATACATTTAGTGGGTAAGGGAAATGATTAGACCATTAGCAAATTTTTAAAAATGTAATATAATTAATTGTCAAAAATATCACAAATTGTGAGATAGCAAAAATTCTCACATAAAATTTCAAAAACACCGTTTAGATTTTATTGGCTTTAATCAAATTATTTATGCTTATGGGTTACTTTCTGAACACATTCAATACTTATTTCAAGATACATCAGAAATTATATAAGTGAAAGTGGAAAATAAGCCAGTGTTTTATTAATTCCTTTGTAGTAAAATATTTCTAACTTCCATTATGCAAGTTTTATGACTTCCCAATTAACCTTTAAACAAAACAATTATTTTATCCTATTATTATTTAATCAGGTAGAAATGCTAGATTTAAAAAATTCTCTACATATTTTCTGATACATTCCTAGATATTTTCAAAATCATATTTCCTTGAGCATTTCTTCTGAATCTCTTTAGATTAACTGAATATATTTAGAATATCTTTAGAAGAAATGCTCTCAGACAGAAAGCAGGATACTTTGACAAAAAAAAATATAAGAAAGCAAAAAATAAGTCAGGTTTAGTCTACTTATTTTTGAATAGTTGAATTGTTATTTACCAACACCTGCCATGTGTCCAAAATTTAGAAGAGAAGAGGAAGTGACAAAACTATAATACATTTTCTATGTCCTCTTCAAGAATGTTACAGTAGTCTCCTCTTATCCATGGGAAATACCTTCCAAGATTCCCAGTGGATGCCAGAAATCTCAGATGTTTTTTTCCTATATATACCTATATAACTTTTCACTTAAAGGAAACACTACAAAGTGTTTGTAGCTTTGTAGCTTCTCTTTGGCGTATCTGTATTACCAGCATCACTACTCCCATGTTTGGGGTCCAGCATTAAGTAAAATAAGGGTTATTTGAACAGGAGCACTGAGATACTAGAACAGTCAATCTGAAAACAGAGATGGCTACTAAGTAATTAATGGGTGAATAGCACGTATAGCGTGGATACGCTGGACAAAGGGATGATTCATGTTCTGGGTGGGACAGAGCAGAATGGGGAGAAATTTCATCACATGACTCAGAACAATGTACAATTTAAAACTTATAAATTGTTTACTTCTGGAATTTTCCATTTAATATTTTCAGACCACAGTTGACCATAGGGAACTTGGAATGCAGAAAGCGAAACTAGTGATAAGGGGTACACTGCTATATAGGAAACAAAACAAAACAAAATTTGTTAAGTGGAGTCCCACTCCTTCACTCATACTGATACTCCAACTGAGAAATGCAAATAACAACTTTCTTTGTTTACCTGTTATATGCACGAAATGTGAAAAATCAATGTGAACTCTCTTCCAAACTAATGAGGCATAAAAATGAAATTTATTATGATAAAACTTACATTTACTTTTATAGAGCTAGGAAAACTTTAGGTGGATATTTCAAGGAGACTGTCAAACATTCTTCTCCTAAATTTTCCATTCTGAGGTCTCATTCTTAAAAGTACATTCACAATGAGCTCAAACGGCTTGAACAACCTCCCTTAAAGTGCTTGCTGGCTAAGCAAACATTTTTTTTTCCAACTCTTTCAGCTCTAATGCAGATGTTTCACTACTTTCCTTGACTCTCCCCGCTGACTTTCACAGTAATTTTAGAATGTTTCTTTGGTACTGATAAGATACATTATTTATATATTTTCCTAATTTTCAAGAGCATATTTTGAAACTTTATACAATCCTCTAGCTCAACACATTTTTAGAGATGGATGAGAAATTGCATATTTCAATCTCCCTGATCTCCAGAGTCACGCAAAATGTGCTTCATGTTGTCACTGAGGGAAATCCTCTCTGTGTCCCTCTCTCCATTCTTTTCTCCCCTAAGAGAAGCTACATTGCTAAGAAACTGTAAATATTTCAATATGTCCCACCTCCAAGAAAAAGTGTATGTTTTCCTTTGGGAATTGGCAAATAAATACAATCTTTCCCATTTGTTTTCTTCAAGTCAGGAAGAAAATTTTTAGAAATCCTCTTGGTTGCATTATAGTTTTCTAGCTTTCCACCCAATATACCCATTAATAATAAGTAACATCTGAGGACTCATAGGAAAACTAAGACCATAGTTATTGCATTTTCTGTCCTTTAGGCAATGATTTCCATAATTACAGAGATATCTGAACTGTGTGTTACCTTGAGAAGACAAGGCTATGGGGAATTGAAATCAAATAAATATTTAAGCAGTCAGTGGCAAGAGAAGTTACCAAATCCTGAATTCTCATTTCTCTAGAGCAATGCTGCTCAAACTACACAGTAAAGGGCCATTTAAAAAATATTCTATCTTAAATGGACCAAAAAAATGGCCCTCTAACACATGATTACTACATATGCCTCACCAAGTGAGTCTGACAACTGATTCTTTACTCTGTTCTGCAGTAAAAATCCTCTGATAATATACCTGGAAGTTACAAATTGTTATAAATTCTCTGTCTGCATTCTTTTAATTTCTGTACTTGTCTTGCATGAACCAGTACATACAGTTCACAAAGAGGTACCATGCTAAGGACCACACCTTGAGTTCAATATAAAAGATGAGCTATTAGAAATATTCCTTGAAACAGTGAAAATCAGTCTCATTTCTACTAGGATATGAGTTAATGTGTAAGCAGTTGGCCAATAAAGTAAGTCCCTTTAATGTTGTAATAAATATAAACAGACCAAAGCTGCTATTTTCTAGATTTCTGTCTTCCTTCATATAAACAGAAAGAGTTAAGTTTTCCAGAGGACTGAAACACAGATAAACTGCCATAATAGCCTAATTTGTAACACAGTAATCTCAGCAAAAGTTTCAAGGCAAAGAGCCTTGGAGGAAAGATCAGCAGAAAGTCATGGTCTCTCCTATGTTATTCAATAATAGTATAGGCTTTGACCATCACTTAACCTCACTGGACTACACTTCCTCATTTGCAAAATAAGTTAATTCAGGTTGTATGTTTAGCAAGTCCCTTATGTCTAATATTATAGGTTTATTGTCCCTTTAGACCCCAAGCTTCCATTATGATAAGAAGGGTCTTATGTCAAAATAAATTAATCACAATTTCTATATTCTTTACTAGAGTTTCCCCAGAATAACCTACGATTGATGGAAGCATTACTCAATGCAATAATATAAAGTAGAAAACATTGTGCATTATTATAACCATAGGAATTTACCCTAATGTTAGTTTCTTGATTGGAATTAGAAATCACATTTGAGTTGCTCAAATTCAACAGATGAGATACAGTACTCTTTAAAAGTTAGACTTTTGCTCTTGTATTTAAATCTAGATATGATTTCATGTTTCACTAGATAATTATAGTATAATAAATGGAACTGTTGAAACAAGTAAACTTATTTTATTCTTATGGTCTGAATGAAAAGTGTTCAGTTCTACAACTTGCCTTTATAAAGAAAGACTAAATGAGACAGGGGAAAAAATCTAGTTGAAAATAACTCAGAAAATTTTCAAGGTTGAAGGTACTACTGTAATATAAATTACTTTCAAAACTGGAAGGAAAAGCTTTCAGTGAACACTAAAGCCATTGTGGACTCCAAGGTATTTTCTGTTGAGCCAAGCAAGAGCAAGTGAAGGAGAAAATACTTTGCAAGAGCTATTGGAAATTGTCCAGAAAGAATTGGAAGAGAATTTTGTGACTGTCGACAAAAAGTGACAGAGCTAAAAAACAGATGGAAAAATTCAATGGGAGTGTGGAAAGATTATTTCTCAAACATTTTGTTGGCATAAAAGAATATGTCCAGCAGAGTCATAATGATCTAAAGAATACACTTCAAGCTGAGTATCAACCCAAGAATAATAGGTTCATGCATTCTAGAAACAGATGATTCTAAAACATTCTAAGGAGATGCAATATAAAATGCCTCACATATTTTCTGAACAGCTGATCATCTGCAATCTTATCCACTCCCATTGTGTGTGTGTGTGTGTGTGTGTGTGTGTGTGTGTGTGTGTGTGTTCCATTTGTCTGCTCAACAGTTTAACCTGGTGGAAAATTCCAGCAGAGCAGCCTATTAATGAGTGAATGAGGTTTTACAGTGCCAAGAATTTGGACCAACAATCTCTCTCAGAGAAGTCTATAAAAATAATGGCTCAGTTTGCTTATTGAAAATCTGTTACAAATATTATGGATTATGTGAATCATGTAGTTAATTCTTAGAATTTATCAGATAAAAAATACTGTTAAAGAGGTCCCTGCATAAGCAATTTAAAGGTCATAATTGAATTTCCAATAAAATACCTAATTACACGATATCACAAAATAATGTATACCTATTAAAATGACACACATAAACACGGTTCTTAATACTTTAGATACACGCTTTATATGAGTTGTTCTTTCAATCAATTAAAACTTAAACATGATATAAATAAGCTCATGAATCACTCATGGGTTTAAGCACTAGGGAGTTTGTTATATCTATTTTCTTTTTCAAGTATTGATATGTCAGCTTTCCATTTTTCTCTTGCCCTTTATCAAATTTATTGTACTCAAAGCTACTAGGAAAATCTTCCTTGAACTACATTTTCATGTTGGCATTTACCTATTCAAGACCTGAAGTAGATTAAAACTTGAAGTTATATTAAATCCAAGCTCAAATATAATTCAATACATATATAAAACGTGTTTTATATGCTTACACTTACTTATCTATGTCCCTTTGTTATTTTGCAGGTGAAGCACCCCAGGTCCCAAGATCTAATTTTTTCAGCCCTGACAATGCAAATCAATCAAACATACCAACTTACTCTTTCTATAGAAATTAAATCATGGTTAACTTCATCTTATTCAGAATTCTTTAGCTTTTGCACTGTGCTTTGTATAGAAATAATCTTAAAATAAGTTAAATGGTAAATCTCTCAGGGACTATCATTTATGTTTAAAACAATTGAACTTAAAGATGAATAAAATCTGACATCTAGAGAGGAAAAAAGCTTTTCTTAATGATTTGTTAATACGGGAGGTACTTTGTAATTTTTAAGGGTTTCTATGTAACAAGCGCCAATTTAGACTAATATTATTTTCTGCTTTAGTCTTCAAAGACATACTATAAGACCAATACTAATATTCATTATTTAAAATAAATGACAAAGCCAGAATTTATATCACTGTCTGCTTTGTCATAAAAAAAAAATAATAATATTGCTTTTCCCAAAATACCACATCAACTCCCAACCCCTCTCTGTTGGGAATATTCCAAAGCATCCTATGCACAGTGTACCGCATTATTATGCTTACAGTTCTGGTTTGTGAAATAATCTTAAGTGTACGGAACACCAGAACATATTCAAGAGCAAAAATTATTTTATTTATGTGTGTGTGTATGTGTGTGTGTGTGTGTGTGTGTGTGTGTGTGTGTGTGTGTGTATTCCAGTGGAAACTAATTCTTAACCAATATGCTCACACTTTGTGCAAACATTGTTATAGCAGTCAGGGAATTCTCCTTCATTTTTTTGTCTTCCATCCCTCCAGCACAAACCACATAGTTGGCAACTGCTTCTCTGCATGGTTTACCTACCCGTCTATTTCTTATACTAAGTGAATTTATTCTCTAGCATAAAAGAGGTGATGGAAAGGATTTTCTGCAGAGAGACAGGATATCTGACCCTCCTACATTCTCTATCCTTTTATTGAAGACTGAGATATCACATCATTTACTAGAATACTGCTTTTGACACCAATTGAGGTGGTGAGAGCAGCAACAAATTCTAGTCTTTCCTTTTGACTTAACCACCTCTTTCTCATTGGGAGGTCATTGGAGAAAATTACCTCACACGCTCACATTGGCAATTGGGCAAATAGCCATTCTGAGTGACAGTCCTCCCAAATTTGGAAAAATTCTAAAATTGATTCACACACATAGATTGGCAGAATTTGTTCAGTATATGACCTAGAACTACATATGTTTCATTAGCAAAATTTGCATTGGTTAAGAACCCTTATGGTGGTCTACAGTGACCCCTGCTTCCAGGTCTAAATACCTGGACTTATTTACTCACATCTGACAAAGAGACTAGGGAAGAAGTGATTGAATGCCTCAGCTGATATCCATGCCACACTTTCATGGATACCTTTCTTATAACCCTGCTCCCCTCCCTCAGATCTGTCCTCCTCAACCTCTTTCAGCTTCAGCAGGCCACGTGGTGCCACTGTTCACCCCTTTCTCTACACTCTCCTCACCCCATTTTGATTCCAACTCTCCAAGCCAGGTTGTTGCTGCATTCATTGTCCCCAACACTGGCCTATGACTCACCTCTATTTTAGTTTAATTTGAGTTTATTCGAATCCGTATCGAAGTTTGGATTATAGTGAACCTGAAACATATTTCTCTAGCCCTCAGTGTCCCTGTACGTGTAAAGTACATAGTTTTGAAATTTTATCTGTGGTTAGTTCTTAAATCTAGTTTCAGAACATCCATAACTTTATCATTAGGAAAAAATAATAAGAAAGTATTTTTTTAAACAGGAAAAAAAGCTAATAGAAAGAGAAGTCTTTTAATATTATTTTGAAATTACTTTTTAAAATATGTCATAACTTCACAGCTTATGTGTAGTCCCCAGGCATTGTTAATGCCCATGAATGCTAATTAACACTAAACTGCTTACTACAATGTTTTTCTAGCAAGCAACCTCAAAATGTCTCATTATCGTGATTAAATATTTATTGAACTTGAAGTGTGTCCTCAACACTATAAAGAGGGTACAGGAAAAATATCTATTTCAAAGACATTCTTATGCTCAAAAGTACATCAAGGCAAGATTATATACTGAGGGATCTTATTATTATCAAATTCTATTACACTCTAGCATGTATTTATTTATAAATTATCTTGTATTTATTAATAAATTTTCCTATTAAATAAACTAAGAAAAACAGTATCTATTGGAAAACCTTTCTTGAGAGAAATTTGACAATGGCTACCAATTACATATAATCTGCCCATATTCTTTGATCTGCTTTATAGGAATCTACTTTATTAATTAAAAGACTTCAATCACTATATGTACAGTCTCTATATCAAGGATTTTCAACATTATTGTTTAGGCTGGACTATTCTTTGTCATGTGGGCTGTCGCAGACTTTGTATGACATTCAGCAGCATCCTTGGCTACTACCCACTAGATTCTAGTACAATCGTCCAACAACCCTCCACATTGTATAAGCAACAATATCTCCAGATATTGTCAGATGTCTGTCCCCTGGCCAGGTAAAATGCCCCAACCCCCACCAAGAACCCCTGCTTTATATATACATAACACACAAAATTAGAGAATGGTTGGGACATCACAGTGCACTGTATATCATTTTCATGAAGGATATTTCATTTTATAGAAACCTGTGAATAACAGGAATGAAATACAAATAACTCTATGGGACATGCAGATAAAGTGAGTGAGTATATGTTACCAGTAGAGACTGTGGTAAACAAGGGAGCTCATGGCACATGCTCCAAGTGGAAGGGGCAACGGGCTGCTGTCCTTATACAGTTCTCATTAAGTATTGCAAGACTCAAACCCAAACCCATTGTTGCTAATTCCTTTTTGTTTCAAGAAAAAAACACACATCTGAAAATCTTTCTTTTTTTTTTAAATATTGTGCTAATTAACCTATATATGAGTGTGTGTATTTAAATTTCAGATTATCAGTTAATACCCACTCTTACACTATTGAAGGTAAAATAAATACAAATTTGACATAAATTTATAAAATTTGCCTGAGTTATGTAATACATATTTAAATCTATATAATGTAGATATCTACATATCTACATCTATAGATATAGCTACCTGTATCTATATCTATATATCTATAGCTATCTCTCTAAATAACTATGTCTATATATACATATATATATATAATCTACATATCTATATATCTACATCTATAGATATGTACATATAGATGCAGATATATACATTAAACATATTGAAAGGATATCAAAATGTTTAACATGTTTTTCCATAGGTGGTTATTATTTTCATGACAAGAGTAATAATTGCTAAAACATTTCTTGTATTAATGGTGGACCTTTCATGGTGATTTTTGTGGAGGGAATACATAAGTTTGAGTGCAGAAGATATAGAGAACTGAAGGTTTGGGAAGCATAGATAGATCAGTAAGAGGAATTCCTCAAGTTCCACAAGACTGTAAACTTCGGTGAGACTACATCTCTTTCACATCTGACAGCTGAAAACTGGGAAGTGGAGGAAACAGAAAGTGTCATTTACCAGAAGGAAATTGGACAGGGATATAATGCCTGGCCACTGATTATCTCTTTATTGTAGCCAAATAGTAATAGAGATGCCATCCTAGTCCACGTGTCCCAGAGATGGAGAAAAGAAAATGACTTCAAGTGTGAAGAGGGTGCAACAGGAAATGGGGAGCCAGCCCACACTAAGTGCCCCAGATCAAATCCTTACTTAATGTAACTCAGATCGGAGTCCTATCAGCAACTATGGTAAATTCTGCTTGTGCTAAAATTTTAAATTCCTGGGAAATGGAGGCACACTAGGGAAGGAGAAAAATCACCCAGAGGAGTCAATGTTCCAGAAGATGAAAGAAAAAAGAGTTTATTTATAACTTAGGATAAAACAATATGTACCAGGAGCCTTGGGAAAATGTTAGCCACAGGGACATGTGCCACTTTATGTGGAACTTATTACTATTCTAAAGATGCCTATGTGATTCAAAAAGCAGGTCCCTCCTTCATGCAAGTCCCATGAAGGGGACTTGAAATGATTCAGGCAGCAAATACTGGAATAAAAAGAAAATGTCGTTACACATGTAAGGCAGCCTGAACTGGAAGATCTATATGGTCCATCTATTTTAATACGGAAATTTAACTTTTTCATTTTTTTTCTTTGTTTAAGTAATGTTGACAGATCAAGTCTTCTTCCCTTCCTGAAGAAAGAAGATAAAGTTCAGTAAATATTTGACTTGAAGTTAAATGGGCCATTCGGGTCTATTGTAGAATAAAAGAGGTCAAGAAGAGAAGGGGTCTGATGCAAAGAGAAGAAAGGTTTCCCAACTACAAGAGGACAAAGAAATATTGGAAGTGGATGAGACGAGACAACAGACCTACCAGTAAGACTGGTTAGCTGGCTGCATTGAATGATGGCTGAAGAATGGCTGGACAAGAAGACTGGAAAAGAAGCAGCCATATAAATGATTATTTTGTTTAATGATTGAAGAGAACAAACAACAAAGTGCAGGACCTAAGCCAGCTCTTCTCATGGGACTATGAACACCTCAGTGGTAACTTGTATGGACAGATTACAACTTGCCAGAACCACTCCCCATTTCATCTTATGAAAGATCCCCAAAACTGTGGTGCAACCCTAGGGGAAGGTCTTGTTTTCCATCACTGTGTTGAGTTGTTGAGCTAGATGTTGCTTTACAATGGATAGGAAAATGAAGTATTTCTTGCCTTAGTTTGTGTATTGAAGCTTATTCACCTACTCTAACTCATTATACTTTTCTATATGTTCCACATTTTCTAGTATGTACAGGTATTATTTTTGAGGATCTAAAACATACTAATATATGAATTACATGTGATACCCTAATTTCTTCACTTTTAATTAACACAATCTATTAAGAATGGGAATTTTAGAATACCAACATGTAGCCATAATTGATGTTACAGAAGCCATTGTGTGTTCTCATTGATCCATAGTAGTTTGTAGACATCACAGAAAATAAAACAGTGGCTAATAAATTCTGCTTTGCAACAGAGAAGGTTTAAAATAATGAAAAAATCCATTTCTCATTTTATAACACACAGACTGTCTCACTTAATTGTATTCTACTCTATAGTTTTGACATGAGCATTACTTTTCCCTCAGCATCAGGGTTAGTGGATTATTCTGTATGAAATTCCCTTTGAGGGACTATCAAGTACTACATTTTTGAGAAGCTAACATTTGGCAAACAGTAGAAATCAGAGACATTTTAAATGAAAATGAAAAACATGAACAACATGCACAATGCCTTATTTATAAAGGGAATAAATGTTTTGATAGCAAACGTTTCAGAGTCTATGATTTATATCTGAACTTTAGAAAGCACTCAGTTTCCTAGTTTGCTTTCCCAATGAGGACACCTAAGATCTGCCTGCTTTGGCCCCAAAATAAGACAAAGAATCCTTGACCCTCTTCCACTATTTCTACACTCATTTTGTACTAAATATATTTGAAATAGTTCCCTATTGTTGAACTCCTCTACCTCTTTGACCCCAGCTCTAATCAGAGATTAATTAAAATAGGCTTATAATAAACTAGAATAAGTGCATTACTGTACACATACTTTGAGATTAGCAGTGAAATATTGCATTATTGTTATTAATATACAGAAACCTATGTTTATTTATGTATAGTCATGTATAGATAATTCTGTGTGTATAGTATTAGTATGTTTGTATGTCAAATACCAAATGATCAGCATTTCCTATTCCTATATCCGGCTTACTTATAATTTCCTGTATCACTCTTCTAAGAAATATAGACAAATATGTCTTTCTATAAGTGTTACACAAGACAAAGTTGGTAGGAAAAAAACCCCAGAAGATCCATATTTGTCTACATTATCTTCATTCAGTCTATACAACTGTATTAAGAGCCAACTTTATGCCAATGTCCGTGGCTCTGAAAGCATTAACATAAGGAACTTTCACCAGCTAATAACATTACAGCACAGATGAGGTTTATTTGTTTAACAAACGTATTGTTAAATTGCTATTCTGGATCCTGGAACAAACCCAACTAATATTATCTTTGCCCTGGAAACATGCACAGTTACATTGAGGAGTTGGTCAGTTGTATAAATTAGTAATTAAAATAAATATTCTATGATATACATTTGAACAAAGAGCTACAGGGAGTCAATCGCAAAGAAAAGAAAAAAGGGAGATTCTATTAAACCTTCTTTCCCTTCCCACTAGCATAATATGTAATAGAATTTACTATAGAAAAAAAATCCCTTCTAGGATGATGTTGGTTCTCTCCGCATTGAAGGGACTAAGAGAATATGACAGGAGCCTAGCCCTCAATTTTTTCAAAAAATGATAAGGTTACACTAAGTCTAACAATGATAAGCATGATCTATTTTCTCTCAAGTGGAACAAGGGGTATAAGAAAATAAATTTTATGGTGTCATCAGCAAGATGTTAATCCTCTTTCTGTAGAAGATTAGTCCTATTGCTGGCCTTTTCTGTACATTATACAATTTATAGTTCCTCAGTGTAGACTTACTTGTTCACGCTCCATACTGAGTCATGGAAAATAAAAGTCTGACAGTAACCACACTTCCAGCTGTCAAGTGTCTTCTACACTCCTTTCCTGCTGAACCAATGAGAACATTGGGAGAGTGGTAGTATGTATGGGTTGGTTCATGAGACCAACTTAAGAGCCAATCATGAACCATTCTGTGACTTTCATTGTGTTAGGTTCTAGAGGAAAACACATAGTTCCTAATGTCTATAATTATTTCTTATCCTAAACCAGTGATTTTCTATCATATTTTAAGAAACAAGAATTTACAGTAGGCATGTCATAGTAACGAGTGGAAGATTACCTAGAATGCTTTACCATCAGGTTTGTCTATTATGCTTTATCTCCATGTTTAGATTTCATTTTAAATACTAGTTTCCCATCCAGATCTTCCCTAACCATCCCATCAAAAGCATTCCTCTAACTGTTAATTATTCTTTATCACATTATTTTATATTACTCTTTTCATGACATTTATTACCCGAATCTTTGTGAATGTTGTACAGATTACCAGCTAAGTATTGAAAGTATGGAATAAAATATGACTTGGCATGTAATACTAGTGAAATTAATGGCTGCATTAAATTAATATTGAACAGAGCCTGCCTTTATCTAGACAGAGATGTCTCAATTCAACTATAGTGGTGAACATTTATTTATTATATATATTGAGAGTACATGTCAGATTTTCATCTCAGAAGTAAATAATGCCATTACAATAAATTGGAAAACTAATGGCTTGACCCATAGCATCAAATATTCCACAGTATTGTAACATTATCTGTATTAGCTTTTTTTGCCATAATTTTTATAGCTATTTTTTTGTGCTTACAAAAAATTATTGTCTCAAAGAATCCATATTTCAATTTATAGCTCTGTAGGTCAGAAGTATAGGAGGCTTCACTGGGTTCAAAGAGCTCTAATGTGTCTCGGGCTCAAATCAAGGTGCTTGCTGAATGGACTGCATTCTGAACTGAAGGCTCTGGGAGAAAACTCTGCTCCCAGGCTCATTTTTAAATGAGAGAATCCATTTTAAATAGAAGAGTTCAGTTCCTTGCTGTTATAGGAATAGGGATATAAACCTAAAAGCAACAAATGAGCAGGACAAACAAACAGAAACTCATGAACATGGATTATAGACTAGTGGTTATTAGTGCGGTAGGGGTGGAGATGAGAGGTAGATGGGGTATTGGGGTCAAACATAGGGGCATGGGGGAGGGTTAAGTGAGTAAAGGGGATCTAATATATGGTAGCTGAAGGAAACTGGACTTTGGGCAGTAAACACACAATAGAATATACAGATGTCAAAAGATAATGTACACCTAAAAATTATGATTGTATTAACCAATGTTACCCTGTATAAACTTAATTAAAAATTTAAATTAAATTAATTAATAATAAATAAATAAAAAAAATAAGAGCTCTATTTAATTAATGATTGTTGGCCAGGGGTTCCACTTAGCTTCTGAAGGCTACCCACAGTCCATCCCACATGACCACCTACATCTCCAGCCAGCAATAAAATTTTGAATCTTTCTCATACATTGAGTCTCTGACTTTCTCTTCTGCTTTTATCTACCATGGAAAACTCACTGTCTTTCAAAGAATTTGTTATTAGGTTCAGCTCATCTGCATAATATTTAAGTCAACTTTGTCATATGACATAATCTAATCACAGTAGTTAATTAAATCCATTATATTTACCCTCCTAGGGATTTGTGTGGCATGCACACTGCGGAGCAGGGAATCTTGGGAGCTACTCTAGAATTCTATCCATGTTAGCTAAAACAGGCTATGGGGTCAATGAAGCAGAGGCATAAAAAAACAATATTTTTGAAATAATTTGAAATGTCAGAAATATTCTACTTTATCTTCATAGGAAATATCAGGATTTTATTGAACTTTGTATTTCTGTGTGTGTGTGTGTGTGTGTGTGTGTGTGTGTGTTGGTTTTCCTTGCTTTTAATTTGTTTTGCTTTTACTTTGGTTGTTTTTTGTTTTTTAAATTACATATGTAGGAGACAGGTAACACTGTAATTTCCAACACTGCTGCAGAGCCAGTAGGTAAGCTATTTATTCTTTATATTACAAAATATATTACGTTTAATTTTCTTTCTTTTATTTTCACTTATGCACAGATAAATAAGATCGTAGATATACTCTGCTCTGGCAAGCAGACTACATAAAGTCAAAATATTGAATATACTATAAAACTGATAAGGTATAGCATTTATAGATGTTTAAAAGCATTCAAAATATTTCCAACTTCTTGTGGAAGAGTGATCACAATTGCTTCAAATGTCCTATGTTGTGAGGAATTTAGAGACATTTGCCAAATGTATTGAGCAATAACAATTTACCAGCCATGACTTTAGAGCAGACTGATTTGATTATTTTTCACTCTGAGTTAAAAGCAGGCACTGATAAGGAATTTGCTTAATTTAAAATACCTACTAATACCTGTTATAGGTTATGTACCAGGATTTAGTTTTACTTATTTTTCTAATAATAACCTGACACCAGAAACCAAAAGCTTGGATGAAAACACCCATAAATTATCATTTGTATATAGAATATGATAGAATGAGACTAAATATGATATCCTAAAATTTATGTTTATTCATAAACAGAGTCACAAAATAGATGCAGGAGGTTGCACCTGTTTAAAGCACATACTTTCCCAGATTGCAATTAACTGAGTTTCATCATCTCCTCTAGATGAAATTTCTGCAGTTAGGATGGAGTTAATTAAGTGCATTCTATGAAAATAATTAGTGTTTGTAGAACATGTAAATGGAACTGCTGCAATAGGTGTACATGAAGATATTACATGGGGATTCTTGCATAGTCCTTTAGATTTCAGATGTTACCAAGAGTAACAAGAATAAAACATTCACAGGCATGCATGAAAAATCTCCCTATGTAGGTACAATATTATCAAGTTATCCAAGTTGATTAAAGCTTCAGCTGCAAAAGAAGGATGCATATTCAAGTGACTTCATGTTTCTACAAGTAAAATTGAAAATAAAATAGCTTTTCCCCAAGTTACCTAAAATGTTGAGAAAAAGTGGTTTGTGAATAAAATTAAACAGAGAATTGTCTAATTTTTTCAGTAGATACAATCTTATTGTCTTTCCTGAATGATTATGAGGTAAAACAGGTCTTACCATTATCTCTTACTTTATCAAAGTACAACCAATAGAAAACTAAATTACTTTTTAAAATAAAAAAATTGTTTTAATCGGCCAAAGAGAAATTTCTGAATGAAGTATAGATAAAATTTTGGGTAAATATATAACCTAGTCCCTTGAAGCTAATAGTCAACTGACTTACTTTCAACATATTTTAACAGTTAACATCAATCTAGTTTTAACTGACATAGAACATGACTATTAATTTCAGCAAATCATAGAAAATCAAATCCAAGGAAATCATAGAACAATTTAGTGGAGCCCATTTTAACATAGAATCTCTTCTTTAGCAGTCACTATTCTTTTCTGTATTTGCAGTACCAGTTATGTTTGCAAATTTAACCCAAATAGTGAATAACCCTTTTCTCTCTTCTACATGATAGAGTTTCAAATATTTGAAGATGACTAACATATATTTATGTATCCAAGCAAAATATATCACATTACTTTCTATATTTTTATGTAATATCTTTGCGAAATTTTTTTATCTTGTTTATCTTTGGCCCCACATTAACTTTCAACTTAGTTTTAGAATATGTTACCAGCATTTCTGAAATTTATCCACAGAGCAATATAGCCTGGAATCTGCATGGACATCATCTGTTAATATGAGCAAATCACATGACTTTTCAAGGTCATATGGAAGGTATTAATTTGGCCAATATATCAGATAGATGGTATTTTGTTTTAGCTTGACTTCCTATCCTTTATGAATCCCTTGTATCCTACCAGAAATTTTATGACAGAATATAAACTCTCTATTTTCCTAACTACATAATTAACATTCAACAAGGCATCTAATCAAAGCATCCCTTTCTCATTAGTACAGTTCTGACAGTTTCATCATCAAGTGGCAAGTGTTCCAGCAAATTGTGTTGATATCCTACCAGATATGTCAAGAACTTGATCTTCCTTTCCATTAAGTCAGATTAGGGAAAGGAACCAATTTCCATTATGAAAATGTGACTGAAAACAAGTGACAGTTTTCCAAAAAAAAAATTCTAATAGAAAATGAATTAAACTCACACTCTCCTCCCTATATATTCTCCATGAGCTGAGCATTTTAAAATATTAATTGAATAATTAAGTATTGATGAAGCAATGTGAGAACTAAAGAAAAAAGTCCTTAAAATCAATTAGTTATTTGATTACAGTCAAGCTTTGAAAAATTGCAAAGAAAAACAAATTAAATCTTGGAATTTACCCATAAATATGAGTGACATGATTATTTTGGTAGTTATGGTGATTTGGAGATAGATTTCATTTAACACTTCCTTTTATTACTTCATATATTACATAATTTTGTATTTATTTCTCTTTTTTTATCATAAGCCTATAGAACTACAATCCAATTTTGATCATTAACTAATAAAGTTGTACTTTTAATTATATTTATGTTTATGCATAAATTAATTTTATTTATACTTAAATACTGTCACAAGAGATTTAATAATGATTTTCTTTTTGGTTCGCTGTCATTTTAGATTATATATATCTTCTTTCTGAATAATTTTCAATACCCTGCTTGATTTATAATCTTGTTTCTAACATTTCTAGTATATAAAACTCTCTTAATTACATAGGAATATGTCTCTCTTAAGAGAGTAGATAAACAACTACTTTGCAAAGAAAAAAGAGAAAAAACACTCATTTATGTTTATGGTTCTGTACACTAAAATAGTGCTGTAGACTGCATCTAGGATCCAAAGGACATAAATAAAGCTGATGAGAATGTAAATAAGATATCTCAAATTAAGAGAGACTTAAGAATTACTTAAGTTCATAAAGCTATGCCTTCTGACAATTTTATCTAAAACTAAAAATAAAAGCGGAAATAAGATCATTAAAAATTTTAGGGTCTGAGGAACTTGACCTAAAGAAAGGTCAATGCCAGTGTCAGGGCCCAGGGAAAGCCATCTCAATATATTTCAGAATGCATATTGTTTATATTTTAAATTAAAGTTACTTAAGAAACTGTCACTGCAAGAACACTCTGACCTCTCTATCCTCCTACAAGCAGGCGTTAAATCTCCCCTGTGAAATGAGTCTACCTTGCACCTGAAAACACCCCTTTTCTTTTCATTAGAGTTAAATAAGTCAAAGAGACCATATAAACAAACCTTGTTGCCTCGTTATTAATTTACTACTTAAGCCCAAACTTCGTTTAGATTCCTCACTAGTGAATACTCAACTTGCTTAGATTCCTCTCCATTGACCATTAATTTTTTTTTGTTCTACTTTCACATATTTATTGTTTGTTTAAAAAGTATAAAAAGGTGCTTAGTTTGATCATTTTTTTGAGCCTCATTTTATGATCTGAGCATTATGTTGTGGTTCCCCATTGCACACATATTAAATTTGATTTACTCCTATTAAACTGGTCTTGTGTTAATGTTTTTATTATTATTATTATTAGCCCAGCTGTAAGAACTAAAGAAAAGTAGACAGGGAAAATTCTCCCCCTCCTCTGTCATAGTCACACAGATTAGCTTGCCTTTGTATAATGTATAAGGAAGCATCTTGGAAAGGTCAGGTACAGTTTCATTAGTGCAGAATTTCTAAACTGATCTTAAAATTTTAAGAACAGCTTTTGCAAACATGTTGAATGTAAATTTGGTATATGCTGTATGAGGTACTTAATACAGAGTCTCTTTTCCAACTCATTTCAACTCTTAAGCAGTGGCTTTATATTTTTCAAGTTTTTATGAAAAATTTCAAACCTGGAAAAATAAAAGTATAGAAGAATAATATACCTACATTTCTACCATCTAGATTTAATATTTTGTATTTTGCTATAATTTCTTCCATTGCAGGTATATGTGTGCACAAGTGTGTGTGTATATTTTGCTGAGCCACTTCAAAGTAACTTATAAACACAACACTTCTTTCCTATTTGTATCAGCATGTGTCTTTGAAAAATAAGAATGCTATTTTCCATAAATGAAATAATATCACAATGAAGAATATTAGCAATAACTCCTTAATGCCTTCTACTGCAGAATTGATATTTAAATATTCCTAATTATTCCACATGTCTTTTGTAAAGCTTTTCTTTTCTTTCCCATAATTATCCAGTCAGGATACCCCAAATATTCATGTCTTATTCTAGGAAAGTCCTCATTTTTTAAACTGGCTTTGACTCCCTTTAGATACTATACCAATTGCCTTGAAGAATGTCCCATATTTTGATATTGTCTCATTGGTTTTTAAAGGGTTTTGTTTTACTTGTTTTCTATCTTCTGTATTTTCTATAACTGAAGGCTAGATCTAAAATTACTTTGTAAATTTAATATAGTAAGATTGTAATACATGCATCAATCAATCAGTCAATCAAAATGGTTGAGAAAGTAGTAAACACAAAACATAGAGCATACTTTTAGGTCAAATAAAATAACAGAAGAGTTAATAGGTTTTTAAAATGCTCAATTAATTTGAATAAAATCCAAATTTCACTTTATATTTAGCATTAAATATTGGGTTTAAAATATGGAATTATTTTCGGTATCAATAAAACAGAATTATAATTTCCAAGTGATTAGTTCTTGTTTCTTAATAAATAACAATATGCTAGCAATAATAATAGGTCATTATGCATTGAATAAGATAATAAAATTAGTTGTAAAATACAATTAAAAAGACTTTAAATAATAACATTGCATATTTCATTAAAAATATATTTTTTCTTCATATATGACTAGATTTACATCAGCTTTCCACATCTGATCAATGTGATGGCCATTTGCTTCATCATTTTATTTTTTCTATTCTACTTTATGTTGTTTTTTCTTTACTTATTTTTGATATCTTCACCAATGTAAGTTCTGTAATAATATAAACTGTAGCAAAAAAAAAAATCCCTCTATTTTTACTTGCATAGAAGCACTAGCTTTTTCAAAATATCACCCATTAAGTCTGTGTCTAGATAAATGAATATTCTATATGTAATTTACAGACTGTCTATCTTTGAGATATGAAAAACAGATAATATCATGGACAGTTAATGTAAAAATTTTGTCGATGATGCAAAATTCAAAATTAACAAACAACAGGGTAATTGCCACATAATGAGTATATAGGCATACACTCAAAATGCTAGTGAAAAGGACACATGAATGCATTACCCAGACAGAATATAAGGGAGCCCTTATTCCTCAGAGAGCAGGTTCTGTGAATAACAGCATTTCGGACAAATTGAGTTGTATTTTGTTCTTGTTTATTTGTCTTATTTTATTCTAAAAAGTATTTTGTAGAGAATCTAGAACTATAAAGCAAGCATAGAGCTCTTCATTGTTTCTCAGAATAGTAATCACCCAGTAAATAAGGGACATCAAAGAAAATTGACCAAGTTCAATCAAGTGGACAATCTTTCTTTTCAAAGAAAAAAAAAAAAAAAACAGCATGACATATGGGACTATGAGTCCTGTGGCATTCTCCTGACTTCAGAAAAAAATTTTATTTTATTTACCTGATTGCACATACAAACATAAAAACTAGAATCTATAAAATACACTCATATAGCTTACATTTTGCTTTTTTTATTTTGAAAATAATATTTGCTTCCATATTTCTCACTGTTTTTAAATGGGACTTATGCCATCTTTCTATCACCAACAGGAATTCACTAGAAAAAATAAAGGCCGATGAACCACTACACAGTCTGCTGCTTTATGCTCACTGCACTCCGTCAATTCCGATGATTTTTTCAATAGACTAATACATTTCTACCATTTCAATTTCCTCCTTCAAGAAAGCACATTTGTTCTTCTAAAAGCAACACTCAGTCTCTGCTACTTAACACTAGCTTTGCTAAGACACAATATGAGTTTAATATTTCCTAGGAAATAAAGTTGAGAGAAATCAGGATTGCTCCATTTGAATGTCCAAATATCTAAGTTTGTATAGATAACATTGGTGTTTACTTTTAAAGGGGGATTCAATCATTTTTCAAAGAGCTACTAGTTTTTCTTATGTTGGTCAATTGAGATAATAATAGCAATTTCAATTTTACTGCCTAAAGAGAGAAACCTTTTTGTATGGATTCATGAAAATGTGGATGTTCTCACAAAACAATCAAAAGGATGTATTAGTTATGGTTACTCAGACACATCCAAAAATCTCTGTAGATTTAATATAATAGTTAATCTCCTCTTTTCACAACTGTCAGATATTGGCAAATGTCAGATGATGTTCCACATCATTCAAGGATCCAGACATCTCCCATGATGTGGCTCTGCTATTCTCAACAGGAAGCTTCTAAGCAGCAGAAGAAAGAGAAAGAAGGAGCAGGAAGAAGCACACCTAATTTTTAATCACGTGAGTTCAGAAGAAAAAAAATACATATCATGTTAGCTCTCAATGTTTGAGAAAGAAATTCATTCAAATTCTTCCCCTAAGTGTAACCTAAAGTAATCCAGCCCAGGTAGATGCTTCTCAGGCTTATGTCTATGAATCAGTAAGGGAATATAAACCTTTGCTGGATGGGTGCTAGTTTCTGCCACAGGTGGAAATTTGAAAAGTTCATAAAGTATCAACCTACCCAAATTAAAAGTCTCCCTACAACCACCACCACGAAGTAAATACTCATTCCTGAAAACATACTTCACATTTATGACTTAACCTTTTCTCATGTATGGTTTTCCACTTATATTCTTTTAGTGAAATTTCACAGGAATAACTTTAGGTTTATTCTGTAAATATGTCATTATTAAACAATAAAGATTTATTGGCATTCTGCTTATGTGCTAGGCATTTTATATGAATGTATTTTCGTTTTTTTTTTTTTTCATTAAATCTTCACAATAAGTCTAAAAAGTAAGTGCTGATATTTTTCTTTGCAAATGGCAAAACTAAGGCTAAGGATGTTAGGCAAATAGTATAAGGTCAGAGTACATTTGTTGATTGATGGAGGAAATGGAAGTCAGACTGCAGTGGGAGAAAGAGGACTGGGACTTGAACAGAAGAGGGAGTGAGCATAAACAATATTTTGATGTATTTAGATTTAATGAGATATAAAGAAAATGACATTTCTACAATATAGGTAGGATGAAGAATGGTTTTTAATATAAGAAAGGTTGTATAATAATTAGCAGAAGGTGAAAGGTACATGAAGAGGAAGGATTTAAAGGAACATGACAAGGGGAAAGAGAAAAAGAAAGGCTGACCATATTTTATGAGACTGGGAGGAGACTGGATTCAATGCACATATGGAGAATCCAACCTGGTCAGACAGAGAGAAATCACTTTCCAAAAAATGAAAAGGAGGAAGGAAAATTGAGTATCAAGGCAGGTGTTGTGTTTAGGGCAAGAAAAGCTGACAGTTAAGGGATTTTACACTTGACTGAGTCTTGTAGCTTGTGCTTTGAACATGTACTTTATTGTTTACCTGACCCATTACTTGTTTTATTTGTCGACATTGTATACAACATATATAGTAAAATATGTTCTGCACATCTGTTTCATTCACATTGTTTTCTCCATATTTGTAAATATCAATGATTGTGAATACTAAAACGGGAGCATAATTTAAAATGGAATGATTTGATGATATGTTTCAGGTTTAAAAATTAAATTGAGCTATAATCTCTCTTAACACTTTTACCAAAGAAAGATAAGCCTAACCCACAAAGATAGCATAGTTACTAAATATTTTATTATTTTCATTCAAAATGTTCTTTTTTAATTGTAATCTCTAAATTTTATTTTCATTAAAATATTTAGTTTCTTATTAGAAAAGTCCTTCCTGAAAGAAAAAGTACATGTGAAAATTATTCTATAGGTTTTGAAAAAATATCTTTGTTAATTAAAAAAAATATATAGCTAACACTTATTTTATGCTAGGTATTTTTATAAGTACATTACATATGCCAATATACTTAATTTTCACAAGCACCCCATGAGGTAAATACTAATACTTTCCCCATTTTGTAGATGAAAAAACTGAGGTAAGTAAAATATATAATCAATGGCTTTAGAGTCTACCTTTTCTGACATTAGCTTAACTCTAGACTTTTTCACATAATAAATCAATAAATTTTTCTTTGCATAAGCTAGCTTAAGTTCTGTAATTTCCAATCTTAAAAATGCTGATGAAAGTATCCTTTAGGAATACAGATCATTAGATAGCACTGCTCATTCTCTCACTGCTACACACACTTGAAGGAAATATGCAAATGATGCCTCCTGGTATAATCTTTTCCTTCCTCATTGCCTAGACTCTCACAGAATAGAATGATTCTTAGAGCTCTGGTCTTATCATTATCTTCCCTGGACTACTGTTAAGTGGTCAAACTGCTAACCTATAATTGCCACTCCAAGTCCCTTCAATACCCACAATTTCTGGTCAATTACCTAATTCCTCACTACCACCACCACCACCAGTATCTAATTTCTCTGTACTTCCATTGCTCTTATACAAACATAACTTTTTAAAAAATTCTTGCTTTGAAAACATCTATTCCCACCAAAGATGAACTAATGAGCAGAGGAGGAGAAAGAAGAAAAGAAGTTTTTGGTCTTAGCAATTAATGTATCAGCACTGATGGAACTTATATAGTCCAGTGAATTTACATTTTGATTAGCTTATTTTACTCTATGCAAATTTAAACATAAGAAGACATTTTAGGTCCCTATATTATAGTAATAATGTAATATATAATGAGCCAATTATCTGTGGGTCATATAATTTATTTTCACTCTTTTGTGACTGCAAGTTTAATATTTTTCAAAGAAATTAGAATGTGGCATATTGGGAAAGGGGAAAGCATTACCCAGAGAGGAATGGGATAAATGAAGCTAATTCTGGCTTGACTTTAAACCGATTTGATGGACAAAGAACTTTAATAGACTTTTCTCCAAAAAGACATACTTTAAATATGAAAAGATACTTAAAATCAGTAAGCATCAGGGAAAGACAGATCAAAACCACAATCAAATATCACTTCACATCTGTTCAGATGGCTATTATCCAAACAACAACAGCAATAACAAAAAGATAAATATTGGCATGAATGTAGAAAAAAGGGAACCCTATTCACTGCTAATGGGAATACAGAGTGGCTATAGAACAGTAAAGCCACTATGGAAAACAGTACAGCAGTTCTGCAGAAAATTATACGTAGAACTACCATATGATCCAGCCAATCTCATTGCTGAATAAATATCCAAATGAATTGAAATTTGGATTTCAAAAAGATATCTGCACCCTCAATTGCATTGCATCAGTATTGACAATAGCCAAGGTATAGAAACAACCGAAATATCAATCAACAGATGAAAGGGTAAAGAAAATGTGATATATACATGTAATGAAATATTATTCGGCCTTAAAAAAAGAAATTCTGCTATTTGTGACAACATGGATGAATTGGGAGGAGACTCCATTATGCTAGGTTAAATAAGCTAGTCACAGAAGGACAAATACTGCATGATTATACTTATACGAGGATCCTAAAATAAACAAACTCATAGAAGCAAAGAATAGAATGGTGGTTGACTGGGGGTGAAACAGGGGAGAATTATAGCTCAATGGGTATAAAGGTTCAGTTACATAAGATAAATGGTTCTAGAGATCTACTGTACCCTATAGAATTTACAGTTAATAATACAGCAGATATACTTTAAAATATGTTTAGAGCCTTGTGCAATGTTGATGAGAATGCAAATTAGTACAGCCACTATGAAAAACAGTAGAGAGGTTCTACAACAAAGTTAAAAATAGAAATACCATATGATCCAGCAATCCCACTTCTGGGTATATGTCCAGAGGAAATTAAATCACTATCTCAAAGACAGAACTGCAACCTCATGTTCAATGAAGCACTATTTACAATAGCCAAGGCATTGAAACAGTGTCTACCGAAGGATGAGTGCATAAAGAGAATGTCACACACACACACACACACACACACACACACACACACACACACAATGAAGAAGAATAAGTTCTGGGGATATCATGTATAGCATGATGATTATAATTAACGATGTTGTATTATATATTTGAAAGCTGTTAAGATAGTAAGTCTTATATGTTATTATCACATACTCATAAATGGTAATCACGTGAGGAAATGGAGGTGTTAACTCACCTTATTGTCTAATCATTTCTTTCTACATATGTATTGCCATCATGTTGCACACTTAAATATTATATGTCAATAATATATCAATAAAGCTAAAAAGATGAGTTTAGAGGATAGATTTCATGTTGTGTTCTTACCACCACCACTACCACTACACACACACACACACACACACACAATTTTTAAAATGATGGATACATTTAGTATCTTGATTACAGTGATGACTTCATGGATGTTTGCATCTATCCAAAGTCATCTAGATGTATACATCAAATGTGTGAAATTTTTTGTGTATCAGTTATATACCAGTAGAGCTTAAAAACCTGATCTGAGTTTCTTTAGAGTTCAATTGATCATACAAAGTGAAGTTTTCTTTTACATGATCTCTCAGCTTTATTTTCATAGTATTTGCTAAAAATGTGATTCTTTTTGGCAATTTTGCCTGTTATTTTATAACAATTATCAATTCCAGCATCATAGGAACCCAGTGTTAGTAGTGGGAACAACTGGGAACCAGAACTTTTGGACTATAATCACTCATATTGCCATCCTAAGAGAGGCATCCCAGAATCCTGTTTGTCATCATCTGCCAGACGTCCAAAAGAGCCAAGTCTTGTCATTCAAATGCCCTCTTCTGCAATAAAATGTGACAATGTACATAATCCATTGTATGTTAGGGAGCATCTGTTTCACCATGTTCTACATGATTAGGCTCTCTGACACTTTTCCAAGGTTTTAGGTGTATTAACAATTTTCAAATCTAGTAAAATGTTATGCTCTGAATTATATGATGATTTTCTTCACTATGTAACAGAAATGAAATCAAAGTTTCAAGGAAGCAGCCTACGCTGAGAAAGTCAAATGTATTTATAGGTTTTCATTTGGGGGGATATATAAATTGAGATTTCAATGTTTTCAGAATTTTTCAGAATCATAGCTTTTTCATGTAATAGCTATACTTTCTACTGAAAAAAGATCAAGTTAAATTACAACTTTTATCAAAAATATTGGACTTCATTCATTAAAGATATGTTTGATGCTCTTCTGCCATATGCAAGACATTATCCTAAGCTTCCAGATAAAGTGGTACTTAGACAAGCAAGGTTTCTAGCAGAGGAGATATCGACAATGAAGAGGGATGATATTAACTTCACATAGTCAAATACACTATGTATGTAAGAAAACAGGTTGATGTAGAGAAGAAATGGGCTGCTCTGTGTGTGCTGGCAGGTTACTTTATATGGAGTCACCAGAAAAAAAAATTCCTGAAGTGTTAACATTTGAGAAAGAACAGGTAAAGGGAATATCTGGGTGAAAAGCATTCTCTTTAGAGGGAATAGGAAGGGCATAAATGAGAATGAGCTATACATGTTCAAGAAACAGAAAGAACACTGCTGTGAATTGCCTAATTTTTGTTGGCAAGAGGCTGATAAATAAAAAGAAATGGGTGGGCAAGACCCATGTCATCTTAAGTCCTTTGTTGGCTTGATAAGGAGTTTTTAATTATATCTTAAATGTGTTAAGAAGTCATTAGAAAATTGTAGGCTGGAGCATTCGGTGACTTAATTATTTATATATAAAGGTAATTATTACATCGGCATATGGAGACTCATGTACAGTAGTCGAGAGTCAGGTGTGTTGGGGTAAGAGATGATAGTAGCCCGTTCTAAAGTTGTAGCCATGTACATAAAAATAAACTATGAAATACAGTATGTATGAGGAGGTAGAACCAACAACTTACTAATGAATGTGACATGTGAAGGAATATGAAAAACTAAAGATGATCCTTGGGTTTTTGGTTTGAGCAAGTGGGTGGATATAATTAATCTTTATTGTGATGGAGAAGTCAAAGGAGAAAGAGATTTAAGAGTGAATACAGAGATAAATGGAACTATTGATGTTTTTATATCTTAGCAAAATCAACTAAATATATAATCGTCCAAACTTCTGCCTGAGGGTAAGTAAATTTAAACCATATCAACTGCCATAGGTTTATAAACTTAATTATGGTTTTGGTCCAAAATAAAAAGAAAATTGGTTAATATATTTGGCACAGTATCACAGTAAAGATAACTTTTCTCAGGTGACATATCACCCTGTTAGAAGCTATTGATTTTCTCTGTCCTAATGTTCACGGAAACATAGGACCTGGCATTATTTCTAAAATTAAAATCTAGCATTTTAAAGAGCACAATTTCCTACTTGAGAATAATAATGAAATGTTCCCAACTATTTCAATACACTTTAACTGAAGAGAAGTAATTATCATTGATGAATCAAAATGAATTTGCTTCTTTTATCTAGCAGACTCAGACATACCTTTGCAATCTTTTAAAAAATCATGAAAATTTCACTTTCTCCAATTTCACCTACATCTATCTTAAAATCATAATTAAAACTATGTGGAATAAGAGTACAAGGTAAGCAAGGTAATAACATAAGCAGCAGAGACAAGGGATTACCACATTATTATTATATTTTTGAGAAATTAGAAGTATAAAGATAAAACTAATGACCGAAGAAACAGTTGGCACACAAGACCTAGATGAATACTGAATGATTTAATATGCAGTAAACATCTCTAAAGCAATATTTAAAGTATAGCTGATTTTGTTATTTCCTTAGAAATTTGCAACCTAAGTAATGTAATTTATTCATGTTACAAACATACACTAAATATGGTTTCATGTATTTGGTAAGAAAGTATATGTATATTTTTCACTTTTCTTATGAAAGGCAGAATGTATTTTAGTTTGGCCAATGTTCCAAATAATCAGAGGTAGCTTCAGGTATGAGGAAGTGAACTTATTGAACTCTAGGAGGAAAGACAGAAGAGTAAATAATTAATATAAAAAACAAGTGTTTAAGTAAAAGAGAAGGGTGGGCTTGGACATGAGGGGAAGGATCTAGGAAATAGAAATTATAGTGTGTGTGTGTGTGTGTGTGTGTGTGTGCGCGCGCACGTGCGCATGTGTGAACAGTTTTCTAAATTTGAGAGCAGCGTGGGTACTAAGAATAGAAATTTAGCTCAGAGATGGAGCAAATCAAAAAAACTTGTTTTATGCAATTGAGCATCAACTTTAATGAACTGTTACTATTAAGAGTTATCTGGTAAATTAGGTATTAGAAGGGCATTTCTATCAAGTCACTTGCAATGGTATGAAGCAGGCTGATTAAAAGGAAAAAAAGAAGTATAAGGCTGAATCATAATACTTGGTATAAAAGAATAGGAGTAATTTAGAATATCTAGGCAGAGGGATCTGAAAAGACAAAGTCAAAGGAGCATGAAATAAAATTTGATTACAGAGATCTATAAACTTTATAGAAATCTGCTTGAATATTTAAGTCAAGAGATGAACTGATAAGAGAAAAGCTTAGAAAAATAAGTAGGAAACAGTCCATAGAAGTATTTTGAAACCAGAATAGTTATAATAATAGAGATCATTTATTTAATGTAAATTATTTCTAAAGACTTTAGTAACTCTTCTAAATCTATTGGCTTGTTAATCTTAACAGCCTAATGTCTACGGTTATGCTTCTGAAATCTATATCTTGGCTTGGTTTCTTATTGTTTTTAGTTATAGATTTATAGTTACATTTGTTGCTTGTTCTGTCAGTTATAGAGAGGAACATTAAAAATCTGTCATTATGGAGACATTTTGTCAACTTTTAAATATATTTTGATTAATTTTCTTTCAAAAGAGTCAGAGATGATATCATCAGATTCATACACATTTTTAAATTGTAATATGTTCCTGGTAAATTTATTATATAGTGATCCTCTTTATAATAATGTTCTATAAATATTATTTTATATGACATTAGTAGAACAATTTCAACACTATTTTATCATTTCCTGGGTTAAATTGTAACTTCATTTCACTTAAAATGTATGTGTCTGTGTGTGTTATTATGTGTGTGTATGTGTGTGTGTTTTCTTTGTCTACTGAAAAAGCCATATGGTTGGATTTTGTTTTGTGATAATCTCTGTATTTTAATCTGAGGATTTACTCTGCTTAACTTTATATAATTTCTCATATATTTTGGTAACTTTCATCATATATTGTGTTTTTCATATGTCTTGCATGTTCTATATTTCTTTTTCTTTCCTTTTGCCTTCTTTTGTATTGATTGAAAAATTTTAAATTCATTTTTTACCCACCCATAATATAGAATACATTTATTCTATTTCTATTGTTATCTGAGAAATTACAACATGTATATTTTCTTACCAAAATATAATCATTTTATCATTGTCCTATACTATAAGAGACTTCAGAACACCAGTGTATATTTTACCTTACCCATAACTGTTGCCATATGTTTTAATTCATATTTTGCTTTTGACCACAAATGAAATTATTATTGTGATTTTATATAGCTATTATCCATTTACATTTTCCCTCATGGTTGCTACTTTATTTTGCCAGACCTTCTGTAATTAGTTTAAACTTCATTCCATTATACCATTCTCTTGAATTCAGAGATTAGTCTTTACATTTAGACATAGAGGAAGAATAGCTTGTTCATTACAATATGTGTTCACCCACACTCCCATCTATATCTGAGTTGTTATTGAACGGTTTTGATTGAATGTCCAGTATGCTAGCCATTGTAGAATTCTGTAACAACAATAGTCTCCATATGTGAAGACTTAAGCAATTAGTTCATGATTTGAAGAGTCAATTGTATTAATTTTTGCCTCCATTATATTTTAGAATCTCAAAAGTCACAAATGAAGAATAAGAAAAACAAAAATTAAACATGGTTTGTTGAGGATGGTAAAAAGCTAATCTTTCATGATATGTTGGAAGATAATTATACCAAATATGTGGCAATTTCAAGAAATATTACCATGAGTTCTGGAATCTGTGAGAATGAAAAAGAAAAAAACGGCAGGCTATATGAGTGCAAAGGTTTTTTCAAAAGCTAGTCAATCATGCTATTTCTACTTTTTGTTGCCAAACACTGCATTAATGAAAATGATAATTGAAACTCATTACATTTGTAGAGCTCTTTCATATACCTCATCTCACTCCAGCCACAAAAAGGCTTTTGAGGAAGGCATCGTAGCCCCATATTATAGACAACAAAATAGTCATTTTGAAACAATCCTAGCCAAAATGCTACAGCTTTCTGTCTCCTCCAGCAGTGCTTTTCCACTAGGTCAGCCACCTAAAAACTCAGTCATTAAGATATTTAGATAAAAAGAAAATTCTGGAGGTGGTAAAGCTTATTATGTTGGAGTTATTTAGAAGAATATTAGTGATTGAAAATAGCAATCTCTTGTTGTGTATAACTTATATATGCTCAGCCAAATACTGAGAGTTTTATGACCCCGTGGGGTATTTCTTGAAAAGAAAAAGATATGTCTAAAGCACTAAAATGCACTTAACTTCCATCTTTATAAGTAAATCTAGCCTAAATCTTTAGTGCAATAAAATTCAGGAAAACATAAAACTTTTTAGTGATTCTTAGCTATTGGGCTATTGTCAAATTGGCTAGATTTGTTGTTGCCTGAACATTTCACTTAGAATTATATATACATGAATGAATGAGTTATAATTGTGTGTGTGTGCAATTGTGTGTGTAAGAGTTGACTGCTACTATGGATTTGTTTGTGCTGTTGTGAGATGAATGTTTTGAAACTGTAGAATATTTTGGCTGCTTAAAAGAGTAATCAGTGGACACTTAAGGCACATTATTTCAATTACTTATACCATAGCATTTTGGGCAGTGAAACAGAATGAACTGAAAATAAGTGCAAGAATTGTAAATCATAGGAATCCAAACAAAATGCTTTAGATTCTTGTATAATACCTTCACATATGCTATCTGATTTAACTTTTTCTATTCTCAACAAATCTAAAACTTAGTAAATAGATTCACTAACCCTCCATTTTAAAGACGAGGGTTTAAAGCATAGTTTAGATTTTTTAAAAGAATTCCATAAATGTAAAAAGTGAAAATGTGTATATTTTTATATCTTAAGTAGTTTACATGGAAAATAAGGAATATCAGGTCAAATATATTAAAATCAAAGTTACACATAAACTGATGGCTTGTTACTGATAGTTTCAATGAAAAAAAAAACATAAAGTGATGTAATATTCATTTAGTAATAATGTTTGCTTCTTGTTACAACTTTTATTAATATTGTGTATTCTAGGAAGGTATAAAATTTCAAGTTAAATGTGCAAAGGTGATTTGCAAATATTTGTTTTTCTTTAATAGGCGAGTGGTTCTATTTTGATGTTTTCCCATAATAATTTTTTATAATTGTGACTTACATGAAGCATCATGCATCCAATTTTCTGTGTATGACAGACCTTAGTCTGAAATGAATCAAACAGAAGCATGATTCTTGATTACACCTCTTACTAATTATAAATTATCTTGTACAATTTGCTTTAGCTCTTTATGGCTCTTTTTTTCCCCCTGAAATTGGTACAATCATAGTGACCGACAATAGCACTTTTAGGGGATTAAATAAGGTAATTTATGTAAATAATTTAAAATGGCAGTTTGTACTTTAATTCTCAATTTAGTTTTTATTGTTATAACATATTAGTAGAAGTTAAATAGCTTTTGCACAGTTTTTTCTTTAGGAAATTCTTTTAATTTTTAGGGGAAGATGTCAGTCATGATCTAAAACTAAACTTTGTCTTTTAGTTATAAGAACTTAACTCTTGTTTCTTATCAATTAGATTGGGAAAAAATCGATTTTATTATGTGTCATTTAAAGTTGCAGTTTCTAAGAACCTAATGATGATGTTAAGTGAAAACTTATTGTACTGTAATAAAAAATATGTAAATGTGTTCTCTCTCTCTCTCTCTCTCTCTCTCTCTCTCTCTGTCAAAATATCTTATTGTACAATACTTGGCCTTCTAGTGATGATGTGAAATGATAAAATGCCAAACCTAATCTTTAATCTGTGTTATCACCTTTACTTGTAGAAAAAGCTCGGTGTCACTCGTGTTGGGGATCCTTTGCTGATGTCTTCGTATAGGCTCAATGCTTTATGGTGCCACATGTTGCCATCAATCAGAACACATTTTCTGTTCATGTCTTCCACCCATAAATTTAATGCCTCTTCCATCTTAACTAAGAACTTATCACACACCATGGCCATAACTTTGGCAGTTTGAGGTGCGACACCAAAACTAGCATGAATTCCCTTTTCTTCCTTTCTTTATAATTTTATGAATGGAAGGAAGATTTGTTCTTACTGTAGATCTTAGCAACCTCAGCATGTGATTTTTTTCTTTTCCTATTAAGTTCAGTTTCCACCTTTTAACTTGAAGCATTTAATAGTTTCTCTTTTGCATGTCTGAATTACCAGCATTACTATTGTGCTTTGGGACCATTATTAAGTATAGTAAGGGTTTCTTAAACACAAGCACTGTGATACCTTGACAACTGATCTGATAACCAAGATGGCTACTAAGAGAGTAATGGGAGCATCTACAGCATGGAGATGCAGGGCAGAGGGATAATTTGTGTCCTGGGAGGGATGAGTAGGACTGCACGAGATTTCATCATGCTGCTCAGAATGGTGTGCACTTTAAAACTTATGAATTGTTTAATTCTAAAAATTTCCATTTAATATTTTTGCACTGTGGTTGACTCTGGGCAACTGAAACCTTAGAAACTCAAAGTTCAAATAAGGGGGGACTACTGTTGTAAAATTAGAAAAGCTATAATTTATTTATTAAAGTAAAATCTAGAGCAAAATGGGAGAAAATGTAAAAAGCAGTGTACATATTTTTGGAAATGTAGAAAAACTATAAAATATTATTTGTATTACTAATGTAAGAACCAGTCTTTAGGAATATAAGAAAATCATGAGATAAAAAATAATCATTTGTATTAGAGTTGTTTTATTATAGTATAGTGGAAAAAGCAAATAATGTATCATCAGAAAAAGTAATTAAAGATCAATTTCCATTATGTGGTAGTTTCATGACCCTACATAAATTAACATAATCAATGAATCTCAGTTTATAGAGCCTTAAGAAAATATAACCACTGCTTTCTTATCTTGGAATTCTCTAAGGAAATCCCCAAGGAAGTTAGAAAAGAAGTGAAAAATACTGTGCTATTTGTTATATATATAATAATATATAATACATAATATATAATAATATATTATATAGCATATATAATATGTATATAATATGTATAATATAATAATATATACAATACATTATTTATATTATATATATAATATATAATATATATTATATATAGGACATGGTGCTACATTTTAAATGCTCTTGTTTACTTTTACTAAAAAGTAATGGGGCTAGTTATCATCATTGTCTTTTTAATAACAGCTTTATTAAAGTATAATTTATCAAATAATTCAGTATTTAAAATGTGTAATTCAATAGTTTTTAGTATATTCACAGTTGTGCAAACATCATCAAAATCAATTTAAGAATATTTTTATCATTTGCCTCCCCAAATCTCCATACCCATTAGCAATCACTGTTTTTTATGCCACACACATCCTCAGCCCTAGACAACAACTAATCTATTCTCTGTCTCTATAGATCATTTTTTTTTGGACATTTCATATAAATGGAATAATGCAGCATGTGATCTTTTGTGACTGGCTTATTTCATTTGGCAAGTTTTTGAAATTTATCCATATTGTAGCATGTATCATTATTTTTATTGCTTAATAATATTACATTTTATGGATATCCTACATTTTATTTTTTCATTCATTAGTTGATTGAAATCTCGGTCCTTTTCACTTTGGGACTATCATGAATAATACTTCTATGAACATTAGTGGATATGTTTTCATTTCTCTTGAGTGTATTTCTGGTAATAGAATTACTGAGTTGTATGATAACTCTATGTTTTTCCTTTTGAGGAACACCCACAGTTTTCCCATTGGCTGAATTATTTCACATTTCCACCAGTAATATATAAAGGTTCTAATTTTTCTATATTTTCACTAAAAGTTATTATGACATCATTGATTAAAGTCATCCTAGTAGATGTTAAATGGTATGTCATTATAAAATTTATTTGAATCTTCTTGGTGATTAATGATATTAAGTATGTTTTTATGTGCTTATTGATCATTTGTATATCTTATTCTTATTCAGGGAATTATCTACTAAGATCTTTTGTCCATTATCAATGTCTTTTGAAGAGAAGAAAACAAAGGTCAGAAACATTAGGTCACTTGTCCAAGTTCATATAGCTAATAAATCAAATGTGATTCATCTAAAACTCATTCTGTCTCTAGAGTCTTTGTTTTAAAGAACTACATTTCTTCTATTAATCAATCACATTTAATTATTAATATAATTGACCAGAAGACATTTCTATTCTTGAAATGTTTCCTACACTTAAGAATTATTTAATGGCAGCAAATACAGCAATAGTTCTCAGTAAGTACCAAGAAGAAAAGTTCAGCAAATCTAATTCTCCAAATAATAAGCTGAACAATTAATACAATACTCTTGTCAGATTTCCAATATCATAGGAGAAGGATGGGATAATGATCTGTATCTAACAGTGAAAAGTGTAAAATGCAAATAAGTATGTGTAGTTAGGAAGAATTTACTTTTTTTTTCCTTTTAAATTCCATTCCCTCTAGGAAATAAGGAATTAGTAGAGAATAAACTCTTAGGTAAACAGAAACACTAAAAAGGGAAAAGAGAACACCTCTCCTTTTCATTCTGATCTACTTTCCATCAAAATACTTTCCAATCTTTGGCAACTTCAACCCTCTGTAATCTTTCTGTAAACTGACTTGTTGAGTTGAAAGCTTTTAGGAATCAGAACAAATTTTCTACCAGCAAATGCTATAATAGCCTAAGTAGGAGGAAGAGAGTAGAGTGCAAAGCAGTGTGAGAAGGTGCTTAGACAATCAGGACAAGGCCTGGGAGCCACATTCATGAAGGGTGGAAGTGAAGCCTCTGAGACAAACACACATTGTCTATTCCAATGCTGGCTTTTTAATGCTCTGCTGCAGAACACAGAGCGTTGTGTTTCTCGTTCCACTCACTGGCGGTGAATTTTGCTCTGTCATTTTGGATTGTTATAAAAATGTGATCTTTCCCATGATAAATCTAAGCATGTCAGTCATATTTTATTAAAGTTAGCAGCAGCAATATCTCCTCGCATAGTATCAGTCCATCTCTATTTAGGATTTTTTTTTTTTTTTACCACGGATTTTGGGCGATCAGAAAGCATTAGAACTCTATATTTGTGTGACATTTCTGGAACCTCATATTTCCAAAAAGTAATATGCTGCATCATGTGAAGCAAAGTTAAATAGGGAATGAATTTATTCATGAAGGAAAAGAGGTTGGAGTAAATTGCATAGTTTATGCAATCTAGAATTAAATAAAGATATAAAGGATGCAAATCCATGGTAAAATGCTTATTGATGTTTTTGTGATCAGGTTATGAAGAATATTAGTTTTGCTTTGTAGCATTAAAGAGATTCATGTGAATTACGGTAAACTCCTTTTGAATCTTTAACTCTTACCTTCCAGATTATATGGGCAGTTTATGTACAATATTTTCTATTGTACACGAACTCCTCTTTCCTTAGCTTTTTTCAATTATAGCAAATTATTATAGTATTGTAAATAGTAATCCTAATAACATTGCACAATTAAAATGTGCAGACACTCTGCTAATCCATCTCAATACACAGTGCTACTTGGTATCACCAGCAATTCAACTGATGTAATTAATGTTGTTAACCAATTTATATATGAGATAACCTGAGGTTAAAGCAGTTACCTATTTACCAAGGCTAATAAATGGAACCACTGCCAGATTAGCTCTATTTGAATCAATTCCTGAACAGTTCCTGGCTGTGAACATAAAGAGTGCTTTAGGAGTTTCCACTTCAACACTGAAAAGGATCTAATACTATCAAGAACCAGTATATATCACACTCCACATAACTTTAATAACTATCATGCTTAGGGTGGACATGCTGTTCAACATTGTATCTGAGCATTGAGCACAGCAAGGATGCTCATTAAATATTCACTGACAAAACAAGATAAAAAGAAGCACCAATGTAGGACATGAGCCAACTTATGTCAACGACCCACCCTTCTCCCTGCCATGTTGTTCCTGTCTTTTTAATTAGACTTCCGTATCTCTTAAGATCTTGTTTTCCCTTTTAGTACCCAGTTTTCCACTGGGGCTTTATTATTTCCATAAACCATAGGGTAGAACATTAAATTGTGCGCAACACATTTTAGATTATCAACTCTTTAACTACATCATCTGCTGCGATCCTGCTCCAAAGAGAGATTACTTGGAAGCATAGAGAGTCCACCCTCCAAAGTTAGAGCATCACCGCTATCTTGAATTTTCTGCCATTATTTCTCTTCTACCAGTTGCTTCATCTAGGTATATATGTTTTATTTCTGGCTGCTACAGTTTGGTGGTCAATTCTATTTCTAGTTCAATTCCTCAGGTCTGGTCTTACTCAGCCTCATTTTTACTTTCACCAAAATTCATAAATGTGGGCTCAGTACTCATACAGAAGATAAGAGTTATATAAATGTTCAAGTACATTTAATCTCTGTGCTGAAGATGGATCATTACAAATTGAAAGGATCTGCCCAAGGTTGATCAAATTTTAAAAACAAAGTGGATTTTACTTTGTTTGAACTTAAAATTGAATTTAAAAGTGATAAGTTCAAAACCAGTAAATTTAATTATAAAAAACTTTTAATGAGTGAATAAATTCTATGACTAAATTGAAAAAAAGTCAACATAATAATATGTTACTTGGTTCAAATTTTCGACTCAGTCCTTTGGTTTAAGTAACTTCAATTTTTAATTCCTGAATTGAATTTTATATTGTGCGTGCACAGGTTCGGTCTGCTGATATAATGATTGAAATGAAGGATATACTTGCAGTTAAGAATAATTCTGTGTATGTTCTTAAGATTTATTCAGGATAGCTAGGAGAGAAGTAATCAATCAGAAAGAAAAAGAAGAAAATTTCAAAAACCGTTTTTGGGAAAAGTTAATTCATGTGTGTATGTGTGAAAGAGAGAGTCAGAGAGAGATGTGTATAAAGAGAAATTCTTGCTGTGAATTAATTGTGGAAATTAAAAGCTAATATGACATTTTAGCAACATTTAGCAGCCTGCTATTTTAAACTAATGTTTTGGGGAAATTTGTGACTCATTTTACATAAAAGAATAGAGCTTAATGTGACAGATCTTCATATGGTAATTTATTATTCATTTCAGAATTTAATGTTTCAAGGAGTCACACTATGTTTTATCATATTAATCATCATAGGAACTAATTTAACTACTATGATATAGAAACCAGTTAGAAAATTAATGATTTTTAAAGGTAAGTAACAAATTTAGTTTCAGTTCAGAGGTCCTGAGCTTTTTACTGCTCAGCTCAAATCTAAGCTATTAAGATAACAGGAAATGGATGATAGAATTTAGCCTCTTAATATTATATAGACTAGAATGTGGACTCTATAACATTGGTTAAAGATTAATAAGACTTCTGTTGTAGTAAAAACATATAAATTCTCTTAAGTATGGTATTACAATAATAATAACCATGTAAAAATAGAAATGATTTATTATTTAGTCTTTATTGTTTTATATAATATAGCACATTAATTCATTAGAAAGGCATGGTAACATTTTTGACCTCTAAAAAATTTATCATGTGGCTCACTTTTTAAATTGCTGCATAACAAATACCTCTACACTCAGTGGCTTATTGTTTTAAATGATACGCATTTATTTAGCTTATGTGTCTGGGAGTTTCTTAGGGGTAATTTGATGTAAGCTAGGCTCAGCTGGGCAGCTCTGATGCTTTTAGTTGGGTTTGGCTGACTAGCCTGAGGAATGTTCTTCTCATGTGCTATCAGATGAGATGTAAGTGATGACTGCATGACTGCTCAAGAGCTTTTCAAGTTCTATGTCTACTAAAAGCCCATTGGCCAAAGCAAATTACATGGTCAAGCCCTTGGGTAAGGAATGGAAAATCCCCTCACCTTACACCTAAACAAGAGAACACTACAATTTTACACAGGGAAAGATATGGTGTCTAATCCTGTTACTGAAAGATGGTGGAGAATTGTAATAGTAATCACTTAACAGATAGTTATTGCGCAATTAACATATGGCAGAAGCTATATAGGGGCAATAGTTATAGCTGGAAATAAAATGCAAAAATCTCTGGCCTTACAGAGCTAATATTTTAGGGGAGGGAGAGAAAAAATAAAATATAATTACTTAGATTATGACAAATACTATAGCAAACAAAAAAAGCAGAGAAAGAAAATAAGTAGTATTAGGAAATAATGTTTTAAATGGAATTATAAGAGAAAGACACAGTAAGGAGAGGACAATTAACTAAAGGCCTAAGGGAGGTATGGGCAGTATCTACAGAAAAATTAGGGTCTAAGCTCATATTACAAATTGAGAAAGCAGTAAAATACAAAGACCCCAAAACAGAGCCAGTCAATTTATGCAAAAAAAGGGGAGTCACCAGGAGATGAGATCAGGTGAATGCAGAAAAAACATATGTACACTTTATGAACAACTGTAAGACTGACTTTTACTCTGAGTGAGAGCAAAGGCAATTAAAGCTTTTGTGACATGAAGAGTTGTAAATTTTAACTCATTCTGCTTGTTCTGAGAATAGAATGTAGGCAGGCAAGGAAGTAAGTAGAGAAATTATTGCAATAATTTAGATAAGGTAGTATGGTGGCTTGGAGTTTTCAACTTGGGCCACAGTAGTAGTGGTGGTGGTGGTGGTAAGAGATTGACCAAATATCGATTGACTGATTTATTGATTTTTATTAAAATTATTGGAGTGACATTGGTTAATAAAATCAAATAGGTTTCAAGTATACAATTCAATAATATGTCTTATGTATACTTCATTGTGTATTCACCACTCAAAGTTAAATTTCCTTCTCCCACCAAATATTTGACTCCTTTTACCCCTATTTATATCCTCATTCCCCATTTTCCCTGTGGTAACCACTAATCCACTGTCCGTGTTCACAAGTCTCTGATCATCATGTCTGATGGCTATGTTTTGTTTTATATCCCACATATGAGTGAAATCATATGGTTCTCAACTTTTTCTGTCTGGTTTATTTTGCTTAGATGATAACCTCAAGATCCACGTACAATGTTGCAAATGGCAGTATTTCAACTTTTCTTATGGCTGAGTAATATTACATTGTATGTATATCATATCTATCTATCAAAGGACACTTCTACTTCGGTTGTTTCCATGTCTTGGCCACTGTGTGCTGCTATGAACATCAGGGTGCATATATCTTTGCAGATAAATGTTTTCAAGTTTTTTAGGTAAATACCCAGAAGAGGAATTGTTGGGCCATATGGTGATTAAATTATTTTTTTGAGAAATTTTCATAATGTTTTCCATAGTGGCAGTACCAATTTACATTCCCACCAGCAATGTATGAAAGTTCTTTTTCCTCCACAACCTCTCCAACACTTGTTATTTGTCCTGTTGATGACAGCCATTCTCAGTGTCAGATGGTATCAACAAAAAAGCCAAAAACATACAATGGAGAAAAGAGAGGCTCTTCAATAAATAGTGCTAGGAAAATTGGAAAGTCACATGCAAAGGAATCAATCTAGACTGCTATCTGTCACCACACACCAAAATTAACTCAAGATTAACTCAAAATGAATATAAGATCTGAAACAATAAATTGCATAGAAGAAAACATAGGTACTAAATGATGGACCTTGGATTTAGAGAGGATTTTATTAATTTGACCTCAAAGGCAAGGAAAGTCAAAGCAAAAATAAATGAATGAGACCATATTAAACTTAGAAGCTTCTGCTTATCAAAAGAAATCATGAATAAGGCAAAGAGGCAACCATCTGAATAGAATATATTTGCAAACAATGCCTCTGATAAGGGCCTAATTTCCAAAATATATAAAGAATTCATATGACTCAACAATAATTAAAAACAATCAAATTAAAAAATGGGCAGGGAACCTGAACTGACACTTCTTCCAAGAGGACATATGAATGGTCAAAAGACATATGAAAAAATGCTAATCTTCACTAGCTATTAGGGAAATGTAAATCAAAAGTACGAGATAGCACCTCACATCTATTAGAATGGCTATCATTAACTGGATTTATTTTAAGGGAGAATTGACAGGATTGGCTGAGAGACTGGATGAGAGATGGAGGATGGGGGAAGAACTGCCTTCAAAATTTTTGATCTGAGCAACTATGATTTAGAAGCAACCATTGCTAGAGATGGAAAACTGTGGAAATGGTTAGGCTTCTGGTGATAACCAGGAACTTGGTTGTGGATGTTTTCGAAGTGGAGATATCAAGTAGTCAATCATGTAAATAAGCCTAAACTTTTGTGGGGAGGTGTGAGCCAAGGATATAAATAGATGTCATCTGTATGAATGACACTTAACGCGACAGTCATGCAGGTCACGGTTCTCAGATATAGTTGGTCTAGTATACTATACTGATTTATTAAATTTAAATAAGTGTGTATAGTTCACTCATTATTTTTAAGATTCTTCTAGGCTTAGAGTGCCTATAATATCTAGCATACTTCCTCACAATTCTTAGACATCTCATAATGTACTTATAACTTTGTTTAAGCCTCAACCAATGGCTTGGGGTCAAGGAAGAATTTCTGTTAAAACAGTGAAAATGGAGGTTGAGTGTGATAAAGCTACAGAAACCAAGTAAGAGGAGCTGAGAAAAGATAATGATGGGCTGATGAAAAAATCTCACTAAGAATGGAGATGGCCTAGGCTCAACCCAACTCAAATGATTCCAGGCATATGTTTGATGACAAGTCCTGTGTCTACAACCTTAAGCAATATGAAAATAGTCAAACGTGAGTTTAGAGTATGCAAATCTGACAACAAGGGCAAGCACAACCCACCAGCAAAAACCAGGACTGATTTGGTATAGGATTCCAGAAGGAACCATTAGAGTCACTTGAGAGACATCTTAAAATCAATCTCAAGAAAATCACTCCACTCTATTCTCTTAGTTAAATTTCAGTCCCTGAAAAACTAGGAATTTCTTTCTGATTGACCTTTCTCTAATTCCAGAGTGGTATGATTTTTCACTTCTTTTTAAAAAGCTATAATACATTTTGCTCCCACTACAACACACTAGTCCGGGTAACAGGAGCCATTAACTTTGTGTGTGTTTTACAGATAAATAGGGATTTTGAACTAATCTATATACAGGGATATTTGGTCAGGCCTGGGATTTAATTGAACTGGTATTCATTTACAATTAGTTTGTTTTGTTTACTTTCTTATGTCATTAGCAAATTTATTAAAAAAGGGATACAAATAAACTTTGTGCCAATTACATAAAAAAATAATTGGATTTTATTAATCCAGGAACTTGGGCAATCAATTAAGGCAAGGGTACTCTGGTCTCAGTCACCTCATTATTCTTCACGCTAATTAATTGCAAATACTAATGGATTGCTTAGAAACTGGATGCTTTATTCCTTTAGACACATGCATAAGCTCTTAAAGTGGCAATGTTCGTGTCTTTGAAATAAACACTTGTTTTTACTGAATGAAGTGTTTGCTTTAAAGTAGAAAATTCCATTCTGAACTATTATAGTGGATTCTTTATAAATTCACACTAAATTTGAAAAATAAACACATGAATGAATGAATGAATGACCCTTTCAAGTTTCAAAACTAACAACAATGTCAATTGGATCAGGAGATATAAAGAATACAACAGATTATATACAGGCTCAAGCTCTATCTATTAAATGAATTGCCTCCATGATACTAGGATATTTTACTTCTTTGATCCTCAGGTTCCTCACTGTCTGATGGATTTGTAACATGAGTATTGACCAAAAAAATTACAGTAATGGGAAAACACAGTAACATATATAAAATTCCTGGTACATATTAGACCCTGAATAAATGTTACTTTTTTTCTCTTCTTTCTGCTCCTTGTTTTAGGAGTTTAGGATATACTCCTCCAAGTTGTAGTTGTTAGATTCTCTCTAGATTTTATCTTTAAAAAAAAATAATTTTGTTCCAATCAGGTCCATGCTTCCCAGCCAATCTATATGTGTTAAGCCATGTAATGAGCTTACTTTTATAGGGATGGAAAAGATGCCTGACCTGCTTGCCCTGGCTTCAAAGGCAATATTTCACTAGCCTTATATAATGAGAAGGGTTGATCAAAATTTTTCAAAATCCTCGGCCTAATTTCAATGATTGTGATAAATTATTTCTAAAAAGTTTGGAAGAACTTGTCGTATAATTATCTGTGTAATATTTATGTGTGCAAGTTTTCTGGTCTTGAGTCAATTTTGATATCTTAATTTTATCAGTGATTTTGATTTTATTTTTTAAAATATTAACTTATGTTCTGTTTGTTCCTAATATTACATAATTTAAATTATTTTTTTGTGCTGGGTGACATACTGTATTAACTTCTGTTTTCTTTACTTTGTTTTCCTATTAGTCTTACTAAATATTTGTGTTTATTATTAATCTTTATTATTAATCTTTCCAAAGAACCAAGTTCTTGTCTCTATTTCTTGTTTTCTTCACTTTATATATTGTCTTTTATTTTACTTTGAATTGATTTTCTCCATTGTTCTTTTCCTAACTTTTTAAGAATATTTGTTATATATTTAAAACAAGGAGATAAACAAGTTTATAACTTAATTAATTATAATAAGGTGAATTCCTCTATAATAATCATCAAGGTCAAGAACGAGGTAATTCTGAAGCATTTTAATGTGTCCTGTCTTAATCATAGGTCCTACCTTCCCTTTAAAAGTACTCATATCCTGACTTTTATAATTACCATGACCTACTATTTTCTTTACTCAGGGAAAACATAGAGTAGTGTTAATTATGAAAAAGAATTATAAGATTGTTTCTTTCGATCTATAATTTCCATTTTCATCACTTTCTTTTTCTTACTAAAACAGGAGTGTTTGTCATCTCTAGACATTTACTACCAAGTAACAACCACCAGAATGTTTACATCACCCCCAATATTTTCTTTCATGGTATCACTTCCCAGGGCAAAGCCTACCCAATTCCCTTAGCCTTAGGTAACTGCTGATCTGCCTATAAAAGTGTTTTTTTAGTCTGGTTATTTTTATGGCACACTTTAAAAACCATACTATTGCATACTGTTTCCTGTATTTTAATGAAAACCTGACTGGATATTACATTCTTTTTCTTTAATATTTTAAGGTTAACTTCATATTACATCTATTATTTTGGTCCAAGTTGTCTGATGTCAATATGATTTTCATACATTTTTAGAGAGGTCTTTTCTCTTGAAGTTTTAGCATTGTGTCTTCTGTTATTTTAAGTGCCACTGTAACCTACATGTCTTTGTATGGGCACCACTCTATTTCTCCTGTTTGACTCTCAAAGAAAAATTTCAATATTAGATCTTTCTTCACTTTAAAATTATGGTCTACTTATATGCATTTTGTTTTTTTTCCTCCTCATTTCCTATCAATTTTTTTTATCCTGATATTGACATAAATACTTTTAGCTCTAACATCTTTTAATATTTCTATGTTTTACTTTTATATGGTCTGGAAAAGACTTATTCAATCTAATATTTTAATTCACTGATTCATTCTTTAGTTCTATCCATCCTATTATTTATTCTATATAAGGTATTATTTCAACAGTCATACAAAAATTTCCATTTAGATCTTTTTAAGACTTAATATATGGTATCATTATTTAATATACTATAATTCAATATAATTTACCAGATAGTTTCATAATTATATGTATTAACATGTATGCATGTATTTAACATACTTCAATTATTAATTCTTATGTTCTCATACTTCTACTTCAGGTGCTTTGGGTTATACAGAAGATACATATTTCTATCCAGTATAATTTTCTTTCTTCCAAACAAAAATATCCATTAATGTTTCATATACTGCATGTATGAAAACAATGAACTCTCACAGCTTCCATTAGTTTGAAAAAAATCTTTATTTTTTCCTTAATTTTTGAAAGGCATTTATGCTGGCAAGAAAAATCAAAATCTAATTTTTTCCTCTTTTCCAGGCATTTAAAAATATCATTCCATTAACTTTTTGCCTCCTTGGTCCTGTCAACAAATCCACTGATGTTATATTTGTTCTTCTACATGCAATAGCAGTTTTTTGTCTGAATAGTTTTAGAACTTTTTTTTTATCACGAGTTTTCAGAATTTGATAATAATATGTCCCACTATAGTGTTTTTCATATTTTGCTTGGGGTTTGGTAAATTTCTTGTATCTATGTGTTTATAATTTAAAGAAATCAGAAAACTTTCAGTTATTATTTTTCATGTTCTCTACAATTCGTACTCTCTGAAAGACCAATTACTCATGTTGGAGAGAATAATATTGTTGTACAAGCCACTATTCTGTTATCTTTTTAATATTTTTTCTCTGTGCTTTATTTTTATGTTTTATCGTTATTTTCAATTTCACTTATTTTTTTCCTATAAGCTTTTAATTCTCTATTCATTCTCTTCATTGTACTACTCGTTTAAAAAATAGAAATTTATCACTATAATTTCTGGTTATATACTTTTTTCCTGAAGTTCATATTTTCCTTTACATCCTTGAGTATATTCTAAAGATTTAAAATAACTATTTTATAGTTATACTCTTCTAGTTCCATCACTTCTGTCATTTCTGGATCTGTTTCTATGATTAAAATTCCTCTTGATTATGAGTAATATTTCTGTGTTTTTTTGCATGGCTTGAAAATTCTGGTTGAATGCTGAACACTGAAAACTTACTTCATTAACTGTTGTTTATTAGATAAAAGTTATATATACCTTTAAAGGGCAATGATCTTTATTCTGACACAATTAAGTTACTTAAAAATCAGTTCGATTACTCTAAAGCTTATAATTAAGATTTGTTATGGTGAGTCTAGAATAGCCTTTATGTTAAATCTAATATTGGACACTAGTAAGGTGAAACTCTTTTAAAGATTATTTCCAATGATCAATAATACATTGTGACATCTATTCACTATGGTTGGTAGAAACTTGAACTATTTCTGCCCTGTGTCAGCCCTGGGATTATCCAGCTGTTCGCTTTTTAATAGTTCTTTACCTTACTTGGGGTATCTTCCTTTTTTGCATGTGCTGTTCAACACTCAGCAAAAACTTAAGGGAGTTACTTGAATATCTCTCCTCCCTCTACTTCTCTTCCTCCCATCTCTCTATAGTCAGCATCATAAATTCTGGCCACCTCTCCCCCTAACCCCCAAATACCAACTCTCCTCAAGTCAGTGAGTCCATGGAATCTTTTTGAAATCTCACACCCTGGTCTATGAATGGGAAGCACATTCTGTGCAGTAAGTTGGAAAAATCGCAGGGCTTACTTTAAATGTTTCCCTTATTCCAAGCATGAAAGAAATTCAGTACCTATCATTTAATGTTTGAAACCTGTTGTTCCATATATATTTCATTTGATTACAGTAATAGGAAAAATTCCTATAGCAGTCAAAGATTCATAGGTGAAAGTAATTTATTTAATATTAAATAAGGTGGTATTAAAAATATCATACACACCTGTGATTCTACTACTCACATTTAACATTTACTAATTTGCATATTTTCATCAGATCAGATTAACAAAGGCATATTTTATACTGAAGTATAAGTTGCGTTCAGAATAGAATATAAAACATGAGTACAGCTTGGTGAATTCTGACAAATTGTTTACACCTGTGTGTAATCGGAATCTAGATGAAGCAATACATTACTGGCATCCAAAAAAGTCCCCTTCAGTACCCTTCCGTCAAGGTCTGCCCTGCTGAGGTTAACAATTGACTGCTAACACCACAGATAATGTTTACCTGTTTTGAACTTTATATAAATGAGTCATACAATTCATATTATTTTACATTGGGCTTCTTTCAAAATATATTTGTGGAATTCCTCTATACTGAATACAACAATCTATCGATTCATTTAATGATATACAATTATTTAACTGCTATGAAATTATTCCATTTTAAATACAATAAAATGTTTAATCATTCTTTTGTAGACACATAGATTATTTTGAGTTTGTTTTTTGAAACGGTGATACTATGATTATTCTTATACTTATCGTGAACATGTGTATATTTTTTGCTGGCTTTGTATCTGGAAGTTTAACTACCTGCTTATTTCAAATAATTTGTAAATGAATAAAACATTGCAAACAAAACCATGGCTCCTTCTTTTCCCTAAGTTCCTTCATTTAGGTACCTATTATCACGAATGCTGAAATTTTTCCTCAATGTTTTAATATATTTACCCGTATGTACAATATTTACACATAATGTCCTGTAATAGTTTGAAATGACTAATATCTAGATAAATGGTATTACTATTTTGCTATCAGTATCAGATTTATTAATACTCTTACACATAGGTTTTACAGTTATATTTTGCTGATTCCATAACAATATTTTGGAACCATTGCTTTCTTTCCTCTTTCTTGGACTAGATTAAGTAGATTCAGAATTATTCATTCTCCGAAAAACTTTTAAACTTTCTCTTATAAAATCTTTCAGGAGTGTTTCTTTTATTTTGGAATAAGATAGGTTTGAGGAATGAAATAATGAGTAAATGTAAAAGAGAATTTAAAAAATACCATTCTTAAATATTCTTATATAATTGTTTATATAGATTTTCTATATTATATTGGGTTAGTATTAGTATTTTACATATTCTAATATATCAATCTTTAAAGAATTAAAATCTAATAGTGTAAATTGAGTAAAAGTATTATTCTATAATTCCTGCTTTTTATATTTACTGGCATTTATGTTCCCAAACTCTTTTCTAATATTGTGAAATTCTGATTTCTCCTTTTTTTCCTTTTTGAAATTAAAAACATCTGAATGTTTATTCAGTGCAATATTGTTCAAAATAGTAGCAGATTGTAAAGAACTCAAATAGTCATTAAAGACAATGGCAAAAAAATGATGATACTTTCACACATTGGAATATGCAGCCACCCCAACACCACTACCACCACACACACACACACACACACACACACACACACACACACACACAAGATGCTGATAGGTGATGAAAAATTATAAAAAATATATGCAATATCCTATCATTGGTATAAGAAAGAGAGTTAATAATTATATACATAAATATATAACATATAAATAAATAAATATACATATACACACACACACACATACACACACACATACACACACACATACACCTTTGGAAAAATTCAAAAGGTGACAATGCCAACAGTTGCCTTCACAAAGAGGAACTGAGAGGGTCAAAGGAACAATAATGTGAGGAAAGATTTTACTAACCATCCTTTGTATCTTTTGAATTTTAAATTATGTCAATTATATAAATATATTACTTTTTCAAAAGTAAAAATATATATATTTTTGCCCAACTTAGTTGTCTCCTCACATATGGAAGTAATTTAAACTTTCACCAGTGATTCATGAGACTACTTGTTTCACTACATACTTATCAGCACTCCATGTTGTTAATCTTTATAATTGTTGTCATTTCAAAGAATGAAATGAATTATGCCATTGTTGTGTTATCTTCTTTACTAGTGGTGTTGAATATTTTTCTGTTTATTAGCCATTTGCATTTATTCCTTTATAAGTTATCTTTTTATGTTTGGATTGTTTTTGGCAATTTACAGAGAGTTCTTTGCATATTAAAGTTATTAGCCTTATGCTTTCCCACATATCTTGCAATGAGCATTTATAGTTTTTATAATAAAATAAATATAATTTAAAATTTCTATTACCTAATCATTAAAAAAGTTACACAGCTAGGTAGTTCCTAATAGCAATAAAATATAAAATAAACTCTTACACTTGTATATTACTTCATAGTTTGTAAAGCTTATCATGCCATTTTACTTGTAAAAAAACCCCAAATTTTAAAAAGTAACTTACTCATATGATTCAAAATGTCAAGAATACTAAAGTACATGTGAACATTTTCCTCTTTGACAGCAAGTAACTCAAACATTTTAGCTAGAGTCAGTGTTATTATAAATTTCTTGTATTCTTCCACATTATTTATGCATATAAATCAAATGTGTATCATTTTACTCTTTTATACAAATAAAACATGTTAAAAACACTATGCCTCCCTTTACATTTTCATTTAATCATATGTCCCAGAGAACATTCCGGATTAGCACATGCAGACCTTCTTCATTATTTTCTCTAACAGCATAGTATTCTGTTTTATGGATGTAATTTATTTAGCTAGTTTCCTATTAATAAATATTTAGGTCACTCAGAATTTTGTTGTTACAAATAGTGATGAGGAGAAAAAAATTTACATTTATCATTTCACATTTTAAATCTTTAAGACTGAAAAAGAAAAATTACTAGGTGAAAAGTTATGTATGTTTTGAATTTTGATAGATATTATCAAGTTTGCCCTCATCTAGTCATATCCGTTTTTCACATCTTAACCAGTTCAATGTAGTATCAAACATTTTGATTTCTGCCCATCTGATAGGTGAAAATATTTTTGCATTTCTTTTATTATGGTGGTTAATCATGGAGATATAGATATACATATAGATATATAGATTTAACTATGTATATTTCTTTTTTTTGAAATGTCTATTTATATCTTCTTAAATATATGGGGCAGGGATGGTGGTTGTTCAAAAATACATAAAACATGCAATTTCAATCTTGTTCTACTTGGAATTCATGCTTTTATGAAGGACGAGTTTTACAACCAACTCTATTACTATATTTATATATTCACTTCTTCCAAAATCATTTAGGGAATAATTTAAATTTTCCTATCAATTGTCATTTTCTATGTTCTAGGATTCTTCCCTGAGCTTTGTTTCATTGATCTATGTGTTGGTTCACATTACATACATACTTTTTAATCACAGAAGCTTTACAATATATGCTTATATCTTAGTAATATGGGTCTCTCCTTGTTCCTTTATATTTTCAGGATTTCTATCAAAATTTTATTTTTTTTCTGTATAAATTTAGCATTATTTGTCTAAATACTTACTACTTCTCATTATAAAAATTCTTGATATTAATAAGCAGAAGAATGGATAAATATATTAGAACAACAGTGCTAATATGGCAAAGATAATTGTTATTAATATAGGTCAGAGTAGTCATGTCTTTCGGGGAGGAGAATGATGTTGATTGACAAATGTTATAAGAGAGTTCTCTACAATGATGAGAAAGTACTTTATTTTGACCAGGTGCAGGTTACTCCTTTGTATCCTCACAAATCTCTTATTATAGACAAGTGAAATTACAAATTGATGGTCCACATGAAGGATTTTGCCCAGGGAAGTGTTTGATATTGCTTGTACATTCTAAAATAATTAACCACCTGAACTTAACTTCTAAAGGCTTTTCTATAACCATTGCATTTTAAATCTATTATAAAATCACAAGTTTGCAACTTGGGTCTAAATTTTCACAAGGCTGTTGAAACTGCAGCATGGTTTTATTTCAATGGGACACATCATTTCTTCATACTTCTCTGCAATCAATATTGTCTTATGCACCCACCAACTAATTCATTCCTTTTCCTAAACTAGGGCTTATTGATTCTTTAATTATCATTTGTATTTGTATTGCTAATTGTTGGTTATAAAGTAAATCTCACCAGGATTGCCCATTAAATTCTATTCTTTCTTAAAATTTCAAATTATAACCGTGTACCTGAATGTCTCATTAGCTAGTCTAGCCCTCAAAAAAATATATTTTTTAAACACCATTATAATTATCTTTAATCTAATTATTAAGTAGTATGTAAGATTTCTATTGTTCATGATTTTTTAATTCAAATATATCTTCTGTCTCCTGACTGGATTACAGCACTATTAATCCATTTATGGATTGTTTCAGATCAATCTGCTTCCTTAGAGCTTACATAAAGTAACATCTATTTAGCAAACTTCTAAATGAGCATTACTTATGTTAGGGTGAGCATATGGAATTTCCATTACTGGATACCACTATAGAATACCTCATTCCGGGTAGGAAAAAAAAAAGTATATATTTATATAAATTTAATCTCTCTCTATATATATATGTATGTTACATATAATTTAATCCATATTTACAATGGTTTATAAAAACTATGGCTTAGATCTAAGTGTAGCAAGATTAAGATATGAATAATTTTGAAATTAGGATATACATTTAGAGAAAAATAAATTATGGTTCTGAAAGCTGCTGAAGAATTTTCTAGAAGAGGATAATGTGAGATTATTTTGTTAAGATTTAAAAGGGAAGTCAATAGTTTTTGTAGATTAAAAATAAAATTAAAACAAATTGATGTTCTTATTGCTTTCCATTACAGAATTACAGAGTAAGGAACTGCATAACGTTCAAAGAGGTTTTTTTTGGTCTTTTTTTTTTTTTTTTTTTTTCATATCAAATCAGTTCCCATAGAGCTTAGTGTTCATTTGGAATTATACTTAAATTTCATTGTATATTTCTATAAGACCCATCATCACTGGGTAAGCTCCTGTTAATAGTTTATATTTCTTTTCATTGCTAGAATGCTGAAAGTGGTCATTTACATTTTCTAATTCAGATGGCACCCCCAAATTTTAAGTCCCTACCCTCATCTCTGTTAAATAGAATGATGGCAGAACTAAAGCTTCTTTGTAGTACTTGTCCTGAGCCACAATCTTTTATGTCTGAGACATTCATGACAGACGCAATCCCAGACAGTTTGTACCCCATGGCACTAAGAAATTAAAAGATAATGTGAATGATATCGCACCAGAAAAACCATTACAGTGATAAAAAGAAAAAGACAATTTAGCCTGTCTTTGAAACATCTCAAATAATATTCAGCACATTGAAAGGTGTAGCTTGCCTGTGGCAAAGTCACTGAAATCATTCCTAGATAAAAATCAACATGGACAGGAGAGGGACAACACAGTAAGGTTATTGGAGTGTGGCAGTGACCTTTGGCATCAAATTAGCTGCGGGGCGCTAACTTCCTCAAAGCTTTATTAATGCCCAGACAAGATCAAAGCCATCTGTCATTTGTCTTGGATGTTAAAAATAAGTTACTGAACTAGAGTTTATTCTCTTCTCTTGAATGTATGTTCACTCTTCTTTTGTTTTCAAATGCAGAGTTTTGACAGCATCTAATTTTTAAAAATACTCTTAAGTAGATGAGAGAATATGCTATCGATGTCAGCAGAAAATAATTAACTTTTGCATGAAAATGCAATTTAGATTTCTATATGGCTTTGTTATCTCAGAGGCTTGTGTTTATTAGTTTCATTTGACATTTGATAATTTACCTTGGTAGGGGCAAATAATTAAACTTGAAGCATTATTTTTATTTTATGAATTTATGTACAATACGCGTAATCATAATAAAGTGCACTACTATCATCTGCATTATCATAAATTTTCTAAATTGTAGGTTTTAAAATATATAAAAGAAATTAAATGTGGACAATTAAAGCCACTACTTAAATAAGTAATAAAAATAATTTTAATTAACTTACACAGTGTGCCATTTCTGTACTGGCTTACAGATAAGTCTATTTTAAAGTGGTTAAATATTCCCTCTAAAACTTTATAAAAAACCAATTTACTTAACAAATGCCTCTAATGAATAGCCACTAGCTAAATAGGTAAAGCTGTGATTAGTTTTCTCGCAATTGAGACTGTTAGTTCAGGTCCAAATTGAATGGGACTGTCAGTGACCCCAGACTGAGTCAGTGTCAGAGGGAGGAATCTGAGTGGAGATGGGAAAAATAGAGGAAGATCTAGCAATATCTAAAAAGTACCCTGAGGAGGACCCCAAGGCAATGCACTAAAACACTCCAACCCTTATTACAACCAAGATGCCTAAGTTTCTTATTATCTTTCTAAAGTGTCTTTCCCCTTTAGCTGGTACTCAGTGTTGACTAAAAATTAATGTCACATGGATACATCTATATAATAAACTGAATCAGATCACATCGTGTAGTTTTCCCAAGGCCCTATAACCACTTCTTTAAAATCAATATTGAGCAGATTTTTAAAGTAGGTGTATAAGCAGGGATAAAAAAAATCAGAAATTATGTAAGTATGGCATTCAAATATGTCAAGTTTCTCCACCAATGCACATTTTTGTCACTTCTGAAAGAGATTTTTACAAAATTTCTAAAGATTTTATAGTTTCTACCAAATAAAGTCAGAAGATAAACATTTTAGACTTCTGGAGGATGGTGAATATATGTTCTCTGCCTATTTCCTCACAGTATTTTGTCCAGCAGCATTCAACAAATATTTGTTGGACTAATTGAACATTGATATCATTATTTTATTTTTTGTTAAACAATTACTTTGAGCTATTAAGTCTTCAGAACATGAACTCTTATATTTACCTACATATTTCCATAATGTCTTTCACCGTAGTTTTAGTATGCTTTGAAACATGTGCTCTATTAACACAATGATATAAGACAAATTGCAGAAACAAAATTAGTTTGGGAATGTTCATTTGAACTTCTGAAAGTGTTCTTGGATTAAGTGATCATGCAGAGAAACCCTTAGGGTTCTCATTATTTAACAGTTTGCCTCCTAACTTCACAGTATTTAAATAAGGAAAGGTGATTATATGTATTCACATCTGTGACCCAGTTCTGGAAACCATACTCTGATACTAAAACCTACACTGACGAAATAAAGGAAGTATAAATATGACAGATGATTTGACCAAGATATTAATGACCCATTTACAGATAGTGAGAGAGGAAGTAGATCTTGTCATGGATGCATATTTTCTGGTGTCTGATACCTCAGCTTGGGCCCCTCAACACTTGCCACCAGCTTGACTTGATGACTTTTTAATTTAAGGATGCATGTCAAACTTTACCTGACTTATACCCAGTGCTGGTGTGGGCATGTGAGCTCTGTGGTTGGTTACATGGGGGCCTTGTTCACAAGAGCCTAGTGATTGGTTTAATGCTCTCTTGTCACTGTCCTGAAATCCTTAGTATCTTTTTGACTTTGTATTTTGTAAATGAATTCTGATGGCACGATTAAACATGGTAGGAAGGGGTGGAAGAGGTATAGAGCTCAGGTTCATGTACAGTCCTGCCTCACAGCTACTGTGATTTTCAGTTGCCCTTCGATCTCTGGTGCCTCAGAGGCAGACAGGGCACAGTCTCGCTGCTTCCCTCCACTTACCTCAAAAGCCCTATTTTTCTGTGGTCAGGGCAAGAGGAGCGCAACTCAGGGGACCCAAGTCAGAGACCCACGTTGGGTACCTATGCTCCCAGGTAGACCCCTCTGTGTCTGCTGGGGCTGATGAAAAGGGGATGACTGGTTTACATTCCCCAGAGCCCAGCCAAGCTGGGGCTGTGCATCAGTCTGGTGACTCCTGGAAGAATGAAGCTGGAGCTATCAGGTTCTAGCTACTACCCTCCAGGTGACTGCAATCAAAAGTTGCGTGTCCACGCAGGTGTCAACGTCCACACTCCCCTGTATTCCCAAACCCGAGTCAGTGCACCTCTGCATGGCTCTATGAATGGTGGAAAACCTCTTTTTCTTTCTCTGTTGTCCCCAAGTATAAATTGGACTCCTTAGCTCAGATCAACTTAGAGGCACCCCCTGGGAAAGAGCTATTGGGTACAAAGCGTGTCATTTTGGTGTTTCCACAAATGAGGCAAATGCTCTTATATTTGTATTTAAAACTAACAATGAATATTGTAAAGAATAATGGAAAAATTTGCTAATAATTTAAAAAATATTTACATAAAATGATATTAAATAGCATATAAAAACACCATAAGTCAAGAGGGACCAGTGAAGGAAGAAAACGTTTTATATTTTAGTGTTTTTTTTACAGCAGTTTTTCCCCCAGCTTTTTGAACAAGGGCCCTGCATTTTCACTTTCCACTGGAGCCCACATATTATGTAACCTGCTTATACCTAACTGTGTTAGATTCTCTCTCAATGCCAGGTGATAGCTATTTCTTTTTGCCTTTCTTTTCTTCTTAAAATGAATTTCTGTTGTGGGTTTGCCTTTCAGACATATATTCCATAGGTGCTTCCCTGTGTCAATGTCTTTCTGATGCCTCCACAGTGGACTTGCCAGCCTCCACGAACTGGAAGGTCCTTTCTGGATTGTATTCTGGTTCTGAATTCCCCAGTAGGAACTTTCTAGCTGATACATTGTACAGATGTATGTGCTTGGCAGACATAGATATCACCGGAGTATAAATGGAAAGGCAGCAGGAGTTTCAGTGAGAAGTTAACTGAAAAAATATGAAATGGATTACTTCAGAATGTTATGTTTTCAGCATTGGTGGTGAGGACAGGAATATTGTGGAAGAAGTCAAATATTTGATTAGCAGCAGGCTTAGAGAATCTATAATGACCTTTTCGTCTCTAAATTGTATGATTTCAGAAAAGAAGGGTTATCATTGGCATAAAAAATTAAATTATCTCTAATGTGCTTTTCATGATTATAGAATGTCACTGAAAATTGCCCTTGAAATCTAGTCAGATTATAGTAGTCCCATAATTCTAGTAGAAGTAATTTAGCAGAGATCTCTAGACTCATCTTTCTGACACAAGTTTCGGAGGAAGTCGAGTGTTATTCAATATTAACAGATGAGAGAAATAAATTAATTAAAATAAAATGTCTGATTTGACCCACTCACCTTACCAGTTTTTTTAGGGTCAGTACTTTGTGGCCATATTGAGTGCACCTTGTGAACTTTGGCAATTCATTTGATAACTCTTAGCCTGTTTCATTACCTTTAATATGACATCAATAATGTTTCATTTTGTGATTAGATGCAATAACAATAGAAAGTCCCCAGCACACCATACACAATCAAATTTAATTCCATTTCTGTTTGGAACATTTCAGATTAATCACAGTTTCATAATGCACTACCCATATGACAGAAGCAATAAACCTCATTGAATGCCTCTGTAAATATGGGATATTTACAATATCAATTTCAAGAGAGTAATATATATGAAAATATAATGCATTAAATAATTCATTCATTAATAATCCTTTGTATTTTCTTTGATGTCTAGAATTGGATAAAATGTGTATAAGGACTAAATTTTGAATTACCCACCAAAAAAGGTTGTGGGCAAATTATTCCAATTACTTATAAAAATATTTATCCAGACATATAATAGATAGTGCTTGTGTATTAATTGATATTCAAACTTAAATTTCAAAAACAGTCCAGGTGGGTACCCATTTACTTCCTCTCTAACTCTCTTTGCCAATAAGGAAAACAACACACAAACAAAAACCCTTGCCTTACATTTTTTTCTTTAGAGTCCATGTGAATGACTCAGAAAACTGTAGATTCAGGTCTGAATTAGCTAAGGCTTTTGGGAATTTTCATAAATTATAAAGCCATATTGTTGAATCCAAAACAGTTGGTTCTTCCACCTGCCATTATGATCGTTTAAATGCTTGTTAATTCAACTTCTTGTGTTTCACAACTTTTAGTTTTTTTTACCTTCGCAGCTACTTAGTGCAGTAACCTCGCACATGATCTTACTATGGCTAATGCTAATCTATTTCCATTTCAAACTATCTTCTCCTCTATTGCTAGGGTCAACTTCCTATGATAATGAATTCGAATCACTGGAGAGTTGGAAGAAAATGGAAAGCAACCTTCTTTCCTTCCATGGTTTGGAACCAACCGAAGTTTAAGACAGAGAAGTGAAACTAATGGAAATATCTAAAGCCATCTATAATATGCATATGCTTTTTCAAAGAATGCTGATTTAGAAATGCAGTCAAATTGGGTGGTGAGGTGGGAGGGAAATACAGTAACTATCTAGAGTTAAGAGACTAGCTGCGATGATTCACCCATGACAACCATTGAAAATCAAATCCTTGTTATCCATGAGATGATACACCAGATCTCTCTACCCACCATAAAAAAGTCCTGATGAAAGGATATATCTCTGTGCAGAAGTTTATATCAACTCTACCTAAAATTGTTCCATGATAGCTCAAAAAGTAATTTTGAACTCTGCAGCCCTCAAACACTTTCCCCGACATATGGTTCCATGAAGTGGCTCTGCCTCACCTATTTCTCTTGATTTCATTTCCTATACATTAGCCAATATTACATTCTACCACACAGGATTTCCTCTAACATATTGACACATTGTTTCCATATTTATGCCCATGTCATTGCCTTAACTTACAAAGCCCTCTTTTGAATTATTTTGCTTGTTAAAATTGTACTCTTCCTTCAAAATTTAGAAGAGATACTGACTCTCCCAAAGTCTAGTCTCTGATCTTCTAGTTGGAATTATTGTCCTCTTCTGCTCGTTCCTGGAGCTTTTTGCTCATTCATTTAGTGCAATATTTCTAGTCACTTAACCTTCTAGAGTGGAAAAATCACTAATTTGGCCAGGCTTTGAATCTTATCTCTGTCGATTATCAGCTATAAAACTCTGAAATAGTTAACCTTTTTTTGTTATCATTTTTTTAATCCTTAAAATATTTATGATAATGCTTAATTCATAGGATATTCATAAAGGCAAATATGAGAATGTAGCTTGAAATCACCTTGGAATAGAAGAGTTCAGTATATTTGTTTCATATTATCCCTATCTCATTCTACATTTTTGGCATGTAGTAAATATATATATTTGGCCAGTATGTGTATATGTGTGTGTGTGTGTGTGTGTGTGTGTGTGTGTGTGTGTGTGTGTATGTGTGTGTGTGTATGAAAGATTTTTTAAATTATAATTGCAAATTTAATATAAAGTTTTTTAAATATTATAATCATGGATATAACAGAAAATAATACATATGGGATACTTGAAATGTACACCAAATGTACTTGACATAATATCAGTCCCATTTTTATAGTTAAATTCTGAGTCATCTACAAATTAAGTGTCAGAAAATATATTGTTTCAAATATCCCTTTTAAATTCGGATAAGAAACTTTATTATATGGATTTGGGTTTAAGGAGAAGAGGGTATTCAACGGGAAAAATTAGAAGGCAGTTATTCATTTGTGAAGGATATTGTTTTCAGTTGTTCCAGAAAAGAATACTGATATTCTGAAAACCAATAAAAGAGTCTTATTGCTTTCAAGATATTGTGGCTCTCACAAAATTATGAGAAATACCATGATTTTTATAATATTGGAATTCTGCTTTATAGTGACAATAAAAATGTCTGACAGAAGTATTCAAGCTAGAGAAAAGCATTGGTAAAAAAAATTAAAATGGCCTATATTTTGAATCTTAAATATCATTTGCTGATTTTAAGAAATAAAATTAATATTGCAATGTTGACTATGATAGAATGTAATACACAGTAAATATTTAAGATATACCTAGGGAAGGACATCAGGCTAACAAAATGGGTCCTTTCTGATAGCCACTATCTTGATGGATATACCATGATTTACAACCAGGTCCTATAGTCTGAAAGGCTTAGAAACAAGATTTTGCTCACATACTTAGTTTTATTTTTCTTTCTTTTTTTTTTTTTTAGACGTCTATAGCACCTGGTTATTTCTAGGTGGTCTCCTATCCAAGTACTAACCAAGCCTGACCCTGCTTAGCTTCTGAGATCAGATGAGATTGGGCACGTTCAGGGTAGCATGGCCATAGACCCATACACTCAGTTTTACGTAACTTGTACTTAAGAGACTGAGACTGACAAAGACTACTCAGATGCTATAAAAAGCATAACCCTGTATGGTTGGTGGAGGCTCTTTTAATATTTTTTGAAGAAGGAACTTATCTTTTCATTGTTCTGGAAGACCTGTAAACAGCCTAGCATGTTAGACTAAATATGTAACAAAATTGAGAAGTTTTTCAGTTAAACATCAAATACGAGTCCTGCATGTATACATCCCCTCCCTTTTTTTTTACAGGGCTAAGCATCATTTTTATAATTAAAATTTTAATTTGAAACTTAATAACTCTCATAGGCCATGTGGATTTGTGAACACTATTCATTAAATCCCAAGGTATCTCAGGGGATTAGGATTTAGCAATGTAAAACCATAGACTGAGGTCACTCTGTCCTAATCAATTCAGACTGCTCTAACATAATACCATAGACTGAATGACTTAAAAACAACAGGAATTTATTTCTTACAGTTCTGGAGACAGAGAAATACAAAATCAAGGCACCAGCAGACTTGGTATCTAGTGAGAACCCATTTCCTCATTTATAGAAGGTGATCTTTTCATACTGTCCTCACAGGGAGGAAAGGGTGAGGGAGCTCTCTGTGGTCTGTTTTATAAGGACACTAATTCCATTCATGACCTAATTATCTACAAAAGGCCACCTATGCTAATACCACAACACTGGGGGTTAAGATTTCAACATAAGAATTGGAGGGTTTGCCCAACATTCAGTTGATCTGACCATCCTTCCTGTGATAGCTGAAACTGAAGCCTTCAAATCTCAACTTCTGAAATACGTTGAGATTTCTGTGACATTTCCACATGATAGTATAACATGTCAGCTCCTGAACTTCCTAATGATAAGTAAAATTATTTGATGACAACAACTTGGTATTAGCTACCTAGTTTATATTCAAAATAGCCATCATCTATATAGTCCTAATATATACTTCTAATAAATTTACACTTTTAATAAGTTTCTTTCTCACTACTATTTTATAAAAAACTTTTATTTTTACACGCTATAGGCTATTTCTTACAAAACTAGGCATTTGCCCATGGAAATGGATAATTGAGAATGAAATTGTTATTTATTTGCTATGTATGCAGGATAACTACAAAATCACAGCTTGGTACTCTGCTGATGAGAAAGTTATGCTTAATAAAATTCTCAATGTTAGCTTTAAAGGAGTAATCAGCTAAAAAGTGACATTCAGATGGTTTGGAATGACTTTTTTTCTTAGAGTAATTGTAATATGAAAACCAGGAATCATGGGTCAGAATCAATAGTTTCACCATAAATACATCTTGATTCGTAATGTACCACTGTTAACGATGGCTTCCACATCTCTAGCTTTTCCTCTATTCCAATTTCTACCCCACAGGTTTACCATGACTTTTCCTCATTAACTCCATGCCACTTAGGTATTTTTGGCTATAGGAAAGCAAAAAGGAGTTGGAAAGAAGCAAAGGGAGATACTATAAAGTTGAAAAACTGAGTCAAAACCTTTGGCTGGTTTCACGTAACCTCCTCCAGAGGTGAGTTTGGCATTAAAACTTGGCCAGAAGAATAGGTTCTAATGCACTGTTCATGATTCATTCTATACACAAGCCTTTATTTGTGACTCTGGGGCAGATCACCCAGTGTGAAAGGGTAGCCCCTATCCTCCATGTTCGCTCCTAATCTATATCACGAAACAGCAGATTTATTTGCCAAACACCCTCACATGACTATATTAATTGTAAGTAAATTTTTCACTTAGGTAACATTTCTTGAGGACAGGAAAAAAATGTTATACTATTTACGACAGTAAATTTCATATAAAAAGTGAATAATATAGAATAGTGTTTAAAGACAGTGATTAAGAACAGTTTTCCTGATTTCAAATCTTGCCTCAGTCATTTACCATTGCCTAAACTTCAGCAAAAGCTGAATGCATTGTAGAATGAGATAATACTTTAAAACTTTTCAACTAACTGAATTTACCTAAAACATATTTTCCTAGATTGACTACTAACATCTAGTGTTATACAAAGTTAATCACCATGGTGTTTAAGGTGTAGTTGTCAGCAATGTTGAGAAGTTTATACTTTTACTTTCAAAAGCACAATTTCTGTTAGTTTCTTAAACTCTTCTTCATTCAAATGTCTAAAACTAGCCTTAATTTTGTCAATGAATCGTCAATTTTTTCCCCATATACTCAAATCAATTATATGAACAATGTGTACCACGCTACATAAGAGCAATAAATTAAAACTCCTCCTGTTGCCAACTGATGGTTGTTGTTGTCAATGCAAGACCAACAGGAATTTCCCATTTGGGATGCAGTGAAGAAGAAAATTTTATTCAGTGCAAATAGCTAAATTGTGATATAGCATAGCTGTGGAACAGCTCAATAGTGTTACAGTTCAGTTATAAAGTACCATCGCTGCAGGTGGCCCAGGGACCAGGTGGCCCTGGAGCTTGTACCCTCTCCAGATAGACAGCTCTGCCCTGCTCTGTTCTTCTGCACTCTGGAACGGTGAGACATTCTTGGTGTTTCATCTTCGGTGTTTCAGCTTTTGCTCCAGCTGGGGAACATAGTCTTCGGTCTTTAGTTGGGTGAAAAGGGAACTTATGCTCCCCAAGCCAGAGCGGAGCTGGCTTATCTAGACAGAAGTCCCCACCCTGGTCCCTGATTGGTCCATCCTCATGCAAATGAATACTCCAAATCCTCACAGTTTGATTAGTCCACGAGGCACTGTCCTGACTGGGCAGGATAGAGCTGCTTTAATTGATTAGTGATGATGCCCATGATCATATAGCTGCATAGCTCTGATTGGACAGGGAAAGCCTGTCCTACTACAATTCCACAAACTCCTTTATAATGGCTGGCTCAAATACGGGAACATCATACAGGTAAGTAGTTAAGCACAGGTTTCTCACTGAAGTGTGATTTGCATGAGAGGCCCATGTGTAGAAATGGCTGCTAGGCTCAGTTTCTTAAATTTGAGCCCACTGGGATCTCTTCTGGGATCTCTTCTTAGAACGTATCTTCTTTCTCAGGGTCTGCACTATTTATTGGCTTTTAAAGTAAAATGTTTAGTTGTACTAGGGCCAGACTTTTAAACAGCCAAGTATATAAGCATTCTAAACTTAATGATTTTACTATTCTTAAAACCTAATTACACCAAATGATTTAAGGCTATTTACCTTAAATATTGATCTGCTTTGGCTTATTTCATTTCACAACAATATTCTCCAAATATCTTATATACATTAGAAAAATCTATATATTAAGCAACAAAACTATGGCATAATTTTTATAATGGCTGACTTTTTCATTTTTGACTATAACTGGTATAATTTGACTGTACAACTTTTATTGACTTTCTTCCCAACACGTATCTAATGCCAAAACAAAGTGGACTTTGGGAATGTGCATCCAATTAAACAGGCACAAGTATGCCTTAAAAAAATATATTAGAAGTTGTGCAGGTAGCTGTTGCTAAATGTTTTCAAAAGAGTGAGGAAAAATTAAAAATTCTAAATAAATCTTACACCAACTGCCATTGAAATATTGATAGATAAACACTGTGCTTCTACCCTTGGTATGTCTTGATTCTATGGTGACATTTTTAAAGACTAAATATACTGTGCAAAAAAGTCTATAATTTTAGTATTTAAGGTGATATGTTTTTTATTGTAAATTTATACTTAATTAACTTTATGTTCATGTTTTATGTGAAACAGAAAACTTCCTTTGCCTAAGATTTAAAAAAAAAATCTAAGTAAAGATAGAAAAGTCTTTGAATACATGTGTATGCATGTGTACGCAACTGCAATTTTAGAGAAAGAATTATTTTTCTAATAGCTGATTTATTTATATACCACCACATGGCTGTCTTCCTTCTGTATTCATCTGTATTTTCAAATGGTGATCTTTGTTCTGCATGTGTTTGTCTCTCTGTCTCTCCTCTTATAAGGGTTAGTCATATTGGATTAAAGACCCACTTAATCTATTATGACATCACCTTATCTCAATTATATCAGCAAGGACGCAGTTTCCAAATAAGTTCACATTCATAGGTATACCAGTGGTTAAGACTTTAAGATATCTTTTAGGGGGACTCAATTTAATCCACAACAAGGAGAAAGTGAAAAAATTCATCTCCACCATTAGTGAATAATACTTCTTGATGATAAAAGTGAAGCATCCAATAAATAATCACAAACAATAGATAACACATTCAAACTACATGCTAGACCATACACAGGAATGGAAAAGGCAGTGTTTAAAAAAATAAAAACTTATTATGAGACTCTAAAACCCCTTGATTTAAATGATTTTGAACTGGAATATCTTTGGTATTTGGAGAGAGTAATTATTTAGTCTTATCACCACATGGAATCCCATCTTTCCTGCTAATCTCATGCTTTGTTAAGGTGGTTTTCAAGAAGATTTCTCAAAAGGCTGTGAAACATATTCAAATAGTATCTTAACATCTGAAAAATAAAAAGACAAGTGACTGGCTGGCTGGCTACTCCAGTGGTGAAGCAAAGGGAATATCACTGCTTTGCTGAGCAACTTGTTAGAAAAGAGGATACAGTTGTGTTTTTCATGAAGAAAAGGTGTGCCCTCATGAGAGCCAGGATTGTTACAGAAACATCTTAAATCTTCTCAAAAGGACTTTGGATTGGCAAATAAAACTAAGCAGGTATCAAGGAAATCCTTCGGGTTGAGGAAGAGGTTGTGATAAGCTGGAATAGAGATTCATTTACCCTAATAATTTGGGAGGTGAGATCTCAAACCATTAGGAAGCTTACAAACAAACCATGAAAGAATTCACAAGATAAAAATCAGCTTTAAATATCCAGAGAGCAGTGAGGCAAAGTTAGTTTTTCACAAAGAATGATGATATCGATAAGTTCTTCTGCCTTACCCACCCTGCCTTAGTCTGTTCAGACTAGTATAACAGACCAAGACAGACTGGGTAGCTTATAAACAATATAAATTTATTCCTTGAAATTCTGGAGGCTGAGAAAGCCAAGGTCAAGGGGCCAGCAGTTGCCTTCTGGAGAGGGCCCTCTTCCTGGCTCATAGCTACAGCATTCTCACTGTGCTCTCAGATGGCAAAGGGGGTTAGGGGAACTCTGTGATCTCTCATTTATTAATGCCATTCCTGAAGATTCCACCCTCATGAACTAATCACTCCCAAAGCCCGCCCCCACCCCCAATATCATTACAGTGGGCATTAGGATTTCAACATATAAATTTTGGGGGATACAAACACTCAGGCCATAGTACCCCCTTAACCACACCTCAAAATCTTGAATGAATCATGAACTACAGTGAGCTAGGCAGCTTCCCATATACCCGAGGCCTGAGTTGAGGGAGAGTGAAAAAAAAAAGGTTGAAAATTTGATTATTATGTGGAACTGAATTTGGTAATTACTGGTTTGAGATATTATTAAATATGGCCAAAAAATTGAGTGGAATTTTCTGAGTTCATATCTAGGATCAAGGGAACAGCCAGCCCCACAAAATGGATTTTAAAAAATAATAAAAAATAAAAATAAAGATGTTTAGAAATACTCTTAGATGTTTTACTTGTTTACTAGAATGATTTTAATAGTATATATTATTTTCTGTAGAACCAAGATAGAAAAGATTCCTTGCTTTGGTTTTATGAACAACCAACAGGGAGAATCCCCAGAGCCACTAAGAAAGATTGGGGAATTCACCCCATTTGTAACCTTCATCATATTGACTACTGTGAAACTAAATATTGCCTTCTGGTAGCCAGGCTAAAAAGGGTCTCCTGACTTTTTAAACTTTTTAAATGTCAGTACCCTTTTGATTGATTTGTATTTTAGAGATATTTTTTTCATAGCAATGATCTATATGAGGTATCTCTTACATTGATCTGAGAATACAAAAATACTAAAAACATTAGAAGTACACAGATATTTTGCACATCACCACTAACATGAATAGTTAATGTACAAAGGCAAATATTTTTTAATCAATTTGTGGACTATCTCTTGAAAATGAAACATCCTTATAAACTCATTTCTTTCTTGAGACTTCGCTGCTCTGACTGGGTGTGATGAACAGAGCTAAAATCTAAAACACTCTATAGGGCTTATTATTGATGTATTAA
>CM053510.1:14218565-14499065 GCA_028627145.1 Eidolon dupreanum
TGGGAATAGCTAAGGGGGAGGAGGTATGAATAGATCTGCTTATGTTGCCATTAGCCTTAAGAAATTTTTATGTGTGCTTTTAATATATGTGCATGTTTGTTCAAGGAAAGAGGAAAGAGTTAAAGGAGAGGGCCCCACAATACAATTAGTGAGAAATAGAAACTGAAGCACTGATTGCTCCATTTAGAAATTTACAAACTAGCCTCATACAGAAGGGACATAAAGCGTGGATGAACACGGTACCTCAAAATATTCACCTTCAGCAAAAGGATTATTTTGAGCTACAGACACTTGAAAAACTGTATGTGGAAGAAGGGTACTCTGACCTTCCCTTTTCTTCATAAAAGCGAGAGATAAAACTCCCATGTGAAGACTGTTTTCTCTATACCAGGAGGAAAGAAACATTCTTATCACAATAGACAGGGAATCAAAGCCAAGAGAAACCTGTACAAGCAGACCCTGTTAAAAATAACTCCTATCTTCCTTTAGTCTCCCCATCTATTTTAGTTACTTTTCCATAATTACCTCTCTTCGTTCAACCTAGTCTTAATCATTTGGGTCTAGCTACTTTAGATCTTCATTTTTCTATGGGGACTCCCATGTACATGTAAAATTCTACATGCTTTTCTGCTGTTAATCTGTCTTATGATAATTTAATTCTAAGGCTCAGAGGGAGATTGTAAGAGAGTAGAGGTAAACAAGTAAAATTTATGTTACTATTCTTAATGAGGCTTGATGTATAGTTATCAGCTTTTGAAAAGAAGAGTATCTAGGGTTACATATTTTGTAGTCTTTTCTGTCCTCTAAGATCTACTTCAATATCAACTAAACTTGATCCTCCCTGAGTCTGATAGAACTAGGTGATAAAATGATGAGAGAATAATTCATTTTACCCTCCTAAATTTTCCATTTGATAGGTGAAACTTTTTTTAACTTCAAGCATTTCAAGAAGAAATGATGCTTTAGCAACTAGGCCTAAAAAAGATAGATAAACCCAGAAGTACACTTTCCTGTTGTTAAAAAGAAAGCAGTTTAAAGTAATTTAAGCTTGATGCTGGGAGATTAACTTCGGAACAAAGGACTTTCAGCCTTCAGGCATGCGTTTGATAAGGAAAATTCAAAAGGAGAGGTCACAGTGAAGTCAGGACTTATTCCTCCTAGTTGCTATTACATGCTAGGTAATGGGGATTTAAATATGGATAAGACTGATGCTCAAAGTGACCATGAGAAAAAAAATGACCAGACAGAACTAGCATCATACAAAATCCTGTTCTCAGCAGGCGAAGTCTAGAGAGCTAAAATTATTCTACTGTCCCATCATGCATCTAAATTCTTATTTTCTCCTGTTCTATTTTCAGCTTGTTGAGCATGAGAAAAGAGAACCATTGAATGAATTCTCACTATAATCTTTTCGTCTCTCTCATTTTCAAGCAAAATAAATAAACCTTGTCTGTGTACGCCATTAGTATTTCAAATGTCCCTCACTCTGTGGAAATTATGTTAATTTTTATGTCATCCCCTATTGCTCTCCTAAAATCTCTTGTTAGTTTTATTTATACATTCAGAGCAATGCCACTGTAGGCTTTCTATAAAAGTTCCCTGCATAATTTAATAAGAAGTCTACCAGAAAGTAGGGATGACTGACAATTGTTAAACAGGTTGTTGTTCTTCTAGTAGCCATTTGCTGAGGAAGAGGTCTTTAATAGCAATAAAATTAGGCCAGAGCAGAGACAGTTTAATATCCAGATATTTTAGTTATGAGAGAGCTGTGGGAAGAGAGTCTTTCTAGTTCCCTTGAGGACAAATACAATATAAAATGAAAAATAATTTATTAATGTGACTTGATGTTTTTATTTTATAAATGATTTTTAGTGTCTTTTAAGTACTCCCCCTTGCAGGCAGAGCCAGAGCTGGCCTTGCATCTTTAGGCCAGGTGACTGGTTTATCAAACCTCTTTTGGTGAAATCAGTGATCACTATCAATGAAGAGATGTTTGCTGCAGGAATAAGTTCGTTTATTATTATTATTATTATTATTAATTATTCCATTTAATGTCTTAGACAAGTCAAGAAAAAAACAAATATTTTGTGCACGGCTGTCAACACTGTTGTATATTCATCAAATCTTTCAAGTTCCATGCTGGGCTGGTTCTTAGAGCCATTATGAGTCATAAATCCTGTGCTAGGTCAATTTGTTTTAGGCAGGAAACATCACTATTGTTAAACATAATTATCAACACAAAGTATTTTGGCTTAGGTGATCAAAGTACTTTATGACAGCATTCCATTGATTTATGTTCTGTCTGTAGGCGACAGAACAAAATTTCTGACAACAAATTACCTATCAACTACTCAAGTTAGAAAAAGAGAAAATTGGTATTGCTCCTCTAGTCTCCAACCAATTCGACAATTGCTGCTTCATCTCTCGCAATCCTTATAATTTATGTGTAAACCATGCCCCTGAAACTTATTGGTATACATTCTTTACCTATCCTTCTGAAACCTCTCTTAAATAAGAAATAGAGCTATTACACAGTATACTAAATGTATTTTCAATAGCATAAGTGTTGAATTAACAAAAAAAAAGAAAGAAAATTCAGTAACTATCTATATAAAACAGAGTTCGTTAGTTCTAATTTTAGTTTTTGAGTTTTTTTATCTTTTTTGAGCATTTTTAATTATTCATATGTATTGATAATTTACAATTTGTTTGCGTGTTATTCCAATGAACAAAAAGAAAATGCACTTTTTAAAATATAAATAAACCTCATTTTATCTGCCTATTACTTTGGGTTCATTATTATCTTTATAAACCTAAGAATTATTATGAGGTCCATAGTGAACTTATTTTTTTTTGTATCTTAAAATATTTTAATATTTCATCAATTTATTTGATTATTATTCATCAACTATTTCTGACTAAGTCTGAAAAGATAAAACAAGCAAACAGTAGATTTATAGAACCGCCTAAAATGATGATGAAATAATGAAATACATTATCACTATTATATCATCCTTTTAGTTTCCTATTATACTGTTCAAATATTACATCATCTTTCAACTAATTTTTTTCTTTTTAAACTTTTCTTGTACTAAATTCTTTCTTTTTTAGCATTTTATTTTATTATTAGTTTCAAGTATACAGTACACTGGTTAGACATTCATGTAGTTAATGAAATGATCCCCCAATTACTCCATCACTCCTCTGGCTCTTGTACAAAATTCTTGTTCAGAATTTTTTATTGCTTATCCATAATAGCAAGAAAAATAAAATTGACAGAGGACATATTTTACAATTATGAGACAAATTGGGAAAGAAGTAGAAAGAGACAGAGCAGCACTCTGGATTCTAATGATGATGGTGAAATTGATCATATTACTGAAATTTCAGGCTGTATCTCTTCAGATTATGATATCCTAGATTAACTTTTTCAAACACAAGAATCAATAAGTGAATAATATTAGTAACAACAAAAAGGAATATGAAATTCTTATCTACTTAGTCTTTTAACTGGGAACATTTCTTTATTTATTTTGATGTAAGAAATTATTTTGCTAAAAAGTAGTCTGATATTATTTCATCTTGTTAAAATATTTTCACCAAAATTTTCTTGATATATTCTTAAGTGGAAAAATGCTTCAGATGGGTGTATATTTATATGTGATTAAAGAAAAATACATGACATACAAATAAAAATAAAAATATTTTTAAATTATAACTCAAGTGTGAGCTGTCAAAAGTTTTAAAAGTGTTGCATTTTAACAATACAAGGTTCATGCATGACAGCTTATGAGCAGTTAATTGAAGACAAAAACTATTTCTCATTTAGGGCTACATAGCATTTAACCAGAAATATATAAAATAATTAATATGTTCATATTCTTATTAAAATTTCAACTAGGATTATTTTTTGAAATCCCTTCTAGTCATCTTTATATTCTTTTGAAATGATTCAAACATATAGAAACAATTGTAAGGATCCATTGCTCCCACATGGTAAATGGTAACAACTATTGTTTTTTGTATAAAAAGAGTTAATCAAGCATGATTATAATATATCACTTGTCCCCTTAAGACAGGAAATCAGAACTGGCAAGAAGAAAAAACCATTTCCTTTGCAGAAGCCTTCTTTAGGGAGTGACCTTAAAGGTTAAGTATACTTGGGAACATGAAAATTAAGGCATTCCAGGAAAAGAAACATCCCAGCAGGCTGAGAGAGAGGCAGAACAATATAAAAACAAAAGGTATGTATAAGGCTTAACAGGCATTCAATTGGTCTGAGAAAATTTCAAAGGAAACCATATTGTGCACCCATATTTCAAGTTTATTTAGTTTATTAGCAAAACTGCAGTTTGGTGAAGTTAAGTCATGGGGATTGTTTATAAATCAACAGTGAATCTTTTCTTATCTATTTAGGGAATCATCATAAAACAGAACCATTGAGTTCGTTGAGTGAAAAAAAAAAAAAAGATGAGTTATTTGTGAAAAAAAAGCTGAAGAGTCTGGGGAAAGACTGAAGTTGTGATAGAGAATTATTTGTTAAAACGAAGAGTGGAGCAAATATGTCTTCTTTAAAAAGCTGAGACTGCAGGCTTTTATATGAAATAACTATGAATGAGAACCCAGTATTCTCAGTTGACAATGAAAAATTGTAACTGAAGTTGAAGTTTGTACTATTCCATTAGTATTTATTGTGCTATAATGTTGATAATAGTGGTACTTTTACTTTAATTTATCATTGACAATCTAAGTAAAGAGTTTTATACTTATGATTGCCATTCCAATTATTGACATTTTAAGATATCATTTAAATTATTCAAACTCTGACTTATTTTTTATTTTGTTTACATTATAATTATGCCTATCATCAGACACAAAACATAATTACCTTACCTAAACTACAGAGAATCATCATTTTGACAAAAGATAATTAAATTCAATTCACTATCATTGTCTATAGTTGGTTCAGTTTCTAAAAAACACATTGTACAATTAAATAGTATTATATGGTATGTATAGGGTAGAAGGAATACTTTATGCTTAACCTTGTCAGAGCAGCCAGAAAAAATATTCCAAGTAAGTTTTGCAAAATTTAAGTCGATAAAATTAGACTATTTAATGATTCATTTTATGTAAAATTAAACTTCAATCAAGTCAGAAAACAAAAGATTCAATTAGCAAACATATATTGCACGTATTCATCTTCTGTTTTGAGTTTGACTGAGTTCAAAATAGCTGACCTTGAAAAAGAAGGAAAAGATATCAAAGGCATCTCATTTAGATTGGGATTCTTGGGTTCTGGAGTTGGCAAAGAAATTGACAGAGATTCTGAAAGTAAATATTTTCTATGCTCCTGAGCTGGATTATGGAGCAATTTAAATCTAGCTTTGATACCACTCTACTTTTTCTGGCTTCATGGAAGGATTTTAGCAGCAGTAACATATGTTTCAGGTTTCACTGCTTTTTTCTTCTTTCTTACTTGAAAGTAAAATTCCATCATGCAGCCTGGAGCACACCTACCAGTCTGTTTAAGGTTTTGGTAGAGTTGCATATAATTTCAAAATGTATGAGTAGAGTATAGGTATGTATGAAAGAGAGATATTTTATTCTACCCTTCTAGGTTCTGCTGGCTGATCTGATCACTAAATCAACATGAGATAGATTAGCAACTAAAAAATAACCAAATTTAATTACATATGTACATCTGGAAACTCCACATACATGAGCCTATCAGAGACCTCACATACATGAGAGGCACAGAGACAGGTGCAATGAGGTAAATATGGCATCTTAAGCCAAAGAGTGAGGTAAGGTGCCCTAGGGCTTCAAAGAAGAAAAAAGGCAATTTGTGGAATGATAAGAAAATCAGATGTTCAGTAATTAGGGTTGTCCTACCAGACAGATAAGTCCTTAAAAGTTATTTCTGGGTGATAATTTTTAGTATGGGCAAGGCCTGCACTTTAGATTCTTCTAGGTAGTCAAGGGAGGGGCAGACATTTCTCCTCAGCCTTAGGATCTTAAATGCTGTCAGCTCAAAATAATCCACATGCTAGAGTGACACATCTTAAGGAAGCCTGTTCTGAACCACTTTAGGTAAAATATCAAAGAATGTTGTAATTCTAGATTTTCTTCACTATGCTTTAAACACAAGGTTCTAAACTGTATTATTTTAATGTTAACACCAAATCTCTTTTGCTGTAATAAGTATTATATGTTATGTAATATGTAATGTGATATATACATGTACTTATATCAATATAGGAAAAAATAAATATACTGGGTTTTCTCTTAGGTTTAAATGACATAAACATCTTAAATGGTGCCTGGAAAATAAGCACTCAATATATTTTAGTAATTCTTCTCTTCCTCCTTATTTGCCAACACTCCCCGCATGTAAAATTTCCAATCTCTTTTTATGGTCCTCGAACCTAATATTTCTTGGTAAACACTATCCAGAGTAATCCTTTAACCATTGGGCCAACACTAAGTTTACATCTTGTTTTTGCAAATCATGCTTACGCAAATGAGATTCCTAATTTGGAAGTTGAAGAACATAATTGGACCTATAGGATTGTTGAAGTCTAGATTACCTAAAATAGATGGTAACATGAAGATGAGTAACAGAAGACTATGGTACTGTGACAGCCAAATTTCATGAGGTTGTATACAGGGAAGAATTTTGAAGAATAGTGAGTTCAACAAACTTGAAAAGTGATGGAAGAATGGGGCCTGTTAGTCTGTAAAATGCTTAGATGTCATTAACAAACGAATAGTTATTTCTGGATCTTAAGTGTGGATAAAAACCATCAGAATTACCTAGGGATGTTTATTAAATTTTGGATTATCAAACCCCAACCCAGACACATAAGTTCATATTCTCTGTGTTTTAAGATCTTACTATGAAGATTCTTTTGGGCACCAGACTCTGAGAAACTCTTGTCTGGGCACATCTCTCACTTAAAATTCTGATGTTTCTCTGGAGTAGGAGAGAGGAGTGGAAAGTTCTCAGTCAGCTTAATTGTGCTCTATGATTAACTACTTGATCATAGACCTTCCCCCCTTTAAGTGGTCTGTTGATTCTCTAAATTATTCTTTGCAAAACTGATGTTACTTTTTAACACTTAAGTATGTCTTAGACCACCATAAAAACAAAACAAAACAAAACAAACAAACAAACAAAAACAAGCCTTCTTGGAAAAATGGCTAAATTACAGGTCTGGAATAAGAATACATAAAATGGGGATATAATAACCTTGTCCACTGTTTCCCACTGGCTAAAATATTCAAACACAACTACAATAAATTGTAGTGCAGTGAATACATAAAAGTCCATGTGTTCCTAAGGATATGCAAGAGTAGAGGAAGCAAAAAATGTCATGTATATATCTGTTTGAGTATGTGTATCAGCCACAAGATCAAGAAAGAAAATTGAAACAGCAAGTTTCAACATGAACATTCCCTTAACTTGATTATGTTTCTAGTTTAATTTGTGTTGACTAATAGGAAATCTCACTTCTAGTTAATGGGTTTTTTGATGTTCTTCTCCTTGTTTTTAATCTTTTCCAAAATGAATAGTTTGAATCTTCTTGTTTTCAGTAATTTCTAATTCACTTTTGGTTTTCTTTTCAAATTGCTACAAATATCACTCACTGGAAAGCAAGTTGTGCTTTTTGGCTGCATGTTCCGACAGCCTCCATTCTGTAACAGGTGCTAATTGCAACAGAAACAAAGAATTCAACCACATTGTATCACTCTTTAACATTATATTCTCTTACATTCTTACTGTGCCTCCATCAGATTTTGTCTTAAGTAACACAGATGCAGAATTCATTGTTTCCATGGTTGTTTTGAATTTACTATAAAGACAACTCTGACACTATAAAATAGTTTGTCTTAAACCTTTATAAATGTTGAAGGGGACTAAAGTTTTCCACCCCCAAATATGACTATTGAGATACTGATTTTAAACTGGTTATTAAGAAACAAAAGACTCAGCTAAAGAAGAAGTTACACTGAGACTGGTAGGATGGGCAGAGACGGGAAACAGGCTGGTCTCACACCCACCTGTGGTGGTTGAGAATCAGCAAGGATATCTCAGCTGTGGAGATCCCCATTGAGAAGTAAGGAGTCCCAGCCCCTTACGGGGCTCCTCAGCCTGGAACACCAATGCAGGGAAAAGGAGTCCTTACAACATCTGGCTGTGAAAATCAGCAGGAATTCCAACTGGGTGAGACAGAGGGCTGCTAAAAACCCAGACAACCTCTTAAAGAGCACAAGCACAGATTCACTTGATCACACTCACCCTAAACTCCAGTGCTGGGTAAGCAGCATCAAAAACTCCAGGAGTATGTGAGGAGAACCTGAATTGTGTACCTTCAGGGCAAGAGCTGGAGGGGCAGATCTCTTTGTTGAACCCCAGGTTCCAGCATTGAATCCTCTTCCTACATAGCCTGCAGGTAGAGGTGGGCACTAAAACTGAATCTGCATTAACCTGGTGAACACTGTTAGCCCCACCCTACGGACTCCCTAGACCATATCCCACCCAACTCACATACCACCTGAGCCTCCTTCATCACCTCTTCCTCACAGAAAAACAGCCTTGACCCCAGCTATAGACTTTCCTAAAAACTCTCAAAGTTCTGTAGGCCTCAGGCAGGTGGTAGATAGCCTCAGCATGCCCTGTGTCTCGTGCTGAGTGGCCTCATCTGAATCTTCATTAACCTCATGAATATTGCTTGCCCTACCCTGGTGACAACTTGAGACACTGCCCCATCCAACACTGCCTAAGACACTTTCAACAACTATTCCTCACAGGCTGGTAGCATTGGCCTGTGCTGGAGACTTTCCTTTTCCTAAAAACTCTCAAAGGCCCGCAGGCACCAGGTAGATGGTGACTAGCCTCAGCACATCCTTTACCTCTTGCTGAGCAGCCCTAGGACTGGCACTGATGGAAGCTAACCTGAGTTCTCAACATGGCCTCTCCTTGTGCCCCTGGGTTCAGCACAGTCAGCTACCAACCACAGATCACTTTGCAGCTCCTACCAGCTGGCCCTGGGTGAGGCACAGGCAGAGACTGACTTTAGCCTGTACCAGAGATGATCCCAAGAGGCTCCGAACCAATAAATCGGGTGGCCAGTTTCAGACTACAACAATACATCACCAAATCAGCTCCACAAATGGCACACACAAAAGGTAGTCTCGGTAGGCACTAGAGCCCTGCTGGGGTGAATCCTGTTTTGTGGGCATCTGTTGTAATCATGGACAGTTCTCACAGTCAGTCAGCCTGAGAGTCAACCCCAACCACAGACATGCCAACAGCAACCAAGACAGTACTACAACAGGAGGCTACACACAATCCACACAAGGGACACTCTTGGAGCACTCAGCTCGGGTGACCGTTGACAGTGTGCCACAGGGCCCCACAAGACACCTACTACATAAGGTCACTGGAGCAAGACTGGGAAATGCAGTAGATTTACATAATACATAGAAAGCAGCACCAAGAGGCAGCCAAAATGAGAAAACAAAGAAATATGCTCCCCTAAAACAAACAAACAAACAAACAACAACAACAAAAAAACAAACAGAAGAATACTCTGGAAAAAGAACTAAATAAAATGTAGTCAAGCAATCTACAGAACTCAAAACATTGATTATAAGGATGCTTAATGAACTTAGAGAAAGAACACCTGGATCACTAGGGACCCAAACTGAACTATAAAAACTACGATTGCTAGAGGTTGAACTTTTCTTTATGGATTGAGGCAAAACCTGCAATCATTAAGTCATTTATTCAAAAATATTATGAATAACTTTACTGATTATTTGATTTTTATAAACACTATGCTTTCTTCCTAGCAAAAATTAGTTAAATTTAGTAATGCTTGTCTCCTTTTTACAAATGTATTAAAGACAAAGTTTGGAAGGTGGCATACTAGAAACTGGATCTTAAGAAAATAAAACTATTAGCCATTTTTTATTTCAGTAAATACATTAAGAAAGATTAACCAGTTTAAACTAGCGTTTCTCCAAATGTGATCCTCTTCTGAAGTACTTCAAGATTTCTGATCTCAGATCCTTCTAAATTAAAATCCTTGAGTTCTAGACCTACAAGTATGGATTAATAACAAAAACCCCAGGTGATTCTAAAGCATTTGTTTGAGAATCAATGTTTTAAACTTCTAAGGTAAAATTAACATTCAGCTAGATTGAATTATCATAAACATTCAGCAACTAGCAAATGTTTAATAGGCACCTTATTAAAAGAAGCTTTCAGTTTCACACAATGAAGACTTGCAATCCATTAACCCCCATCTGTGTCTGCTCAAATCACATTCAGACTTAAGAATAAAAACACTTACACAGAGAAGAGCCCCAGGCCAGAAACAAAGCTCACTCAAATTTAACAGTATCTTGGGTCCCAAAATATACAACCTTGAATTAAAAACAAAAAACATAAATAGGGTTGAAAGATGAAGGAGAGGAAACATTTTTGTTTTGTTTTATTTTTCCTTTATCACTCAGGTAGCAATAACAGTACAAGAACCTTACTATTTATTTTGAAGTTTTGAATGTAGTATCATCCAGTGAATATGTATATTTTGATATCCAATAAAAATAGGCCATTTAATTGCTTTGACTTTTGCTTCCTAGAGAGAATGAATTCTTTAATACTAACTTTTAAACAGCTATAATTTTCTTGTTGATCTTTGAATGTTTCCCACTAAGCCAATTTCATGCTGATGCAGGCCAGCAGCCCTCCCTCGTATTATCATTAACGAGGCTAAGGCACTCAGTAAAGGGAGAATGACCTTTTTTAAACAGTAGTTAGTCATCCAGTTGATGCTGATGGAAACATGTAAGATCATTAATTGAATAAATGATCACACAGCAGATACCAGTGATGAGACAATGTAATGAGGGATGATAAAATTTTGCATCCTTTTTCTTTAGACTATGGAGTCTGGAGTGGATAAATAATCATCCAATTTATGGTTAAATAAAGCAGCTACTTGGCATTTTGGCAAAAGGGTTATGCCATAACACAGTTAATAAATGTCCATCATTTTAAAGAGTATAGTAGATTTGCTGAATGACCATGCATCATACACATCAATGAGATGACTATATTATCTATATAATCAGACCTGAGATCTGACTTCAGTCTTACCTTCTGTCCATATACTCTGAGAACTTGAGCAATTTAAAAAAACCTTCCTGTCTTATTCTATTAATTTATAAATGGGGCATGAAAATATTACCTACCACATGGCAAGATACTGGCCATATCTGATTGGTCTGAGGTTTATATGAAATAGTACTTCACTAAGCCTGGTATAGACTCAAAACTATTAATTGATTTTTATCACACTATAAAAAAACCATCATCTCAAAGGCAATTCTCCTTACAGAAGTTACTTATATTAATTTTGGTTCTGTTCTATTCAAGTTCTTTTGTATGTATATTATTATAAACTCAAAGTCATTTTAAAGTAAATTATTAGGTACTTAGATGTAAATGATTATATATGTTTTTGTTTGATTTTATTGGCATCATTAGAGGAAAATAATTTTCAATGCCCAATGCTATTAGTCTACTTATGTCATCTTTGCTTTTATAAAGTTGAATTAAGGCAGCGATAAAAAAAAATAACATCTTCCTTTCGGATCTAAAGTTTCAGTTGTCTGTGTCTCTTTAAAATATTTTCATGAGTTTTCACATCTCTGCTATATATCACTCTAAAAATAAGTTGAAATTTAGACAACTGTCCATTGACTCTGGCAAAAGAAAAGATTAGACCTTAATCTCACGAAGATCAAGTAACAAAATTCCAATTTTCTTCAGTGGCTTCTTTTTTGATGTCTGCATGGAGAAAGGCTGTCTTGAGTCATAATCTCTTGAGTTCAATAACTAAGAAGGTTAGGCCAGGTCAGTGACTGAGTTGAAAGCCATGAGGAAATGTTCAGAATTTCTAAGAAATGTTCAGAATGCATCATTGGTTGATAGTTTTCTACTCTGAGTTTTAGAGACAAAGATCGTATCAGAGGCAGTACATAAATAGATTTTGGATTAATTTAGTATGCTAAGGAACTTAGCACATTAAACCTGTATTTCAAAAATACCCAATATCCTTAAAATTCACCTTATGGCTTGACTATAAAAAGATATATTCCAATACTAGCTAGTTTTCTAGTCTGCTTTTATACATGTTTCTAACCACTTCATTTTCCAAGAGAAGGTATTAAAAACCATTAAGTAAAATCTCCTTCATTCTCTAAGTCTCCATTTTCTTAAGTATAAACAAAGAATTAATAAATCTAATTCAGAGAATTACAAAAATTGTGAACATTTCAAGAAACATAATATATGAAAGTCACATGAGTCTTATTTATTAACTGTATTACTAAATGCTTGTAAATTTGTTCAAATGTATTAGTAAAGTCAAACTTTTGTAATTTTAAATTTCTTCATTTGGCATATATTTATATATACTCTACATTCTATAAGGCATTGTTCCATGCTAAATAAATTTAAACATGCCATTCTGACTAATAATTACCTATAAGAGTCAGAGTGAGTCAATGCAGACTTAGTGTTATATAAACAGATCTGCCTAACCATCAATAAACATAAGAATTACAACCTATCTAGTCAACTAATGTTTTGAGCAGCACTTTAATTTAATAATATTAGAAGATTTTATTTATTGTTAATTCAGTTGTTATTTTATTTTTCACATCTTTTTTTTTTCTCTGTTGGTAGTTAACCTCCTACAGAGGAAGCCTTGGCTGCTCTTGAGTTCTAGTGGGCACCCATTTCTATCACTGTTGGCTGACAAAGAAGAGGAATCACCTCAATTCCTCCACTATTATCCTTTCAGAAAGAATGTGTAAACCATATCAGGGATGGTACATGCTAATGAAATGAATGATCACTTTGTTATTTTAATATATTAAAAATCTTTTAGTATCCAGATCCTATTTAATCTATGTTTCCCAATTAATTTAATATCATAAGCAAGTGGTTATGCGCTAGTCATCATCAGTCACCAAAACCTAAGAATAATCTTTTTCTTACCATAGTCTATCTCTATCAATGAAACAGAAATTCTGACCCATCCTGAACAAGTTGTTTTATGTTAACAGACTAATTACATAGAGGGAAAATAATGCAGCAGATATTATTACTTAATTTAAATGTAAAAAAATACATATCTTCTCTGGCTACTCTTCTTATTTTTCAGTTTTATACTTAAGTATGTAAAATTCTAAACTGCTATATCTCTGAAAATTATACAGAAGCAATTTTTTCTTCCGTGACCACAGAAATTAGAAAATTTTATCTGGTTACAAGAATTTTTCTCTAAAAAAGCTTTTCTATCAACCAGATTTAATATTGGCTCAATATGACTAAAGAGTTACTAAAGTGCTATTTTCCTTAAAATATATTAATTTTGAACTTTTAGAGAATCAATACTTAGATCAAAGTTATAGAAAGTACTTATTAAATAAATGGAATGCTATTAAAATGAATCTTATTATATAGAAATACAAAGCTTTTAGAATGTATCTTCATTAGCTAAGTGTTATGCATTATTATTTTTCAACCTTTAGGCAAAGTATCATATTCTCTGTGATGAGTATATAAATAGGCTGATGAGATTTTCAGTGCTTCTGAAGAGAATCTTTTATCTGGCCTATGTAATGTGGAGTCATAATCTCAAGGGGAAAAATAATATGTGGAGCATGCCGAAGTAGGTTAATGAGGAAAATTTATTGCAATCATGTGAAACTAAGGAGGCAGGATGCAGACTGTCTTATTCTAAGTTCACCAGCTGTAAGGTATATTATTTTATTACTTCATATATGAGAGTGGAGAATAATATATACACAATACTTATATTCTTAAAATGAGCATGTATTTGTGAGCCACATATAGAAATTATATATATATATATACACACACACACACACACACACACACACACACACACACACATATAAATGATTATTATTTACTATGGCATAGTGGTTACTGATTTCTTATTATGAGCTAACTGAACTTGATATAGGGACAGATAGAAAGAGATAGATGTAGATATAGATATAGACACAGATATAATAATAACGAGAGATCAGTAGCCTGTATTTGGTATTAGTGATACTTGATGTAGCAGCAGCAAGTCAGTAAGTCAGTAAGACAAGATTGATACCACACATGAGCTTTCACATTGTTTACTGAGTAGAAAAAGAATCCAAGCATATACTTCAATAAGATAAACATAATTTTTATCGAAAAAATTAATGCATGCTTTGAGATTTAGAACTGTTTTCTGACAATGTTTCTTTCATCAGATGTGATGATAAATTTTATTTGTTTACGAATGAAGGAAAAATCACTGTATTATTTTAATGGTGTCTCTCTCCTCTGTTCAAAATTTTCCAATGGCTTCCCATCTTACTAAGAATAAAGAATAAAATTAAGCACAGAAATCTCTACCTGATCAGGCTTCCATTATCTCTTTGAACATGTCTGATACTACTCTCCCTTTTGCTTAATCTGTTCCAGCCAGAAAGACTACTTAGCTCTTCTTAGAACATACTAGGAATACTCCCATCTCGAGGTCCTTACATTGTGCCTAGAAACCTTTTTTCTCCAGAGAGATAAACGATTTACTTCTTTAAATCATTTAAGACTTTGCTCAAATGTCACCTTTGCAGTGAGGCTTATCCTTACAATGCATACGAAGTTACATGTTGCTTAATCATTTGCTTCTAAGATATCCTTGGCATGTTAGAAGAAACAAAAAAGTATATTTTAAAAAACAGCTTCCCCAGATGGGTCTGGATTAGATTTTACCAATGAGAAGATCTCATATAAGATAGAGAAAACAGAAAACGGAGATGCCGTTATCCTAGAGAATCTTGGGAAATTCAAAATTCAGGGTAGCTTCTTTATGTTTGTAACTGTTTCCAATTAATATAAAAAAGAGAATTTTGGCTAAAAAATCATTTTTTAGATAAGCAAAACTGAGATAGTTTACCAGAAACAGGCTTTATGACAATAGATTCTAATGAATTCACTTCAAGAAAAAAAGAAAAGAAAATTCCCAAAGGATAGTCTGAAGGACAGAATGAATGGTGAATAAAAACATAAAGACTAATATGAATTATTATTGGTATAAAATGATAACAATGATAAAGTTCATTTATGAGATTGAAAAAAATCATAGCACTTCAATATAATTAAAAACAAGTCACAGACTGGGAGAAAATATTAGCCACCAAGACATATCTGATAAAGAATTGGTACCAAAAATATACAAAGAACACTTAAAATCCAATAAGAAAACAAAACACCCAATTTAAAAAAAATTAAAAATGGACAAAAGAGCTGAACAGATACCAAAAAAGATATACAGATGGCAAATAAGCACATAAAAAAAGCTCATCATCTATCTTTAGGGAATTGCAAATTAAAACAAGATTCCACAATACACCTGTTAGAAGGGCTAGAATCCACAAAACTGAAAAAACCAAATGCTGGCAAGCATGTGGAGGAACAGGAACTCCCATTTATTACTTGTAGGAATGCAAAATGATACAACCAATTTGGAAGACAGTTTGGCAATTTCTTACAATACTAAACACTTTTACCATATGATCCAGCACTCATGCTACTTGGTACTTACTTGAAAGCTTGCATTTACACAAAAAATCTAGACTCTAATGTTTTTAGCAGCTTTATTGATAGTTGCCAAAACATGGTAGTGACCAAGATATCTGCCAGTAGGTGAATGGATACATAAACAGGTACATCATACAATAGAATAATATTCAACAACAACAACAAAATGACTTGGTGGAATGAAAGTCATGAAAGATGTAGTGAAACCTTAGATGCATATTGTTAAGTCAAAGAAGTCAGTCTGAAAGGGCTATATACTGTAAGATTCCAACTATATGACATTCTGGAAAAGGCAAAAGTGTGGACAAAGTAAAAAAAAAAGAAATCAGTGGTTGGCAAACGTTCAGGAAGAGGGAGGAAGGAGTCAGTAGGTGGAGCACAGGGACTTTTTAGGGCAGTGAAACTGTTCTGTATGATATTGTAACAGTGGATGTGTGTCATTATACATTTGTTAAAACCCACAGAATGTACAGCACAAAAAAGAAACCACAATGTAAACTATGGGTTTAGTTAATAATGTATCAGTTTTGACTAATCAACTTTAATAAATGGACCACCTTAATGAAAGTTGCTAATAATAGAAAACAGTGAATACATAACTAGACCATTGAAGATAATTGTTTTAAGACATGTGAATGATTACCTGTGTACTTTGAATTTTTAAGTGAAAGCATAATGCATGAATTTAAAAACTGCTGTATATCAAACATCTCCAACAGAGGACCATTTAATATACACTGTGTTATTTTTATCATTCAAAAAGCGACTGATGTAATGATGAAGATACTAATGGATTCAGTAAGAGACTGAAAAAGAATATTTTCATAAATAGTGATAATGTACAAAGGTAATATGACAAGCATATTATTGTACATAATTTATATATGTATGTCGCTGGAATTAAATGCAGGTAAAAACTGCAGCACCAATCTGTTAAGAAAGAATTAATTTAATTATTCACAGATAACATTTTCATACACATACATATTGGAAAGATAAAAGAGTTTCATAAGATCATTGGGTATATGATCAATCAGAATATCAATTACATTAGAAAATACAGTTTAAAAGAAGACACAGTTTAAACAGTGCCAGAGAATATATAGTATCTTGGAATAAATCATAAAAAAACATGTCTAAGTCTTCTACGGTGAAACTCTAAAATGTTATTAGAATATAATGAGAATGATATAAATAATCGGGGAGTCAGATCATGTTGATGAATATAAAAATTAAATGTTCTAGCTGTCATTATTTGCAAATTGATGTAGAATTTTGATACAAATCCAAATAATCTTCCTCAAGATTTCTTATGATTTTACAAGTCAATTCTCAAATTTATATTGAAGAATCACATCCTTCAATTTCTTAAAATAGTCGAATGATGACTTTCCCACTGAGAACAATTAGAAAAACTAGATAAAATTAAAATAAATGAATACTTAGTAGCATCAGAGAACTAAACAGCAAGGACTGTAAAAGGTAAGCATTATGGAGAGAAGGGATACATGTTGAACTGATCTCTGTGTTTCACATAGCTTTTCTCCTCATATTTGCTAATCTTTTAACAGCAGCTGAAAGGTTAAGCTGAGCAGGAACTGGTGGCTGCAAGTCTGAGAAACTGACAGGAATTTTGACCTTCTCTTAATGCTGCACGAAATCTTATAATTTAGGAGATATAGTAAACATTTCAAGCTTTCTTTTGAGACTCTTGAAAGCAAACAACATGTGCATAAATGCTAACACTCATAAAGCCTGAAAATCAGCTTTTAATCAGATCAAACCCAGATCAAAGCAAGGGGAACTGCCATCATCTGTCTGCCAAAAACTAAAGTAAATCCACCTAGGAGAAACAGAATTCCATTCAGAACTTTAAAATTTCCCTACAGTCTTCACAGGCAATGTCCTGTATTCGATTAATAATTATCAAGCATACCAAGATGCAGGAGCAATTGACCAAAATACAGGAAAAATGCAATGGAAATAAGTTGTGAAACTTTTAAAAGCTTAGAGAATCTAAACAGAGGTTTATCATGTAAAGACAAGAAGCAAATGAGAATTTCACATGTGAAAAACACAATTACTGAAATTAAGAATTCAAAAGGATTTAATACCAGATAAGCTGTAGCAGAGTATAAGATCCATATCTTGGAAAATAAGACAATAGTAAATAACCTAAAGCATTAAAAAAATAAAAATAAAATACTTTAAAAAGCAAGAGACATATGGAACATGAGAACATTGGTAACATAAATGCAGCTAGAATCCAAGAAGAAATGGAGAAAGAGAATGAGGTTGAAAAATATTTGAAGATAAAGTGACAAGATATTTCAATACTGATAAAATATCATGCCAGAGATTTAAAACCTCTAAGAATGCCAAGCAGAATATATACAAAGAAAACCACACATTTAGGCTCATCATAGCAAATCTGCTGAAAATTAAAGCCGAAAAGAAATTCTTAAAAGTAGCCAGAGGAAAAGACATTACTTTAAAAGATCAACAGTAAGACTTAGAGCAATGGAAATAATGGAAATCAGAATATGAAGGAATAAAATCTTCGAAAGTCTGAAAGAAAACAACTCACAAATTAAAATTCTATATACAATGAAAATATCCATCAAAAAAATGAAGAAAAATGATATCCCTAGGCTGACAATTTGTTGTCAGCAATGCTATATTTAAAAAAAAAAAATTAGCGAGTCCAATACATTACTAAAGCAATAAGAATACACTCAAGATAAATGCATGCATATGTGCATTAAAAAGGCATGTTAAAAAATGCTCATGGCAGTGCTATGTGCAATAGACCTAAACTCAAGACAGCCAAATGTCTATGAACAGTGGAATGAATACATATGCCAGTAGTCTATTTATTTTTTAAATTTTTTAGGTGAGGCAACCCTTGGTTGACCTCACAGATTGCAAGGACCTTGTCAGCTTACAATCCCTAATTTTTAAATTTTTTTATGCCTACAGCACCTGGTCTTCCTAGGCGGTCTCTTATCTAAGTACTAACCAGGGCCAACCCTGCTTATCTTCCAAGATCAGATGGGATCAGGCTTGTTCAGGGTGGCATGGCGGTAGACCACCAGTAGTCTATTTCTTAAATGAAATATTACATAGTCATAACTGGGAACAACCTGTTCCTACACATAGCATGAATAAATTTCACAAATTTAATTTTGAGAAATAAATCCATATACAATAATAAATAATATGTTATCCAATATCCTTGGATTTCAAAATTAGGTAAAATTAAATTTTATGTTGTTAGAAGCCAAGATAATGGTTACTTTTATGGAGGAGTGTGGGAATAAGAATTTGGAGGAATATAAGAGGGTTTTTCTAGTACTGACAATGGTTTATTTCTCTTTATTGGTGGCAGTTAGTTGATTATATCCTTTGTAATATTTATGAGTATACTTATATTTGATATTTATGTACAATTATGATTGTTGCATTTTTGTACATGCTATACTTTGATTAAAATTTGTTTTATAAAAGGAAAACAGCCAAGACAATCAACAAAAAGAAAAAAATAGAGGTACTTCATCTTTGTAGAAAACAAGAATATTAACAAGTGTAGAACTTGTGAAGATACATATAAATTAATGAAGGAAGCAGATGAGAAGGCCCAGAGAGAGATGCAAGTCATATATGGAAACCTGGTATTTAATACAGGTGACATTGCAGATTATTGGATCAAGGAGGAAACCCTCAATAAATGAAGATAAAAAAATCATTTATTTCTATGGTAAAGTAGAATTTTGGGTTCTTACCTGACAACATTAAAAAAAAATGAAAATGAATTAAAAGACTTAGATGTAAAAAGTAATAATTTTATAATTTAGAAGAAATTATAAAAGTGCACTTTTATTATATTTTATAACAAATTAATTTTTAACAATAGACAAAGCTAATCACAAACAAAATGATTGGTAAATCCGATTATATGAAAATTAAGGTTTTCATTACAGTGTACCATAAAGGAAGTGAAAAGATAGGTTAAAATATAGGGAAGTTGTTTGTAACACCATATAACTAACAAAAATGTAGTGTACCAAACGCATAAGGAATATATATAAATCTCAAAGTAAAAGACAAAGCACCTAATAGAAAGGTGAGAAAAGACATAGATGAACATTCTATGAAAAAGAAGTATAAATAATGAATTAAATAGTTTAAAGTTTTTTAGACTCATTTGTTTAAAAGGAAATGAAAATTAAGACCACGGCAAGCACCATTTTATATCAATTTGAAGGGGAATGAAATAGGAAATTTTACTTTCAGAGAATGTTGTAAATCAATGAGGGCTCTAATATAAAGTGGATGATAGATAACTTGGAAGAATTCTTTGAAAATTATTTGACATTATTTTGTTATATTGAGTGGTAATATATTCTATAATCTACCATTATGTCTTCTTGTGCAAGTATTTTAGAGAAATTCTTGCATGTGAGCACCAAGGAACGTGTATTGCACGGTTCTTAGAATCAGAGTTCATTAAAGCAAGTAATTTTAATAGCAAACTCAAATACCAGAAGTAAAATTTAAAAATAAATTTTGGTAGATCATTTGATGGAATATTATATTAAAAGCTATTACTATTTGCCTCTCTTCTGTTTTTTACTTTCAAATACTTACAGATAAGCCAATTGCTTATCAGTAAAAGGTAGGTTTAAATTCTTGTTTTAATCTTAGTTGAAAATTCTTGGATTCTGCTCTTTTTCTTCGGAAATAGCACATGGAGAATATGGAAATAGCTATAGATTTATGTTGTTAATATTATATTGTCAACATATGTTTTTATATTACATGTACAACAAACATCAGAATATCTTTACCCAAAATATGTATTTAAAACATAATCAATTTAAAGTACAAAACAAACAACAAAAAGTAATGTTTGATATTCTCTTTAGGTATCTCAAAAAATTTTTAAAATATCAAGTGTCTTACTTCTTTCTCACATAGCCCTTCTGTGGTTTTCACAAAATGACTTTTCCTCTGTACACCTATTAATTTTGTGCCATTCTCTCTTAGATGAAGTGCAAAAATTGGCTTTCTTCTTTAGTAATCTTTTTTCTTTACTAGGACTGGTCAATATAAAATGGAGCCAAGACCACCCAGGAATACCAGATGCTGTAGGCGTTAAAAAAAAAAAATTGGAGCCACAGTACTGGAATGTAGGTGTTATTATTACAAAGTAAAAAATAAATATGTTAAACAATGCTGTTATTACTGCAAAGCTATTCCACACTGTAACTTAACCTCATCAATGTTTAATCTTATATCTTTTAGTGTAGAAATATAAGAAATTGTATATTGTACATAACATACCTGTTTTTGAACATTTCCTTTTTTTTCTGTAACAGAAACAACCCTGTTTCAATTGACCCTTTATAGCTCCCAATACTTCAGGAGGATTTTCCAAAAGAACTGAAAAATATTATATATATTTATGGTAATCCATCCATTTTTCCTAACTGAAGGTAAGATTCTCTAGAAGAAATTTCTTAAAATTAAAATGGTAACCTCATGTGGGATATTTCTGGGGCTAGATTTTAAGCAGTTTCTCTCATTGTCTATCTTGTCAAATCATAACCCTGGCACCTCTAATCAATTATAAATCAATTCAGAGATTCCTCATACTATTTCATTAGAAATAATACTTTTGGTGTCCCAAGAAATATATGTCTTACCAAGATCGATGCAAAACTTAAAATTGTTTATCATTTGTTGAAATGGTAATAACAAAAGGAATTTTGAACTAAAGTTGTAGGTGAGATAGTTCATTTGGTTTTTCAGGCCTCATGACTGAATATTAATCATTTTCATGTGATGTGTAAGTTTCTGACCTATATGTCTTGGGGCCAAATTGGCTAAATTGCCCCAAATTTGATTATTAATAAGAACATTTTTCATATGTGCCTAAAATCCTCATTCTAATTCTATCTTCCCTTTATTCTGAAATATTGTTCCACATCATAAAACGTTTAAGTTTGTGCATAGGATACATAACAGAATGGATCATGTTCCTCAAAAATACAATAGTTATGGTAGTACAGAAATACAATAATTATGGTAGTAGAAACATTATTTTGAGAGTGGTTTCTTAGCTGTCTCCTTCATTTAATCATTTAAATTGCAAATGCTTCTGAAAATTAGACTGACTATATCTGTCTCACAATGTTATTTGTGCAAGCACAACAGATTTCAATTGCTCACATATCTTTGTTAGTCCACTAAACATATTGAGCTCACACTTGTTCTACCAGAATTATCCCAAGATTTATAAGTTACCAATAGACCACACTTATTTGATTTTAATGCTTTAGGATCTCACAGCTATTACATGGATGAGATCTGACCACATTATGTAACACTGCTATTAACTACAAACTGCTAAATAAAGTATACCCACTATACTGTCCAATGAATTTACCTTATCCTGTAGATGGGTTTTAGCAATATTGGTTTACTTAAACTACTCAAAGCTATATCTCATACCTGTTTTAGTTTATATATTCAGAAATTGATACTATAGCACTCATCCTAAGTATACCAGAAGTGAAAAGATTAAAAATTCAAGAAATTTTTACTCTAGTCACTGAAATCTAATCCCTAATCTAATACAATCCCTAAATCTAATCCCTAAACTATTTTCCTTGCGCTTAATTAGTACAATAGACTAGTTATTATCCTTATGTGGACAGAGCTTTTAGTTATTTCAAAGCAATGCATCTAAACAAATTCAAATGAAAAAATAATTACAGATACCATTTTTTTTATCTTTATGATTTCCTAAAAAGAAGTTTAAGTGACTAGATAATGAAATTTGGAATTTGAGTAAAAGTCAATGCATTAAAAGTGTCCTTTCACAAATGATTCTACAATTTCATAAGAAAAATCTCAAAGGCTTTAATGTCTTCTATGAGTATCTCAACCAAAAATGATTTATGCATCAATAGAATTAAATGAAGGAAACACATTTTTTATAGTTGTACCCATTCTGTACATTAAATTCTGTTTAAGTATGCTCATCAAATAAGTGAAATGCATTCTCTTTGGTTTCTTTAGATTAATATTAAAGTCTACTTCTTTAAATAATAAAAGCTATCCATTTCAATTCCCTGATCATAGCTATTTCCATGATTTTTGCCTTGAACCTCCAGAAGATGTAACATGTAATTCAATTCTAGAGCAAAATTCATGCAAATATATTCCTTTGCTCTCTCCCTAATCCATCTAGCCCATGCTTTTCAATCTTGTAAATTTCACTGAGTCATTTATTAAATGCAAAGTCTTAGATTTACTTAGGGCTTTTCCTTTAATTTAATAGCATCTTAAAAAAAAACTGAGTTACAGTATCTAGAAATGGATGACTTATCAGAAGAAAGAACACGAGAATCCCTTAAGTTATTTGCCTGCTGGGCTTTTTATTAAATGATCTGCATTGTAACGACGAGCAAAGTAAGCTTATTTGAGGTCTTTTAAAGAGATTAAAAATAAACTTATTTTCATTTTTTATTATCCAAGTTCACTGATTACTACTAAAAACTACATTTTTTTTTAAACTGCAGGAAACAATTTAAGATTCTCACAGCCATTTTATCAGTGTTCAAGACAATGAGCCATATAACCTGGACTAGAATTCTTATGTAGAGGAAGTGTGACTTCTTAATTTGTGGTGGCATTGTTTGAAAAGAAGAGGGACTAGTCGAGAAGCTGAATCTTTAAGATGCAGGATCTGTCTATAACTATCTGTAGAACCTGGAATAAATCACTCTGCTTCATTTCCTGCACTTGTAAAATTGAGATATTAATCTCATAGTTAACGAAAGCCCGATGCAGAATAATTAAAATTCTGTATTAGCATAATGCCATTCTGTGTTTTGCTAGTTTTCATTTTATATATACTCTTTTTGCTTATTATTTTCTTTAAATTGAATCTTTTAAAAAATTAAATGTATTTTTAAAAGAAAATTTCAAATCACTATTATAATGGAAAACAAAAATGTTTTCACAAATAGCAGAAAACCAAAAGATAAACACTTTGAAAACAAAGCAATGCTATAAAATCCTACCAAATACCTAAATATCATGTTAGCTGAAGATTCTGAGCCTGAGGCTTTATATTTGTTAAAAGAGGAAGAGATTATAAAGAAATCGTGATATTAAGCAGAGATGTTTTCTTTGATGTGATAAGAAGGCCAGAAAGAGAAATGAAAAAGAATATATTTTTCTATGATTCAATGTTATTTAATGTTAAAACCACAGACACCTAATTATTTCTTGTAATAACAATTTTATATGTCCCATACTTTGTAAAACATTAAAGTGATAAGTATAAAATGTTTAATGCAGTACCTTCCAATGCATTATGATTAATTATACAAACCTAAAATGGTAGTTTTGCCAAATTAGAAATCTTTATCAACCCAGTTAAATAAAACAAATATATATAGGTAGAGTCTTCTTCCAGAATGGTTCATTTTTATTTTAACAAATTCTCTAATTAGTATCATAGGCCAGTTATAGTATATAATCCTCTTTCAAGTATTTGGTTAAATAAGAACCAACAACATTAAGTTTCTAAAATACATAGAAATACTACACCTCCATTCTGTTGATGAGATCATCAGCTGCATTTTAATTTCAGTTATTGTATTTTTCAGTTCTAAAATTTTTTGATTAATCTTTCTATATTCCATTTCTCTTTGCTGATAATTTCCATTACTTTGCTGAAACTTTCTATTTTTTTTTTCTCATTTGCTCCAAGCATGTCCTTAACTGTACATCGAAGAAGCTTTTTTTAAATCATGGTTATTTTAAAAGATTTATCCGATAATCCTAATATTTCTATCACCTTGCTGTTGGCATTTATTGATTATCTTTTTTTCATTTACTTCAAGTCTTCCTGGTTCTTGGCATAATGTGTGATTTCTGTTCAAAACCTAGACTTTCTAGTTTTATCATATGAGACAGCATGTTTTATTTATTTTTATTTTTAAAACTATCTTTTAAGAGTAGTTTTAGATTTACAACAAAATTGAGTAGAAAATACAGTTTCCATATGCCTCCTGCTCACACACATGCATACTCTCCCCATCATCAACATCCCTCAGTGGTACATTTGTTAACAATTAATAAATCTACTTTGATACATCATTATTATCCCAAATCCATAGTTTATATTATTGTTCACTCTTGGTGCTGTACATTCTATGATTTTGGGCAAATGATGTATCCACCATTATAGTATCTACAGAGTATTTTCCCTCCCTTAAAAATCCCTCCCATATCCCTAATCCCTGGTGGTCACTGATTTATTACTGCTTCCATAGTCTTGCCTTTTCTAGAATGTCATATAGTTGAAATCATACAGTATATAGCTTTCTCAGATTGCCTTTTCTCACTAGCAATATGCATTTAAGATTCCTTCATGTCTTTTCATGACTTGACAGCTCATTTTTTTTGAGTGCGAAATAATGTTCCATTGTCTGGATGTACCACTTTATTTATCCATTCACCTATTGAAGAACATTTTGGTTGTTTCCAAGTGAAGGACCTGTTTGATGAAAACCATAAGACCCTATTAAAAGAAATCAAAGAAGATTCAAAGAAACAGAAAGATATTCTGTGTTCTTGGATTGGAAGAATCAACATAGTTAAAATGACCTAATTACCTAGAGCGTTGCACAGATTTAACACAATCTCCATCAAAATCCCATTGGCATTTTTTAAAGAAATAGAACAAAAAGCCGTCATATATGTATGGAAGCACAAAAGACTCCAAATTGCCAAAGCCATCCTGAGACAGCATGTTTTTAGCTGGTGTCAAAGCCAAGATGGTACCAACATTAAAGAGGCCAGGAGCATTTTATAACAATTGCAACAGAGGAGAGACAAGACTGCAGTCTAAACTCAACTGCACGGAAAGGAAGGACTGGGGCATCTTTAGGAGCTGGGTATGGGGGCTCGTGTTAGGCCATGTGTGTTTGCTAACAGCTCTATTTGCAGGTAAAGCAAACCTTCTGGAATCTTCCTAATAGGAGCTTGTTTTACAACTTGGAGCAAGGTACTCATCCATCCACCTAGACTTGGACCTTCCACAGAGACTGGGAAAGGGACCCTTTCTTCGTTGAGGAGTTCATGTCTAAGAGATGACTCACATGTTCTTGAGAACCCAGGCTGTCCTGGGTTATAAAACCAGTCAGTGGCTTTTAAAAAGATTTACATCTCAAAGGAGCAGAGAAAGAATTTGCAATTAAAAGTTTACTCAAATAAATGCACTTAGGAAAGGGAGGTCAGAGACCTAGAGGCAGAAAGAAATCTGTCACAAATTTGGTCAAGCTGAGAGAATGTTAAAGTCATCTTAGTCACTGGCTTTTTCCAGTAGCGCTTCAGCAGGGAAAGGGGGGCGTATGCCATGTGGAAATAAGAACCCAGACTCCCCATTCAGCCTCCTCTGACACTCGGGTGGGAATGGCTCTTCTTTTCCGCTGAGCAGGGGTGGGAGTTTTGTCTCCACATGTGGTTGGAATGGACACAGTGGTTGTGGTGGCCTCATCACTGCTAAGTAGTGGTGAAAGTGCTGACTCTCCTAGGCCCTTCCTAACACCTGGGGAGAGTGAGGAGCAATCTGTTTCTGCTTCCTGGGGTGCAAGTCCAGGTTTCCCCTGTGGATTCTACTGACACTGCGCAGTGTGGGTGTTTGTTACTGCTCAGCAGGAGTGAAAGTACAGGTTTTCTACCTGGCCTCCCCTGACTCGCACCTGGTGGTGGGGGTGGGGGATAGGGAACTTAGTTACAGCCTGGCAGAGGTACAACAAGTCCAGGCTACCCATTCAGCCCTTCCTGACGTTGTGGAGTGGGGCCACAGATTTTTCTGTGGTGTTTGGCTGGAGTAGAGCATTTATGGTAAAAAAGTTCTTTCCTAACACTCTGGCTGGAGAAAAAAGGTGCCTGTTTGGGTGTTGTTTGTCTGTGTCCACTGGTGTTTCCAGGTGCCAGCTTTTCAACTCTAAGTCTGTGATATATGAGGCAAAAAGAAAACCCAGGGAACTCACTCCCATCACACTGTTCTTTGGGTTCTGAGGTTCCTAGTGGGTGTTCCTTCTCTCCAGTTTTCTTCTTCTTCTCCTCCTCCTCCTCCTCCTCCTCCTTCTCTTCTTCCCTTTCTTCTTCTTCCTCTTCCTCCTCCTCCTCCTCCTCCTCCTCCTCCTCCTCCTCCTCCTCCTCCTCCTCCTCCTCCTCCTCCTCCTCCTCCTCCTCCTCCTCCTCCTCCTCCTCCTCTTCTTCTTCTTCTTCTTCTTCTTCTTCTTCTTCTTCTTCTTCTTCTTCTTCTTCTTCTTCTTCTTCTTCTTCTTCTTCTTCTTCTCCTTCTTCTTCCTTCTTAATATAATGTCCAGGGTATTCAGGCTAAAACTAAGGGTAATTTTCTGAGAGGAATAGGGAAAAGTAAGTCTCCTCTATATTCCTGGAAGCAGAAATGTCATATACCTTTATTTTAAATGAATAGCTGTCACTACCTTCAACTGAAAATGTTGGTTTGGAAAGCCAAACTTCTCTTCACTGACCTTGGAAATCCAAGCCTTACATAGTCTATCTTTTTTTCATGAATGCCAAATATTGTCCTCCAATGCATCAAAAATCCTTTCTTTATTCTTGATTTTATGTGACAAAATTTTAAGCGTGGTAAATTAGGTGACTCTTTATGACATAGTGTGTAAGTTTTTAAATTTAATGTGCCACATATTCAATCTTTAGTATTGGTTGTTTTATTTATCTAACTTTTATTTTCTTATATGAAAAAATTTAAAAAAATTCTGAACTTATACATTGTTGGAAAAATTAAATACAAGAATGCATGTGAATTTGTAAGTATATTCCATAGTGATATGGATGCTAATATTGTTATGTTATATAACTTACCTTGTTCTTTCCTTTGTGCCTTTAATTACATATGTTTTTGAAATAGCAACTTGAACTGGAATGGAAAGTTTTAGGAAAATCAATAATACAGACAGACAGAAGTAATACAGACAGAAATAAATTTATGTGTAATGAGTTATAAAGCACTGGGCTAGTAGAAGTTATTTATAAGGGTAGAAATATATAAAATAAACAGGAAAATTTAAAAAAGGAATGTTAAGAGTGAAAAGACTCCATGGATAAGATAGGATTTCAACAACTTTATCTCACACATAAGAACAAAAAATGTTTGTGATGCTGCCCATACTGTGAGATAGAAATTCAATAGTACTGGATAAATTCATTTTTTAACTGATATTTTTGTATTTGCAAATACAGTCTCCCATTTTAAAAAAATATTGTGAAGATGTTGTGACTAAGAATGAGAATAATTTATTTTTTTTATTTTTTAATTTTTATTTATTTATTTTTATTTTTTAGGCAAGGCAACCCTTGGTTGACTTCACAGATTGCAAGGACCTTGTCAGTTTACAATCTTTTATTTTTTTATTTTATTTTTTATGCCTACAGCACCTGGTCTTCCTAGGTGGTCTCCCATCCAAGTACTAACTAGGTCTGACCCTGCTTAGCTTCCTAGATCAGACGGGATCAGGCTTGTTCAGGGTAGCATGGCTGTAGACAGAATGGGGAGAATTTATACTTTTAGATGTTTCAGTATTCTGAGCACTATATCATAATTATTTGTTTGCCTGCATGTTTTTACCATATGAAAATTTCCTCAAAATTTAGCGTCTTTCCTTTTTTTTATGCCTAGCAGTGTCTAACATACAGAAGGAACTTTATTTTTTTGTTTGAATAACACAGAGCCTTCACATGATTCTACTTCTTAGCACTTTTTTCTTTACTTTTTACCTAATCACAGTGCATTTTATTTCTCGTAGTTTGTCAGAGTCCATTCACTACTCTCTTGACATCCCATATTGATCCTTTCCTCTGGAGTTTAACATTTCACTTATGTAAACCCAGAGGTCAGTTTGTGACACTTTTCTTTCCATCCCATGATGTACCTACAGCCTCATTTTTGGGCTCACCTTAACTCTATAGGAGTATTCTTTCAGTCTTTGCTCTTCAATCACCTAAAATTCACTATTATAATCTTTCTAAGCTTCTCCTGATCTAAGCACATGAGTTGGATTCATCGAAGACTCGAGTTGGCACGGATCACTACCATGTCTCTACCCCAGGATCCCTTTTACTCCCTTCTCTTTCCTCTTCACTCTGTGAACACCATTGTGTAGACTGAATGAAGCAAGTGGGAAAAATGACAAAAATCTCAAAACTCTTCACTGCTTCCCGTGGAGCTTTTGGTGAGCACAGGGGGTCTCCTCTGTCATTCCTACAAACACATTTTAATGTTCTCTTTCTCGGTATTGCCAATGCAGAGCTTTGAAAATACTTTCTGAAATGCCTCTGAAACTCATAAAGATGAAAGTGCCTCCTCTCATCACCCAGTGGTAGAGACCACCCTGCCAGGAACTGTTACTGTCACTACTGCTTACACTGTGCTTCTTTTGTCATAACCAATATGTCAGCCTGAGTTTCCTAACCATTGGTGCTTCCAGGGCCTTTTAAATGCATTCTCTGAAGCCTGACACCAAAAGAACAAGGTGTCTACATTCCTGAATGTACTCATCAAGAAATTGCTTGTCTAAAACTCTAAGGGAAAAGAAATCTCCCTATTTTAAAAAAGGGTGTAAAAAGTCAGGTGATATAGTATCAGTTTAAATTTCATCTAACCTGCAGATGTTACCTGTATCTATACAAAATATAGATGATTACTTCATCTCACCTACATTACTTAGATTAACTCTATATCACCTACACAGCACATATCTTTATTGGATGAAATAAGTAATATAATTAAAGATTGAAAAAGAGAGAGTGGAAAACTCATATAAGTTTTAAATTATTAATCTAAGTTCTATACATATAAGTAAAAAAAGTTAAGGTGGTAGAAAATAACCCCCTTGCAACAATCTATCTCTCTTCCTCATATTCTATATTATTTTAAGCACTAAGGTTTGGATAGTTCTTATTCACATATTCTCTCTCTCATCCTTCTTTACTCTTCAACCTAATGAATAAAAAATGGATATAAAAAATGACAGGTGTATCCATGACCTTGTAATTGTAAAATCCAGTATTGTCTTTGTAAATAACATGCTACTTGAGCTTCCAAAGTCACTTGCCACTGAAGATATTTCTTTCTTATTTAAAAAGGAGAAATTCAAATTTGAAAATCAGATTATTATTTTTTTTGAGTAAATTGAGTAAAATTTATTGAGTAACATTTTATTTTTAAATTACTATTTAATAAACACATTCTATACAAAAGATAATTAACATTTACCTCATTTGGAGAGCACAGATGAAAGGCAATTGATATTTTTATTGATCAGCCACTATATGTCCAATCTGGCAAGTGACAGATTGTCTTTTAAGATAACTTCTAAGAATTCCTTTAATCTTTGCATGTACATACCACCATCCCATCAATATGTAGATAGGAATCTGAACTAGCCTTTTGGCTATCTGTAACCAATAGAAATTAGTGAAGAAGAGATTCTGCCAAATCTGGACTTACATCTGTATAAGTCCTAGCAGCTTACACTTTAACTTTTTTTGGAATCCAGCTGACCTATAAAGAAGCTCAGATCAGACTACCGAATAGTAGGATAATATATGGAGAGAGGTCCAAACAGATACCAAACATTCCATGTACCCCAACTGAAGAGGTAAACATGTGATTAAAGCTATCTCAGATGTTCCAGTATTAACTTTGCTCCAAGCTAAATGTAGCAGTCATTAAATATCTAAGTGAGCACAGTCAGCATGAAATTGAGCAGAAGACCCCCACCCATCACAGTCTTACCTTCCTACAGAATTGTTGGAAATGAAAAATTATAGTTGCTTTAAGTAGCTAAGAATATGGTGGTTATTTACTTGGTAATACATAAATGAGATAGACATTGATACTTGGAAATGAAGTGCTGCAGAAAAGAAACTTAAAATATGTGGTATTGGCTTAGAACCAGACGGTCGAAAGAAGCTGGATGGGCAATAAGGAGACTATTGGTAGAGGCTGGATAAGCAATAAAGTGGCTGCACTGAGAGGCCAAAGAAAAGAAAACCAGTGCTATACCTTGATGGGAAAACTGGCAAAATTGCCAAATCAGCATAAAATATAGAAAATATATCTGATTAAGAAGATACCTAAATAGAATGTCAAAAGTGCCAATTGACTTTAAATACTTATATAAAATAAGTGATGACCTAAAGAAGGAAATATTCAGTTCTGAAACAATTTAGAGGAAATATTTATATCTGAGGACTTTATAGGTTAGAAAATAATTTTGTTTTCTAATCCCTTGCCTCAAAGATAGAAATTGCCTCAGAAACTGCAAAGATTGAATTCAGGGTATTGCCAGTAAAAAGATCAAACCAAGGGTGCTACTGAAAGACCTCTTTTTAAAACCTCAGAAAGACTTAAGGGGTTTTATCTTGCATTCTTCCAGAATCATCATCATCATCATCATCATCATCATCATAAAGTCTTAAGGGTACTATCCAGTAGAATCATGGCTCGCAGCCCAAAGTTGAGAAGTGTCTGTCTTGAAGACATTGTGGGTATGGCTTTGTCTAATGAAATGAACTATAATTTGACACATTAACTTAATACAGAGTTATAAGAGGATTTGTACAAACATGGACCAAAAGGGATTAAGACAATTCAAAATGAAAAGAGGCTTCTGGCCACCAACTGTTTAGTATTAAGAATAAAAAGCTACTCAGCTACAAATAGAAGTCATTTCTTGAGATAAAGGAATGACATATCAGAGAGCAAAGCCAGTAGCTCAGGGGACGGAGCCAGAGGCCAAGGTTAGCCACAGATTAGCAATCCATTAGCATAGGCCAGAAGTGAGTTCTATTCAAAGAACATTCCCTGTCTGATGGAATCAGAGGCTCTTGAAAGCAAGTGACAGCTTGATTTCAGAACTGCCATGGAGCAGAGACTGTTATGTGCTGCCTGTTCTTCTGCTCTTTGAAAAGGAGTCTCTATTGTCCTGTCTCTGTCTCATGAATAACACTAAGTGCAAGTAATGGATGTTTTGAATTCTCAATTCTTCAGAGGAACTGGACTTGAACCCAGGAGGCCTCATCCAAATCCAGTCCCAATGCAGTCCAGGAGACACTGGAATTCAAGTCTAATGCTCTAATGAGATGAGTTTTAGGAGGTGTTGGGAAGGGACAGGCATATTTGTCACATGAAAGGGGCATAGCTTATGGTAGATTTTACTGAGATTTGATCCCAGAAATTTGACCCTTCCTTATATGTCTTGTCTTCCTCACATTAAGAGTTATTCTACTTATCTTATGAATGATCTTGTGACCTGTTTGACCAATAAAATACAACAGATGTGACATTCTGTTGGTTCCAGCCCTGGGCCTTAAAAGATATGGCTCCTCTATTTTTGTCCTCTGGATAGTATGGCTCCATGTAAAAAAGTTAGGACTCTCCTGCCAATACCATGAAGACACAGAGGTTTGGCATGCTCCTACTAATTCTAGCAATGCTATCTGGTGTGCTAGACATGAGGGAAGCTACCCTGTACTCTACAATCCAAGTCTGCTTGCCCCAGTCAACATCACATGAAATGGAGACAATCCCACTGAGCCCTGCCCAAGTTGTGTAGTCATGAGCAATAAATTGTTAGTATTGCTTTAAGTCATTAAGTTTTGTAGTGGTTTGTTACACAGCAGTAGATAACAGACACAGGTATTTCATATGTAGTTTCTCTTTCCATGCTCAACAAAAACTTCTATTATTGTCTTTAAGACTTCAAATCACTGCTGTCTAAATGGAAATATTCATAGAGGATGATTGAACTAACTTGAAGATACTGTACTTGAATTACCTAAATTATCACCTCACAGTCTACTTGACTATGGGTGTTCATACATTCATGATGCTATTTGACCTTTAAGTTCTTGGACAGACACCTATTTGTCTTGGTTAATTTCAAAGCAGTCTACATGGAGTCAAGAGAATTAACTATGTGACCTTTGGAGTTTCCTTCCAGCTATATGATTCTATGATTAATGCTGGTTCACCTGCTTTCATGGCAGTATCTAATGGTGTTAACTCAACATATGAAAAATCTGAACCTGCAATGCTCTTTTATAACTACCTATAAGAAAAATTAGCAGGCTTAAACTGTTATTTGAAGAATAAAGAAACAGAGTGAAATGGTAAAAGCATGGAAAATCAAAATGTAGTAATAGAAAGTATGCACTGTGAGTGGAACTCAGAGTTCCTGAATAAGTACTCTGATTATTAAAATAAGGTGTCGGGAGCAATCAATACATATATAAACATAAATTAACATATTCTCTTAGGCAAAGGACCACCTTAAAGTTAGATTATGGAGGTACCATAAGGCAAAACTGTACTGATTGTACTCAGTACTACATTCTTGAAAATGTGCTAGGTGCTGTTGATAACGTCACCTGATCAAACATAATGTTTGTTCAGAAAGATATGTCTCATTATCTACAAGTTATAAACTATTCGAAATGGTCTTTTTTTCTTCTAATTTTTTTAAGTTAATTAAAAGTGCTTTAGCAAAAACTTCAAATACCACAAGCTTAGCTTACTGGCTCTATCTTGGGTATTTAATGGCTAGGGAGTAATATAAGAACATAATTACAATAACAATGAGAGCAATACTATTAATATTACCTTATTTGTATGGAGTTTTTCACATTTTCAAGGAATTTGCACTTTATTCACCACTAGCCAATGAGGTAAAAGGAGAGAAATTGAAGGTTTTTTAGAAAAGAGAAAGAAGACATACAAAATGTTTTAACTTTTTCAGTGTCATCCAGAGGGTTATTGAGAAATCATAATTATTTTTAAAAAATCTTTTTAGCATTATTCATTCTTTTTATAGTTGTGAATGAAATCTATCGAATTACTGTAATGGTTAAACTTTATAAAAATAAAAATTATCTCCATGGTACAAAGATTAACAACTTTTTACAGATTACACTATAGATTAGTCTTTAGTTCAATAATGAGAATATTTATCTTTACCTTAAACATCTAGTAAAATATACATCTAATTTTTTCTAATCTCATTATATTTTGCCCATGATAAAAAACTGCCACTAGCAGTTCTTGGATTACTAGAGTTACATTTATTTGAATTGCTCTCTTGGTTAATAACTAATAAAGAAATATTCAGATTTTTAACTCCCTTATGATAAGTAGGCCACGGCCAGATCCACAGGTATGCAACCTATAAAGTTCTACAGAGCCCTGTGCTTAGAAGGCCCCCACACTTGGTTTAATGCTGTTGTCATTGTCTTAGTCTGTTAGGGCTGCCACAACAGAATAAAATAGACTGAGTATAAATAAATAAATAAATAGATAGATAGATAGATAGATAGATAAATAAATAAATAATAAGATATGCTGAGTAGGTTTTAAACAACAGAAATTTTTTTCTCACAGTTCTGGAGACTAAAAGTCTGAGATTAGGGTGCTGGCACAGTAGGGTAAGGACACCCTTCACTTCTCCTTGTATCCTCACATGGAGGAAGGGACAAGAGAGCTCTCTGGAGTCTCTTTTATAAGAGCACTGATGTCATGCATGAGGGCTCCACCCTCAGGACCTAATCACCTTCTAAAGTCCCCATTTTCTAATACTGAAGAGGAATTTCCCACTCAAAGGTTAACCTTGTAATCAGCTCTTTGTTCTGCTTCTGTGGACATGCTTGCTGTATAGACCGAAGGGCAGGGTGACCTCGAGAGATCAACTGAAGACTCACCCTCCCCTTTGCTTGTTCTGTATAGATAATAGATGTATTGCTTTTGCTTGGCAAATCCTATAAAAGTAAGGTTACCCCTGAGCTCAGGGCCCAGATCTTCAGAGCATTAGCTCTTCTGGCACTGCTGGCATAATAATCCTGAGTTCTACACCTCTCTGAGTGGTGCTCGGTTTCTCGCTGGGCTGATTTTTCTATACCATCACATTGGGCATTACGATCTCAACATATAAACTTTGGGGCAACACAAATGTTCAGACTATAGCAGTCATCATATGAAATTCTAAATAATTTTGAATGAAGAGTCTGCATTTTCATTTTGCATGGGGTACCACAATGATCCAGACAGGCCTGTGAGAATTGTTTATGTAGCATCTTCTAGTTAACAATCACTTTCACGTGTGTCAATTCATATGTTTTAGATTAACATTTCTGAAGATTATTGGGATTGAAATTATTTCCCAAGTATCATTTAGATTCCTTGATGATTAAGTAGCAGAAAGTAACCTTATTGACCTAAGCATAAATACAATTTTTTGAAAGAAATGGTATAAATCACAGTATTGGAGAAATCACCCAGTCTTTGAGAAAACCAGGAGATAAGACAACTTCAGAGATAATAATATCAGTAATTAGTGTACCTCATTCTGGAATTCCATAGAATACTCATTTCCAGGTGCCTTCCAGCCCTGGATATATCCCAATAGATTAAAATTCTTAGAAAGGAGAGAGTGAGAGAAAGAGAGATGGAAAGAGAGAGAGAGGGAAAGGTGGCAGTGGGGGCAGGGGGAAGAGAGAGAGATTGAGATGGAGATAGACAGAATTTGATTGCTATAATAAGGTCTATATTTTGTAAAGTATAGGGGTATTATGAGTATAAAAACCATCATAATCAAAATAATAAAATATGAAAAATTCCCCAGAAAATTACTGAGCCAATAAAAGCAGTAGACACATACTACACTGCATTGTAAGAGTAAGGAAATAAGAGTCCAAAGGAAGCTAAACATTTTGATAAAAGATTCATTTCTGGTAGGCAACGAAGCTGAGACTTCTATCACATCTTTTATATTTCTTTCACATGCCACTATGGAATTTTGAATACAACTTTAATAGAAGCAGCTTTTTTCTTAAGTGAGCAAGGATTGTAAATGTGTATAAAATCAAGTAAACCAGACCATATGATTTCTTCAAAAGTAACTGTTTCATAAATTTGTTTAGATCACTGTACTATACTTAAAACAATTTGGAATTCATGAATGAGTTTTTCTAAAGTGACAAGTACAACAGAATTCACTAGTCATCCTTCAGTTATAGGGTCTCTTTTGCAGAATTTAACAATTTTGTTTACAAAGTCTAGGTTATACTGGGCAAAATTAGTTAGAGAGAAAGCAACAAAAATCTATCTTTGTCCAGACTAAGTGTTTATGCTCCACCCCCATCCCCCAATTCATATGTTGAAACTTAATCCCCAATGTATGCGTATTGGAGGTAGAGCACTTGGGAGAATAGTCATGAGGGTGGAGCTCTCATGAATGAGATTAAGGGCCTTATAAAAGAGACTCCAGAGATCTCCCTCCCCATTCTATGTGAAGACATAGGAAATAAGTCCTCACCAGATGCTGAATCTGCCACTGCCTTAATCGTGGACTTCATAGCCTGCACAGCTGTGAGAAATAAATTTCTGTTGATTATAAGCCACCCGGTCTATGATATTTTTGTTTTAACAGCCTGAACTAAGACAATCCCTTTGAAATCCAATCAGCTTTCTTTGAATCGCTTAAAAGTTTACATAATTCCTCTTAGTTCTTTATTTCTCAATGTTCGAACTTTATGTATCTGACTTTAAAATTCCCTAGCTCTATCAGTAACATTTGACTTTATTCTACATGTGCATAATTGGGTTTCAGTTATAAGAGGATTGTATGAGAAGTAGTATATTACAGTCATCAAGAGTATGGATCTAAAGACAAAATGCCTATGTTCAAAATCAGGCTCTGGCAAGTTTTATCTAAGTTTTATCACTTAGCCTTGTCCATTAAATGGGGAATAATAACAGTTATTCTGAAGAGCTATCATGAAGATCAAATTTGTTAATATATGTTAAGTGTGCAGAACAGTTACTAGGCTCTAATAAATGGTACATAACATCTACAATTGTCCTGTTATACCAAGCACAGTGTGCAATGATTACATGGTAGGTGTCTGGTGATTGTCCACCTAGAGTACTACAGGGTTCATTTGAAGATCTGGATCATCAGAATAGGATGAAAGACTGTCAGAATTAATTCAATTTCTAGAAAAAATTCATGTCACCATTTCTTAAAAACAGTTGTGATCAATCATGACTAATGTATATTAATTTAATCCAGTAGAGCAGGTAGTTTAAATTATTCTCTCAATGTTTTACTCTCTTAATCCTTCTTTTTAACACTTGCTAATATTCAAGCTCATATTATATTTTTATGGCTGTCTTTTGTAGTTCTATAAAGGCATGTGTTATGTAATATTTAAACGTTCGAAAGTATATTGATATAAATTTAACTCATCAAAGGAAAACAGTTATTATTCCAAGCTCTTTGCTTTTTTCTTTATCACACAATGTCATAAAATTATGTCTATTTCTTTATGAACTCATCTAATAATAAATTGAAAAGTAATATAGGTATTATGAATTCTGTCAGTGAAAGAAAGATCTGGAATCTTGTTTGCCTACAGCTGCTTTGAGGTAGCGCTACAGAAGAGGCCTTAGAATGGTATGATTTCTTTAGCTCCTCATTCAGTCACTCCCTTATCTAACAAATATACATCAAGTACTTTCCAGGTGAAAGGTGAGATTCTGTTCTTTAGAAGCAACAGAGGGAACCAGGCTGACACATTTTCTGTTTCATGGGACATATAGGAGAAGACAGATTATAAGCAAAAGTATGACTATGATAATTTCAAACAACGAGAAGTTCTGGGGAGATTATATAACAGTGTAATGTGTTGACATGGAGAGGTGGCCAGAGAAGCCTTCCCTGAGCAGCTGATGCTTCAGCTGAGATCTAAATGATGAGAAGAAATCAGACCTGTGAGGCTGTGTAGAAAGAGAGTTTTAGAGCATGGGGTGGGACAGTCGGGGCAGGTGCAAATGTCCCAAGGCAGAGGTGAGCTTGTACTTTATGAGAAATTGAGAAAAGGCCTTGTGGCTGAAGCACAGTGATTGAGGGAAGAGTAATAGGGTATGAGATGGAACATAAGCAAGGCTTCATCATGAAGGATCATTTAACATGTAGTAAGAAATTTGGATTTTATTTTAAGTACAATGAAAATTTATTGAAAAGTTTTAAGTAGGTTTATAGTAATATTTTATTTACATTTAAAAATTATTTTGATTTTCAGAATAATTAAACTTTGTGGCTACTATATAATTCTGTCAAAATTACAAAATGCTCAAAACTGTATATGACAATGTTGGCAAATCTTTCTGACCCCAAAAAGGACTTATTAAATCTGCAGATTCTACCATTTTCTTCTAGGATTTCCAAATTTGGCCATGTAAACCTTAGTACTAGGTGAAATTTTCATAAATAAAATTATGGTTACTTATTACATACAAGATATCTATTACATATGAGATATCAAATCAGAATCAGTGGAAGAAAAACAGATCAAATTATTGCCTCTACCACTGAAAATTATGCAATTTATTAGAAAAAATAATATGCTCATGAATAAATTATTACATCATGAAAATGTGTTAAGGAGAGCTTTAGGGAGACACAAATTTTTTTGTAGTTCAGAATGCCAAGATGATATTTTTGTTTGGCAGTCAAAGGAAGGCTAGAGGTGGTGTATATTAAAGGGAACTCTGGAAGAAATGAAGTAAAAGGTGACACCAATGATCCAAGGTCACAAACAATTAAGCAGTTTAGCTAGAATATTTAACAAATGCATGTCAGAGTATCATTGAAAAAATACTTAAAATAAGTAATCAAAATTTTGTTTTAAATCTAGTTATGGTACTAATTATAAAAGGATATTTTATTTCTTTGACTAAATTTCTTTCTTACTAAAACCAAATACCAGGTTGAATATTTTTTAATTCCATAACTTGTCATAGAGTAAGTATTCCCCTTTCCAACTAATTCTTCAGACAACGGCCAAGTCAGAGTGACCTTTTCAAAATTCAAATCTTATCCTACAACCTCAAATATTTTGATCACTTCGCTTTTCATTTAACATAAGAGAACAAGGCTGAAGATCGTATGATCTTACCTACTTTTCCAGCCATAACTTGAAACATTCTCCCCTAGGTTTCTCTAATTCAGACAAGATGGATTTCAATTACAAATATTCAATTCACATCATGCTTCCCTTGATGACTGTGCCTAAAATTTTTCTTCTTTCTTCTTCTTTTAACTCCTATGGGTTATTTAATTCATTGCTCATATTTATACCAAAATCCTCTTTTATAAGCTCAAGTAGCATTGTGTCACTTTCGTTCATAGGACCTATCACAATTTCAATTTTCCAATTAGTTTTATAGAATTAATCTTTATGTATGCTATTGGATGGTGGGTCCCTGAAAGTAAGAGTTATGTTTATGTTTGCTCTGTATGTTATTCCAGCACTTTACTTGTGCTTAATAAATGTGTATTAAATGGGTGAGTGAATGAATCAATGAGTAAAGTAACTAACGACGGCAATGATAACGGAAAGAATGGATATAGTGTATATTTACGACAACATCTTCTTCTTGGTATATATTATTCCTCTACAATCATCTGATAACACTAATGGTTTTCTTTAGCTTCCCTCCAGTTGGCAACATGAACATGAGTAAGAACTTGCAATCACTATCAGAAATAACATCAGTATCATCATTATAATTATTATCATCAAAATAATTTTTCTTTATCATTATCACTGTGATCATTGTCATCATCATCATCGCTTAGAATTACATATCTCTGTTCAGTTCTTTAGCAGAATGGATATTAACGGCATATATATTATAGGTTCAAGTATATTTTTCATGAATGAAGAGTATTAATGATCAAATGAAGTAGAAGAAAGTATAAATCTGTAGAATTTATTCATGGTTCAAGGTATAATATGAAAATATAGCTTTCAAAGGAAGCAATAAAATTTGCATTTTTGAATTTATACCTAGTTTGATACCCTCTGGGCCAGGACAAGGAACAGATGCTGTCAATACAAATTGTATCACTTATGTAATATTGTGACATACTTGAGTAAATGTAAATATTTCTCTCAAAGATCTCTTCCTTATAGGGCAATCACTTTTTAGCAGTCATCCTTCATCTAAAATATATAGCCCTCCTCACCTTAAAATTTAACAAAATGTCCCTCCACAACACTGTTTTTCAATCTGAACTTGCATCCTAGGTATATGAAATATTATCTATTCACAGAACACTTCTTCCTAAGTTGAATATAAATGCACATAAAATTTATGATAGATTATTACATAACCTTTGTTTTTTTTGTTTTTTTTTGTTGTTTTTTTGTTTTTTTTTGCAGAAAACATGACTAGGGTTTCTAGTTAGGAAAAAAGCAGAACCTATTCAAAATGCTGTCTAAGATAGTCAAACTTGTATTATATAATATACTGCTCTGTTTTGTTATAATATTAAATTGTAGTAGATTAAACACAGTATCATGCACACATTTTTCACAGAATATAATTTTAGTTCAAAATATTTGTTGAATGAACAAATGAATGTACTTTATAAGTAAATTATTTTTTTTTTGTAGTTTTTGTTAGTAATTAAGATATTTTTCTTCTTAAAAAAACAATTAGGTTTCAGGTATTTTCATAAAAAAAAAATACTTGTTTCATCTTCTAAAGCATGCCACAATTTTTTTTCAAAGGAAAAAGTGTCACATGTAGAATTACTGTCTTACTAACTTCTTAAATATGATCTCTCCCAGTATTCACTTGTTTCAATCCAATATTCAAAAGATACATGAAAAAATCTAATTTTACATCTAACTCAAAATAACTAATAAAGTAAATCAACAGACCTCTAATTTTTATTTTCTACCAATGGTAATTTTCTTAAAATTATAAATTTTAATAATAAGTGGATATATAAAGATGAAACCAAAATGTACTCTTTCGATTTTCAGATCATTCTTTTGTCTGACATCACGAGGAAACAAAAATTTTTGACTCATGAAAATAAGTCAATTGCAAACAGTTGAAATTTATGAAGTACACATTCTAACTAAATGCTCAGTTTCTTTGAGAACAAAACATTTCCTCTACTTCTACACTAAGGCTGTTATCATCTATCTCATTTATTCATATATATGGGAGTCTCTAAGAAATTTAAGACCGACTGATTACCTTAAAGATATGAGTGGGTACATTATGGTTGTGTGGGCATTTGGGAACCTATCATAACTCCAGTCGGAACTTTCGAAACTGAATCAGTTTGAATACCAAAAAGTAATCTTTTAATTTCCATCTCCTTATTATTTTCTTAATTTTGTCTATATATTTTTCCATTTTATATCTGACTGGCACTGAAAATAAAACACTGATAATCCACTATCTCAACGTAGCCTTATGAGACTTTGGCCTAAGTTTTTGAAGTATAACTTTCATTTGGAAAGACTGTAAAATACCAATAATTCAAAAAAATATCTAATTTGACTTTAAGTGAAAATTAAAACCTGATGTTGACTTTTGCTAGAAATAGCAATTTTCATTATGTGAAATGATCTAGATCAATTCCTACTCGTTAAATATTATTGGTGGGATTAAAGTCTAATTAAAAAATTTTTTTTGCTTATCTTTGCTACTTATAGGTATGAATATAATTGCTTTATCATATATCAGTTTTATTTTAAACCTATAGCAAGCCAACCAAAAGTACTGGTGTGTAAATAGATAAATAGATAATTTTGGTGGAGAGTTCAGAAACAAACCCACTAATATACTGAAATTAGGTATGTAACTGAATCACAGATACAGGTAAATAATTCAACAAATTCTGCTATGAAAAATAGGCTTTTGGAAAGAAAATTAAATCCTACAAAACTCACACACAAAAGGATAATCTGAGGATTATATGCTAAATAAATAGTAAATCTACTTTAAAACATTTATAAATGTTCATATGTCCATAAATGGGAAGCTCTATCTATCATCTCTGTACCATCTATGTATCTATGTATCTATGTATCTATCTATGTATCTATCTAGGTATCTATCTATATTATATATCTCAGATTTTTAAAATTATCATGGTGTGGGAAAATAAAAACAGAAGGAAGAGATGTAAAGAAAAACATGTTTTACTACATTAAATTTAGAAATGACTAATTATACTATGATGAGATATACAGCTTATTTTCAGTGGACAAAGAATACGATCTGGCAAATTCATAAAAAAAGTAAATCGAAGAGAGAATATTTGAAAATATGCTTAACCACATTAGTAATCAAAGGGAGAAAACTGAGAAAAAAATAGAATATTACTTCACATTTATTAGTTTAGGACAGATTAAAAGTCTGACAACATTAAATGCTGACCAGGAAGCATACTAATGGGAATTCTCTAAGCTATATGAAGGTGATGCAAATTTTACAGACACTTTATAAGTAATGTGGCTGTGTCTACTAAAGTCAAATATCATTTTTTTTCAATCCAGAACTTCAGAACCCTATATAAGATAGTTTATTTTCCTTTTATTGAAATAGTACAGAGATAGTCCAAGAAGGCCACATGGTCATTTGTCTCCAGGCTCTTTTTCTAGTTGGCTTAGGCACATACATTTGTATTAAAAAGTAGAAAAGCCTGTATGATAATAACGCATATGAACCTTAATAAGAGGGAGGGAGAAAGAATGAGAAAAAATAGGCCAATTAACAAGTTCCAAGCAGGAATTTAACAATACATTTCATGTTTTATTTTTTGAGGAAAAAAAGCCAAATTATTACATTGTGTCATAAAGTTGAGTAGGTTGGTAATAGGGTGTTCTATTAATCTCTGTAATTTTCTCTATTTCAAAAATATTTAAGAGAAAATAATTTTAGTCCATAGAACATTGAAAATAATAATGAATAGCATACGGATGGGGTGAACATTTTCACCCATTGTGGCTGCTCATGACAGACAGTCACTATGTTTGGGAAGTTCTTCATCACAGGAATACTTCTGGTGGAAAAAGACCATCTCTCCTTACATTCACTGAGAAATCTGCACTCTCTTTTCCAGTCTCCCTTCAGCTAGGCACAATCATGGGACCTATAATAGTGACACCAGAGAAAAAAGGGGCAAGAAGCTTTCGCTTTCTTACTGCGAGGATAGTAACTATAGTTGCAAAGTCACATTCTTGAAACAGAAGTTGGGGACAAAGCAAAGTGAGCTGTTAGGTGGCTGGCAGTGGCAGCTGCTTCCTTTTCTGGCTAGTCCTAGGCTGTGCTTTTGGGATATATTGCTAGGAGCTTTGCCTTGAGCATAACTGTCAAGTCCTGTTCACATTTTTTAAAATAAACCAATATCTATTTAATCTTTTATTTTCTGTTTTATCAACCAAAGTCATCTTTTGTGGGGAAGGGATGAGTGGTACTATAGTCGATGCCAAAGTAAAATTAAAAGCTTGAAACAGAGTAGGTATGTAAAACACGAATGGTGACGAAATACGGAAGAACCATGCAAAACCCAATAGAGTTAAAGACACTGGAGGAGCCCTTTTTTAGGGCTCATCATCATCTATTTACAGGGGAGTGCAGCATAATGAGAAAATCAGAGATTTTGAAAACCTGTAGGCTTGAATCCTAGTTACTCAATTGCTTTTGAAGGCAAGAGGCTTTCTCACACACTTTACACTTGTACGGAAGACATTATTATAAAGACAGGAGTTCCTTTTTGTGGATAACAATTTCAGATTGATACCTGAATAGAATTCACACAGATATGACCATGTTTTTCTTCTTTCCACATTCTAGAAAATATTCTAATATGTGGTGGGGCAGGTGTGTGTGTGTGTGAGTGCAAGTGTGTGTTTTCTTTCTCTCTTGGCTCTCAATGAGTCAGGTTATCATCACTAGTTGATTAAGACCCCACCTGAATCTAGGTTGACTTTAAAATAAACAGCTATCAACACCTGTAAATATAATATAAATTTCTTGCTTTGTGTTCAGATATATTCTGTAAAAATATTTCACTCAGCGAAGGTAGCTCCCCTTATAACAGGTTTCTATTAATCCTACAGTGACTGTAAACATAATTTTGTTGTTGTAATATTTTGTTTTTTATGTTTTAATGTCTTTCTTAAATTTCCAAACATTATTAAGGGAAGAAATAAACAATGGAAAGATTAATGCAAAATCTGCTGCCAGTATGACCCTGAGTAAAATACTAAATCTATTTGAATTTCAGTTTTGTCAACTATAAAATAAAGGGATTAGATGAAAGGAACTCATATATTCCTTCCAATATTAAGATTCTGATTCTATGAATACAGATTGAATTTTTTTTGGCCAGTATGGTACTGAAATAAACATTTTTACTTTATAAACCTAATGAAATTTCCTATTTCTGAGATATGAGAGTAGCATTTGAGAACTGAAAAGTCACAAAATTAGAGACATGAAATTTATGATGGAATGATTTGACACCCAGAATTGACATTTTGTAACTGCCACTCTCCAAAAACTATTTTTTTCTAATAAAAATGCTTTGGAAATATTTTGTGAATATAATTTAAAAAGACATATGGAGAGAATTATTCATATTCATGCTATTTCATATGTGGATATTTCAGTGGCTTAATTTTATTCTGTTAGGTGTCCATTTTACAGAAATGTAAAATAATATCTTTACCAGGAAGTTTCAATTAACAACTCTTTTTAGATCACTGTAAGGTAAAAACATTCCATTAGACATTTTAAAAAGAACTTTACAAACTGACTTAGTTTTAATATCTAGTTGTCATTGGGATATAAAAATGATTTAAGGTTTTACTATATGATAAGAATGAGAAGTTTTATTAAACACCTGCATTTTAACTCTTTTTTTCTCTTTTTCTCTTTGTCATATCTGTGTGGTACATATTATGTCTATTTTATAGATTAGAAAGCTAAGGTTCTGGATAAAGAATTAAGGTGCTTGAAATAAATTTTCAAGGTGGTTTAATATACATTATTATTTAATCTTAATAACATCTTTTTTAGTAATAAAAACTATTCTCTCTTTGTCAGAGATAAGAATAACAACATTGACAGGGTTTAAGTAATTTGCACAAGGTTAGTGAACTTACAAATGACAGAAGAGAGTGGAAAGCTAACTGTTTATACACCAAATCTTGCCCATTTTTATTCTACCATGCTTTAAAATTATTGACTTTCCTTCCCTCTTACATTTCTCTCTCTCTCTCTCTCTCTCTCTTTTTACAAGACTGGTGAATAGGAGAGGTGAATTTAAGCCATTACAGGAATATGTGTTTGTATGTATGTGCGTGTATGTGTGTGTGTGTGTGTATATATATATATATATATATATATATATATATATATATATACACATATATGCATTTTTGTAAGCCTTAAAATAATTGGAGGAATTCCATTTTAAGAAGTATAAGGTAAGTTTCTTGCCATCAAGGAGCCTAGACTCTCTATATAAAATATATTCATGAATTATACAAAATGTGAGAGGTGACAATGTGTCACAGGTGAGTAATTCAGAAAACACATGCTACCATAATTCTGCACAAACTGAAATCAGAATCTGATTGGTTCACTTTGGGTAAACATCTAAGTGTCCTAGACACTAAGGATCCTAGTCAACACAGTATTGATCCTTCACTGAGTCACACAATATTCAGACTATCATAAAGAACCAAAAAGGGCCATAAATGAGGGGCAAGTTTGTTAGCTGAGAAATTGTATATTAGTTGTTATGGAAATAATACATGATGTAGGGCAGAAGCCCATAATAGAAGTCAGAGAATGATGATGAAAGTCTGGGCTCAGTGGGAAAAAACAGTTGAGAAGGAGTAAAACCACAAAAATCTTTGACTTCGAAAATCCAAGAGAGAGAGGTGATGAACAGGAACCAAGGGCACAGTCCAGAAAATTCGGAGTCAAAGATGCCAAATTCATGCTTCATGCTGAGAGTGGTAGCTTAGATTGAGATGAGATTGTTTAAAGTCTGACTACAAACTGAGGATTTTAAAGATGAGATTGTTTATTTTTTTTTATTTTTGTTAATACAACTATATAATTATATAATTATATAATTTTCAGATGTACATTATAATTAGACATCTACATATTCTATTGTGTGATTACCACTCAAAGTCCAGTTTCCTTTAGCTATCATATATTTGATCCCCTTTACCCACTTCCCTCTCCCCCTACCTCTCTATCTTTTACCTCTTTTACCCTGTCTACCTCTCTCCCCCTTCCCCACCCCCTACCTTCTGGTAACCACTAGTCCATTGTCCATGTCTCTGAGTCTCTGTTTGTCCTGTTCATTTGTTGCTTTTAGGATTATATTCCATATATAAGTGATATCATGTGATTTTCTACTTTTTTAGTCTGGCTTATTTTGCTTAGCGTGATTATCTTGAAGTCCATCCATGTTATTATAAATTTCATCTCTTATTTCATCTCTGAGTAATATTCCATTGTATACATGTATCACAGCTTCTTTAGCCAATCATCTATCATAGGACACTTCAGTTGCTTCCATGTCCTGGCTACTGTGAATAATGCTGCTATGAACATCAGTGTGCAAATTTTTTTTTTTTGGATATGGGTTTTCAAGTCTTTGGGGTAAATACCCAGTAGTGAGATTGCTGGATCATATGGTAGATCAATTCTTAGTTTTTTGAGGAACCTCCATACAGTTTTCCATAGTGGCTGTACCAATTTGCAGTCCCACCAGCAGTGTATGAGAGTTCCTTTTTCAAGATGAGATTGTTTAAAGCCTCACTACAAACAGGATTTTGAGCTACATAAGGAAGTTAAGAACCATTGAAGATTTTTGTGAAGGGATACCTTTTTAAAGAGTAGTTTTCAAAGATGTTATAGGAGTATTGTTTTAAGTTTTTATTTAGTAAATTAAAATTGGCAGCAGAGAAACATGGCAGTGAACATTATAATAATCTTGGAGCAGAAGGGACATATAAATGGGCTATATAGTAGTTAGCAAATATTTTCCAGGAATGGGAGTGGTGTAGCTGTAAATGGATTTCTTTCTTGGTAATCCCACAGATAAGGTGTGACCACAGATTGAAACCTACATGCACAGGCTGAATAATTTAGTCTGCAGTTGTGTGTGGTATACTCTGTAAAAATTATAAAACTTTTCAACTTAAAAGGTTTTAAAGAGATATGATCTCTCCAATTCTCCTTTGACTCTTCTCTCCCTCCCTCCTTCTCTCTCTCTCTCTCTCTCTCTCTTTCTCTCTCTCATGTATGTGTATGTATGTATGTATGCAGCTAAAATGCTTACATTCCCTGGTAGAAAAAACTTAGATCCTGATTCACCCACTTATTTTTTCTATTACACAATATAAGTTTTTGAATTAGCAAATCTTAGTATAGCTTATAAAGCTTTATCTTCAACAGTATTTAGGTGATGAATGCCCAAGAACTTACTTGTTTAATATCAAAAAATCAATAATTCACTAATGAAATAAAAGTTAAGCATTACAATTCCAGAAGAATTAAATACCAGACAAAAATTAGCTCTTATTTTAAAATTTTTCGGCTTGAATAGGCTATATATACAAGGATTATTCAAGAATTATTATACCAAAATTGAATCAAAAACCTAGAGACAGCATAAACATATTTGAACAAAGTTTGCTTCTATAATGAGGAAATCATAATTTTTATGGCTGGTTATAGCCATTCAAATTAAAATGTGTTTAAATATTTTTTTCTTGAAAAAAAAACACATTGAAAATATAATAGGGTTGAAATCATACCAACCATATTCTTTCATCATAATACTTTGAAACTAGAGATCAATTGTAAAAAGAAAGCGGTAAGAACCACAAAAACATGGAGATTACACAATATGCTATTGAATAACTGGGTGAGAGAAGAAATAAAATGAGTGATCAAGAGATACATAGAAATGAATGATAATGATAGTACAAAATATCAAAACTTTTGGGACACGGCAAAAGTGGTCACAAAAGGAAAGTTCATATCATTACAGGCCTATCTCCAAAAACAAGAACAAGCCCAAATAAACAACGTGATGTTTCATCTTAAAATACTAGAAAAGGAAGAACAAATGAAACCTAAAGTCAGCGGAAGGAAAGAAATCATCAAAATTAGAGCAGAAATAAATGAAATTGAAAACAAAAGAACAATAGAAAAAAATAAATGCAACAAAGACCCGGTTCTTTGAGAAGGTTAATAAAATTGACAAACCCCTTGCTAGACTCACTAAAGAAAAAGGAGAAAGGACACAAAAAACAAAATCAGGGATGAAAGAGGGGAAATTACCAGACACCACAGAAATACAAAGGATCATGCAAGCATACTATGAAAAAGTATATAATACCAAATTTAATAATGTAGAAGAAATAGACCAGTACCTAGAAAAATACATCCTTCCTAGACTGAATCAAGAACTGGAAAATCTAAATATATCGATCAGCAGTATGGAAATTAAAATAATCATCAAAAACCTACCAAAAAGTAAAAGTCCAGGACCAGATGTCTTTACCAGCGATTTCCACCAAACATTCAAAAAAGATTTAATACCTTTTCTCCTCAAACTCTTCCAAAAATTCGAAGAGGAGGCAATACTTCCCAACACATTTTATGAGGCCAATATTATCCTGATACCTAAATCTGGTAAAGATAACACAAAAAAAGAAACCTACAGACCAATATCTCTCATGAACACAGATGCAAAAATCCTAAATAAGAAACTAGCGAACCGAATCCAGCAACATATTAAAAAAATTATACACCATGATCAAGTGAGCTTCATCTCAGAGGCTCGGGGATGGTTCAACATATACAAATCGATTAATGTGATACAACACAGAGACAAATTAAAAAATAAGAATCATATGATCATATCAATAGATGCAGAAAAAGCCTTTGATAAGATATAGCATCCGTTTATGACCAAAGCACTTAACAAAATCTGTATAGAAGGAAAAGTATCTTAACATAATAAAGGCCATCTACAACAAACCCTCAGCCAACATTATACTTCATGGTGGAAAACTAAAAATCTTCCTTCTAAGATCAGGATCAAGGCAAAGAACTGTTATTCAATATAATATTGGAGGTCCCAGCAAGTACACTCAGGCAAGAGAAAGATATAAATGCATCCATGTAGGAAACGAAGAAGTCAGACTTTCACTAATTGGGGATGACATGATTCTCTATATAGAAAACCCTAAAGACTCCACAAGAATGCTACTAGAAATAATAAGCAAATACAGTGAAGTTTTTGGATACAAAATCAGTACCTGTATAACTTCCTCTCAAGCATTAGAACAAGAACACACTGTACATCTTGCTCACGGTGACCACTGTATTATCTGGTATTATTTTTAAAGATTAATTGTTCATAGATGAATATTGTAGAAGAAATTAATCTTACTGTGTAAATAAAAAAGGGAGGAGTAAATTAGCATATATATTTTATGCAAGGCATTTGAACATTTAGGGATAATCTTATATTTGAAGTTAGGTATGTTTAAGTAAACATTCAAGGTCTCAATGCTATTAGTACATGAATCATTATTAACACTCAGATCTTCCTGGCATGCATATCAACTTTTCCCTCCATTTATTAAATTACCTCTCACTTTTAGGCCTAACATGACAAATAAAGACTTTTAAAAATTCTGATTTCAAAACGATAAATGTGCATTTTAGGAAAAAATGGAAAATGAAGAATTCCAATAGAAACTAAAAAATATTACCAACATAACAACTACTTGTTATCTGCAGTTTTACTTTATGATTTCTATGAATGATTATTTAATTTTACTAACTTGGAATCATTCTATATATAATATGTTTATAATATACTTTCTCCCTTTTCCTGGACATTTTCACATGCCAATAATATCCCAAATCATTATTTTAATGGATCCATAGAAAGACTTATTTAATATATCTATATTATTTATTACTTGTCATTCTTAACTTTTATTGTCAATAATATTATGAACATGTTTCCAGCCACCATTTTATATATCTCTAATTAGTTTCTTGTGATAAATTCACAGAAAGATATTTGTTTAGTTGAAAGGATATATATTGCTCAATTTACTGATAGGTTGATAAATTATCCTCCCAAAGTTTTTTACCCATTTAGAGTCTCAAAAATTGAAAGTACCCATACTATTATTAAAACTAGCAATGAACTCAGCAAAAAAGCTTTGCCAGACTTATGTGGAAAAATACTATACAGTTACTCTCATGACAAATATACGTGGTTCTTGTTACCCTCAGTCAACTATTAATATTTTAATACAAAAATAGTAAATGAAAAATTCCAGAATAAACAATTCATAAGTTTAAATTGTGCATCGTTCTGAGTAGTGTGATGAAATCTTGCACTGTCTAGCGCCCTCTAGCCTAAGACATGAATCATCCCTTTGTCTACAGTCTCCACTCTGTATACATACCCTGCCCATTAGTCACTTACTTAGTACTCTTCTTGATTATCAGATCTACTGTTGTGGTATCACAGTGTTGTGTTCAAGTCACCCTGATTTTACTTAATAATGACCCCAAAGTGCAAATAGTGATGCTAGTAATTCGGGTATGCCAAAAAGAGGACATAAACTGCTTTCTTTAAGTGAAAAGGTGAGTACAGTACAATAAGATATTTTGAGAGACTACATTCACATAAGTTTTATTACAGTGTATTATTATATGATTCTATATTGTTATTGTTGTTAATGTCTTACTGTGCCTAATTTATAAAATAAACTTTATAATAGGTCTCTATGTATAGAAAAAAAAAAAAACATAGTGTATACAGAGTTTAGTATTATCTACAGTTTCAGGAATCCACTGGGGGTCTTGGAACATGTATCCTCAATGGATAAGGGGCACTATGGTACTTTGGGGATATAGTTGCCATTTCTTTGATTATTGGTGATGCCGGGAATCCTTTCATTGGCTTATTGGTGTTTTGTGTGTTTTCTTTTAAAATAGACTACGTCTATTTATCTATTGGGGTTTCAGCTTCTTTTTAAAATAGAGCTTTCATACATAAAAATGACTTTTCGTTGTATTTTTTTTAAATAGAGCTTTCATTCATAAAAAGTTTGTTCAGTATATATTTGCACCACTTTTCAATTTTAGCCTTTTATCTTTGTTAGTTTTATAATCAGATAATTTATGTTTAATGTAGTCAAATTTATAAATACTTTAAAATTCTCATATACACTTAGAAAAGATGTCACTGCAATTCAATTAAATATCTCTATCTCTATATTTTCTAGTTCTTTTATGTTTGCATTTCTACACTGAAATATTTAATAGAGATTTGTTTGGTCATAATAAGACTTGTTTTTCCCACTAACATTGTTAGGCAACCTTCAAACTTGTCAAGGCTGGCTGAATGATCACCAAAAAGCATTTTGTTTATCTTATTATTTATTTTATATCATTGTGCATTAAGAAGCCTTGTGATCTGATTACACTTGTATTTTTATCTTACGTACAATGATGAAATCATCCATCTTAGACCCTTCTGAAATGAGAGAAGGAACTCAAATTATAAAAGAAACAAAGTAAGGCTAATTTTAACTGTCCTAATAAAATGTATATATGCTGTGTGCATACAATTAGATGTCTGTTCAAAACTGAGTGAACATGTAATTTCAGGTCTCTAAGTATCTTTATAAGGTAAATATTATTAATATTCTAATTTATAAACTAAATCATAATATCGAGGCAAAAAGTTACACAGACAGAAAATGATAGAAATAAAATTTAAACCCAGGCAGTCTGGCTCTCGTGGCTATCCTATTAATTGTTACAATATATTTTCCCAGAAATAAAGAAATAAAGAAGGAGGGGGAGAAAAAATGGAAGAGGGGAGATGAAGGAGAGGACCAGATGAGTGGGGATGAAGGGAGGGAGAAGAAAAAGGAAGAAGAAACTCAACAAATACACACAAAAAGAACATATCATTTCAGTTTTTTTTTTTTTCTGCAAAGACTTTGAAAGACAAACACTAGAAGTAGTTAACATGAAAAATGAAAGTATAGTCACAGGCAAGTATAGCCAAAGGTAAAAAGAAGCATTCTCTAAAACAGGCAAGAACCATAAACATTAGTGGTATTATTTCCCCAAAGGTGCTTAAATGTATAATTATTGAAATGATATTAAATTCTTTCCCTAAAGATCACAACAGCACCAGATGGACAGTGATTAGAGGTCCTAATTACAAAATCACAGTACTGTTTCTCAAATATATTTTCATTTTAAAACAATGATATGCATATACACCATACTATAAATTATAAGCTGTGACACAGAAAAAGTTAGTACTTAATATAAAATTCTAAGATCAAGAGATTATGACATGTTATTTTATACATATAATTTATATTATATTACAACCTAGACTATATTATAGTATACATATATGCATATACATATATATTATATATATATAATATATATATCACAATGCAAACACACAGACCTGTTTGAAGATTATACGTGTGTGTATACATCAGACATATACACACACACATGCATATACATATACAGCTCATATCTCCAAATTTAAAATGTTATTGACAAACTGCAGGTAAAATCATATTTCTATTTTACTACTGCCTTTGAGTAACTGAATAATTTCCTAAAGAGAGGGTAATTCTCTATAATAAAGTGATATGAAGCATAATAAAACAAAGAAAATACAAGTTTTGAACACTAAGATTTTAAATATAAAAATAAAGAAGGATTCAGAAGGAAGGTAGGTAAATGAAGGTAAGTAAATAGAATTTTAATATACCTTACTTCCCAGGATAGAAACTCCTTGGGTAAATAATACCTTTTGCATTTGTTTCTTCTTTATTATTTTACAGATACCACTAGGGATCTGTAAACTGTATTTGATACCTAGTGGTATCAAATCTACCTTTTAACCCACATACACACTAGTAAAATGGAATGGCCAGTTTATGCATCTACCTTTACATTCTATGATGTGGACTCCACCCAAATGTTTTTCCATAGTGTTGGAAAAGTGCATACTATTTTCTAAAAGATTTGCACTTTGCTTCACCCCAGGTATTGAAAAATACAAAAGCTATTTGCAGAAGGATTGAGAGTATCTGAGCTCTAGATGTTTTCTCTTCTGAGACTTGTTTTAAATTCAGGTCAGAAAAGCTAGTGTAATATTGGAATTGAAAAGAGCAACAGTGTTTTGACATTGTATATCTTGACATAAACCCTGCCTCATTCACAGTATGAGATGTCATGAAACTCAACTCAGCATAACATAAAATCAAATGGGTTAAAATAGTTCAAATGGCGTATCTCTGGCATCAGGCATATAGTAGTGCAAGGAATTTGTGACAGAATAATATCATCATGCAATATATTTGTGTACCTGCTATATGTCAATGACTGTAAAGGACACAGAAATTGATAAAACGTGTTTCTTATTCTCAAGAAAAGAATGATCACACAAATAGCTTTTGCTGAAAAATCAGATACTAATCTGAATGCTTTACATACATTGTTTTTTAATCATTATATTAACCTCATGAATTTGGTTATATTTTTACAGAGATAGAAAAATGTTCCACAAATTATTGATTAAATTATCTATGGTACTTAATCAGCAAGTGGTTGACATATTGATTTACATAATTTGGTGCATATGCATTCATTACTGTAAGACCTTCATGGGTAATTCCACCATTTTTACATAAAATAATATAATTATTCTATACAGTTGCACAAAATTGTTTTTTTTATATCAGATGTCTGATAACTTTTATGCAACTAATCTTGTTATTGTACTTTGTTACTGTTTTGTGTGTTGCAGTGCGCTCTTCTAACTTCTATTCAAGTCTTAATTTTCAAAATGCTTTTTTAAACTTCAGTATGTTTTGTCTTTATTTCTGTATTTTTTTTTAATTCCATTTTTAATTAATTCAGCATCTCATAATTCCTCCTTGGTCTAGTGAAAATCAGCACTACATGGCAGCTTTCACTGTAGGTATCTCTTCTATCCTTCCCCAACTACTTCATGCAAATATGTCATGTCTATTTGATTTAATTTTAGACCTACTTTCCCTATTTTTCTCCTTTCTTTCTTTCTTTCTTTCTTTCTTTCTTTCTTTCTTTCTTTCTTTCTTTCTTTCTTTTATAATCCCTTATTTTTTATTTTGTTTGCCTACAGCACCTGGTCTTCCTAGGTGGTCTCCCATCCAAGTACTAACCAGGCCCGACCCTGCTTAGCTTCTGAGATCAGATGGGATCTGGCTCATTCAAGATAGCATAGCCGTAGACTACTTTCCCTGTTTTTTGTTTTTTGGTTTTTTTTTTGTTTGTTTTTGTTTTTTGTCACAGCATATTTTGTGAAGCCCCTGCAACCAGCTTGTGCAATTTTTACATTTTTTTTTCAAAACTAAGGGAGAAAAATCTTTAATATAATTAAATAATATAATTTGAGCATGTTGTGTTTAGGTATCTGTGAGATATGCAGTAAGAGTTGTCCACAAGACTACAAGTACTTAGGAATAAAACTATCTTTGTACATAAAAAGGCAGAAAATAACACCGAGAAGGTGAGCTTAAGAATGTAAATGGAGAATAAAAATTCAGAAGAGAAATACTTTTCATGGAGGAAGAAATGGTCAACAGATGGATGTTCAAGATATAATTGATCAATAAATATTCATGTATGGGATATTAGAGGTTAGAATGTATAAACTTCAAGCACATAAAAATAATGTAATTCATATGTATGTTATAGTTTAAAATTTAGTGTTTTTCTGATCTCACAGAATCTATCTCTATAGTAGATAAAAGGACAAAAAAAAAAAAGAACTACCAATACAAAGAAACTCAAATTCATAATAGTAACCATGACATTGATTTTAAGAAAACCCCAAATTTGGATACTTGGCTAGGATCGCCTCATCTTCATTAACAGAAAGAACTATAAAGGGTCATAATTTATTACATTGTTGTCGAAACTCTACAAGGATAAAACTTTGAAGCATACAAACTAGGAAAAGCTATGAGGATGAAAGTTGTGCTGGTTCAACAAATATGAAGCAGGACTTTCCTGGGCAAATTGTGATGTACTGTCGCCTAATTCTAAAGACACTTGGTAAGGTACATATCATTAGTGAAACAAGTATCTCAGGTGGCAATAATTTCATTTTTCTCTTGACTAACATCAAGTATTTTTTTAGTTTTAGTAATTTATTTATTTTTATTATTTTATTAAATTTATGGGGCATTGATTCTAACTTCATTCATCCAGCTCTCTTGTAATGCAAGTTTTTGTTACCACTTTGTTTCCAAGTAGGCTTTCCTGCCACAGACAGAATGTGTTGATCTAAGTGACACTTCTTTCCAACTCATCACACAAATTTGTCTGTCAGTGTAAATATATGATTTGCTTTTTTATGACACATAATTCATTCTTCTACAGTTTGGGATGGCTAGATCAATTTCTTAATTGCTTTTGGTGATTTGATGTAACTTAGTTGCCAAGCACGAATATGTGAGACCAGAAACCTTGGTATGTATATTCAAGGAATAATGAGTAGAGCAATAATGCTGGATCAAAGCCCATGAAGTTCAATTTTGACAGCAGTAATCCATATTTCTTAAGGAATGAGTCCCATCACTGCAGCCAGTGTGTACTAAGCAATGTCCCTTCATCTCCATGGCAATAACTGAGAAATTATACCCCAGGTTTCAAAATGGCCTTGGTGTTCCTCACTGCCTCTGCATAAAATGCCATTGATGAAACATGATTTTTCTATAGCTCTTTTCACATAGACTATGGTCTCTGAAAATCCAATGAAATACCTTTTTTTCCTCTTTATTTTCTCAGTCCTTCATTCGCTGCACATATTTTCAGAACTCGTTCTTGTCTCATTCATCTATGAAAAGTAAGTCAATAAATTTAGAAGTTTAGGCTTTCTTCTTTTTTATTGCATTCTTGGTAGTTCTTATCCTCAGCCACACATGTCAAGTGACAGACAATAACAGTGGAGGTAATAAGGATATCTTGTTTTTAAACCAAAGTAAACAGGCTCTCATAAAAATATGGAATTGAATAGATGACAAACTAAATTCTCTCTTTGAAAGCAATTATGTCTGAACCTCAGATTTAATAATTTGCAATTTTGAAAGCTGAGGGAAGTGCTCATTTGTGCCCAATCAATTTAAAATAGAAATCTACATGATGATACAGATAGCAACTGAGGAGAAAAATGTTTCTTTGCTCTCAACAAATAATAGATATTTATTCTAATACTTACAGGCTCTCAATTTATTTTGATAGTATATAATATAATCACCTATATGATCAAACAATAGCTTCAAAAATAAGGTCATATTTTTATACAGTAATAAAAGTAAATGATTTAGCAAAATAATGCTATTCTTCATGGAAAGGAGATGAGTCCCATTTAGCAGGTATTTGGTGAAAGAATGTTGACTGCATAGGATTGCATCTCTTAAATAATATATTTAATTGGAGCAGTAGCTTTGAATAGCTTTTTGTTTGTTTGTTTGTTTATCTTTTTTAAAAAATGACTTCATGAGAATGACACAGAAGAAAACGAAAGCCAGCATATAATAATTATATTAATACTACATAATTATTATAAGCGGAGACAGGTAAATATATTTTGAAGAGCTTTCATGAGCCAGAACTAAATATTTTATCCCTTTTAATCCTCAACCAATGAGATTGCTTATATTTCCATTTTGTCTTCAGGAAAAATTAAGCTCAGAGTTATAAAATACTTACTGAAGATGACATGAGTAAATGGCAGAGTCAAGATTTAAAGACATATCAGTCATGTTTCAAAGCATAGACATATATCATTGGCATCTACTAAGTGATGTGATAAGTTGAATCCAAAATATGCTTCTGATATTAACACAATTAACTAAGTATAGAATGTTGTCATCACAATATAGTTTCACCTACATAAATTTATTTATTAATGAAAGGGATTATTAAATATCTTATTACATCAAAAGGGTATGAAGTTAAAATAACTATAATTGTGAACTTTACTTAGAATCCAATTAAGCATTTAGTAGTAGACATGCCAAAATTGTGCATACAGGTAAATGTCCACTTTTTCATTGTTTATCTTGACTCCTTAAAATAGTGAATTTAAAGTATCATTATATAAATTCAGATAATTACAAGGCTAGAAAGCTTTAAACTTGTACACAACTTTCATTTTCCATACAAACTGATGCTTGGGGAAGTAAAGTGACTTACCCAAGATTTGATAGGAAGATGAGAAAATTATATTTAAAAAAACTTTTATAATTCTTATTTGATATTAGGTAGATTCAAGTTCTCTTAAACTCTAAAAACAATCCAATGTTTAGCTAAGGTGGAGAGTTAATTTTGGGTGACCAGAACATATCTTAACACACAATGATACATATAAGAAAAATATTTCCTCTAAATTGTGTCTCTTGTAGGTCTTTCTTATTAAGCTGAAATAGCTATGAGTTGTCATTATCTTTTTGTTCTTTTCTCCTTGGGATATAACTAAAACTTATAACGATAATATAAAATTAATTATATATTATATAACTATTATCTAGAATTAGAGAAAGTTCATTTTAAATGTTTGGCAATTGAAAAGGCAAGATGATGTTCAGGCAATGTTCATATTGCAGACTACAGCTAGCTACACAGAAACATCAGCATTCAAATTTGGTGTAGAATAAGTCCAATTTTGTGACAGATGTATTCTAGATTACAAAATTGTTCACATAATTGAAAAATGGCATATATTCCCTTGGTAGATATATATATTCTATATTGGAGACACAATATTAAGTTCTTCACATTTACCATAGAGGTGGAGAGCACTCTGAGTTACTGAGAAAACATTATGGTTTTATCCTTTTTGCTCATGAGTGACCCTCATATGTTTCCTCATTAGAGAGTGGAGCTAGGCTGCAGAGGACTAATTCTGAGAAGAGTGTAGTAGGACATCACATAGTAATATAATAGTTAAGATATGACAAGTGTTCTTCTAAACCCTTTCTATATATTAACTCATATAAACCTCCAAGCAATACTGCAATATTGTCATTTTTATTACCCTACTTTGTGGATAAATAACTGAGGCACACAGAGGTTAATAAGCCTGATTTTCTCTACAATTGCTCCATTATTTTTCTTGAACATTTTAGTTCGCCAAATTTTAAATATCTCCAACTCGATCTTCCTTAAATGCTGTTTGCAAACAGAAAAGTTACATATAACCTTCACATTGCCTAGCTGTTTAAATACGTTTTATAGATGAAACTGAAACTGACAGTAGATTGTGGTCGGAGAGCATCCAATATTTTCCCTTTCTCCTTTGTGTAATAGCTAGCAGTTTTCAACTTTCCTGTCCTCACTCCGTACATTTACCCCATTAGAATATTCTTCCAAGAAATTTAAATAATGAAGCTATTTTTACAATTATACACTTGGCATATATCTTTATACATATAAAACAGATGTAAGCCACACATTTACATGGCAGATCAATCATTTTTATTCCATATTCTCATAAATGTTTCCACTGCTTTTTCTTTTTCTTACCTTTATCATCCCAAATTTTCAAGTGATGATTTAAAATGTGAACACTGATCATTAATGATTTTATTCTATAAGAACTCTAAAGGTTACATGAAGCACTGCCTCTTTATTTCAGAAGAAAGGAAAAGGTTCTCAGGTAATTAGAGATTTCCTAAAGTTCAAATGATAATAAGGTCAAAAATGGGCATTTGTTATTATTATTATCAAAAATTATTGGGATGACATTGATCAACAAAATCTAATAAGTTTCAAATGTACAATTCAACAGTATGTCATATACATATTGCATTGTGTGTTCACCACTCATAGTTATATTGCTGGATAAAAAATCAGACATTATTTTTTATTCAGCAATATAAACACTCTTTATCACCAATACAAAACCCTGATCACAGAAAATCTTGGTGTCTCAAAGTGCAGTAAAATTTCCCTTTCAAAGAGGAAATGTTAAATCAATAAATGAATAAATAAATAAATAAATAAATAAATTAGAAATGATGCTGTGAAATGGTTTTTATACAATTTAATATGAAAATATGCTGATATAAACAAAATATTACATAACCATTAGCTATAAAAGATTGTTTAAAATAAGAAAAACTGAATGAGGTTTTACACTTACATCAAGTTTTAAATCTGCAATTTTCTAAAATTATGTATTTTAGTATATTGCAAAATTGTGATGCAGTTTTCAAAACAACAACCCAGTGATTGGATGCTAAGTAAAGTTTAAGCTCTCAGTAAAGAAAGAAAAATGTTTTAATTTTAAATTGGAATAAAATTTCATTTAGAAACGTCATAATACACATTTGATCCCCCCACAAAATGAAAGAAATACTTTATAAAATTTAGATTATTTGGTTTAAATTAATTTTTAAATTTGCCTAACAGAATTGTAACAGGATATATGAACTACCATTTGTTTTTTAAATCTATTTATTTCACATATTCAGATGCAGAGCCCTTTCAAACAATGCTGCAGGTTTTAGGTAAAGCATGTGAACAGAGGCTGTCACTGAAAATCAGGACAAACTATGTTTTACAGTGTTTTGCAAGTTTAAAACCACTGAAAAAATATTAATTTTTTAATTTGAAAAGTGAGTTATATTGAATGATATACAATTATTGAATGACATACAATTATTTTTACCATGTGTGTCAGTCAATAATTGCTCCCTAACAAAATTTCAATGGCCTAGAGTTCATCTTCATCCTTTTAATGGAAGGAACCAAATATAGAAGGTCATGAATAGGGAGAAGCAAAAATTGGTACATGATGTTGAAATTACCACAAAGAATACACAAAGGATAACATCAGAATATTCTAGACAAATGGATGTCATTGCAAGAAATCATTGAATGGTTGTGCACTGGAGATTATAAGAAAAAATGGAATTGCTACAAAAAATTATTTTTGCCACAAAACTCACATAATTTTAATAAGTAATCACAATGACAGAAACATATTACATTTAATTGTCATGTCTTCTCAGGCTCCTTTGGTTATGACATTTTCTCAGACTTTCCTTGTTTTGATGATCTTGACAATATTGTTACTAATCAAGTATTCTATAGAATTTGCTTCAATAAGTGATTTTTGTGATGATTTTCTCATGACCACACTGGGGTTATGAATTTTCTTTTTTCCTTGGCAGAAAGACTACAGAAGTGAAAAATGTCTCTTACATCCCATCATATCAAAGGTACATGCTATTAATATGACTTAGCACTTTTAATGTTGACCATGATCATGTGGAAGAGGTATTCAGTCAGGGATTACCACTGTAAAGTTACACATTTTTCCCTTTCTTTATTTTTATTGCTTAATAATATTTCAATGTTTGGATGTACCATAGTTTTTATATCCATTTACCGAATGAAGGACACCTTAGTGATTTCCAGTGTTTGGAGATTACGAATAAGATGCTGTTACAAATATTAATGTGCAAGATTTTATGAGCTCATGGGTGTTTGAATCAGCTGGATATATACTTAGGAGTACTAGTACCATATACTTATATAGTAAAACTATGCTAAACATTGTATAAAAATTGATGAATTGTCTTCTGGAGTGCCCACTACCATTTTGTAAGAAACAAGAGTTCCTGTTGCTTCATACTTTCACCTGCAATTGCTATTGTCAATTTTTTTTTTTTTGGTATTTTAGACAGTCAAATTGGTATACAGTGGTTCTGGATCTATATTTCATATATTTTTTTGTACACACATCTACATTGTCATTTCTCACATTGTATAATGTGTCTATATTGTCTCTATTACTAAACTGAGCCCCTTAAGACAGCTTCTATATCTTATTCACCATAACTTCTCAGTGTCTGACATATAGTAGTAGGTAATTTTTTTTATGAAGGAAAGATTAAGTGAAAGAACAAGATTATGTCATATGAATGACTTTAAACACAATCTGAGAATAATTAAAAATGTGAAGAAAAAGACATACTGATAGTTTATCTGTTTTGCATTGTGTCCAATGAATTGGAACTGGACTTCTCCTGTCCCCATATAATGTCCTTTTTAAAAATATAGTCCCTTGAAATATGTTCCAATAATTCATTAGAATCTTCTATTAAAAATTAGTTTCCAAACAAAAATTAATTTTCCCATATGTTAAAATTAATATAGAAATAAACGTCATGTCTATTATAACAAAAGGCTTTTACTTTCCAATTAGCTATCAGTAACAAAATTTTTAAGCTGATACATATATTTGAACAATATTTTCTAATTTAACATGTAAATGCTTAACTATATATTATTTGTGGACATGAGAAATAATAATAGTAAATATATTGAGGGCAGTATATAAAAAACTTCATGTTACAATAGAAATAAATTGATACATATTTAGTGAATCATTTATTTTTCCTCACATTAGACTATATTCCTTACATCAACTTAAGATATATAATTATTTCATAATATATGAAATTAGAACCAAAAGAATTTAAGGAAGTTGCTTGATATCACTTATTTGTTAAAGTATCAGGCCAGGATTTGAAACTTCAGTTGGGGTTTATTTCAGACAGACAATTATTACTGACAATTTATATCAAATGTATTTTTGACCATAGTTAATTGTTCTAGTTAGTTTTCTTAAACTACCTAAATTTAAAATCCCTCAAAGATACAGCGATGTTTTCTCTCGTTACTAAATCACCTTGCTTTTTTACAGGGCACCTTACAGCACAAATATGATATAGATATTAAAATAAGTGATATATACAAAAGAAAGCTAAAAAGAGCAAATTTGTCAGACTATATACCATAATCATCCATGATGATTCATTTCCTGATTTTGCTTTTACTTCAACTATAGCTGTGATGTCAATTTTTCTATAGTACCCTGAGGGATTTTTAAGTTATTCTCGATGTCAATGCTTTACTTCCCACATAGTCCTCATTCTTTTAGAAATAAAATTAGAGAAAGCAGAAGAAAGTGACTCAACAGTTCTCAAATTTGTGCTATGTGAAAATTTATTCTCTAACCTATCTTCCCCCTCTCTTGCCAAGAATCTAGTTCTTTTTGCTGACTCCTTGGAATTTATATTCTTTTCTTTCATTCTTTCTGAGATAGAACATGGATGAATGTCTACTTCCAACTGTAAATCAGTTGCTCTATGGACAAAAAATATTTGTTCTAGTAAATATTTTTTCTTGATTCCTCAGTAAAGCATGGGCCAAGAACTGGTTAGGCTTATGAAATGACATGAGGTTGATGCCACTGGAATGCTTTACATTGACTGAAAACTGTAGGAGACTAGTAATCTTTAGTGAATCAGTGTGATTGGTATATGATTGGCATAAGCCCTATTGTTGATTGACAACTACCAATTTTCAAGTTGCTAAGAAAATTAAGTAGGAAAAGCTATTAAAAGGAAAGACTATTTTTTCAAAATTTATAATAACTAACATTTAAGTTTATTTGTATAATTAATGAGAAATTAAATTGGAATTATTCATTGAATCCAGTTTGAAGGGTAGCATCAATACTATATCATTGTTATACTTTACAAGGAAACAGTGTAGCTTTAGAATTGCTGTATCATTTGGGTAGCACTAGAATGGTTTCCAGATTTTTTTTTTTTTTTATGGATGAAGTAAGATGTCAAGAGAAATTAATTTAAATGACTCGGAGAAGAAAGGCTTTATTTAGCTGTTGCAAATCAAGAAGCACCTGAAGAGAAGGTAGCTCTCAATGAAGTAGGGTCAGGATTTTTACAGAATAGAGGAATGTTGCATACCTGTTACAGTCTGGGTTCGGCTATTTTTTACTTTAACCAAAACGTGTGGTAGTAGACCATTCCTGTTTTAATAGTCCTTGCTCAGAGTCCTGATAACCATCAGAAAAAAATATTTTCTGAGAATTATTTTTGTAAACTCTACATTTAATCAGCTAATCAGGGTGAGGGAGGTAGATAGCGAAAAAGAAAAGGGGCCAAGGTAGAAAGCAAAAGAGGAACTAGGACATTCTATTGTGTTTGCTTTAATGTTTTTACAAATATAAAGTGTTTATCTTCCCTTGGAAAATAGATAGCTTTTGTTTTTTTGCATTTGTAGGTGTAAGTAAGATATATATATATTGTTGAGCTGATCTGGGTCAAACCATAAATGATTGCTTTTGTTTCAAAGATTAGAAAGAATGACTTATTAGACTCAGTAGAGACTTACTCTTTCTTTATTACTTCTCTTATTTTGGTTTCTCTGAAATAGATCCCAAGATAATGATTTGTATGAGGATAATAACAAAAACAAAACAAAACAAACAAACAATAAACCAAAAAAAACCACAAACTTTTAAAGGACAAAAACAGAACAAAGGTATAGAATTGGGATATAAAATATGAGGGGAAAAAATTTGATGTCTAACAAGTTCTACGGAAAGATTCTTAGAAAGTTCAACTCTGTTAGGTGGATAACAAGGAACATGATTGGTGGATTGTATGTAGAGTATGTTTAATTTTGTAAGATAGTAACAAACTGTCTTACAAAGTGGCTGTACTAGTTTGCATTCCCGCCATGAATGAATGCAAGTTCCTCTTGCTTGCTACAAATCCTCACCAGCATTTGATGTCAGCGTTTCAGATTTTGGCCATTCTGAATGTATATAGTGGTATCGTCTTGCTTAATTTGCTTTTCCTTGATAACATAAGTCTGGAGTATCTTCTCAGATCCTTAATTACCATCAGTGTATCTTATTCGGTAAGATATCTGTTAATGTCCTTGGTCCATTTTTAAATTAGGTTGTTTGCTTGCTTATTACTGAGTTTTAAGAGTTCTTTGCATGTTTTGGATAACACTCCTTTCTCAGATGTGTCTTTGCAAATAATTTTTTCCCCAGTCTGTGGTTTGTCTTCTTATCTCCTTGACAGTGTCTTTCATAGAGCAGAAAATGTAATTTTAATAAAACTCAGCTTATCAATTCTTTCATAGATTATGTTTTTAGTGTTGTATCTGAAGTCATTGCCAAAACTAAGGTCACCTAGATTTTCTCCTATGTTATCTTCTAGGAGTTTTAGAGTTTTACATTTTACATTTAGGTCTATAATCCATTTTGAGTTAATTTTTATGATGGGCATAAGGTTTGTTTCTAGATTCTTTTACTTTTTTATTATTATTATTATTATTATTATTTTGCATTTGGATGCCCATGTCCAGTTCTTTGCTGCTTTGCAAAGATCAGTTGACGGCATTTATGTGGGACTGTTTCTGGGCTCTCTATTCTGCTCCTTCTATTTGTTTATTCTTTCATCAACACCACATTGTCTTTGTTATTGAAGCTTTATATTAAGTCTTGAATTTGGGTATTGTCAGTCCTTCAACTTTTTTCATCTCCTTAATAAATTTGTTATCTATTCTTAGTCTTTTGCTTCTCAATATAAACTTTAGAACCAGTTTCTTGATTCCATGAGATAATTTGCTGAGACTCTGATTGGGATTGCTTTGAATTTATAGATTAAGAGGAGAAGAACTCACACCTTGACCATATTGAGTCTTCTTATCTATTAACACGCAATATTTCTCCATTTATTTGGTTCTTCTTTGATTTTATTCCGTAAGAGTTTATAATTTTCCTCATAAAAAATTGCATACATTTTTGTTAGATATACCTTATTGTTTCATTTTCGGTAGTGATAATATAAATGGTATTGAGTTTTTAATTTCAAATTCCACTTATTCATTGCTGCTATATAGAAATGTATTGACTCTTATAAATTAACCTTGTATCTTTCAATCTCCCTATAATGGCTTATTAGTTACAGGACTTTTTTTTTTTTGACATTTTTCTTTTTAGATTTTCTACATAGCTGATCCTGTCATCTATGAACAAAGACAGTTTTATTTATATTTCCAAATCTGTATGCCTTTTGTTTCCTTTCTTGTTTTATTGCATTAGCTAGGATAATCGTTCATTAAAAAAAAAATACTTCCTGTGGTAATACTAAGTGATTTAATGATACTGATAAGGTAGAAAGAAAAAGAGTGCTTTAAATAAGACTTGTTTAGTTTCAGAACTGAATTTCACTTGTCTAATCCATTTAGATTTATAAATGTAGACACTAAGTTTAACTGACTTCGCCAAGTTCACACTACCTTAGTACTGAAAAAAATGCTAACTTATCTCTAGCTCAGTGATTTTCAACCATGTGTGACTTTTTTCCGCAGGGGATATTTGGTAATATACAGAAATATGTCTGATTGTCACTAATTGGGGAAAGGGGTTGCCAGTGGCATCTAGTATGGCAGAAGTCAAGTATGTTGCTAAATATCCTATAAGGTATAGGACATCCTCTCATAGCAAAGAACTATTTAGTTTAAAATGTCCATAAGTCAAAATTTCAGAGGCTGAGAAATTCTAGATGTTGGCTGTATTAGTGAAGCTAATGCAAAATGCTAAAACAAATTTTTGTTGGTTACGTGATGGAAATCTATCCTTGTTTAATTGAGTCCAGTGCAATTATTCCTGATCGGAAAACTTTTTTTCCACCTATGAACCAGGTCACTAGATATGTTACTTGTTACTATGTAATAAGTTACACCTAAGTTGAAGTTACTCATAAATTTAAATGTCTTAAAAACAACTATAACAATAATACATTTATTGTACCTGATAGTTTCTGTGGGTCAGAAATTTGGAGGCAGCTTGTCTGGGCAGTTCTGGCTAAGAGTTTCTCAAGGAGTCAGATGTTTGCTGGAGTTGCAAATATCTGGAGGTTTAACTAAGGAAGAAAGCTTGCAATCATTTCCAAGGGACTCACTGACATAGCTGATAAATTGGTACTAGATGTTGGCAGATACCTCAGTTTCTCTCTACACGGGGTTACTTGGGTGACCCTGTAGCAGAAAAAGCCAGTCAAGAAACAGAAGTGGGAGCTGTAGTGCTTTTTATGGCATAGCCTTTAAAAACACACATCCTTTCCACAATGATCTATGTGTCTCTACCTCCATTGCTATGTCTCCATTATATTCTGTCACAGACTTCAGAGATCACCCTTGAGGACATCTCTGTCCCAGTCAACATGAAGAGAAAATCACATGAAAGAGATTTGGGGACCAGAGCTGGTAACTGGGCACATTCTCTCTTACTATACAAAATTCATAGGGGTATTTGGAAAATTTAATCGATCTCTGCGCTCAAAAATAAAAGTAAACAGGTATGGCAAAATGTCTACCAAATTTTTGGTCATACTTCCAGAAATTTACTTGAATACAATATTTCAGATCATATCTTGCAAAATGTCATTCACTTCAGAAATGAAGAAGATATAAAACTGCAATTGGGAGAGCAAAGATAATTAATAATCAGATTGAGAGTTATTATTCAATAAGTACATTACATAATTTGATATCATATAATTACACTTTTTATTATGATATAGTAAAAAAAAATTTCTTCACTTTTTCTATCATTAACTTAGGTTACAAACTAACATGGGTTAAGTATCTTCTTTATATTATATAATGTATAGCACATTTAACAGACTTGAAAAATAACTATTACAATCTTTATGATATGTATCAGGAAATAGACTAAAAACATTTCAATATATTATTTTAAATGATAGGACTAATAAGTGAAATATATAGAAGTCACATCTGAATTGCTCTTGCACTAATACTCATGAATTTGTGACACACAAAATCAGATATTCTCATTTTACTATCAAATTGATTTTACTTTACTCATATATTCTTAAAAAGATCTATAAGGTCTTTAAAATTTTTATTCATATATTTATTTTAGTATTCTCTTTATAGACAAGTAATTACATGTATAGATATGTCTATAATTGCAGACTTTTCTTTAACCTTACCTAGAAGGATTTAATACAATATATAAGGAAACCTCAGCCTCGAAATGACATTGTGTTAAGGTGCTTTTTATCATATTTGAAAGCATTTTTGGAGAGTGATATTATGCAAGCAAATATAATGGTGCATAAACAAAGAAATTTAGCTATAGAATATTCAAATTATATCAGCCAGAAGCCACAAATTCTTCTTTAAAGGAGAGATTATAGAGTAATATATATTGAAAGCCAAAATATTCTCTTAAAAAAAAGTCTTTTAGACACACAGCATACCTCTGCTTATTTCCTATACAGTTGTATGACAAACTATTCAGTGTCATTCTGTTCTTGGAAAGGTATTTTATGATCAAGTGATGATTACTTTAGGATGATGAGATTTGAAAGGTATGTAAATGTGCTCTGTGATGGAAAAGCCATTTACCTATGAAAAGCAACATTGCTAGAAAACTGATACATTTAGAAGTAAATGGCAAACCAACTGAGCTTCCCAGTATTTGGCTGGTTCTTAATCATCACCATGTCCAGAAACATCCAGTGCCAGCATTAGAAAATGAAAATCTAGTTAAGTATTGGAAAAGTCTGTAATTTTTCCATCTCAGCCAAGGGCTAAATTGGGCCTAAAAAATACACCTCAGGACACATAGAGACAGTTGTTTGAGAGCATGATCAAAGACTTCTGATTTCCTTTCACTGCTCCTCTACTAACTTCCACTCAAAAAAAAAATGCTTTTGTTTTGTTTTGCTGTTAGTGCTATGCTGTGTTTCGTTTGTCTGCTGTCATTACTGCAAACTGAACTCATTTAACTAGGCATGTGCTTTACATGAATATTCTGTTCTTATCCTAGGGAGTCATCTTCTTTGTATTAAGAATTAAAATCATTAGTTCATGTGCTGGGGACAGATTCTCAGATTTTTTTTGTCTATACTCATTTTGTGAAAAGTAGAAGATTTTCTAGGACCTTCATCATTTTCCATTTGCATTATCAATGTTAACGACTACCCCATCCAACACCACTGTCACCAAATAATGTCGCTCCTTTGGCTGGAAGGCTCACAGTAAAAGACTCTACCACAACCTCCTTTCTCCCTAATTTTTTTAAGTTAAAAGAAATAAAATTAATGTATACTGGGAATAAAATGCTAGAAATATCCATAATATTAAATGTTATTCACATAATATTCTACTCTAAGGCTTCTAAATAGATTCTGCACTAAAGAAGCCAAGACTTATGCTTTAATAGTCACGATAACAAATTCTAAACATAATGGAGTATTTATGTGGCATCATATTATATGATGCCTCATAGCATTAAATTCTCTTTTTTTTTTGGTCCATTAAGAAAAATGACTCCAAATCAAGGTAGGTATAATAGAGAATCTTGTGGTTTGTCAACCTCTAATTTATGCCCGCTAAAACACAAAAATCAAACAAAGCATAAACAAAATTTAAAAGTTTACTTTTGTTAAACTAAATAAAAGCTGAAAGTCCCTACCATTTTGTACTTTTTTGTACTGTTATAGAACCACATTCAAGAAAGGCAGCCCTCAATACACTGTTCCTACCCATTAATAAGCAGATCAGGTCTGATGGGGAAATAAAACATACTGTACTAGAAAGAATGTTAACTTTAGAGTTACATATTTTGTGAAAACACTGAAATAATCATTTAACTTATTCAAGTCTCTGTAATTTCATTTTGAAAATTAGAATCTCTAAAATTAGCACCCAGGCTTTCTGTGAGAATTAAATCCGGAGCATGTACTAAATCTCCAAGCATTAAGCTTGTTCAGTTAATGTCATTAGTGCAGAATTTCACAACATGAGGCCATTTGAAGATTTCACCCAGGTAGTCTATGCAATTGGTCATTAAGTAAATGCAGGTATTTCAATTTTTTTAAAAAATCTTAATTTTCTTCCTCTCTATCTCAATATTTGTACTTACGTGTTGGTTGGTTTTCTTATTTAAATTCTTAATGGAGCTCTAGCATAGTTAAGCAAATCTAGTTTTAACCTTTGCTATCAACTGTCTATTTGATGGGGAAATATATAGGGTTTAGTGGCTATTTGCTTCATTTTGCAAGTTTCTAACTTTAACTTTTTTCCTGCCTAAAAGAAAAAAAGAAGCGATATATTGATGGCATGCAGTGTTATTTTGAGACAAAAACAAAGAAACACACACACAAAAAAACATTTCTCAGAATTACATGCCTGTGATCATCTAAGTGAAGCACATTCTAGAGCCATTACTGCTCATATTTTCTTATTTGATTTCAAACTAGGCAGCAGTAAAGCATTATTGTGTTGTTGAAAGAGCACAGACTTTGAAATCAAACTGGCCTAGGGTCCATCCTGTCTTCACCACTTAACAATTATACAATTTTGTTCATGCCTCCAACGACTCGGAGCCTAATTCTCTCACCGTATTATAAGCTTAATAACACATGCCTGCTGCGATGCCATGTGCCTATGCAACATACCTTTTCCATGAGCTGCTTTATTTTAGAGTTTCAAGCCTTCTAGACTTCTGGCTCTTAGCCTGGCAGGCAGCAAAGTTGAAAGTGCTGGATAAGATGGTAATAACTTTGTCAACCTCAAAGACAATCGTGTGTCATTGGTGCTTCTACAAGTGAGATGCCATAGGCTGAAGGTAATGTTCCCTGGACCGTGTTCAATTTTTTTTTTGTCTTTTTTTTTTTAAGCTTTATTCTATTGTAAAGGCATACAATGTCATTTGCATTTTTAAAAAAATCCTATAAAATTACAAAAGAGAAAGCAGTTATCCAAAACCTCACCATAAGCAAAATAATTTATATTTCACTAATGATTTTCCTTAAAAGCGTGGCACTATGATTCTATATCTAGCTCTATTTCTCTATCTCTATGTAATATACATATAGCTCTGTGAAGGTGTTTCACTTTATGCTGTAGACAAAATTCCATGATTTATTTCAGGAAATATATATCTATGTTATTATTTTTAATGATCGCATTGTTTTATTTTGTATGAATTCACATGGAAGTAGTTAATTCATACTCCACTGAAAGATATTTGTAAAATAAAGTTCAAAGAAGTAACTGCTTAGGTTATGCAGCTGGTGAACATTGAAAGAGAAAAATAAATTTAGGTCTCCCGGCTTTTGAAACCCATCTGCCCTGACTACAGAACACTGCTTTGCTTTCCTTACATAGCATTTGCAATTATTTGAATACATGTCATTGACCTCAAGAAATCATTTTAGGTTCTAAAAACAAGGTTAATGTTGTGGGTTCAATAGCATATTCATTTTTGCTTTCTCACTCATTTAAAACAAGATTCTAGCCAATATATTTGTAGCTCCCTGTGCCTAGAACATAAAGACACTAAATAAAGACCTCTTGTTTTACACAATTTTGAAAGTTAACATGGAAAATTCCATCCAAAAAATGCCCTCAGCTGCATTAGTAGAAGCATTAGCCTTAGGCTTAGTTTGCACTGAACTAAAATGAGCAGTTAGAACAACAAAACAATGCTCACCAGTTGCCTGGCATTGTGCAAACTCAGTCATAAAGTGCATGTTATGATGTAACACCCACTGGGGCTAATTGTTCCCTTTTATCTATAGAAGAGTACAAGCTGTGCAACCTTTGGAAGTATTGACTACTCAGAAAGCCTTCCATTCCTCTCTCCTCCCACTCTCTGCCCACAATAGGAATTCTCCCTTCAAGCTTCCATTTTGGAAGGAGAGAGAATAGAATCTTTGGTAATTGATAGTCTCTCTTCTGGCATGCAGTGGGGCAAAAGCCTCCAACTGTAACTCTTCTATTCACGCATATTTAATAGATTCTCACTGTGTCTTATGGACGGTGGAGCCAACTTTGACCCCTGGCAACCCTACGAATGAGTGATGTGCACCATGTCTTGTGCTCAGCTCCTGTAGACTCATGCCTATGGCTTCTCTTATGGAGTCAATCTATCTCATATTTGGTCATCCTCTTTTCCAGCTGCCTTCTATTTTTTCTCAGCATTGCTGGGATCCCCACTATCTGTGAGATAAAAGCTTAAACATGGTGCTGGGCCCTCAAAGATACAACCCCCTTGCTTGTTTTCATCACTGCTCCTCTATGACTGTTTATTCTCTTATACCAAGCCTGTCTGCTCACTGTTTCCCAGAAGCTAATCCTACCACCGTGCCTTTCTACAGTACATTACTACATCTTCCCAAAATGCCTTCACATCTCTTCTGCCTATGTGAATCAATCCTTTTACTCAGTCAAGTTTATGTACCACCTGCTTTCTAATGAGTTCCAAATGAACTTTTTTGTCGATGTCTCATGTATTTATTAGTAGTATTTATTTGCTCTGAAATACATCTTTCTATGGTCGATTTTATTTTTTGACTATGTGTTCATTTTCTCTGCCAGTAAATAAATTGTCTTTTACTCGGTCTCTAGTCGCTTAAATACTGACATATCTATTTTTATTAGGTGTTCAAATATTGTGATTGAGTAATTTTTTGGGCCAGAGAGCTTAAGCCTCTAATGAGATAACCTTTCACACTGCAGTGAATTAAAAAGAGACTTTTTTTTTTTTTTTTTTTGGTAAATAGGCACAGAGAGAATCATCTTTAGTTTAAAATCTTCTTTATATTAGATCTATGTCAGCTCATCTGAAACTACTGAACACCGGTTAGCACCTATTAATGCAGATTGTACCTGTAACGCTCATAAAGTGTCTCAGGTAAGAAGTAGTTTCAATATATTTGGTAACAACAGAAGATATAAATCTCTCAAAAGATCATGCAGGGCCTTTTTTACCAAAGAAGACTGGGGGAGAAACTAGACTGCTTAATATGAAAGTAAAATGTTGAACTTTTAAACAGTCATGCTGGTTTAATACCAGAAATATTTAAAGAGGCCTTTAGTTATTTTGCTGTTCTCATATTGTAGGCAAATAGTCATAGATCTTCTTCCGTGCTGCTTTAGGGTCTTCTAAGTCAATCTCAATAGGTAAATATCAATTGTTCAGCTATAAAAGTCCATAAAAACCAGAGTTCCAGAAAGAGCAGTATGTTTTGCATATAGTAATGTGTTTGTAAGTGTTTTATAAGCCCTGTGCAACAAAAATGGAAGTGTGAATACTAGCAATGTGATATTTCAGTTACTCTCTGGGGCACTTAATAATATTAGCAATATGTTTCAATCAAGCTCACACTACATTTATTAAGGAGCTTTATGTGGTTTTCTTTTTCAGTTTGAAGCTAATACATTGCTAAAAAAAAATCTTCCAAGTAAATGTGTGGCATCAGTTCTTGTATAACAGCTGATGTTTATAACAGCACAACATGAGACATTATCCAGAATGACTTGAAGCCAAACCATGAATTTAGAGGGCTACACGAATTCCCATTTTCGATTTCCAGCAACCCACACAATTCTATAAGATATAAACTAGAGCAACTGAACAGCATAAGCATAGCCTCAAATCTATTTATCTTGTTAATTACACCTCAAGGACAATCCACTAACTAAGTCCTGAGAGGTGAAAAACTAAGTTTAAATCAACCCAATTTTAATGACACCCAGGATATTATTTCTAACCCAAGTGGACAGACCCTTTATACTTTTGCAAAAGGAAGGAACATTTAATCTGTTTTTTTTTTCCCCCAACAATAGACTACCAACCTAGAGTTTATATAACTAAGAGATATTCAGTAATCTAAGAAACAACACATTTGTAGTGTTTATTTTACATCATGCTTTTTAGATAGTTCCAGATTTGGTCATTCTATGCACATATCATTCCTTTTGTACAAAGACTGAAATAACCAACAAGGAAGACTATTTATCCAGATCCTCTTAAATTCCTTTTGTCTTTCTGTAAGCCTTTCCTTGAGCTTTTGTTAATGGTCTATTCTTGTGACTCTTTTCCTGTAAATTGTCCTTGGGCTACTAGGACCAGCCACTTTGCCCTGCAGGCATAGCGAGTGAGTCTTTTTGGTGCAGACTTTAGCCAATGATACAAAGATTGAGAGTTTAGGTCTCTGGCCTCAGGGCATGGCAACTCCTGCACAAATCTTGAACTCCAGAATTTTCAAGGAAATCAGCCAAAATGCCTTTCATGATGCTTTGCCACAAATAATGGCCTTGTTTGTTTTTTTATTGGTCCTTATCCTTTTTCTCCTTTCACTAGTTTATCTTGGGGGCGGTTCTTCCTAATAAATCACTAGAATACAAATTCTCACTTTGAGTTTTGTCTCTGGGGAAGTTGAATTAAAACAGCTTGTTTTACACATAGATGTTGGCTTATGAAGTACAATTCTTCATCTACAGCAAAGATTAATGCAAAAATAATTTATATTATTAGTGACTCCTTCTTTGTAATAATAATTTTTGTTCGAGTTCCTTTTAGAGAGAGAGCATGAGTTCGAAGTCAATCTGGGCTGCTCACTAGCTGCTCAATACTAGAAAAGTTAATTAATCCTTGTTTCTTCAACTTCATTGGAATAAATCCCTAGAGGGATGTATTGAACATTAAATGAATATGTCTAGCCTACTGCTTTTTTTCATAGAATTTTTCATTATGAAAAAGTTCTCTTTGTCCTAACCACCCCTCTACTTTCAGAAAATGTTTACTCTAACAAAAGTGTGATATATTCAGCTCAACAGTAGTGGGACAATAAGTTGATTCCATGCAGATTGTATCATGTCATCCTGACTACTGATCTTTCAAGGAAAGATAAAGAGGATGTTAAGAGAGTAGGAGGAGACAGAAAGTCATAGAGTTTAGAGGCATTAAGATTCTGAACATGTCATGATGGACAATATATCCTTCCTCTAATACAGAAAGCCAACACTATCACCAAATTTAACTGGAAATGTCATTATAAAAGCAAAGTTTTAAAAATTCCAGATATTTGGGGAGTGGGGGTAATACAGTTTAAAAAATTTACCGAGGAAATCAAGTTACTTGATATTTTATTTATTATAAAGATAGTCAAACTGCTTAGTGAGTTTGTCCATAAGGTAGGAACATTATTTTGAGGTAGGAGCAGGTTACTTTATAGTTACAATATAGTTAAATGCTAGAGAATCTGAATTCAGCTCTATGTCCATAAGCAGGTCTGAATGATCTAAAGACAACCTCATTTTTATTGATTAAAAAAAATGTATGCAACCTAACTGGGGGAAATAAATTTTGAGAAAGGTATTTCTTGGTATTTTGAAAAAGTTATTACTAAATTTTAAGAGAGAAATCTAAAGTAAGTATCTTATTACTCCCTCACTTTCACTGGAAATTATCAACTATGTGTGTAAGTTTTTTAACTGCTGCACCCATTTCACAACTGGACTAAAGATGAAGCTCTAAAGGAAGAATGCAAAACCCAAAGAATGACAGAGAGATAGAATAACTCAACTCCAAAGAGAGTCATTTCTCTGAACTATTCGTGTAAGATAATAAATTTCCATATTTTTTAAAGTCAACTTGAATGAGTCTATTAGTTTCTTAGGGCTTTGGTAACAAATTACCACCAACTTGGTGAACTGAAATGCAGAAATGTATTATCTCATAGTTCTGAAGGCCAGATGTCTGAAATCAAAGTATTGGCAAAGCTGGTTTTTTGGAAGGCTGTGAAGGAGAATCTATTTCATGCCTATTATCTCCCAGCTCCCGGTGGCTTCCGGCAATTCTTGGCATTCATTGGTGTGTAGATATATCATTCCGATCTCTAACTCAGTCTTCCGATGGCTTTTCTTTGTGTATCTCCATTTTTCAAATCTCCCTCTCTCCTCTCCCTTATAAAGACAACAGTGTTTGGATTTAAGGCCCAGCCTAAATACAGAATAATCTCATCTCGAGATCCTTTACTTAAATCTGCAAAAAATATTATTTCTAAATAAGGTCATGTTCACAGGAGCCAGGGATTAAGACTAGAACATATCATTTTTGGAAAGACACAATTTAATACACTACAGTTGAACTTTTGCCTCTCGCAGATAACAACTGTTCTTACTGATACAAACTCCAATTTAACTGAAATAAATAATTTCCTTATTCCGGGGCATAATTCTTGGATCCTGCCTCTATAAGATTATTGAGCTCTACAATTTAAACTTTTAAAGCACTTTCAAGGTCATCTCATCTAATGTTTTCCTTGAAATAAATCTTCTTTAGGGAGTTCCTTAACAATGGCTGTCTGATACTGTTTTTAATTACTCTCAAATGTATATATTCTTCATGACGTCTATATCATCACATCCAGAAAGTTCTGACCTCTTGAAATTTTCTATGACCAAAAAGCACACATCTTGCTTTTGAAGATCGCAAATTGTCTAACTTCCATATATAAAAGAGGATTTGGGGTTCCTAATGAAGCCATAAAAAAGTATACAGTGTTATCTCTAAAAAAGTAAGCTAGAGTAACAGATGGAAGAGCGAAATGTCTGCTTCAGGGAAATAGCGGAATTCTGCATGGTTTACTCTATGTGAGTTTACTATTAAGACTTGATATATATATGTATAACATTTACTACTACTATACATAGAGGTAGGTTAAAATAAAGTTTGTAGACTTTAAGTAGAAAATACAACTTAAATGCTCATTTTCTCTGGCGTATAATGAAATGAGAGAGAGACAGAACATACAGAAATAAGATAAGATAAATCTCACAGATTTGAAATTATGTTTCTGATTTTAGGATGTTTTACATGTTTATTCAGTAAACACTCAACAATATTTGTTTGTAGTTTTTGCCATTTTCCTTCAAAATTATCAGAAAATTTGTGATGTCCTTAAAAGAGATGCAATCACATTTTTCAAAAACAATACTATATGGTTAAGCTTCTAAAGCACTTTTAAAAGTACTATTGGGTCAGCTAGATACACAGATTAGGAGTTTTAATGTGAACTATGTGAACTGAATTTTAGGATAGAATACCATAATTCTATGACTCTGGAGATACAGACATGAATAAAACTCCTGCCAAACAATAGTCGACTTGAACATTCAGCTGGATGTTGTCCTCAATGCTGAAATCATCTCCAAACAATGAGAAGTAGTATAAATAAAATAAATTTCAACAAATATGTTAAGAAAATTCAATATAGTGTACTCTTCAGAGAGAATTTAAATTAAAATCCTGCCTTTACCTTTTCCAAGTCGATTACTAATTTGATTATTTTTTTCTATTAGAAAATGAAAGTCAAGATTCATTAAAACAAACAAACAAACAAACTAACAAACATCAAACTCTCCACTACACTCCTATTAGGATGGCCAAAATCTAAAACACTGACAACTCCAAATGTTGGTGAGAATGTGGAGTGACAGGAATTCCCTGCTGGTAGGAATGCAAACTAGTACAGTTACTATAGAAGACAGTTTGGCAGTTTCTTACAAAACTAAATATACTCTTACCATATAATTCAGCAATCACACTCCTAGATATTTACCCAAATGAGCTGAAAACACATGCACATGCAAAAATCTGCATACAGATGTTTATAATGGCTCTACGAATAATTGCCAAAACTAGGAAACAACCACGATTTTTTTGTAGGTAAATGGATAAACTGTGGTATATAGGCAATGGACTATTGTCCAGCACTGCAAAATAAATTATCTATCAAGCCATAAAAATACATCAGGAACTTTAAAAGTATATCACTAAGTGGAAGAAGCCAATTTGAAAAGACTACATATTGTATGATTCAATTGTATGACATTCTGGAAAAAAACAGAACTATGGAGACAGTAAAAAATAATCAGCGGTTGCCAAAGTTTAAGAATGAGGGAAGGATGAATAGATGGAACACAGAAAATATTCAAGGTAATGAAAATACTATGTACGATAAATACATGTCAAACATTTGTCAAAACCCACTGGATACATAACAAACACCAAGGTGAACTCTAATGTAAATGATGAAATTCGAGTGATAATGGTGCATCAATGCAGATTTGTCAAGTGAAACAAATGTAACACTCTAGTTCAATATATTGATAGTGCAAGAAGCTATATGTTACAGGGGGACAAGGAACATACAAAAGTTCTCTATGGTTTCCGCCCAATTTGTTGTGAACCTAAAGAGCTGCTCTAAGAATAACATTTAGTAAAAAGAAAACACTGCAATCTATAAATAAACTTCAAAAAGTTTCATAGATAGTTCACAAATCATTTTGAACACATTTTGCTATAATTCTTTCCAGCCTATTTTTTATTCGTATAGCATGCTTCTTATTTAAAATAATATATAATACTACTATTAAATAATATTAAATATTAAATGATAATACTATTCAACTGTTAATTCTATAGGTATTTATTTTGTACCTATTATGGCCTATACACATTTATAAACAATCAGAATACAATTATAAATTTGGAGATGAAGTTTTTTGTTTTCCATGAAAGTTGAATTCTAATAGAAAGAAAAGATAATATCCCCAAATACAATTCTATAAATAATATATTTTAATTTTCGGATCAGTGTTGTGAAAAAAAATAGTGGTAATGAGTATAAGGATGAATACAAACTCGAAATAAGAGGCACAGTTCTTCCTGTTGAAAATAAGGAAGGAAAGAGATACCTCCCCACCATTTCCTTTTTTTTCACTTTAGAAACTGGTAATTTACTTTACAAAACTAGAAATTGTCCGTTCTTTTCTACCTCTTTGAAATATATGCAAATATTTTAAAATGCTAAATAAGTCTCTTGACAGCATTAAGATCCAGGTAGTCTTTCTCAAAGACTTGAGAGTAATCATCAAAAAATATAATGCCCCTATTTCTTGGTTTCTGTAGGCAAGTAGATGCCGAACTTTAGTGGGCACCATGCTTAAAGTTGCAAAACTACCTCTATCATAAAGATATTAGAGGTTTGTTTTTCCTTTGGATAAAGCTAATTAGCTAACACAGATGGTCTTCTCAATTACTCAGTGAAGATAAACTATATGTGACAAATGGTGTTGTCAAGTCCTCTTACTTGAGAACTGGTTATTGTCTATCTTGAGAATACATTTGTAATGGGTTGATCTGTTTGTCACATAAAAGGATGGGCATACATCCTGTCTTTAAAATCTCGTAGGGAATTGCTTATGATGTGCATCAGATTCTGGCTTAAAGTCTATTTAGCAATACAATTGTGTTCTTTCTCTTCTACCTTTGTAGAAGGATTTTCTGGGTTGGGAGAATATTTTGTCTTTATTTACATTTCTCCAACATGAGATAGAAGATTATGTAACAAACAGGATGTTTGCGGGGATGTAAATTTAGAGAGAATGGTCAACAAAATTCTCTCTAGGAACATAATATTTGAGCAGAGATCTGAATGTTAGGAAGGAGCCAGCCACATAAAATTTCTATGGAGAAGAGTCCAAGCAGTGCAAATAGGAAGCATAATAGCTTTGAGACAGAGATGAGCCTGGCTTATTTTAATAACAGAAAATAGGCCAGTGAATGAATGTAAGCCTTAGAGGATGATAGAAAAGGTGATGGCAGATAAGGTCAGAAAGATAAAATGTGATCAGGTCATGTCGGGCTTGCAGTCATTAAAGAAAATTTAAAAAATTTTTAAGTGAAATTGTGTTTTATAATCTGGCTCATGTGCTTAAAAATATTACTATGTCTGTTTGTAGGGGCTATGAAGGGAAAAGAACTGTAGCAAGAAGCCAATTAAAACTCTATTATAGTTGTTCAGGCAAGAAATAGGAATAGAGTAACAGTGGTGGATGTGTGGAGAGGTGGTTGAATTCAGAATAAATTTGGGAAGTAGACACTCTATTTGGAAATGAGGAGTTAGTAAAAGAGAAATGAAGACTAACTCCTAGGTGTCTGGGCTCTGTGACTGGATGAATGATTATATCTTTAAGGGCTCTGTAGACTGCATTAGACCACCACAGACTAAGGAAGGCAAGGGGAAAAATTCTATTCCAGTCATATAGTCTTTGAGACACCCATCAGGTATGCAAATATAGATATCAAGTTAACAGCCAGAGATATGAATCTGGAGCTCAGAAATAAATTTTGAGAAATCAATAGTTTAGGCTATATTTTAAGCCATAGGTCTGAATAATGTCATCTAGAATGGAGCAGAGTTAGCAAAAAAAAAAAAAAAAAAAAAAAAAAGAGTCAGATGCAAATTGTGCCCTGAGGCTGACAAACATTTAGAGTGCTGAAAAAGAGGAAGAAGCCAGGGAAGAATGAAGAAAAGTCATTAATAAAGTAGAAAGTAAGACAAGACTGTGATGTTTCTCATATAAAATAAAAAAAATTTGGTTTGAAAGAAAATTGTCAATGCTATCAGACATTTATGAGTTCAAGTGTGATAAGAATGGATACTTAATATTTCCTGTATTTGGAAAGCTAATCATTGGTGAGTTTGATGAGATAAATTTCAGTGGAAAATGGGGAAGAAAATGTAAGTTTAGGAAAATAAACAAGTGAGGTAAAGGAAGCAACGCAGGCAACTCTTCTGGCAGTTGGTAGGAAACCTGACTACAAAAGAGCAGAGAGTTTTTTGCTACTTTGTTTTTTACTATGGATAATTGTAGGATAATAGATATTACCCAGCAGAGAGGTGAAATTGCTCACAAAAAAAAAAGCAAAAGAGTTTAATAAGCAAAATCCTTGAGTAGCTAAAGCAGAGAGAATGCAACACACGATAAGAAACTGGTTCTAGCTACAATAAAGGCTGTTTCATCATTATAACAGGAAAAGGTATATGGGAACAATTTTTAGTAAATTTCTTTATTCATGTGATTCATATAATTTCCCTTTTATCAATGGAATATAAATATGTAGGCCAGCTTTAAAGTAAAAGAGCAGGTATAAACAGTTGTCTCAGGATAAAAATGTGATTTTCTTTTTTTTTTTTTGGTGGGAACTGTAGTAGGATTTCTGGGTAATACAAATAAACAACTTTACAATAGATTTTATATCTTAATTTTCTACTAATGCTTTATCACAGGCAACTTTCTTGCTTTAACATAAAATTCACAGTTTAATTTTTAAATGCAAAATTTCATCAACAATTATTCTGTTATTTACAATGATTTATAGAATTTGGAAATATTTTACCAATTATTTTACTATTTATTATAAGTAGCTGTAGTTTATGAATGTTATTGGAAATAATTTTTCCTTCTGCATGTCATATTATTACTTCTTTATATTTGGTTTCTCACTGTGGTACTAATTGGATCAAAGTGTATGAACATTTAATGGCCACTGATAACTTTGCCAAAATGAGCTCTAGATGGTTTATATCAATTTACACTGTTACTATAAATGTATGAGATTGTCTATTTTACTTCATCCTTGCCAGACTTATTTAGTAATGTGTTGTTTGACAATTTGTTAAATGACATGTGGTATCTTAGTTTGTACTTTCCCAGGAGCAGATCTGAGGCCAGGATTTTAGTGCAGATAGTTATTCTGGGATGTGATTGCAAGAAGCATCACTAGTGAGATGGAGATATGAGACAAGAAGTAAAGGGAGCCAAACAAGGATGCCTTATTCAGTCAGTTACTCTGAAGGGTAACTGGAGCTTAAGCCCACAGGGAAAACTCTGGGAGCCAGTGTCAACAGCAAACCTTAGGGTTATCACAACAAAGCTGGGAGGCAATTGGATATTTACACACAAACTCCTGCTAACCACTGGCTGAGGATATTTCTGGTGCCTTAAATCAATCGAACTTCTGATGGGCTACATGGGCATGAGAGCCCATGGAAGAGTCACCAGGAGAAGGAAAATAGAGAGAAGCAGCTAGAAATTGTCTGGTGATTGAGTGCAAGCCCTGAAAGCAGTGACAGCACACGGTATCTTGTTTTTACTGCTTTTTTGATATAACAGCAACTGACGGAGGAGGAGGAGGAGGAGGAGGAAGAGAAAATCAGCAGAATTTGTTTAGCAATTATGTGCTCTGCTCACCCTGCACACAAGTCCTTTCCTCTTCATTTTATCTCAGATTCCAAGAACTTGGCTATTTTGCTGATTTTGTTGTTGACAATATAGATGGCATTTTCAGAGACTTTTTTATTTCTAATTCTGTAAATAAAAATAAAAACACAAAAACCTCACCACCATCCTTGATAAATGTACTCTTGTATTATTTTCCTATTGCTTTCTTGAATTCTACATTTAATTAATTTTTCAATACTCTAGAGCTTTTCTTTAACAGTTTATTCATGAAGCATATCTAGGTGAAATACTTGCTGAGGCTTCATATATGAAAAATTATTTCTATTATTTTCCAGCATAATATACTTGTTTGCATATAAAGATCTTGGTACATAGTAGGCCTACTCAAATGCTCTCTTAACTTTTGTTATTGGATTTTAAAAATATAATGACATAAAGCCAAAATGATTATTGTGTGTGTTTCTAGGAATTTCCTTTTCCTCCACTGGAAATTTTTGGTATTTTTTTTCTTCATCACCGAAATATAAATCTGTTTTTTTTATTTTCTTTTGGTCAGACATCATGTGTGTAAGTTGGAATTCTAATAGCAGTTCCCCCAAAATATTGTCTTTTAAAATAATTTCCAACCACATCTAACTTTTCCCAGTGTTTTAGGAAATTTTCTTTTAATTGTTTCTCATTGTTGTAGGATTATAGTTCAGGTTTCTCCTCTAAAATACAAATTTAACCTACTCAAGTACTCTGCTTGTATGTATGCTTCCATAACTCCCATGTCCTCTCGTATCTTCTGCTTTACAAATATAATGAACATGCCTCTTATTACAAGACCTGAACTAAGAATTATATGGGTAAATTTTTGGTTAACTTTAATTCCAGGTGCTTTCCCCACAGATAAGTTTTTTTCCTTTCATAATTTGTTCAAATTGATATTCAAAAAGACATTGCCCTAAGATGGGATGATGGAAATCATATATACACATACACACACACTTTATTCCTTTAGAGCAGTTTGAGGGATATGCCTTAATTTTGTATTTAGCAACCACATTTTAAAATTTTAAGCCTGCCATATGCTGAGAGAAGCTCTCAAAGTAATATATCCTAATGTTCTGCAATCACGTGATTCCTATGCCTTTGGCTTTTTTAGGTTTCAACAAGGCCTTAAGATAAACACACACTACTCTCACCCTGTTCCTCCCACTTGGTAAACATGTAAACAGAAAAAAAAATGACTGACAATAGCAGTAAACTTAGTATAACAATATGTACTCGGTTGTATATGGGTCATCTTGGAAACTGAGGATTCTTAATATGAACACAATTCAGAGGGATTGCTTTATGCTACTTCTTGTTTACACAGAAAAAGGACAAAGGCCATTTTAAAAAAGTTTTAAATCAAATTAAAATTACTATATGAATTTTGTCTTTCTCTTAACTGTATATATACAAATTCCCTCAATGACCATATGTCTAATACCCAAACCTATGTCAAAATATATCAATAATTTAATAGAAAAACTAGAAATAAGTGTATCTTATCTTAAGAACTTTATGAAAATCTGTACTTTTAGAGAGATGACATTACTGCACTTCATAAACAAATTCTTGACCAGAAACTAGAAGTATAGGGAAAGGAGGGGGCAAGAGGATGTAATGCATACTCGTAAAAAAGGCAATGATAATTTTTTGTACTGTGACCTACTCAGTTATATCAAGTAAGAGGAGCCAGACTTGGCCCTAATTAATGGAAATCCAGCCAACAGAACCAACATCAATATCTCCTACCAAAGTGTGTGTCCTTAGCTACAGTCACTGGTTACCAGGAATCTCTGCTGGAAATGGGATAGAAAAATATAAGTGAGGTAAACTCTTTGAGAATGAGAACGTCTCAATAATCAGGTCCGGAGCAAAGGTCAAAGCTGCCATGTCATCAAGTGTCATTTGAAGGAACATCTAAGATGCTGGTCTTTCACCACAGTACCAATGGATGAGTCAATAAATCATTCTTCATGTAAGTTAAGTTTTGTGCTAGAGACAGAATCGAGATAAATTGCTCCCTGATTGGGAAGTGGGTGAAAAGTAAACAACTCGTAAATGTTTTCAAAGGTTAATGGAATATATGTTATCTCTGAAAAATAACCTTATAAGGACATCCTTATCCTTATTTTATATCTTTATATTAAAATGTCCTTATATCCTTATAAACTGTTAATGGCTGATTAAGTTATATTGAGACAAGTAGAACCATTAAGGGTACAGAAAAATCAGCCCTCATGAATAAGTAAAACAAGTCATTTCCTACCCTTGATGATTTCAAAGTTTATAGAAATCTCAACAAACCTTCATATTACCTTCCAGGTTTCATTCATATATTTATTTGACACAAATTTATATTTTTTTCTTGTCAAACTGCAGATCCCTGGAGTAGGTGGTGAAGACAGCATTTTGTAGATGATAATTTAGAGGGGGCAGGTGGGATTTGAAATTCTTGTCAGTCACACAACCATAGAAGTGTCGAAGTGTTTTTTTTGTTTGTTGAATGTATGTATGCATGCATGTGTGGGGGTGTGTGTGCGCACGCGCGCGCATGTGCATGCATGTTTGTTTTGTCTTAGCACAGTGCTTGGAAATATAACAGATCTTCAAGGTATATTTACAGAACTTTTACTCAATGTACATATAAAATCAGAAATCAGAAAGAGTAAGAAAGTACCAAATGACTGTATTCCTAAGTAGTTGGTTGAATTTCACTGAATCAGTGATACACATAAGAATAAGAGGGCTAAGTGCTAAATGCAAGATCTGACTTCTTTGCAATATGATTGGGACCAGAAAACATTAAGTACTAGGCCCTTTTGAAACATTGTATATGGCCCTCTCATCTCACTGCCTCTAGAAATACTCTCCCTGTCTTTGAGACATACAAGCTCATCCTTTTGACTTTCAAACCGGAATAGTTCCTTAGGTTGTCTATACATGGGTAAAACAAGAATCAAGCTAAAACACAATCTTTTTTTTTTCTAGCAATAAGTTAACTCAGACTAAATTTAAAAATAAAATTTCATTTTGTTCATTCCCCAGCACTTTATAGTCTGAGAAATGTTATTGGTATCATCAGTAAATGAGTCATTTCAGGAGAGGCCAGTGTCTGGTACTGGAAGTCTCCCTGTCCCCTGCTCAGATAATGAAATCCTCTAAAAAGCTGTGATGTATTCTGTCTATGAAATGTTTTCCATTATTTCATAAAATTCAGGATATGATTCAAAGCAACAGGGAGAGTTCAATTCGGGATAATCTTAATGTTATAAAGCCTGTGATGACCGATTAGGTAGTATGAACTTTATTGATGCAACTTTTGAAATATCCTTCAGAATTCTTCCTATTGATTAATGCTCTGTATAAAAGAATGAAAATAAAAAATACATCTGATTTTCTAACTCAGAAAAGGAATAAACCGATAAGTTAAAAAATTAGTGTTGGAGTGAGGAAAAAGCATAACTAACACCAATATCAGAAAATGGAATAAGAGCATTCCATTTATTGTCTGACTAGTCATGACAAAAAAAAAAAAAAAAAAAAATGCCTGTCAAATGTCCCCTATTGGACAAAATGACCCCCATTTGGGAACCACTGTCCTAGAGGATGCTGGTCTTCAGGGATGAGATTTTTAGAGGGTTCTGCTTGGGCTCTCCATTAAATACACATCTCTCCAAAGAGTGAAGAGTATGCCGGGCCAAGATATGGACATATTCTGAGCCTATGCTCCCCTTTCTTGACCAACCTCCAGACAACTAGGATCTGGGAATTTTCTGCTAAAATGACCCAGGCCTGCTTCTAAGATTTTTTTAGGGCATTTTACTATCACTCTTCACTGGATCTATTTTCACAAAAACTCACTGTGTCATCGATACATATGTAGCCCCAGGCCCTTGGGAAGAGTGGCCAGAAGGAGATACTGTGAGGAGGTGTGGACTGATTTTGGGCATGAGTATGGGGATGTCCACATGATGTAGTTTTGTCACAGAACAGGAAGCAATGAAAAGAAGAAAAGGGTGTCGGGGAGTTGCAGGATGAAGGCTGAAGATGTACTTCCTTCTTACTGCCATGTTTGGGCATAGAAACTTTTCAAAGTCTGAATATTCTAAGTTCAAGCTTGGCTTTCTAGTTCATTGTGAAGGTATTCTTATCAAAATAAGAGAATGAAACATACCTCCTTTAATGATTTCTTTGTTGTTGATTTATAACTTTAAAATATATCATATATGAGCCCCATATAGCTTGTTGCCTTGGACCTCACAAATACCAGGAGTGGTCTAGTTGAAGAATTTGGGATTGTTCGACACTGAAATAAGGTCCTGATTAGTGGTAAAATCAGAGAGTACCTTACTAAAAGAGAATGTTAGTTTGATTAATATGGAAAATATATTGGGAATCATAGAACAACACAAAAATTAAAGGTTAATGTGGAACACTCTTCCTGAGTCTGACTCAAAGGCCTTTTTCTTTGTGCTATGCTATTAGCAGCTTGTTCTGCAAAGTGTCAGTAAACATTTTAGCCTTTGCAAGTTAAATGGCTCTGTTGCAACTACTCAGCTTTGCTGTAGTTTGAAAGCAGCCATAGATAATATGTGAAATAACAGTGTAGCTGTCTTTTAATCAAACTTTCTTTACCCCCCCCCAAAAAAAAAACACAAAAACTGACCATATTTTACTAATCCCCGTATCGTATCCTTCCTTAATACAAAAGGTCTTTCGAGCCACATACTATATGTGGGGCATAATATTTAGTGTCAGCAGACAACTTCTCAAGGTATGTTAAAATCAAACCATATATTATGTGGAAGATACAAATAAAAAGACAAGAAGAGTTTTTTAAAACATATTTTATCTTCATTTTGTTAATCTGTCTTTAGACTACTGACTATAATAGTATTCTTCTTTCACTTAGATATGCTTATCTATCTGTAATGCTATGTGGAGGTGCTCTGTAACATGAGACTTATGAAGACACACATACAAACATAACCAAACAAATAATCAAAACTGATTGAATGCATACTCTCAAACTAAAATCATATATAATGACTATTTGATTACCTTAAATATGGTATAAATGAATTAAATATCAATAAATGAATAAATTGAACATCAGTGTTCTTTATAATTGGTGCAAATCTTTAAAGTGATGACAAAGTAGTGGCTTATATTTCCTTTTGTCTTGTATGAATTATTTATTCATTTGTTTGGTCAAGTCTCTGTATTGTACTCTTCTTAGTTCACATCATCTTTGCTGGGATACTACTTCTTTTTATTGCAGTTCTTTGGTTTTATTTTCTTGTATAAAGAAAAGGATAGGCATAAATGTTTTTACATAGTCCTCTTGAAGATAGATATCTTTTAAAATAACTTACCAAATGGCCTAATTCACATCTTTCGATGATCAGTATCCATCAATGTCACTGTCAGCCTTGATTAATTGGTTGAAAATTTCAGAGCAGAACAAAGAACTTTTATAAATACCTTCCCAATCCTTGAGAATCATAATCATCACAGAAATACTTTATCCTTTTATCGTAAATTTCTGGGAAGTAGTCATGTTTGTTCATTGCTAACAGGGCAAGGAGCAACATCATGGAGGGTTAATCCATGTAAACTGGCTTCCGCCCATAAAGAAAGTTTCTGAAAATCATGATATAAGTCAGGGAAAAAAAAAAATAACAAGAAGGAAAATGACATAGACCATTCTGCTGCAATCATGATCATGTGAAACACATGACCTTTGTCCTCGGGATTCCAGAGGAGTTTCTGTACTACATCTGTGCCAAAACTGCCAATGTGTAAAAGTGATGAGCAAGTCGGCATGCTCAATGCACTTACTCCACACCAGATAACCACCAGCAGTCTGGTCCAAAAGACTCATTTGCCATAAATCTGCGGCTGCATTTGATAGGAAAAAATGATCTGAATGAACATGTATAATGAGCCCATACCAAAGGTGAGCACAACTCCATACACATGTACAATAAAAAAAGGTTATTTTCTGGAAGTTTGCCACCATAGAAAGTCCTGAACGACTCAGTAATCCAAGTACAAAGCCGACCTTGTTTAGTCTGATGATACAACTCCCTTTAAGATTCAGAACTTGAACCTGATTACAATGATCATAAATGGTAGTAATGCATAAAACTGTGGAGCAATTTGATATTGGCCCAAACAAGTATTTTTCTGGAGCTACTGTACCACTGTCACTGATATAAATCAAAGCAGATTCAACATGGTCGAGGGTTATGGAGAGATTGTATGAAAATATGAAAGCAGCGGGGTCCAAATTACATGGGCTGAAGGAAGGAAACTGAGGCCTTGTTGAAACCACCATATCTCAAGCAAGTCTTTGCTACTTGCTCATTTGTTTTTTTTCTTCCTCACTAAACTTTAAGGTCTGTGAGAACGGGACTCAACTGTTTTCTTCACCATTAAATTTCCAGCTCCTGTTTTAGAGTTCATAAAGCATCAATATTCAAATCTACCCAAACCTTCAGCTTTTGTAAATCCTATCTTCTCTGCTTTCTTTGAAGATCTATGAATCAGTATTGCAGCTACAAGTTTTAAATTTCACAAATATTTAAAAGGTACTGGTAACAAGATGAATTCTTTATGTTGTCTCCTGAAAGTGGTGACTGCTTTCTTGGATGAACCTGCCAGGTGCTGGATATGCCAGGAGCCTGCAGGAAGGACGAGATGGGGTGGGGTCCTCAGGCTGGAGAGGGGGGTGAGGCATTTACCTTTGGGATGCGACTTTCTAATACTAAATTACTCCCTAAATTTTTTTTTTAAATTTACGTCTACAGCACCTGGTCTTCCTAGGTGGTCTCCCATCCAAGAATTAACCAGGCCTGACCCTGCTAAGCTTCTGAGACCTGACATCAGGCTTGTTCAGGGTAACATGGCCATAGACTATGGACTGTGGCTCCACTGAGGCACAAACCCAGGACTTTCTGCATGTAAAGCAGATGTGCTAACCGCTACACTATGGAACAACATCCTATTCATTACTTCTTGAAGAGTGTTTTCAACCTTTGTTCACATAACGTTTTTAAGGTTCATTCAAGTATTGACCCTTTATCAACAACATTTTTAAAGCTATTGAGTCCTTTTATTATTTTTTGACAAATTCTTATCATCAATAATTAGTTAATAAATGATATCTTCCATGTTTATTTAGTATATTTGCTCTCTCTTTAGCTGAACTCTACGTGCTCTGTGGGATTAATTTTCTGCTTTTTTTGTGCCTGACTTATGACTGTTCTATAGCTAAGTAGGTAGGAGATTGGTACTATGATATCCTCTGTTGAAAAAGAGTAACTGCTTAATTGCAGTATGACTGGAAAACTGATTCCTCTTTTAAGAAGAAATATGGAGGAAATTCTACTTCTGATATAAAATTATTGTATATTTTTCTTGGCAGCTGTAGTTCACCATTAGGTGGGCCACCAAGGCTGTTAAACAGTAATATAATTAGAACTATAACTGTCTTTCATTCTATAACCAACTTTAGTTCCTTAACAATTCTTATACAATGACCTAAAGATTTTAATTCATTCACAGTAGAATATGTGTCTAAGAGTGTCTTTTTTAAAAAATAGGCTTTTGTTTTTAGAGTAGTTTTAGGCTCCCAGTAAAATCGAGAAGTATAGAAATGTCCCATATACCCTTTATCCCCACATATGCATAGCCTCTCCCATAATCAATATCCCCCACTAGAGTGATACATTTTTACAAATGATAAAGCAAGTGTCTTTTTGCCATATGACATCAATATGTAAATACACCACCTATCTAGAAAAAAAATGAGGACTATGTTTTCATTCTCTAACTTTCATTTGTAATATGTATCAGGTTCTAATGTGGGGAGGGAGGGAGGCTGATAAAACATTTTCAAGGCAGTGAAAATATTTTCAGGCTGAAATATTCAAAAATATATCTGCAAGGCCAAGAGAAAACATATTACACAGAGTATATACCAAGAAAAGTGCTCCCAAGATAGAGAACCAAGGTTCCTTGCTCATTTCTACCTAAAACAGCTTTAAGGAATTCATTCTTCTTTTTCTGTAGCTAATACATTTGCAAAACTCTTGCAATTATCACACATGAGTAAAGCAGTGAAAATGTGCTATATTTTCTATAGCACTTCTCAGCCTATCCTTGATAATAATAATAGTGATGGACAGGAGTTTTATTTCTGGAAGCACAGTCACCATGTAAAACCAAATTATCAGATTTCAGGGCCAAAAAGAACATTTTGTTGGATGTAATAGTTATAAATCATTCCTCTCTAGAATACTGGAAGTTGTGGCTTTTAGCAAAGAAATATATCAAATGTAGTTTAATATTGATTTTTTTTCCCTTTGGAAATGTATTTCAACCAAGAGGACCCCAAAGCTAAGTAAATCTATATGTAATTTTTATGCAGGCTACAGTTACACTTTCCCCCTTATTTTATTGAGAAATGTTGGGGACATGTCATTCAATTTATTCTCCCAAATCTGACTTGCTATTTATAGAAGTGTATCGTGGGGGACCATAGCCTTGGATTTACTGGGAACATCAGAGTGTATGTGCAAAAAAACAAAACAAAACAAAAACAAACAAACAAAAAAAAAAACAGTGAATGATCCCAAGTGAATGCAGCACTCCACAGCTCCCTCATGAAGTGCTTTCCTGGAAGAAGTGTCTTATATACAGGTTAGCATACTTTGTCACATGTTTCCATCACTCAAGCCATAATTGACTGGACTAGGGTTAACTGCTTGGATAAAAAAGAATCTCTCAATAGTGTGTACAAATATTTTATTAGATTTTGTCTTAAAATACAGAGGAATATTAAATCTGATGATATATAGATGCTAAAGGAAATGGAAGGTATAAATAAGTATAAGCTTTGAAGTAGAATAAACTTTAAATTAACTATTTTCCAAGGAACTATCCATATAATATTCATGAGCAATTTTCATCTTAACACATATATGGGAAATGCTGGGCTAAATTAAGTTGAATAGATTTATTTATTACAAAGTTTTTCAGAATGTTTAAGATACAAATAAGAATTGTGAATCAATATGGCAAGTAATACCCAAAAGTTTGGCTATAGATTTTAGGTTGATTTTTAACTGATCTTATTAACATATCTTAAAACACCAGATTTACATGAATACAGTTTAGAAAATACTGAAATACTGAGAAAAATATGAGAGAGATTGATTTAAAAAACAAAGTCAGAGTCAGTGAATCCGATAATGGTGGTAGAGTAGAGTAGACTAAAAGAGGGAGCAAAAGATCCAGGTTGCAGGGGGTTAACAAGATACTATGGTATTGCCCTGCTTAAAACATTTTTAATGCTACCGAATTGTGCTTCACTTTCATAAAGAGTTGCTGTGAAATTCTAAAACTCTTTTCTATTGCTCTATTATTCTTAGAAGAACACTCATCAATTTTAACTATATTAGACTGATATAAAGCAATTTATCTGGTTCAAAAGTTTCAACTGAGAATAGATCCCTTTTTTCTCTAATTGAGTGATATCTGAATGGAGACCTTCAATACATGCACAGGGTATAAATAAAACAATTACAAACTTGATTATTGCCTTTTGCTTTTCCTTGAGCCATTCATGAAGAAGAGAGAGGCCTCCATACAGGAGTGCCATTGAGGGTTGGAACTTTCTTACCCCTGGTAGAGTAAGCAGGTAGAGAACTGTCAGGCCATGTTCTGGTAGTATTTGCGGCCAGCAAACTGGGGCCTTTCATTAGGCTCAGCCAATGGCAGAGAATTCTAATCATCTAACAATTATCATTTCCTCCTTCTTCCTTCTAAGAGAACTCCCCTTCAGCAGCAGCACCACCACCCTCACACAAAATTATTGGAGGTGGCAACATGCCCAGTTAAAAAGCTCCATTTCTCAGTTTTCTTTGTAAGTGTATGTGGACAGTGAAATATTAATCCAAGTAGAAGAGTAGGGATTATTAGAGAAACTTTTTTGCTCTTCTACTTTTTCTTCTGCTTATTACCTAAAAGGTGGGTGTGATGGCATAAATACCGAGATCAGAGGAGAAAGGCCAAGACTATTATACAAATCACAGATGTAACCTGCTGAAGTAGCTGCTGAATCAAAGCCAGAATCCACCCACCTCTAGATTTCTGATTGAATGAAGAGACTGAACACTTATAAGAAGATTACTCTATTCATATCTTCAGTTTACTCTTAATTGAGTGTTTTGAAAACTCCGCCTATAACTGCCTAACCCAGCTGTTAACTTGTACAGGAAAGGAGAGCTGATCTCACTCATCAGAAAGCAAAGACTGGAGACCTCATGCGGTGCCCCAGACTGCTCCAAAGTTATGGCCATTGGCATTCACGTCCCTGACAATAACTAAATTTAATCTTGTTTCCTAATTAAAGTGTCCACGCATTTAGGAACATGAAACATTTTCAGTTACATAGTGGAAAGACCACTGTGCCGTCAATTCAAAAACAGCCTTTTCACTTGGGTCCTAACTTCTGAATTGAAGTCAATTTCTGTAAACTTGTTTTATATTTAAGGCTTACAGGATCCCACGATTTGAAGATATTTGAAGATATAACTTCATAATGAAAGACGACTTCTTTTTATATAGTAGTTAGCATTTGTTTTCAGGACCCAGGTACAAAAACCAAATAAACAAAAACAAACACATTGTCCCAGAGATTAGAAAGATTCTGAAAGTGTTAAATTTCATTCAACTTAAAAATGCCTAGCTAATACAGAGTAGAACTGCTTTCTTCCTTAAATCACATTTGGGAAACTGTTGATATTAAAATAAATGATGTTCTGGTTTTATTTTCATTTTCTCTCATAAGAGGACCTGATTTGGAGAAAAAGCTACTGTAAGGAGGTATGTTAGTTACACTTGTAATCCAACATGCTTTTGTTCAGAATATATTGGAAAGGAAAAAAGTCTTAGAATAAGGACAAGATATTTAAGAAGATTTGAAAGTAACACAGAAGATGAGAAATTAGATAGACATATTTTAACTCTTAGTTCTATAACACATATCTAAAATCATAAGTAGCTACCTATTGATATAAATATTGATATACTGATATGTATTTATGATCTGTATATTGAATAAACTTGAGTTTTGGAATGCAATACTGAAAATCATTTATTGTTGTTACTTACTGTCACTTTAAAATTTATTCAAAGGGGGAAATTTCCCCTGGGTCACTGGTTGAGAACACTGGCAGATGTCCCTACCTTTTCATGTCACTCATAAATAATAGAAAGCTATGGGTCAATTTAACTAACAAATCCCAGTCTTGATTATAAAAATTAAAGTATGTTACTCATCCCCAGACTTCCTAACTGGGTGGGGCCTTAGGTTACTAATGTCCTTTGCTCCAGACCTCCCTGGTTCAGGGGTCTGGGTAGGGCAGGGGTGGTAAGGAAAGCAGGGACAGCCAGGCAGCACTTCCTTGTCTGACTTGTCATACATTCTTTTGGCTTTGTGCTTAATTAAGGTAGAAACACTCTTACGTGGAAATATTCTTGGTGTCTCTGGAGAATGCCTTGTGGGTTTCTAATTTTGATGCTCAAACTGACTCTACTTCAACAGGCTGCTCCTGTTTCCACCTCAAACTCCGGCTGGTGAACTATCTCTTTAAAAAGCCCCCATATTTTCTAGCAGAAGCCCAATTAGACAAATTTCCTCTAAAATAGAACTATGCAATATGCCTACCACTGGTGCTACATTTGTCCCCAAGATTCATGTTGCTAAACATACTGTTGGAGGGACATACAATTAGTTCTCCTTGAAAAATCCTTCACTCTGTGAAACTTGCTGTCCCAGGGTAATACTATCCTTTTAGAATCCTCATACTAGAGCTTTATGTCCATGAAAATAGAATGTATAAAAAATAGGAACTATGTAAAAGAATAAGAATTATGTAAAAATGTCAACAGTTGGTTAATTGGTCTTGGTTTCGGTTGGTTATGTGGAAGCTTTGTCTTCCTGCATATTTTGAAAATTTTCTACATGAATACAGACAAAGATTCTCCCCTTGACCAAACTCTAGCCAGGTTCCTCAGAGCCCTTTTCTCAAATAGGCTTTAACCTTGGCCTATAAAGACTTGAACAACAATGACAAAATTTCTAACAGCTCAAGCACATATCCCTAGGATGATCCTAGCCTCTCTTAAAGTAGGCCTGCCTGAGATAACTCTAGGCTGCCAAAGGAATTTACTGTTTTTTTGTTTGTTTGTTTTTCCAGTCAATGCCTGAAGACAAGGTCCCTGTCTCCAGTTCTCTATGGGAGGGTAGGGGCCAAACTTTGATAAGCACCAGTTAGCAAACCCAGATTTGTTTCACATGGACCAACTTTTTGTAATTTTCACTTCCTTGACGCTACTGAGCCCCCCATTCATTTCCTTCCTATTGCCTCATTTGCCCTTTAAAATGTCCAGTTACAAATGTCCACTGTACAAATCAAAGTTGAGTTGAGTTCATGTTAGGCTCTTTTCCTTATTGCAACAGTATATTCCTGATTAAAATCTGTCCTTACCATTTTCACTGGTGTCTGGCTTTGTTTATCTTTGCCAGCATGTACTGCACTTTATACAAAAATTTTTTAAAGAATTAGAACCAACACAAAATATAATGCATGTGACTGTTAACTCAAAGTTTTAACCAGGTCATACTAGTCCATTTATAAAAGATTTCAAAGAAAACTCCAAACAGTGAAAGGAAATCAGCAAATAAGCTTAGACAAGAAGCAAAAATCAAAGTTCTAGAAAGTATTTTAGGCCAAATGCATTTTAGGCTCAAAAGACAAGAGATAAGAAAAAAGACAGATCACTCCCAAATAGCTATAAGGTCATATAGAAATAAAGAAGCCAGGACGCCCAACTTATAAACATCAGTATCATCTTTATAACCTAGCATATTAACTGACATTAGAGTCATGCTTAATAACTATATTTCTAATGAATAAGTGAAACAAAGAGAAAGATATTTATTTGGTTTAATATGAGAAAGAAAGAAAAGGAAATCAGTGCTTTTTTTTACCAAAATATAAATAACTTCATATATATATATATACATATATATATATATATACACACACAATATGTTTGTATTTTGGCCTACATATTTTCTATATATTAAGACACACACATACATACACACACACACACACACACGCGCACGCAGAAACACACACAAAAAACAAATTTGGTAGGCTAGAGATATTAAATATTTCCCCCCACTGAAGATGTTGGGATCAAGAATGTCATAATCAAAAGTAAGAATTTCCTAATATAAATCATAGAAAAAAATGCAGAAATAAAATTGTAAAACAAATTTTTAGTCATAAAGCTCATTTTATATATATAAATGAGTAAAATATTTTAAATATTTAAATACTGAATATGTATAATTAAAGAAATCATCAATGAAATTAATGAATATGTGACTTAATCCCTTAATATATTACATATACATGTACTTTAAATAAATAATGCTAATATACATAGAGAGAAAATATATTATGTTTATATATAAATTAAATACATATGTATTATGTCATATATATGATATTCAGAATAAATACATAGAGATAAAAGATCAAGCTAGACACAAACAAGCTTTACATATGTGTATATATATATGTATTGTATATGTATACTCATAAAAATGATATAAGATAAAGTAAAATAATTTCAGTGACAAATGAAGAAGAAAAGGAATAAACTGTATAAATTGGTTAAGGCATAAAAAATATGAAGGACTTACATCTTTCTAGGGGAATTATTTAGAATATTAGCAGAATAATATAAACTTCAAGGAAATCCTATGAAGACGTTTGTAAAATAGGAGAGCAGGATGGGGAACAATGAGAGGTATTCTGTGTCATTTCTGTATACCATGTAGATGCCATTGACCAGTAGTAGCAGACCATTGAATTGACCTGCTTTCTGAGAGTCGATAGCATTGTTCTGATCCACCCAGGCTATGGAACAGTGAAAAGCCATCGGCTCTACCGGTGCCATAAAGTCTTATCTCTGGCTTCTCAGGCAACATGTTCTAACCAACTGAGACTAATCTTAAGGACAACATGCTCCATCAGTCAGGACATTTAATTTACAAATAAACAGGAAACAGTGGAAGAAAATCATGAGAGGGTTAATTTATCAGTTATCACATCTATTGTCCCTAGAATACTGTTTTGCTGTTGTTGTTTTGTTTTGTTTTGTCTTGCCTTTTCTGTCAAGGTAGGTTCATTTAATTTGTGTATAATTCCCAGAGCCTGTTTTAGGTGGATTGTGATTAAATTGTGAAACCCTAAGAATATGTCTATAAAATATAACTCCCCACCCATTTTTTTTTTAGTACATATTGGAGCATTGGGGGAATATATGGAGCCTTTATTTTTCAGTTTCAAGTTGTAGAGACGCTATTTAGGGAATAATGATAGCTCTGCATGTCAAAGATGACCTATAGTGATGAAGTACTAAGTTCTAAAAAGCAAAATTATTGTACCGATGGTATTTTCTTTCTGTTTAAATAGGTTTTAAACTCCTTTTCCTGTTCTCAGACTACTTCTGAGAAATTATCCTTGTATTTTCAAATGGTTTCAAATCAGTTTTCTGATGTCATCACAACAATCTGTGAGCTGCTGCATAGGGCTGGTGTAACTCTCATCTAACACATGTGGCAAATAAAGTGCGGAGATTTTAAGGTGACTTTTGATGGTTACGTAGCAGAGCTGTGACAACGAACCAGATACCCTTACTCGAAGTCCTATTTCCACTGCACACAAAGATGACAATGCAGTGGGGCTTCGCTCTCTCCTTACTGCCACTTGTTAGATAAGTAGATTTGTTATAAGCCAGGTCTACGCTGGAAACACTCTGGAGAATGTATCTCCTATAACAACAAAACCACCTTAGAATCAAGCCATTTCTTCTCCCAGGAAGCACTGAATACAGATTTAGGATTCAAAATATAGTACAGCTAATTTCATAAAACTCAAATCTTTTTTAAAGAGTTTATTTGAATTCCACACTCAAGTAAGTTATCAACGTTCAAGAAACCTAGTGAAAAATAAAATACTGTAAAGATCACTATAAAACTGTCTTTCATTCACAGAAGCTTGGAACATTTTTGTAATTTTCCCCTTCTGCCCTTTTAGTTGTCAGATCTCATGAAAATTCCTTTCCTGGGTTCAAAATTTAATTTAATTTAATTTAATTAAGCTGTATACTACTGCTGTTCTTATTAATAAAACTAATTCAGAGATCTGATTTCATCCCACACTCTCACTCTGTTCCTGACTCAAAGTATTCTCTTAGTTTCCAGGAACAGAAAAGCTAATGCAAACATAAAAATTGATTCTCATTAATCTTAATATTCCAGCAAAAGATTTCAAAATTAAAGGAGACCTGCATTCTTTTAATATACCATTTGCCATAACAAAATTATCTTTGCTGCCATATAATACCTATCTTTCTTCCTGAAAGCATATATTATATAATATATATATATATATATATATATGCTGTATACATATAATATATATGCTATATATATGTGTGTATATATGTGTGTGTGTGTGTGTGTGTGTGTGTATATATATACATACATATATATATATATATATATATATATATATATATATATATATATATATAATGTAGCTACATTATATATGTATAATGCAGCTAATAATACATAGTTAGGAAAAAAGTAGTGCCAGGGAACCTCAATATATGTGCTTGAGTTTTATCAAGAGACTTGAAGAAAAGAATCACTTTAAAAGCACTAGTTACTTTTTAATGGAACTCTGTATTAAATTCTTTTGTGATATAAATAATCCCTTCCATAATGCAAAGGCCCATTCCCTAATTCACATGTATAATCAGCTTTCATTAACTCAAGCACTGCTATACAGGCATGACCTTATCTTTGTAACAGCTGTCAACTAAATAAATAAATGCTTATTTGCAGTAAGTTTAATTCTATCCCTCCTGCTCCAAGTGCAGAGGTGCACACTTGCCAAAGGATAGCTCTGCACAATGTGTCAGACAGGTAAACTTCTGGGAAATAACAGTGTCAGACAGATCAGCCTGGCATGAAGCTATCAGCAAAGAGACCTCTTTTTGAAAATCGAGAATTGCCAAGCTGCAAATGCAACTGGATTTCAATTATTGGCTGCAGCCTTTGACAGGCGTTGTTTTATTGTGGGCTTTTCTTTTTCTATTTATATACAGGAAACAATCACTGTCAGTGTCATCGACATGGAATATGAATGGCAGTGATGTATAAATACTAGGATGGACACATCAAAGACAGCCACAGATGGGATTCTGAGGAAGGGGCAGGCAATTTAAGAAGAGATGACAATGCATAGAGGATAGCCTTAGAAGAATGAGTTGCTCTGCCTTTATATTATATCATTTATAAGGTATGTCATTTACCTTAGGGCTTTATTTATAAAAGCTTAAAAATAATATCAAACAGTAATATCTAGAATTAAAAAAAAAAGCACTGTTACATAAAATATAAAACTCTACATTTTCCTCTACTGTGCTTTGACTGTTCTATAAAAAGAAAGAAGTTGTAATCCTTTAAGAAATTTGGAATTTGTAGACCAATATGGAACAAATAGGAGGACAATAGTTCCTCATAAAAGAATTGATTCTATCATGAAATGAAATTACTGGCTTCTAAGAGCATCGAGTAGGACAGGTATAGACATGTAGAAAATCATGAAGTGATTTCATCTAGTGGGAAAAACTTATCACAGAGAAATTGGAAATGTCGCCATCTCTCTCCCCTCCCACCCTCTTTTCCCTTGAACATGAAGCTGTGTAGAGCAAAATGGCAGTCTTTTATGCAAAAAAGACAGACTAGGGTTGAATAGTTAGATATACAGTTAAGCACAGACTAGCATGATGAAAAGATCACATTTTATAGCTGGCAGATACATCAAGAATTATTTAGTCCACTACTATAGTTTCAAGATGAGAAAACTATGGCCCAGGAAGTAGAATTGAGAAAATGTGTTTTATCAGCTAAGACATTTTGATTATTTGATAAATAATCAAAGCATATATGACTTGGTATATACTATTGATATTACAAACTCAAATTGCTTTTTCCTCTCCAAACTTGTTTATATCTTCTATTTTGAACATTGCATAGGTATTTATCCTAATTCCGAAAGTTAGAAATGAGAGATTTATTAAAGCAAGATCATTTCATCTGACCTAGATCTTAAGAAATGACTAAATATTGCTGAGAATTAGGCTGTGAATGTAACACTCTGACACATACTCTCTCTCTTCCTCTCTGTATGTATGTGTGCATGTGTGTGTATATACAGAATTCCACACAACTATGTCTAGAATTCTACTACCTAAAAGTCTTTGTTGTTGTTGTTGTTGTGTGTGTGTGTGTGTGTGTGTGTATGTATAATCACACATTTCAAATATGAACCCTGACTTTACTCATAAAGTCACTTGTAACTACTACATAATGACACCACATGGAGGTCTGGACCTGATCAAGGTTGAGGCAAAGAATGCAAAGTTTATTTAAGGATGAAAAAAGAAAATAATAGTCATAGAGTGATGACCTAAAATATATGAGAATATATAGTAACACATTATCAAGATTTAGTAGAAAAACTGGAAAAAAATAAATCGTCCCATTATTTTAAAATATTTAAAGCCTAACCTCACTTGGCAAACTTTTGTGTGGCATTTTATTCCTAATGCTCCAAAATATTCACTTGAAAAGAAAATGGGAGTAATTTCAGACATTGTCTAAAGTTGCCATATTATTGTTACCTTCAAAAAGGTTGTCAAATTTCAAGGTTTTCAAATTATGAAATCACTATCTTTTATGTTTTAGGTTTCATTTTTGGTATTTAGAATGAATTAACATAAAAGAATTTTCCCTCAATTTCTTTTTTATGAGAATTACATAGCTAAAATATCTCATTGAAGACTTGATATTATTTTACAATTTGATGAAGTCTATTATGAGAGCTGAAGAATTCTTTAGATCAAATAAGCCATAATTAGGATGAGGAGGGTGTACGGAATTGAATATTGGCAGCATTTCCAAATGCTGGATATGTGATTTGCATTTTTGTTAAAATCAAAATAAGAAAAAAAAATTACTTGTTTCCAGGCTGAAATGTCATTTACCACCAAGCATTGGTTTTCAAAACTGCTTGTCTCATATAGAATCTAAGAGAAAATATGAACCTTATACTCACATAACTCAATTATATCGGAGAAAAAAGATATTAAATATTGAACCATTTACCTTGTTTTTAAATATTGTAATGCAAAATATAAGTATTTTATTCCATACAGAGGTTTACTGGTTTTTTTAAAAGAAATATGTTAATATATGCAATTACCCTATTTTTAGAGTGCCAAAGTAATGAAGGAAGAAACTTTCAACTATGTAGGTGAAGAGTAATATAACTGACTAATACAGTCTTTTTTAAAAAAGAATAACTTCTGAGAAAACCAGGAAAACTTAATAACTGTATGTGAAAATTGGAAAAAGTATCTAAGAAAGTGGGCTATGTACTGGAAGAAGATGCCTAATGGCAGTATTAAGGCTAAAGACAGAAAGAGGAGAAAAAAAAAAAACTTCATAAGACTCCACATCAAATTTAGAGTAGAAAAAATGTGAAAAACCATAGCCCTAGAGTGAAATGAAGTACACGAAATGTTCCATAAACAAAGATACACTTTTGTTTGTTTGTTTTTTAACCCAAAGATTTCACACCAGGATTTAAATACTGCCCAAAATTGAGAAAACGAAGTATAAAATATATGATAATTGTAACCACTGGGTACACTCACACACACAACCATGTAGGATTCAAGTCTGTGTGCTGAGCCAGTTGGATGGCTTGGGGAACGGAAGCGGTGGGGAAGCTGAGAAGTCTCTCCATTTTTAATTTTAATCTGTTAGTTTTTCAAAATCTATCACTCTGTATATTGCTTCTATTTATATAATTTTCTTTTAAATTCATATTTTCCCATTTGCATACACGTGTTAAGACTGTCACTTAAAACGTTACTTTAGCATCTGACCACTAGGGGGAACCCTCATTGCACGTATTGCTGTACGACTAATTGAGCAGTGATCTTGACAGAGTGAGTGCAGTGAGATAAATTTTATTTTGGGCTAATTTCAATTCCGAATTTGTTCTGCTATGATTATATTTTTTAACCTCTGATCTGAGGATTTGACATCACTGCATTCTTCATTTTGAGATGTAAAGTCACTTTTACTAAGTGCTATTTATATTCAGACACCTTAGAGTGTTTCCTGAGAACAGAAATCTGAGCTTAAATAGCTTCTTCTAATTTTGCATCAGATTTCTGTTCTCTTTAGGAAACACATAAACCCTCACGAGTATGCAGCATTAATTATTTCACTTTCACATAGTTTCTTATATTTTTCTATCAGTAAAGAAAATAGCCCAAATCTATAAAAGTTAATTGCAAAATAAAATGTTTGAATAAATATTCAAAATTTCAATGTAACAATAAATTTGTTAGCCCATTTGATTTTAAAGTATTGCATTTATTATATTTTCACCAGTGTAAAAAACCAATTCTTGTATTTGTTAATCTATTTGCCTTTTTAAACATTCCTTATAATCTTTCATTCAAATTTTATATTACAAGTGATGAAGAGCTTGTCATAACATTCTTGTATTACTTACCTTAACAAAATAATACAAAATAATACAATAAATTATTGAAATTTGTATAAAAAGCATTGATTATTATATTTCCATGAGGGTAATAACATTAAATGAACTCTGTTTCTTATACTTAAGCAATTATCAATGCAAAAGTTCAGGATCTTTAATAAATTATTAATATAATATAAGAAATACAGTCTTTAATCCTAGAAAGTCAGAAAAAAAATTCGATGAGTTTAGAATGCGGAAAAAATTTAGTGCGTGTTTTCTGCATATTACCCATTCAGGTTACTTACATATTTCATTGTCTTTGAGTTATTTTGAAATTTAATAAGTTGTGGAAAAATTATAATGGAAATGATTCTGGTCCGTAAAATAGAAATTATATCTAGTAAAATGCAATTGATTATTGCCCTGTGTATAGGCCTTATTTTATCTATTTGCATACTCATTTCAGAATTTATTTCCTATGTATATGTGGTTTTGGGGATTCTACGTTGAACTGATTTTAATGGTTCCACATTCATTATTGAGTTAACATCTTTGACACATGTCATCTGATATTTATATAAGTCATGGTTTTGCCATTTTTTTTTTTTGGCAGTTGTCTGTTAACAAGTTTATGATTTAAATTAATGAAGATTCAGATCAACAAATGTGGTCAGGTTCTATTAAAACAAAAACTACTACAAAATTTAAAACGAATTTTTATTAAAAACAATGTACTAAGATTTGAATTTTTATAAATATATTAAATACAACATTAATTTCACCTAGATAGCCTTCTAATGAGCCATTTTCCTTATTCATGGGTTTGAGAGCTCAGCTTTGCACACAAGCACTCATAAATCCCCATAATCAATGTTTGTCATACACATCATATTTTTTAGCTATTTAGAATAAAATGCATGTTTTCTATATCTGCAATATACTTATATAATATGTTGTAGAGATATATATTCATAATATAGCAATCCAATCCAATCACATTTCTCCTCTATATACCTACCCAACTCAGTCTCTTCTTAATCCTATTGTAAGTAGCCTCACAAATAAGTTTATAGGATATACAGGTATAGAGGATTTATTTCCTAATATTCTCAAATTTAATCTTTTGAAGCCAAAGGTATATTTAGATGTAAGACTGTGCACAATATTGTGACTTATTTTATATATATATGCTAATATATGCAAAAGTATTATATATATATTTATATATATATATATATATATATATAGAGAGAGAGAGAGAGAGAGAGAGAGAGAGAGATGACCAAATCTGTCATATATATTTGGTCTTTGTCCATAATTCCTGGCTCACAGTTCCCAAAACCCTTGGAATTTCTTAGGTGTTGAGAAGAATGCAGGTATCTTTTGTTATGTTAATTAAATGGCTTTTGGAAAGAATCTATGGATGGGAGCTGGTTGTCAATGGAGACAACACTGTGATTAGAAGACTGAAACCTTTGGTCACTAGCCCTAAACTCTAGGGAAGGCTTAGGAGATGGAGGTTGAATCAGTCCCTAATGGCCAATGTTTAATCGATCATGCCTAAATAATGAAGCCTCCATAAAAACCCAAAGGATGGGGTTTAGAGAGTTTCTGAGTTGGTAAACATGTGTACATTTGGGGAGAGGGGCAGGTCTGGAGAGATCATGGAAGCTCCCAGCCCTTTTCCCATACCTTACCCTATGTATCTCTTCCATCTAGCTGTTAATCTAGTAAGTAAATGGGTTTCCTGGGTTCTGTGAGTTGTTCTAGCAAGTTAACCGAATCCAAAGAGGGGTTTGTGGGAACCTCTGGTTTTTGGCCACTTGGTCACAGGTATAGGTAATGATGTGAGTTTGTGACTGGTATCGGAAGAGGGGGTGGTGGGCAGTCTTGTGGGACTGAGCCCTTAATCTGTGGAATCTGATGCTATCTCTAAATAGATAATGTCAGAATTGAGCTGAATTCTTGAACAACTTGCTGGTGGAAGATCCTCTTCCTCAAATGAAAATTGGGTGCACAACCCAATTAATGGTTAAGATTAAGTGTATATATAAGAATAGGTCCTTAGTGTGAGGGTGTGAGGATGAGAACAAAAGGTTTTATTCCCCCTGGGGATGGCCCACACTGCAGAGCCATTTGGAAATTTCAGCTTCAAAGAAATAAAATTCCTTTAAAACTGAACGATTCTTGGGTCTTCATACATGACAGTTCTACTTCTAGGGTTAAATCTATGTGCCCAGTGGTTGCTGGCTGAAAAGCATTATGGCACCAGCCAATAGGGCAACAATTTTTAGAGAGCACTTACAGAAATACTGAAAATTTGAGTTGATGAAGACAATGTATTTATTAGCCATAAGAAAATATTAAGTTAGGACTCTTAGAGTTTATCTCTATTGAAGTCAAAACAATCAGAGGCACATATCCCATATTCTAAATCAAGATCAAAGTCTCTGATCTAGGACATATAAACACATATAAATCTTAAGTAGTCTCAGCCCAGTGGTTCTGGATCCAGGGCAGTTTTGCCCCCTAAGGAATACTGGCCATGTCTAGAGACATTTTTGGTAGTCAAGACTTGGATTGCTGGAGAAAGCTCCTACTGGTATTTAGCGGGTCAGTGCCAGAGATGTGCTCAACATTCTGTAATGCGCAAGACGCACCTCCATAAAAAATTATTTAACCCTTTTAGTAATGCTGATGTTGAGAAATCTTGATTTATCTTAACAATTATCTCATGATTTGAGGACTAAATTTATTTTGAAGGAATTTTATCACTGATGCATTAAGAATTGTCCTAAATAGAGAGCAGATAAAATGATTAGGCTAAAACGATCATTTTAAATTTAAGAAAAAAGTCAGTGTTGTGTAAGGAGATGAGCAGAGATGAATCTGATAGATAAGCAGCCATAAGTGCATGCAGCAAGACATACAAGTTAGGGATTTTATTCAAGACACAAGGAAGAAGGGGCCCATAATTTGGGTTTGAAAGAACAGGGAAAGAACATAATAAATTACTTTCTGTTTGTATCTATGCTCTAGGAACAGTAATGATAAGTAACACATCTAAGGTAGGATGGGTTTAAGGAAGGTGAATTTAATTTTAGGGTATTATTTTACTCGTTGAAGTATGAAAATTTGGGGTAAAAAAAGACAAGATTTTTCTTCAGTAAGTAGAGATTCTATACTTCTAGCTATGACAGTTTTTGTTTTTCTTCTATGAAATCGAATACTTTTAAGAATATCATTAAGAAGAGGAGAGGGGGCTCTTTTATCAGACCATCTAAGTTTCATTTGTTCCCTTCTTTTCCAAGATAATTCACTTGTATGTCTTGCTACATGCACTTATGACTGCTTATTTATCAGATTCTTCTCTGCTCATCTCTGATTTTTTTCTTAAGTTTAAAATGATTGTTTTAGCCTAATTATTTTATCTACTCTCTGTTTAGGACAATTCTTAATGCATTAGTAATAAAATTCATTCATTTCTTAATTTATTAAATTAAATTATTATTAATGGATCATCCTCCTACTCAAAGAGCTAGTCTTAATGTATTTAATGATAGATAGAATAGCTCTAGCTTTTTCTCTTACAGAGCATACAGTCTACTAATATAAATATGTTTAGTTTGAACAATACTTGGTTTTGTACTAGGTGTTTGGGAATGCACAGGTGAATAAAGTTAACATTGATCCAACATGGAATTTAAAATCTAAATTTCTCCAGAGTAGTAGTGAATCATGGTAGAAAAACAATAATCTTGACATTAATTGGAATGTTTTCAGTGTCATGATTGAGCATGATAATTTCTGGAGGTTTCTAGTAGATACTCTATATTGTCAGAAAAGTCATCCGGAGCTTTCAATAAGGCAAATCCTTTCAATGCCATATGGGCCAAAGGTCACATGATAATTATCTCAGGAAATCTATTTAAATCAGCTCACAGTTTACTGTTTATTAAAGGTCCTAGATTCCTTGTTAACTTATAGACCTTCTAATTAGTAAAGATGTAAATAATTTCCCTCTGGTAGAATAGATAACTCTATAGGTTCATAGCACTGTCAGGTATAAAATAGTTTTGTATCTAATGCAGAAATCTTTTTCTAGCATTGCTTATATACATCTAATCCACAACTCTCTTTAAACTGGCCTTATATTATGTATTCCCTCACTAAATAATGAATTAAATAAAGTTTTGATGGGTGTTTTTTTTTTAATTTATCTGAGAGTCATGATTTTTACCTATTTGAAAATTATACCTAACAATATCAAGTTTAAGGCAAACACCTTTTATAGCTACTTGATTAATAGTTTTTTTACTTTAATCAAGAACAGTTAATTGAAATTTTTATCAATTTATTTTCTATAACATGTATCACTGTGATTATAAAACTGCCTTTTTCATCTCTTAAATTAGTGAAACACTGCTAGTAGCTCTTTTAATGTTAGGCCACCCTCATATTCATGAGATAAATAATAAATTTTAAAAGTATTATTTTCAAATAATCCTAGGTTCAGTTAGGTAATCTTTTATTCAGGATTTTTTAATGTCTAAATTAGTACTTGAGTTTAATTTCTTTTATATTAATTTTGTGTCCGATACTTGTGTTTTTTGTTATAGAAATAGTTGGTAAGCTTTCATTTATTTCCTCTACATTCTGGAATAGTTTAAACAAAAGGAGAAATTCTATGTCTTTGAAATTTAATAGTATTTCCTTCTGGAAAATTTAAAATCTATGACCACATTTTCAATTTTTTCTATGGATATTGGCCTACTCAATTTTTCTACCTGATATTAAGTCACTTTAAAAATTAGACTGTCTTAATACATTGTCTATTTTATATAGATTATCATATTTATTGGGATTAACATGTGTGTGTGTGTGTATATATATGTGTGTATATATATATATGTGTATATATATATATGTGTGTATATATATATATGTGTATATATATATATGTGTGTGTGTATATATATATATATATATATATATATAGTATTCTTTATTCTTTAACTTAAACATATTGCAAGAGAATTACTTGTACATGTATCAATGTAAGATTCCATCCTACTGGGAATTTATGTGTATGTGTGTGTTTGATTTTACATGAAGGGATGCTATAACTTGCTAGTTTATGAGTCTCAATTTACAACATGCCTCCCAAATCTTTCCATGTAAGTTTATGTAAATTTCCTTCATTTTTATTTCAATGGGCCATGTTTTACACAAAAGATCTAGAGTTTATTCATTATTGCTTTCATAATTACTTTCATTAGATGTAATATACTTTTCTTTTGACTTCAGAAAATGAATGTTTTGGTTCATTTTCAGCTTCTCTACTTTATTTTAATATATTTATTAGCTATTTTAATTTGTCTTCCCTATTACATTCTTAATTAATTTTTTTCCCCCAGAAATCCTTATCCTACATCGTTGTAAATATATAAAGCTTGTACTATCCAGTAGGTAGATAAAATAATCTGCAGGTTTCCCCTTTCAATTTTACAAGGTTTCTAATTTTTCTGCCCCGACCCTGATTTTATCCATTCTTTTTTTTCTTTTTAATTATCTTTGGTTTGAGTCAGTGCCATTCCCTAGAAAGTAAAGGGGCATACTTTCACAGAAGAATTGTTGATTCCATACTCATATTGTACTTCATATTGCCACACATTAAAAGTAACAATTAGAGGTGATGACAGGACGTTCTATAAAATATATATGACTTCAAAATAAAGCAGGCATATTAGAGAGAACCTTTGACAAAGTGCCATCCATATTCCCACAATAACTCCAGTCCTTGACTTTATATGTTAGCAAAAAGTGTTAACGTGTAGTCAACACTCTGAATTGACATATTTCTGTATTGAATAATTCACCATTTTTTAGCCAAGATTATTTTAGTTATAAGAATCAGAAATCCATTCAAATACAACTGAAACCAAAAAAGCGGAATACAGGGATATCTTACAGATTTCAGCTACAAGAAGCTCTTGCCAGGGTCTATAGTCAGGTACTAGGAAGCCACCAGGAATTGAAGTAACTGCTCTTTCTCTTTCTCACTTATGGCGACTTACCACTTATCTCACTTATCTGTTTTGTATATCCTTCATTCATCTTCCTGGAGAATGATTTTCTCTACTTCCTCATGCCAAATAATTTTACAGGTCTTATTTTGATAAGTGATCAATATTCATGAATAAGGCCATCAAGGAAAAATTACCCTGGAAAAGTTCAACAAGCAGAGAAGATATTATTCAAGACTATTGTAATTAGGGAGGGAGATCGACCTAAACTCTGCTGAAACAAAAGGTAGATTTTAAGTGCTGGGATGAGTTAGTCAAAAAGTACTGGAGGTTGTTAGTGGGGAAGTTGATCAATAGAATGGGTTGAACATAATAAGTTATTCCTGAATTTACAAATGCTTTTCTCTGTGATTAGGCTGTGTTTGCTGATTGGTGCTCACTGAAGTTAGGCCCCTAACTTTTCAAAGAAACTGGGAGACAGGGGTGTTATCTTTCAAATGGATGGCTTTCCTTCCTTGAAAAACATATTCCTAGGCTGTAAAATTGGCAAGAGGCTTGAAAAAGACATACACATTTCAAAGGGGTAAAAAAAGAATTTTCAATTACAAGCTTTCAAAAGTGAGTTCTCTGAGGAAAGGGAGGCCACAGTCAGGAAGAAATGTGTCTAATGTTTAGTCAAGCTGAAGGGAACTTTAAGGCTCTCTTAGTCAAGCCCAAAGTTGCAAGAATTTTCAATCAGGATTCAAGATTCTCAGGTGAGTACAATTGATAAGCTGAAGAGAGGTTAAATGGCTAACCCAAGTCCAATCAGAACTGGCTGCTTAAGTAGTATAACAAGGCTTTCAGAGGAGGGCCATTCTCAAAAGCACAGGTTATAACTGTGCAGATCTGCAAAGGCAGCTCCTGAAAACATTTGCTGCGCTATTACCCTGAAATGACTGTTTAGTATTTTGCAAGCTTAAAACATTAAAATTATCTCTCCCAATAAACCTATAGAATAAGAAAGTTTAAGAAGCAAAGATACTAAAGTGCCTTAGTGGTATGCAACCAATTAACAGAATACGTATGTTAACAATATAAGGCAAAACTGTAAAAAAATATTAAATTTATGTATAATCTAATGAGTACTCAAGATTTTTCTTGTTTACTTAATTTCTATGAGAATGTATTCTATTTCTCTGAGAATAAATCTCTGAGATTTATTGACTATAGGATGCTATATGGTAAATGTATGAGAATAATGATGTCATTTTTTCAATAAACACGAGTGCATCGAACTAAGAACTGTGGATACACAGATCAGAAGAAACAAACCAGCAAATGACAATTTTTAAACAACATGGAAGGACAAAATTAGAGAGATACCAAAAATCCCATTGAAGTAAAATAGAGGGCTGGCTAATCTAGCTGATGTGAGAGAAGGTCGAGTTCTCTGAAGGAATTGACCTTGAAAAAGGGCAGAGGGGAGAGCATGGCATATACAGCAGTGGTCCTCAACCTTTTTGGCATCAGGAAACTGGTGCTCTTCTGAGAATCTAATGCCTGATTATCTGAGGCAGAGCTGAGGCGTTGATGCTAGCGCTGTGGAGTGGCTGCAAATACAGATGAAGCTTTGCTCACTAGCCAGCCACTCACCTCCTGTTGTGTGGCCTGATTCTCAACAGACCACATATTCCTACCTGTCCTTGGCCTGGGGGATGGGGACCCCTGACAGAGGGTATAAAGTGAGTGAGGAGACAACACACTTGCAGAATTACAAAACTAACTGTGCAACAAGAAATTAAATTCTAAGCCAGAAAGTTAATAACAAATGAGACAGGAAAAAATAGCTAGATCACAGAAGGCTCATGTTTATCTTATTAAAATGTTCAAAGTTTTACATGCAGATCTTACCAAGTAATGTCTACTTGTGAAAATCTACATTAGCTCCTGCAGTTGTTCCAAATTTTGTTTCCATCATGACATAGATTGAAAATAATAAAATTTATTCAGCGTCCCAGAAAAAGAAAAGTGGCTGCTTGTTTGCCTCACTCCTCCTACTTCTAAGCTTTATACAGCTGCACAAAGGTCTGAAGGTGTCAACTGGCACAAAGGTTTAGTGTAGCTGTCCAGTTGAAGGCTTTGGAATATCGCTAAATAGACGGAAGACTGAGGGCTACAGCCTGAAGGCAAGGAGATGCCTCATAAGAGCTCACATTAGAAACTGAGAACAAAAATAAGAGATGCAGTAAGTGTGTGGAAGAAGAAGGGGCACGTTTAAGAAATATGTAGGAGATGAGCATGATAGAGTTTCCCTTCCTTCCATTCTCTCCTCTGCTTTCCTGTAGGTTGACTACATGTCAGATAAACTGTCTCCACATGTAGCAATATAACCCTTGACCCCTTGCTCCCTAATAACTGCCATCTTAGAAAGAAAGAGTTCTTTCCTTTCTCTACGAAATTGCTCTGAAAATAGGCATATGAATAATGTAATAGACATAACTCAATTTCTGTATTTTTCTAATTTTGTGGACCCCAAACAACCAGTTCAAAGACCAATATTGTTCTGTTGACCATGCTCTGAATAGCACTAGGTCTAGTGATCTTCTACTATTTAAAGAATCATTAAAATCACAGCTAAACTTCTCTGATTTTCATGGAAATTGTGTCTGAATAGCCTTATTTGTTTTATGCCTCATCCTATTCAGGGGGAGGCAGAGTCTTGATTCTATAGCTTCATTGAGTGGGAAAGTAGCATATCCCCAAGAGTTACATCACCAAAGAGGGTTGGACACAAACAGAAGGTATCTTTACAATAAGCATAGTAATGCCAATATATTACATAGACTACTTTCAAAAGACATTAATTCATCACTTAGTCTACACAAGTTTATTAAGTGACTGTTTCAAATACTGGTTCCTATCATAAATTCTGAATATATAAATGTGAAAGAAATAGACATAGGTCCCGCCCTTATGAGGTTGATTTGTTGACCCAGAAACATATCTAGGTATAAAGCAGTCCTCTAGGTCTAAGACCTTAGGCCAAGTCCATGTTCTTACCTTCTTTACCGTGAAAATTTCTACCCATGCTGTCTTCTTCCAGTTACTAACTACATACACAGATCATAGGAAGGTGACTACAGTTGAGGACTGATGGTGAGTTGGAGCTTGTAATACTTTTGTTTCCTGGAATTTTCAATTTTAGGTATCAAAAAGGAAAAAAAAAGCACACATACTTCCAAAATTAAATATTTATATCAGCAAAGTAAACCTATGACACAATAAGCTATACTCATTTGCTACCATGTGAAAAGAAGAGTCAGTAGAAATGATCTCTGAACAAAAGAAGCAAATATTTGCCTCATCTCCCTTAGAGCTTGTATGATGGCGGTATCCTTCTCACTAGATAGTAAGCAAGGAAAGTATCTGAGGGAGGAAGCTTTTTACTTTGTTCACTAATGTCTTTAGCAGCTGGCTTAGTGCCTGTTACATATATCTTGCTCAATATTGATGGAATGAATAAATGAGAGAAGCTTTCTAAATGAAGTACTGCAATCTTTTCTCTTCCTTATTAAATCAGACAAAAAATGTTTTCCTTTTGAAAATAAAAATTTAAAAATATATAATAAGGAATTAAAAAACCCGACTCCAGAACCAAGATTTGTTTCTAAGTATTTGTATATATGCATATTTCAACTGTATATACAATGGCTAAATTTATTTTTTTTATATTTTGCTCTAAAAAAATGAACTTTATATAGTCTGAAGGGGCAGGACAGCAACCAATCATAGAAAACATGCTTAAAGCTTCTTGTATTGCTTTCCTCTGGTGCCTTTTTTTGAAAGATATCTCCTGTAGTCCTCTGTGGCAGTAGCAGAAGAAAAGCATTTTATTTTATGGAAGCAATTAGACATACATCTGTTCCAGAATATCCATATTAAATGCTTGTCTACATAGACCTTGTGAATTTCAAAATGTCTGCATGCATATTGTCACATCAACATATGAGAACATGTGGGATTTGACCACTTTCACTTGGGTTTCATGGAAACACGGTCTTTCATTCCTTGAGTAGTTAAAATCTGTGGTTATCTCTGTTGTAACTGACCTAAGAAAGATTAATCGTAGAGTAAGTAAATAAAGTAAGAATACAAAGAAACTATATCACTGAGATTCTTAAAACCAGAGGTCATTAACCGTGAACATGTAGACTTTATTTTGAAGATAATACTTGATTTTCTTTCCTTTATTAATAATTAAAATAAAAAATAAAATTAAATATTTTTAAACAACTATACATATGTACACATATAATAAATTATATATATACAACTAGTATATTAGCTATTCATTGCCTCAAGTTGATTGTACTTTAGAAAATAAGATTCTAGGTAAATAATATTATATAAATATTTAATGTAAAATCAAAGAAAGTTTTAAAAAAAAAACCTAAAAACACTATATCTATACCTATATAATTTTAAGAAATAAGAAGCAAAATTGTTACATATCCCTTTTAGTGCAGTTTTTTCTTTGCTGCTAGATTCCTGTCCCTCTTCCTTTTTCATCCCATATCTTCCTATTCATGAAATTCATTTTAGCAACTGCCTTATATTTTTATTTCCATATTCAGAGTAGGGTGTCCTCCTATCTATGAATACTTAAGGGAAATTTTTACTCTTCTTTGCTTACCTAGAAAAAATATTTCCTCATCTAGGTATGGTAATTTCCCTCCATTGGTTGGCTCTTCATTGATATACAGTTCTCCCTCCTTTTCCTTTTCCTGCTCCTCATCTTCATCACTCTCCATACCTAAGTTTCAGATTTTATTTATATCAGCCACTGTTATTGTTCCACAGAAGGGTAGGGTGTTCCAAGTATTTTCTAACAGCCCTAATTATGCTTAAAGATACTCACTGTATGATTCAGGTGGAGGAAGAGTTCTTTTTTTCATTCCATCCTTGATTTAAAATCCTCATTTTCTACCCTCTGAATTAAGACTCTTGATACAATCTTATTGAAATTTCTCTAACTTTTGGACTTCCAATTGTCCTTGTTATATGCTTTCAACTTCTGAAGTATAGGCTAGGACTGGGTCTTGTTCATCTTTCATCTCCACTTCTGAGTTAGTGATTCACACATCAAGAATATCAATAAGTGGTTGTTAAATGAATGAAGTAATAAACAGGCCAATGAATCATTCAAGATTACCATACAAGTTGAAATGCACATGGAAAAGTAGAGCTAATTTTAGATTCAGAAGGATCTCTATCTTCCTCTTCTTTTATTTTTCCAAATATATAATTGTATATAAAATGGATATGGTTTTAATTAAATGTTAAGAATCTATAAATCAGGACCACAAATAAAATCAATAATTCAAGGACCATAGTTTTCAGAAAAGACAATTTTATCTATGCTTCAAGACAAGGCTTTAGTTTGTTTAATGATAATATATTTAATGATAATTAGAAAATTTATTTGAAATAATATTACAAATTCCTGAAAATTTTAAAACTATATAAAATATTAACTTAAAAACAATCAGTTACATATTGAAACCTCTAATATAATAAATTTAACATTTAATTTTTCTAATATATATGTATTTTGCCTATTCCAGTATTACTATACTCTATATGTCTGTCTTTTTATCCATGCACTTTATATTTCTCCTGTGTACTTACTGCGCACTTAATAAAATAATCAATGAGAAATGGAAATCTCCTTTTAAAATATCAAAACCATTCACCCATTCACATCTATTGAACACTTAATATATGTCAGATCTAACCAAACAGGCATTTAAAACAATTACATGAAGTACATTAGTAAAATAGTTTTTATTCTAAAATGAACATTAATAATTTTTACTTTTAGAATCTAATTTATTATGTAATGACCATTGTTTTCTTGGCACTTTACAATTCATGATCTTCTTGAAATCAGTAAGCTCTCATTCTCTTTGGTTTATGGAACTTAGCATATTCTTTGTTATCTAATAGGCCCTTTAGTTAATATTGTTGTTAATTAATGGCAACTAAATTGGACACCATTTGGGAATGTGTGTGTTAACCTTAATAAAGTTTAGAATAAATGAGCATGGGCATTAGTAAAAATTTTAAGCTATAACATTATAAGCGTGGCATCACAATCTCTTGACAGAAATGGGCACTAAGAATCTATTAGATGATGAAATATGAGAAGTTCTTCTAGTAATTGAAAGTGGCCCCTGGGTTCTTCAGATGTCATATAGCATCATACTTGTGACTATTTTAGAAGTCTTTTTTTTTTTCAGTCTCTCTATGAATATTGTGCTTGATTTGTTAACCTTTGAACATTATCACCTGGAGTGGGAAACAATTAGATTCATTAATTTGTTTTTCTTCTCACTTGATTTAATATATCCTCAGTAATAGAGCTCACTAACAATTGTAGTCTTGACTTACTACTTATTAGCAAATTACACTTTAAACTGAATATTAAATTTTCATCGAGGAATGTGAATAAAGAGAGAGCACTTCAAAGCTAGAAAAAGAAATAAAAACCTATTTTTGGCACATACTTTCAGAAGCCTAAGATATTATATACTCAGAATTGTTTAGGAGACATAAAATCCTATGACATAACTTTTTCATATTGTATTTTTGCTAATTTAAAAATAGCTTATACAACAATCACATAAATTAACACCAAATGTATTAAAGATTTAAATGTAAAACTTGAAACCATGAAACTCCTAGCAGAAAACAGGAATAAAACTCCTTGACATGGCTCTTGGTAATAATTTTTGATATGGCTCCTAAAACACAAGCAACAAAATACAAAATAAGCAAGTAACACTACATTAAACTAAAAAGCTCTGCACAGCAAAAGAAACAATCAACACAGTGAAAGGACAATCTGTGGAGTGATAAAAAACAGTTGCAAACCATATATCTGATAGGGGGTTAATACCCAAAATATGTAAAAAACTCATACAACTCAATAGCAAAAACAAAATAACCAAATTAAAAAAAAATGGGCAAGGACCTGAATAGACATTTCTTTAAAGAAGATATACAAAAGGTCAACAAGCACAAAAAAAGATGCTCAACATCACTGATACACAGAAAAGTTCTTAAGAGTGTAAATCCTAAGAATTATCATTACAGGGAGAATCCTTTTCTTTTTTCATTTCTTTTTATCATAAACATATGCAAAGATGAATGTTAGCTTTATCAACTGTGACAATCATTTTATAATATATGTAAATCAAACCATCATGCTGTACATCTTAAACTTATACAGTAATGCATGTCAATTATTCATTGATAAAACTGGAAAAAATGTCTGGCACTAACTAAAAAAAAGAATAGCTTGTATAACAAAAAGAGATGTTTTCTCGAGTATAAATTATTAAATGATTCTGTCATCCCCTAGGGAAGGAAAACTTTATACAGTTGATGGGTATTGATGAGAATTGAGTCTTCTGACAAATTAAATTTGTCTTTAAAGAGTCCTGGTGGAAAGAGTTCCAGTTTATTTTAATGGATCACTAGTTTTTAAACCAAACATACTGCTGTAAATAATTAAAATGTTAGATTAAAAAACACATATTGAAGATTCAAAAACAGATAAAGAAACATGCAGCCTGAGTTTTGGCTCAAAGTCTAACTAGAGAGGTAGATAGAGTAACACAGAAAAATCACTTTCATCCTGAATACATCTATCTATATGACACACATCTGAGAGCTAGAGAGCAAAGATTATAATGTAGTATCCAAGCAAAGTAGCTGTTATTCTGAGAGACCTTCCCTACTTTCATATGAAATTCCAGAGAGTTGCACCTTTGTGGGTAATGGCAAACCGTCTTTAGACTTCTTTGCTACATTCTACCCTCAGTCGCGTGAAACTGCTATAGATGCTGCTGTGATTCCATATGGAATAGGATGGAAAAGGGAAGAAAATGAAAAAAAGAAGTCTTCCTCAGACAATCTTCACATGCATTGGTTACATAGTTACACATGAAGTAGGTGGGCCAGTGGCTCATACCTTGAACTTCATTTGAGTTTATTCCAGCTGCTGAAATATCATTTTTCAAGCAAAGACTAACAAGCTGTTGAATATCTTCTCTAGGTACAGCAGAAAAATAAAATTCTATATGAACTAGAACCAATAATAACAAGAAGATAATAGAATTTAACCCACATAAACAAAGAACAATGGATATTTAAGCAAACCGATTTTATCTTTTGTTTTAAAAGTAGATAACAAACTTTAATGTTATCTGATGGAGCCATGAAAGCATAACTATTACAGTAAGATTGAACAATAACTCAAACCAGAGCTTCCAGATACGAGTACAATGGCTAGAATTAAAAACTGAGGAGAGAGTTTCGGCACCAGCTAAGGTGGAATAGCTCACTACAAATCCATCTCTCCTACTGACTGCAACTAAAAATTGTGAGTAATTTTCAAAAGCAACTACATGAGGACACTGAAGAGTAAAGAACAGTGCAGAATCGGGGAGATAAATCAAAATTTGAAGAACAAATTGCACTGTGGGGAGTTTACTCTTTATTTGCTTTTTCTTTATTTTTTGGGGCTTTGTCCCAAGTTTGGCCCAACCAACTAACTATAAATCAGGCACAAACAACAAACACCCTAAGATAAATCTTCTCTTTCTAGCTATAGGACTGGGAAAAGCATCCCTAAGACCTGGATTGTTTGAGGAGAATCCTTGTTTCATTTTTCATTTTTTTTCTGTCTTTTTCTCTCCCAGCTGGTAAAAATCCCAAAACAAAACAAAACGAAACAAACAAAAACAAAAGCATTTTACTCATAAACCATGAAAATGAGTCTCTGGTACCTGCAGAGTATGGGGAAATTCCTGATTGAAGAGAGCTGGAGAAGAGAATCCTCTCACAATGTTTATGACCTAAGGCAAGTCCCAGGATCACATATGAGCTGTGCACGTGTAAGAAAACATAAGATACATCATGAAGGCTACAGGAAGGGAATTACAATGTAAAGAACATTTATATTTCAGACTAACTCTACAGTGGCATATATGTATGGTGAACTCAGATAGCCTAGCAAAGGCTTTGAAAACTGAACAAACATCAGAATCATTGCCCACATTCATTGTGATCTGAACCTTTCTGTGTTGACTGCCTGCTAGAATGAACAAATGGACTTGCTCTCCCAAATTTTCACAGGCCCCAGATTCTCACAATATATATAAATTATAATTCAAAATTACTTGAAATGCATACAAGTGGGAACATCTAGTTAATTGAATAAATCTAAATTAATTAAATCCATTTTTTTAAAGGAAAAGTCAACCCTCAATAGTTCAAGTGTTTAAATTATCTGATAAAAGCTTTAAAGTAGCTATTATTACTATGTTTCATGAGGTAAAGTGGAACATCCCTGAATAAATGGAAAAATAAATGCTAAAAAATATTCTGCACTGAATAGATGTTATACAAGAGAACAAAATATAAATTTTAGAACTGAAAACTACAGCATATGAAATGTAGTACAATGAGGGAGCTCAATAGTAGAATGAAGATGACAGAGAAAGAAAAGATAAATCACTAGAAATTGTCCAAGTGAAAAACAGAAAGAAAAAAACTTGAAAAACATTAAACAAAGCCACAGAGATCTGTAAAATAATATCGAAATATCTAAGATATGTGTCATGTGAGTCTCGGAAGCAGAGGAGAAAGAAATTGGTGCAAAAAAAAAATATTTAAAAACTGATTAGAAATATCCCAAATTGGTGAGACACACATTACAGATGCCTGAATCTCAGAAAACCTTTAAGTGGATAAACTCAAAAGTACACCAAGATGTATTAAACTAAATAAGCAGGAAGCCAAAGTTAAAGGGAAAGATCTTTTAGGTATCTAGAGGAAAAAATAACTGTTACAAGAAGTAATAATGATTGAATAAATATGGATGCCACATCAGAAACAATAGAAGAGAGAAGAGAATAGAGCAAAATCTTTAAAGTGAGGATAGAAAAAAAGTCAACACATATACTAAGTATACATACACTTCAGGAATGAAGAAAAAAGTAGAGGTATTCTTAGATGAAAGAAAACTAAAAGAATCTGTCATCAGTATGCCTGATTTAAAATAAATGTTAAAGGAAGTTCTTCAGTCTGAAGGGAAATGATACCAGAGGAGGAAATTTATCTCACCAAATGTCTACATCAGAAAATAAGAAAAATTTCAAATCAATATTCTGTTCGCATTATATGTATATATACACACATATATATATATGTATATGTATATGTATATGTATATATGTATGTATATATGTGTGTAAATATATATAATCAGAGTGAGAATTAATTAAATGTAAAGCAGGGAAATGATAGAAAACAATATAAAAACATAAATAATGAAATTGATAATAGTAAAGCAATAGAGAAAAATCAATAAAACCAACAGCAATTTCTTTTAAAAGATCAACTAAATTGATACAGCTCTTTTTGAACTAACCAAGAAAAAGAAAGGAAGCAAAAATTACCAATATCTAGAATGCATTAACTGGTATCACTACAGATACTAAAGACTTTGAAAGGATCAACCAAAATATACCCACACATTTTAAAATTGACGAAATAGACCAATTTCATGACAAGCATAAAATACGAAATCTCACTTTAAAAAAAAGTAATCTGAATAGCTATAAAAGTTAAGGTAAAGAAATTGAAGTTTATTTTTAAAACTTTCAACAAAAGAAAATCACTGACTTATTGTTTTAGTGGCAAATTCTATCAAGCCTTTAGGAAAAAAAATAGTGCAAATTCTGCACAATCTTTTCTGGAGTATAGGAGAAATATTTCCCACTTTTTTTTATAAGACCAGTATTATACAGATACCAAAATCAGATAGTCATTATAATAAAATTAAAGAATAATATCATCATGAATACAGATGTGAACATCTTATGAAAACATTAGCAAATTGAATGTAGCAATGTATATGATAAGTGAAATAAGTCAGACAAAGAAATACTGTGTGATCTCACTTATAATGAAATCAAAACAAATAAATAAACACACAAAAAAACCCAAACTCATAGGAAAAGAGATCAGATTTGTGGTTACCAGAGGGTGAGGGGTAGAGGAATTGGATGGATGTGCTCAAACGTCTTAACATAAGTAGGTTCTGGGGATGTAAGGCACAACATGATGACTATAGTTAACGCTGCTGTATGGTATATTTGAAAGCTGCTAAAAGAGTAGGTCCTAAAAGTTCTCAACATAAGAATTTTTTTTTTTTTTTTTGTATTGTGAGATGTTGGCTATTTACTAAATTTATAGTGGTAATCATTTCACAACACCCGTAAATCAAGTCATCATGCTGTACACCTTAAACTTATACAATGCTATATGTCAATTATATCTCAATAAAATTGAAAAAAATAATGAGATTATTCTGGTGTGTCCAATGTGATCATGGGGGTCCTTTAAAGCATATCTATCTATCTATCTATCTATCTATCTATCTATCTATCTAATCTATCATCTTATCTATTTATCATCTACCTACCTACCTATCTACCTACCTACCTACCTACATACCTTTCAATTTATCTGGTGTTCACTTAATCTTACTATGGAAAAAAATGGTTTTTTGCAACGTTCTATAAGCTATACAGAAGGGGTGACCTCAAAATCATTTTGACATTAAAAATTATTTCTATTCTGTAAAAAATGTCTTCTTAATGAATACAGCTTAAAAAATTCTATATTTTACCTAACTAGTGGGGTGAGAAGTACTTTATTTATACATTCATAAGGTTACTTGTTTTTGAAAACTTTACTTACTATTTTGTATTCCAAGTCCCCTTCTAAGTACTGAAAATATGACAGTGAGATAATCAAAGACACAAAACAACAACTACAACAAACAAAAATAAAAAAAAAGAAAATAACAACTATAATAAAACACTATTCCAGTGGGTAATGGGTAAAGGGGTATTGATTTGGGATGCTGAGCAACTACCTATTTCATCACTCTTAGAGTATATACTGTGGCATCAATTTATTACATATTATTTCTTTACTAGATTTCAAATATAATCAGGATAATACTTGTGTTGATTTTGCTTAAATTTTATCCCTGATGCTTTTGAGGGCTATTATGCTTTCTGCATGTTAGCAATCAAATCACTATATAAATATTTGCTGAATGAATGTATCAGTCAGGGTAGCAACCAAACATTTGAGAGTTTATAATTTTTTAAAAAAGAACTGGATACAATTAGTCTTAAAGAAATATAATGTATATGGGTACAACAGTATTGTAAAAAATAATGTGTTAAGTTAGAGAGTGACATCTGTAGTCAGATTGCCTCAGTTCCAAGACCAGTTCTATCACTTACTACCTTTGTGACTTTGGTAAATTACTTAATGTTTATGTATGTCAGTGTTTTCATCTATATTTTGAAAAATAATAGTACCTTTTCTATATGTTGTTATGGGCATTGATTAACATTTATGAAGTATTTAGAAGAGGCACCTAGCATTAAATAGAACACAGTGTAAGTGCTTTCTATTCCTAGTAATAGTAGTAGAATTGCATACAAGGATTGTATTACCTTTCTATCGCAGCATGACAAATTACTCCAAATTTAGTAGCTGATAACAATGTCCCATTGTAAAAGGTCTGGGTAGACTTGACTGGGTTCTCTGCTTAGGAGTTCAGAAGGTCAAAATCAAGGTCAGCCTGATTTTTTTACTGGAAGCTCTAAGCTCTGAGAAAGAATCTGCTATGAAGTTCCTTCAAGTTATTGGCAGACTTCAATTACTTGTACTTGCAGGCTGAAATCCTGATATCTTGCTGGGACTGCTCTCAGATGTTATAAGCTGTTCTTAGATCCTTGCCTCATGGCCTCATCAGCAAGGGAAAACACTCCATTCCATCAAATCACTCATGCCTCTAATCTCTCTGACTTCCTCTTCTGCTACCAAGTACTCTGCTTTAAAAAAAACTCATGTGATTAGAGTAGATCCACTCAAATAACCTCTATGTGTTAAGGTCAATTAAATAACCTCAATTACAACTGCAAAATCCCTTGTTATGCAACATAATATAATCAAAGTTGTAATATCATGGGACCACCTTATAATGCTACCTGCTATATTCTGATCCAGGCGTCCCACAGAAAGGCACACTAAGAGATTTCAGTTAGAGAACTGACTGTAATGACAACTATCCAACTTACTCCTCTACTGACACTTTTGTAGTTGTTCCATTGGCATAAGTGGAGGACTAGCAGAGATAAAATGATATTTTTTAGGAAATGAAGTATTTGTAAAGAAAACTAGTCTCCCTTTGTTGTTACCATTCTCAGAGATTACGAAAGACTTTAATAGGATCACTTAGTGATGGTTACACTGGTGCTCCCTCCATAAGCAGAGACTGGTGAGCATTTTTCATTTGAGAGTTGGCTAAGCTACTCGAACTGTAGTGTGCTGATGAGGGTTCTAGAGAAATGGGTAGAAGAGAGATGGCTGAGTTCAGACATGAACTGCCTGTGAATCAGCCGACAGTTCTTCTGCTGGATTTGACGAAGTTGTGAGCAGTTCTGACCCAAGAAAATCTTGTACAAATATCTAGGTATTGCCACAGCTTATGATTAAAAGATAAATTTGCAATAATTTATGGTAAATCGAACCAATGTTGTCAACCCTGAAGGAGATGCAAATTCAAAACCACAATGAGATACCACCTCACTCCTGTTAGAATGGCTATCATCAACAAGAGGAATAACAAGTATTGGAGAAGTTGTGGGGAAAAAGGAACCCTCATGTACTGCTAGTGGGATTGTAAATGGGTACAGCCACTATGGAAATAGTATGGCAGTTCCTTAAAAAATTAAAAATAAAATTACCATGTGACCCAGTAATCCCTCTTTTGGATATCTACTTTCCAAAATAAAAAAAGAAATTATCCGTAAAGCTATATGCTCTCTGATATTCATAGCAGCATTATTCATGGTGGCCAGGACTTGGAAACAACTGAACTGTCCTTTGATAGATGATTGATAAAGATGTGGTACATACATGCAATGGAATATTACTCAGCTATAAAAAAGATGAAATATTGCCATTTGTGAAAACATGGATGGATCTTGAGATTATGTGAAATGTCAGACAGAAAAAGTTAAAAACCATGATTTCACTCATATGAAAGTGACATATGAACAGGACAAACGAACAAACAAAAACTCATAGACACAGACAACAGTTTAGCGGTTACCAGAAGGAAAGTGTGGTGGGGAGGTAGAAAAGGATGAAAGGGGGTCAAGTATATAGTGACAGAAGATTCGACTTTGGATGGTGAACACATAATGCAATATACATATGGCATGTTATTGAATTATATGCTTGAAACCTATATAATTTTATTAGCTAATGTCACTCTAATAAATTTCATTAAAAAAATTTACTAATCAAAGCAAATTGATGGTTACAAGATACCAAGCGAAGAGTCACATAAGATACAAAGGTAAACTAAAACTTGTTTGCAGCATTAAGATTTTGAAAATAATTTGTGCCCAGTCAAGAACTCATAGGTTATGTGAAACAAATACATTGTCCATAAAATTAGGGCTATTTTAGTATATATCATCAAAATTTAGATAAGAGTACTTAGTATTTAAATCAGGATAGAAAACATTTCATTGGAAATGTTAAATCTTAGGACTTTATAGGTTTCTCAAGCCCTAATTGGAATGGAAGATAATACGTTACAGTGCCTTATGTATAGTTGGCATTCAGTAATATTTAATGATATAATTGATTTACTTTTATGTGTCCAGAAGGCTAGGGTTGTTAAAAAAAATAAGAATGAGGTAATAAAAAAAGAATAGCAATTTGGCTGGAGTGAATAATTCTTTTGTGGAAGTATAGGAGAAATAAAGGCAGAAAAACCAGATGAGGCTCTCGTGCCAGGCACCAAGATTAGGTATGGACAATTCATGGAGGACGTGAGCGGAGTAGGGAAGTGAGAAGAAGGAAACTTTTTGATCAGGGAATTTAAGTCTGGATCAGGGTTTAAGATAGTAAATGTCTCTGTGAACCCACATACTGTAATATGGGGGAAGAATGAAAAGATATTCAGAGGAGAGCATCTGAACTGATTATATATTAGGTGTAAAATAGTAAGAGTGGTCCACATTCATTAACAAAGGAAGTTCATTGCTTAATCAAAGAATGTTATCCTCATCCTAACATTGCTATAATATATGTGATTTAGAGATTGAAATGCAGCAATGCACGTTTCAGCATATCCTTGTATGCACGCAGGACTATGCAATGCAAATTCCTGTGACTATGAATATATTTATTCTCTATCTGCACTGTCCAATAATGTGGCAGTCACAAGCCACATGTGACATTTAGCACTTGAAATATGGCTTCTGTAACTGTATGATTGATTTTTCAGTTTTATTTAACTTTAAGTAACTTGTACTTAAATATAAGTGCCACATGTGGTTTTGGTTATCCTACTGAATAGCACAGATAGAAAGTAACAAATATAAATTCATATTGTAGGTCTTAATGTCAAAAATTCTTTTTTTTAATGTACAAAATTAAGGAATAGACTAAGATGAGATGTGGGAGGCTTCTAAATTTCAGAATACTCAAACTTAATGAGTAGAAAACATGAATTATTTTCTAATTCATAAGTTAGGTACCATGGATGTGGTATTAACATTACCTGCCATTTTGCTGTACAATGATGAGGTTTTTGTTTTTTTTTGTTTTTTTTTTGTTTTTTGTTTTTGCTTTGTTTTGTTTTGCTCATTGTCCAAACTTTATTACATGTTATTCCAGAGGCTCCCAGGCCTTCCCTCTTTGAGGAGCACTTTCTCCCTCACATTGTTCTGAAAGCAGAAAACATCCTCCTAAACCTAGACTTAGTCGAACTACAACTTTGAGATGCCTAGTACATCCACGTTTGCCTATATTATTTAATTCTTGCTTTTATTTTTCCAGTTGAAAATCTTTCCCAGTAAACAAAATTAGAATAATGCTCTTTTACTTTGTCAGTGTTAAAACAGATTGCCAGATTCCTGAACTGCTTTTTCGACTTTTTGTCTATGTTCATTCACTGTTATCTTTGTCACAGCATATATCCCCAGAGTAATGCCAACATGCTGATGATTGTTTTTATTTAAAAAAGATATTTAAAGAATTTCTTAATTATCTATAAATTAGTAGTAATGGAAATAGTCATAGTAGCAGAGGCAATGACAAGGAAAACATCAACAAAACAGCAACAATTTTTGCTTTGAGTTTTCAATTCCCAACATGCAAAATGAAACCCATACAGATTTTTAACCTTTCCCTTTTACATCAGAAAATCCAGGACAAATATCTCTAGTTCCCTAATGAATGAGCAGGCCTAGAATCAATAGACTGATTTCAATATCATACTCTGTTTTTTTTTTTAATTGATGTCTAGGATTTTTAACTACTTTTCAAAATTAAAAACCAATTGCTTGGTCTAACAACTCTTGCAAAGGAGCTATTGGGTTGTCTCATATGTTTAAAAATATGGCACAGCTAATATAAATAATATATGAAAAGAACCTCATAGTGAGACTAGTGGGGAGAAGAAAAAAATGAGTAAAATGCATATTAAAAATATTATCATTCTCAGCATCCTCACTGGTATACTCTCATCTCAGTCTAGCCACCACACCGAGGGGAATGTTTTGAAGGGTACAGCAGATATGTCACATCCTTCTCAGAGGCAGTTGAGAAGGAAAACATATTCAAAAACTCCCACACGAAACCCACATGAAAGCCATGAGAAGTTCATGTGGCAAAGATTTTTGTTTTTGAAATTTAAAGCTCTTTTTACTTCCTTCTTCATATGTAAAGATTTACTTCCTTCTTCATATGTAAAGACATATATTTAGTTATTCAATACAATCAGCACATATTCATTGAACAACTACTATATCCAGGCACAGAGCTAGGCATTTATGGTCATTGGTGAACAAAAGTGACAAAAATCTCTGACTTTTAAAGCTCCTGTACCAGTAGATTTAAAATATTTGCATAAGAAACGTTTGAAAAATACAGTAAGTTCTGTTTATGGTGTTTTTAACTTTAGAAATATATAAAGTTTAGAGAATGAAAAGAGATGGCCACTTAACTCTTCTCTCTCTGTGATTGAGTACAATTGTCCCTGAGATCTTTGAGAAATTAAAATCATCATTGTTAGGTGGAGAACCATGTGTCAGTATTAGAGACACTGTGAGTTACTTAACAACTACTATTCCCACTTTCTTCATTTGTAGAATCCCACATTTACTGGCCATGCAACTTGTCTCAAGGAATGAATCAGGATTGATATAAGAAAATCTAAGTGGTTTCACTTTTCTTTCCAGTGATTTACTGAGGGATTGATTAGACTTGTGGCACATCTGTACAGAGCCCTATAAAGGAAATCCACTTTAAGTATTTTTTTCATTTATTATTATTTTTTAATTCATTCCCCATAAAAGAGAAGATAGGTAAGAAAGCAAGAAGTGTGATTGCTTCATCCCTTTCTTCCCACTTGGGATAATCTTCTGTGAGAATATAAATTATGGAAGTCATTAACCAGATACAAAATATGTCAAAGTAGAAAAATAATGAACCAAGATTCACTCTGGCCACATTGGCTGTGTTAGCATTGAGTGCATGGAAACATCTACTTCCTGATAGTTATTTGAAATGATGAAATACACATTTTAGTTATGTTAGGAGGACATTCTGTTAAATTCTAAAGTATCATGACTGCTATGGTTAGACTTGCAGTGGGATTTTGACTTTTTCCTTATAGATGAATTATAACCAATAATTAATTGTCAAGGAATTTATTAAGTGCTGGCTTTCTACCTAAAACTCATATTAATGTTACATTTAAATCTAAAGCAAATATCAAAGTATCAATTTTGATGGACTATTAATTTAGCCAGGGCAATGATCATCTCATACTATCGTGTGAGAATTATTAAGCAATGTCCTAGTATCATTTCTGATTATTTCAAGGGAAAATGCACATATTCAATTGGCCTGTTACTTATGTTCACTCTTCCCAAATAATATTTCCAATCCAAAACTATGAAAAATTTCATCATCATGTTAATAAAAATATATTTGTCGTAAAATTATGTAAATATATTCTCTATCATCTATCCTTTGTCAAATAGTGCCCCCGCCCCCAAATTTATATCCACCCAGAACATCAGAATGTGACCTTATATAGAAACAGATGTCATTTGCAGATATCATTAGTTAAATTAAGGTGAGGTCATACCGCATTAATGTGGCCTCGAACCCAATAACTAGTGTCATTATCAAAAAAAATAGATTTGGACACAGATACAGACACATGGGGGAGAACGCAATGTGAAGATGGACACAGAGATAGGAGTTATGCATTTACTTTCGAGGAATGCCTAGTGTTGCCAGCAACCAAGAGAATCTAGGAGAGAGGCATGGAACATACCCTCTCAGAAGCTTCAAAAGGAACCAACTCTCCTGACATCTGGACTTCAGGATACTTGCATCCAGAACTATGAGAAAAAATTTTCTCTTGTTTTAAGGCACCCAGTTTGTGGTTATTTGTTACAGAAACTCTAGGAAACTAATAATATGTTTATGGCTAAAGAAAAAAGAAAAATTATGCAATTTTGTCACTTAAATATTTGGATTTTTGATAAGTGAAATTGTTTTTCGGGCAATTTGAATTTATCTTATTCATGAAGTTTTTTTCGTACATGTAAGGGATTTTTCCCTTCTGCAAAACACTTGTTCACATATTTAGCTTATTTTAGTAAATAGCTTGTTAATTTTGTATTCTAGATAATTAATAACTTTACTGAGGATATTTGCCTTTGTGTATAAATTACAAATAACTTCTAGTTTTTTTGTTTGCTTATGGTATAAACATCCTTACATGTTTTAAAATGTTATCCAAATTCATTTTTTTACTCTTATTAATTCTATATTTTAGATCATACTTTGGAAGGTTTCCACAACTCCCAGACTATCATGGAATTCATCCATATTTTTCTAGTATATACAGTGCTTCATTTCTACATTAAAATCTCTGTTCTGTGTCTGCTATGCAGTGTGTAGTTTAGATTACATTTTGTAAATTCTCCAAATGGCTTCTCATTATCTGATACTGACTGTTCATCACATGACTTGGGATGCCAATTTTATGATATATCAAATTTCTATGTACATGTATGTCTCTCTCTGGACTTTTTGTTGCATTGTTGTATCTGTTCAGTCATCGATATCACAGTGCTTTAATTACAGAAATTTTATATATTTTAACATTGCATTGGGATAGTACCCCCATCTTTTGCCTTTTAATTATTTCCTTGCTCTTCAATCTTTATTTTTCCATAAGAACTAATAATTAATTTCTCTACCTTCAGAAAAAAATAGTCATTTGATAGAAATCACATTAAATTTATATATTAACAGTGAGAATCGACATATTTTTTTACGTTGAATCTTTCTATCCAAAAATTTGAGACATCTTTCTATTTGTTCAATCCTATTTTGCATCTTTTAGGACTATTTTACTATTTTCTTCATACACTATTTTCAAACCCCATGTGAATTCTGTGTTAGATATTTTATATTTTTATTGAAATTATTAATAGATATTGTTCATTTTACCTTGTAACTTTTTTAAAGTAAGAAAAGTTTGTATATGAGTTCTATTATCCCACTATTTTCCTAATTCTGTTATCATTTGCAGTAGTTTTTCAATAAATCTTTGGAGATTTCATATGTATAATCATAGCATCTGGGAACAAATACAGTTTTTCCTCTTTCTACTTCTTGAGCTTATGATCGCTTTTACTTAACCAATTACATTGACCACATTTTCAATAGTAGAAGCAAGAGTGGGCACCTTTTTCTTTCTCCTAAATTTAGTGAGAATGCTCCTAGTATGGATCAAGTAAAATGCTGATTTTTGCACTCATACTTTTAAATCTATTTTAGAAATTTCCATTCATTCTTATTTTAGTAATATGGATGGAAATTGATTTTCAGCAGCTATGATTTTTGGGGAGTATATTTATATGATGAATTATATTAATGAATGCCTTCATTGAATCATACTTTCATTCTTGGAAAAAATCTCACATAATATATGTTTTTGTTCACTTGTACACAATTTGCTAAATTGTATTTAAAATTTTTGTATTCATAGACATAATTGAGATTTATTTGTGGATTTGTTTTAAATTAAGTGTTTTTTTTAGGGTTTGGTAACAATGTTACATTCACTTCGTAAAGGAATTTTTAAGGTTTTCTTTTTTCATGCTCTGGATCAGTTTTAGAATCAATGTGCCTGTATAATCCTCGAAAGTTTAAAGTAATCCCTCTGTAAAAAAAAAATCTATGCCCAAGACATTTTTGTTTTTGTTTGCTTTGGAGGGAGTATGAAGCTCATTTATATATGTGTGTATTTCCATGTTGAAATTACTCTATTTAGATTTTTCTCTCTTATATGGGGTTTTGAATTTTCTTGTTAACAATTACTTGTGCAGCCATCACCTCCCACAACTATCTTTAACTTCTAATTTCCCTTGACCCAAGTGTTCTTGCTATGCTCCATTTGGTTTCTATTTTTAGCATATGCCTTCATGAGTAGGCTCTGTCATTTTTAAGAGTATCTGATGAATACTTTTGAGAGCCATAAAAACTTAAACCAATACAACCCTACAAATTCTCCTATTTCTCCTACATTTATGCATATAACTCTTTTTTTTTTTTTGTACTCATTGGTTATTTAGGACCTGTGAGGGATTTTCTCTATGTGCCACTCCTCCATGTTTCTATTCATGATATATAGAAAAGTCCCTTTATTTTGGGATGTGAGTTTCTGCTGTATTCCTTTAGTTTATAAATCCCATCAAGAACTTCCATTCACTTCCCTATGATCTCCAGTAGATTTCTTCTGATCACAGGACAGTACACGTGGCCCATATTCTGAAGTGCATTAGAATTTCCTGCCATGGAGTTTTATTGGGAATATCACTTTCATATTGTTATTGTTTCTGTTACTACCCTAATTGATCTGTTTAGTTTTCATTTTGTGGCAATTCAAAAACTATGTTTTGTACTCATCGCACATCTGGAAGGCTTATGTATTTTTTTTTTTTTAAGTATAGAAAAACCAAGAGAATGCTATGGTGATGACTTTTGGAGAGAGTGAAAAAGCTGAAAAATCAGTGGAATAATATCAATAGCTCAGTGTGTCTGACAGTGAATGGGTAAAGGTGAGCACAAGGATATTCTGGTCACTGAGAAAAGGAGACACAAAAACTGTTGAATAACTGAGAGCTATGGAAACAAAGAAAAAGTAATGACTAGGGTGGCCCTCTTCAGACTATGAAGTTTCCCTAAGGGTGTAAGTTTTAGCATGGCCCATTCCCTAATAATCATGGAGACTGACCTTAATATTGATCTAGTAATTTTGGACCATGATCTAAGTCAATAATACTACAAATTCATTCTTTTTTTGTCTGATTTCATTAAGGTTTCTGGGCCTACATAATAGCATGAGTTTGAGAACTGTTTCTCTTCATTATAACTGGGGTTCTGTATTTAGTGATTTTGTTCTAAGATTCCTAAGTGCCTGTCAATAGCCAGCTCAATGATTAATAGGGAAAGCCAATTTTTCACAGATTTGGCTTAGATGTTGATTTTATTTACTGGCCCTTACTATCTTGTTCAATTTTTCACTTTTTTTTTGATATTTATTCATTTTGTCTAATCTGCCTAAGAGCTGCCAAGAAATTTCTTAGAATATGTTGTCTATTTCTAATCTAACAAAACTTTCTCCAAGCACAGTAGGAGATAACGCACATATATTTTGTTGCACCTTGTGACTGCACGGAGAGAAACTTTCTATTCAATGAGTTCTTTCTCCTTCTCCTTACTTGTGGAATTTCCCTTGCCAGGAAATTTGTGGATGAGAGAGTAAAAATGGCAGAAGAAGCAACTTCTCCTGATGTAGCATATGCCTTCCTGTTATCCTCTTGCCAAAGTGACTGGAACCAAGCTAGCTATTATTACTTCACTTTAGTGACTTCAACATATCCAAGCATGATGTTGGTGCCTTACGTGAGCAGATCTACTGAACAGAAATGTTCTTCTGATCAAGAGCAAATGACAAAAAAAAAAAAAAAAAGAAAAAAAGAAATAAAATCCAAATGTTATTTCTAGAATTTTAGATGGAGTCTCATATATAACCACAAAATGAGCCCAGTGCACAAATTGATGGCTAAACTTCCTATGAGCTTGGCAGCTATGTTCCAAGTGATTTCCTAAACTCAGATGGAATCACAGCCAGACTCCTTGAATTTTCTTAAGCATTGTAATTTCAATCATGAGCTAGTTTAGTTGTAAGTCAGATACTTCCTAAGTTCACTAGAAGACTTCTTGGCTACAGTTCTAGACATTCTAGCCAAAACTAAAGCTATGTAGTTAACATTAAATTTTTTGTAGAGCTATATATTACAGTCTTTGCCATTTACTACTTGAAAGTGCTGATCAAAATAATATGGCTATATTAAAAATTAACAGGTATTTTTTCTATTCATTTTATTACATATTCTTTTTATAATTTGTTTTCAGTGAGTTCTACAATAAACAACTAGAGTCCAAGAGAAATCTTAGTTATTCTAATCAATTTCAGCTTTGGTGCTTGATAATTTTGTTTCAACAGAATTGTTATGAGACTGTTTTTGAAGAAGATTATGTCACTAGGATGAATGAAAATATCACACCCACAGATAAAGCAATTTGCACACATATATCATAATTTTTCCTTCACATACCTTACATAAAAAGACTTTTCTGTATAACAAAAATGCATTCATTTTTGAGAAAGAATTTTAAAATTACATTTTACTTAAAACTATTTCACACATTTTTCTATGTTCTTTATCACAGAAAATAAGCCTGCATTTCACTTTTTTTTTTTTTTTGGCATTGCAATGTTAGCACCATCCATATTGGTTTTCATTAAAATCATATATACTTGAAAATTTAGGTATTAAGCTTGAAATGGTTACCTCTTCATTATGTAACAACAGAAGATATTTGGGACTACTAAACTGGATGAGTAGTTAAGGTATTTTGATACATGGAGAGTAAATCATTGCTGTTCAGTGGCTTAGGTTACCACTGTGCTAGTGAACCCATACTATGAGTAGATTCTGGAGATTTAATACAGGTTTTGTGCTGCTGTACTTTGGCTAATAACAAGGATGTTTATTTCCTAGCTTCAAACTAGCTATTTGACACTACGAATAAGATACTAAGGAATATACAAACGACCGCAATGATGGATGGGCATCATTTGATTATTTGCTGCAAGTGGAATGTGAGTTGTTTTTATTCTTTACTTTTTATCTTTTCCTGAATTATATTTTAACTATCTTCTAAGTGAAAGAGTAAGCATGGTGGGAAAGAAATCCTGGACTTGAAGTCAGAGAGACTACATTAATCTAACGTCAGGTTACACAGAATCAGATGATTGAATAAAGCTCTTTGTGTCATTTGGACATAAAGGTCATTTTATAAATAAAGTCCTAAAAAATTCAACCCTTATTTTTACCAAGAGTATCATCATACATGCCTGAAACCATTGATATTTTATAATCCACACCTAACTGCTAATTGTCCATATGTTATACGAGTTTAACTATTTTATTACTATTGCTACCAAAACCATTAAGTGGAACATTGAGTCATTCCCTTAGATGTCTGGAATTTTCTATCACATTTCTTTTGAAAATATTATCTACTTATGACTGGAGTAAAATTTATGTCCATAATGTCTTCTAAAGCTTAGTGAAAATGAAAACCAAGAGGGTCTCTCTTTCATAAGCGCTGGTAAAAGGAAAAGGCGAGACAAACAGGAATTAACACATTTCTGTGTCATCATTATTGAGGTAGGAGCTAGACAAATAAAACCCATACTCCTATAGTTTATAGTATAATGGAAATTATACATAATGTGAATTAAGAAGACAGGGTTTCATGACTGGTTTTAGCTATGCTATCAGAAAGTTACCTAACTTTTGGACCTCTTTATTTTGTTTCATTATATATAAGCTATTATTCTGTGAGCATCTTAGAAGATGTGTACAAAGTAATATTTTTATATGTGGTTTGGAAATGGTGTAGTGTTTTATAATTATTTATACATAATGGACGTTGAATGTCTTGGCAACTTTGCATATTTACAGAAATTAACAGTTTAAAGAAATACTTTTTAGATACAAATAGCTAATATATGTCAATGCATGAAATACATTTTGATGCTTTATATATCTTAATTCTTATTATTAAAAAATATCAGTTAAAATTTAACATAAGTAGAAAAGGAAAGAAAAAAGAAAGAAAATAATATTTAATGTGACAGTAATCTTAGTTAAATTATTTTTCTAAAATCTGACCATGACGATAAGCTCACAAGGAAAAGTGTGAGGAAAAATAAAGTTTTAATGAACAATTGCTCAACAATTTCACTGTGATCCAACAAGTATTACATGTTGTGAAAAAAACATTAAGATAAATGATAAATTCAAGAAAGTGGACTGATTAGAGGTTTTCAAAGTAAAATAAAATCATTTGAAAGATTTGAAGATGGACAAGAAATCAGTTAAGAGAACTGATAATAGATTTAAGGACATTTTCTCTCAGAAAGAGAATGTTCTGATTACTGCCTTTAGGAGGTTAAGAAATCTGAGATTGAGATAAGATGAATTTTCAGAACTTGTCAATAAAATTACACAGATGTCTTTTGGTAACCCCACTGACAAACACAGTATTTTGTAGATTTCTGAGGAAGGGACTGTGTCTTATTTTTTATGCCAATGCTTATTTAGCACAAATCCTTGCAAAAACAATAGCTTCACTAAATAATTGATGAATGAATGGATTGGGGGCCCTTTATTCATATTTGGGTTAGTATTATAACAGGGTTTTTGCTAGTAGAACATGGTTATACTGTGCCCTAGAAATCACTGATGTGCTCTGAGCACACTGGATTCTAAGGGCAAAGCTGAAGAAAGGGCCAAGGTAGATACCTCCTGGGCCCAGTGGCTCAGTGAGGAGAATAGAATCCTGCAGGGATTCGTAGTTGAAGTTATGCAGAACCATCCCCCTATCTCTCAGCCACTATCCACTGCCTGTGTGCATGCTCTCTCTGGGAAGAAAAATGCTGTTTTAACAGCAGAGGTGATAATAAAAAAAATGATTTCTCTAGTGGCGTGAAAGTTCTGCTTGAGAAAACTCTGTTTGGAAACTTTCTTGTTGGATGAAAGAGAAAAAGGTCACACAGTAATGACTCCTAAAGAGGATAAGTGGGCACTACCTAATAAAGAAGGTGGGGCCTTGAGAAATAGTTGTTTTAGGTGGTTTGCATGTAAACAAGATACATTTGTATCCTTATAGTGTCAGGAATTTGCACTTTATTCCACAGATAGCCAACTTTGTTTTTGTAAAATATAATAAATGAAGGATTAGATAAAACAATGAAGAAAAGACTTGGAGTTTTCATTTGTTAAAGAATAATTGTTTACTTTAATAAATGAGTGAGAGAGGGATAGGTGAATATTTCTCTTTAAAGATGCTAGGGGTACAAAACAAAATAGAAATGTAATGCTACACCTAAAACACTGTCTCTTCTGATTCTATGTATTTATACTCACAATGCTAAAGATAAATCAAGAGAAGAACTCATACAACTCAACAACAACAAAAAAAACAATCCAATTAAAAAATGGGCAGAAGACTTGAACAGATATTATTCCAAAGAGGAAATACAGATGGCCAATAGACATATGAAAAAATGCTCAAGGTCACTAATCATCAGAGAAATGAAAATTAAAACCTCAATGAAATATCACCTAACACCTGTCAAAATGACCATCAGCAATAAATCAAAGAACGACAAGTGTTGGTGAGGATGTGGAGAAAAGAGAACCCTCATACATTGCTGGTGGGATTGCAATTGGTACAGCCATTACAGAAAACAGTCTGGAGATTTCTCAAAAAATTAAAAATGGATCTGTCTTTTGACTCAGCAATTGCACTTCTGGATATTTATCCAAAAAAAAAAAAAAAAAAAAAAAAGCCGAAACAATAATTCGTAAAGATCTATGCATCCTTATGTTCATGACAGCACAATTTCTAATAGCCAAGATATGGAAGTGGCCTAAATGCCCACCAACAAATGACTGGATAAAAAAGTTATGGTTCATATACACAATGGAATATTACTCAGCACTAAAAAAATGAAATCCTATCATTTGCAAAAACATGGATGGGCCTAGAGGTTATTATGTTGAGTGAAATAAGTCAGGCAAAGAGAAATACATACGACCTCATTTATATGTTGGATCTAAGGAATGAAAGGAACAAACTAATCAAAAACAGACTCACAAATGTAGAGGACAATCTGGTGATGGTCAGGGAGGGGGAGTTGGGGGCTGGGAGAAAGGGGTGAAGGGTTAAAAAAGTACAAATTAGTAGTTGATAGATGGTCATGGAGATGAGGAGCATGGCATAGGGAATGCAGTTAGCATTAATGTAATGGCTAGGTGGACAGCCAGAGGACAGAAAGAGTAATCAGGGGGATTGCTTATAAACTATATAAATGTCTAACTCATGTACTATATACTTGAAACTAATAATAAAATAAAATTTAAAAAACTTATTTTTGCTAGCTGAAATGAAAAAAAAAAGAGAGTCACAAAACTGGCCGTTCTATTTTGTAAGCAACTGTTAATGTTTTATCTCACAAATTCTCATTTAATCGCCAAAATACTCTACTATTATTATGATGTTAGACTATATTATTAAAATCATTCCAACTTTTAGATTAGGAAACTAAGGCCCAAGGAGTTTATGTAACTGTAATTACAATGTCTATAAAATTAAGGAATATATTTTCCTATTTTATCAATTAACCCTAGTACATGGCATATTCTTTAGTCCCTAGGAGACACTTAGAAGATATTTATTAAATGGTTAGATAAGAGAACAAACTTTCCCAGATGATTAAGTTCCAGTGTTGGATTCAATTTTTTATTTTTGATTTCACAGTGCACATTTCTAACAACAACAACAAAAAAAGCAAGCAATTTTCTTGTTTTTTGATAACTCTATTTAGAGAGAAACTTGATTATAAAATTAATATACACTTCCTCCACAAGGGCCTTTTTTTTTTCTGCAAAGAATTTGAGGCAGACCACTGAAGTTCAGGTGCCTGACTACATCTCACAAGTTAGAGAAACATGTTCATGTAATCCCTTTTTGACTCTTCTTTTATTCAGTCATTCAATCATTTCTTAGATATTTATCGAAGGCTTCCCATGTGCCAGACACTCTTGCTGGCTTTAGAAATGCAATGATGAATTTGAGAGCTGCTATCCTCAAATAACTCCCATTCTATCCTCTGTGAATTCTGACCTCCTAGAGATGTCATTCAGTATGAATTCACGAATGTCGCTTATCTTTTCAAAATCTCATTCTCCTCATTTGTAAAATAGAGATAATACCTTCCTTGAAAAGGTTGCTATGCAAAGGTTAATATATGAAACATGTAAGAAACTATGAAAATCAAAGTAACAACTGTGATTGGATTTTAAGGTTTACAGATGGCTGTCGCAGATATCATCCTGTTAAATTTTCTAACAGGATCACGATAATACGATAATACCAAGATCATGAAACAATATGGTTGGGCAGACCTCAGTTTGCATCCTTGCACTGATATTATCAGCTTTTTGACCTTGAGAAACTTGTTAAACTTATTGACATAAGTTTCTTTATCTGCTAAGTAAAAATTGCATTCTGCTTTGCAAGGTTGTTATGAGGATTATCGATAATCTATGCATATTGCCTACTCACTGAACAGTAACTATTATAAATACTCAAAAATAAGAGGCATGAGAAGTTACAATTTTATCAAGCAACCAGAATTCTCATACCCAGTGTTCTCATATCACTGGGGATAGTTTAGTAAAATTCTGGAAAAGTGTTTGGCAGTATCTTCTAAAGATGAATACAAGCATTTGCCAATGCACAGAAATTCGACTATACACATGTTTACCAAAAGACATGTTCTAGGATGATTTTGTCAGCACTATTTATAATAGCCCAAATCTACAAAATGCTTAATGACCATCATTGGTCTAATAGCTATTCACACAATGGAATGGAATTCAACAATTGAATGATTCTAACACACAATGATATCAATTAATCCCAGAAATATAATGTTGAGTAAAAGAAGCCAGATTTAAAAGAGTCTATATACTATCAGTCATATAAGGTACACAAATAGGTTAAATTATGTGTTTAGAAATTAAAACAGTGATTACCCTTAATGGTGTTGGGGGTGTAGTGATTGGAAGAAAACATGAAGAGGACTTTCAGGGTTCTAGTTACAAAAACGTGTAAACTTCAATAGTTGCTCACCAGTACACTTTCATGCATGTATATTTTACTTTAAGTAAAAGGAAAGAATTATTACATTTATAAATGTCAGCTTTTATTTTTAATATTAAGAATATAAAACATTCACAGTTAGTTTTAGAGATTTTAAATTTGACTGATATATTTTTACTCTAGCTAAGATGCTAGCTCTAGGAGACATTCATTTCATACATTTGAAGTTTCCTTCAGTTAATTTTTCCAAGCATATTTGTAATAAGGAGTTTTTAAATCCAAAAGGCTATGTCACAAGATATTTTGAGACAAGGGTGCCATTACTTTATGTGGACATGGATATCCAGTAACCTTAATACAATTGAGTTATTTAGAAAGTAATTTTATATTGGAAAGTAGTTAATATTTAATATTAACATTTGATATTAGCCATATATAAATACACACCTCCATCCTTTATCTCAAGGTACTGTCAATCTTTTTGCCAAGCAGAGATACAAACAAACAACTCTTGCATTGCATAATGCCAACAATAGTGATATACAAGGAGAACAGAGAGGATGGATGGTTAATTTTCTAAGGAATGACAGGAAAAGCTTTAAGGAAGAGGTAATCAATCCAGTTAGAGAGCAGGAGAATGCAAAGACATTTTCCTTTCAAAATATTTTCCTTTTCCTCATTCAAAATTAAATATAGTCTTCATTGGGTCCCTCTTTTTAGAAAAAAAATAAGCATAATTATTTTTGATAGTAGTCTTACATAATATTTTATAAAATAATTGTCCAGTAATGACTGTGTTTTAATAAACTAAAATGACTTTATTAATTAAATTTTGGAACCAGTACATTGCAACATCAATGTAACATTTAAATCTCTTAATTGATTCCTTAGTTTTAAAACAAAATTTTAAACAGCACTTCCACTTTATTTCAATTTAAAGATTTTAAAATTCAGTAAGCTATGCCATTTATGTACAAAAATTCTACCGATGTTGTAGATTCAGCAACTAAAAATAAGGACACCTAGCTGAATTTTAATTACTGACCAATAACATATTTTCTTTTTATTATAAGTATGTCCCAAATATTAGAATAGATACATTTATACTAAAAAAAGATCATCATTTATCTAAATTTAACTTGGAGTTCTGTATGTAAAGTCCTAGAAACTTAGTAACAGAAATATTTCATATCACTGTTCACACTTCACTGAAATGTTTTAAAATTTTCACACAAATAAAAACACTAAGGGGTAACATAGAATGACAATATTGAAGCAAATCAAGTTCTAATGTTTCATTTTCAGACTCATTGTATTATCATTATTTATTCTGATTTTTCTCTTTAAATACAGAGATATATAGAGTCATGGTGTTAGATATATGCTATACTCAAATTGAGGCTGAAGGACTTGACAATTACAATCATTTTCTCAAAAAGAAATGAGTCTGGCTGAACTTGTGTGTGTCAAGGGGCCACCTGTATAACTGAGAGGTATTTGCAATAACTTTTATGGGGAATTCAATTTAATAAAAGTGTTTAATATGTAACTTAGATATGTATCTCTGCAACTCAACCTCAACTATAACCATGGCAATTGTTTTGAACTTAGATCAACAAAAAGTATGGATCCCCTTACGCTTCCTCCAGTGTTTCTTTTTAAAAACAAAATAAAAAAAAACAAAAAGCAAACAAACAAAAAACAAAAAAAAATACAGTGACATTATTTAGATTACCAGTGCATGGAAATAATCAAATTCAGGGCAACTTTTAATACTCAGTTTTATTGTTGTTTTTAAGTACTCTACAGATAACCACCCCTGTAGTCCTTGTACCCAGGGTGGACATCCCCACTTGATCTTCCTTCCATCCTACCTACAGAACAACACTGGTAAAGACCACATATTTATCTCATTTTTTTAGTGTATCTCTGGAAAAAATGAATCTATTCAGTAGAATCTTCAGCTTCAATAGTGTTCTTTGAAGCCTCCCTGTTCTGAAACAAATAATGGTGAATTTGGGAATATTTGGTTGATTTGCTGCAGTACAAATGACCATTTGTAAACAATATGGACAATATGGTAATATCCTGTTAGGAAAGCTTACTTGAAATTTGTAATTTTTAATTCAGTGGGCAATTCCTGTACATCTTCAATTAAAATCTTGCTACTCTTTTAATGTTATTTTCATAGCATCTTCATTATGAGTTTTCAGGTTTTTATCACATCTGAGTTTAAAAATTTCATTTAAATCGATGCAAATTCTTTCCTAGAGGTCATAATTCTCTAGAACCTCATAGAAATATAGTGCTGAGAGCATTTTAAGTATTGTGGACCTGTTTGTGTGAAAATAAATTAAGATTGCCTAAGTTAAAATAAGCAAATATTGTTTAATCAAAGCTTGCTACAGCAAGGAAGTCAGCCGCTGTCACTTGTACTTTATAGAGACTCAAAGACAGACAAGGAAGTTAAATAGTTATACAGTGGAAAAAAGAGAAGGCTTTAGGTATGTCCTGATTGGAAGTTTTTGCCATAGAGAAGTTGGGGGCAGAATAACTAGAAGCAAGGCATTCTATGTGATTGGTTAGAGTTGCATATTTGGCTTTCTTTGGTTGGCACTTAGTTGGAAGAGGAGGCAAAGCAAAAATTAGGGAAGCTGGTAGCTGATTAACTCTTGACAGTTTGGAATCATTTGCTGTACAGATTACGGTTTGGCTGCCTAACTATTTGCTGCAGATTGTGGGTCAGAGTTCTATTTTACATGTGGTCTGGCCATTGTCCATTTGTTCACCAGTTTCCTACTTGTCTTTGCCTTTCTCTACAGATGAAAAAACTGAGAGTCTCAAAAGAAATACTAAGATTTACACTGATCCCTGGTTCTGTTTGTGTGTTTATTTATTTTTAAAATTCTTATCAAATTCTAAAAGCAAAGCACATGTCTAGGCAAAATCTCTACCATCATAAAACTCACATTCTTTTCACACAATATACAATATAATGCCAAGTAGTTCAGTTTTTCAACCATAACACACTGGTGCCACTATGTCTCATATACAATCGTTGTTTTCTGTATATTTTGTTACTTTTTCTCAGAATAAAAAGAGAGAATACTCTAATCACATTCTGTGGACAGGATCTTAATTGCACAATATTAAAAGCAGCTGTGTGGCTATTCAATTAGAGCCTCATATTTGTCATCATTCTTCCCTAGAAGTGAATTAAACATTAAATCAGCTGCAAAGGAGATGTGCTCACATAGGCACTTCTATTATTTACCTGTGTTGCTTTTTAAGTGTATCAAATGAAAACACTCAGGGAAATTAATTGGTTGCCTTGCCAGATCTTTTGGCATATAAGTCTCAAAAGATGCTGACATTCTGGCTATAAACTAAGCAGAATAAAAATGTCTCTAGATAGGTTTTCGCCCATGAGAATTTTATGTGCATATATTTGATGAAACCATATTGTCTTTATAGAATGCAGGAGAACATGGAGTCAAAGACTTTTTTTGGGGGGGGGCGGGGGTGTGGAGAAACTACATTTTATTTCTACAGATTCTGAGAAAATCACATCATCAGTTAATTGAAGTGTTATGAATGCTTTAAAGGAGATATTTAAAAAAAGAAGAAAAAATCTGGAAGTATATTTGTCAATGATGGGTAAGGCTGCAGTTCTGATTTGCTAAATGGAATAAAGCAGTGGTTATTAAACACAAATGTGAGTCAGAATCACCTTCTGATTCTATAGGTCCAGAGTGAGGTTACAAGATTTGTATTTCTAACATGTCAGCAGGTGATACTGTTGCTGCTGATTTGGACATCAATTTTGAGAACTATTAGAGTAGAGAACTTCTTGTGTAATATAATAATTGCCCCTCTAATTTGGAAGTCACATTGTTGATAATTGTACAGTAGCTAAAACCAGTTTAGGATTGGACCATGTAAGTACAGGCCCTAAGGATAAGATCAGTTTGTTCTGGCTTGACATTCTGAAAGGAACAATATTTAATTCCCACATTTTGCCTTTTTGGAATTAAATATTCCAGAGTTAATATTTAGAACAAATGGGCTTTTGAGGCAAAAACCAAAACTGTTTTCTTACCCTTAAGAGATTAATACCATATTTATAGAGGTGGAAAGAAAATACATAAAGTTAACAAGGTCTTAAATTTTAGATTAATTTTCATAAGCCTAATCAGTTCATTTTATAGTTTGAGTGAGTATATCCAAATTCTTATAACTTTTAAACAAATAAAAATTTCTATATTAAAATTTTTTAATAAATGCATACATACATTTTCTAAAATAAATGTCTTTTAAAAATTTTGCATGTAAAAGATTAAAACAAACTCAAGAGTTCAAATGGTAACCTCGATAAACTGTTGCATATCTCAAAGAGTTTTATTATAATACTTAAGAGATACTAAAGATTGTAAACATGATTTTAAGGTGGGGGTATGGATTTTAACTCAAGTAAAACCTTCACCCAGTCTAATTAATAATCTTTATTTCTTGAGCCATTGAAGTAATTGGAATGTAAATATTACCCTATTATCTCACCTAAATTTTAGTAGTATAAATTTCCAGGTTCTTTTGTCTACAAGGCCATTCAATTAAATACCATTTTGACTTTTGATTTCTCTTTTCTTATAAATTCATCTAAAGATAAATCAAACTTGTAGAAATTTCTTGTTCATTTATAATTAAATATATTGAATATAAATGACTAGATTAAATTTCATTTCATTTCTTAGCTTATTTTATTTTGTTGATTCTATTTATCAAGTTCTATTCATTAAAGAGAACTTCCTATTCTGGAACTCAAAATTTCCACAGCCTGAGAATCACCTATTTGTGAAACCCAATGGATTGTATAGCACCATGGAAAATTTTAATGCACTGGGAAAAAGAGATGTATTCCACAACTCTGGCTATAAAACCATTCATATCTCTTAAGTGCTATGAATCAAGTGAAAAGTGACTCTAAACACTTGCTGTACAGGATTCTGAGAAATTCAGTCTTATTCATGCTATGTGTAGCCCTTACACTTAACTACAGTGCCACAAACACATGGAGAGCTTTCATTTTGCCTGAGCAAAAATAAGAATGTTCCCAACTGGATACTCTTTAGACCAATCAAGTATCTAGTCAAAGTTAGCATTCTGTAGTTCTGTATTCAGTATTGGCTGGGGTTTCTTTCCTGTGGCTCCATGTAACAAACCTCCTCTTTAGATCTGTGGCATCTTCATATCTCTACATTAGAGGTCTGGAGGCTCTGTGGGTGCTCTATGGAAATGGGTCATAGTGTATTGTCAGTCGCTGACATTGCCCACGACACAATTTCTTCTACTTCATAGGAAACTCCATTGGTGACAACTTTAGTCTGCACTCTAGCAGAAAACAACTGCGTGTTTTAACTGGTTTGGGTTCTGAATCTAAGCATGCTAACTGTCCGAAACACAGTTTGGCTTGTTTGCTTTCTGGTTGGGTGAGGTTGGTGAGAAATGAGAGTGAGTGATGAGAAAGGAAAATATAAAACTTTTTTTCTATTCTTTGATAACAGTGCAAAATAAATACATAAAGATAAATCAATAAATCACTTTCCTCCGTGTGTGTGTGTGTGTGTGTGTGTGTGTGTGTACCCGTGTGCCACAGCCTAATGAAAGGGAGGAAGGGGAAAGGAATGGAAAAAGAAAGGAAGAAAGAAAGAACTAGCTCTATAGACAAATTAAGTCATTCTGTTCAGGGTCTCCTACACATCTCTCAATATAAAAGCAGTTTCTCAAATAACTTTTTGAGAGAAGAGCTTCCTTTTTTGAAGGGATCTAAGAGAGATATTTGCTAATTGGGCAGTATTCCCACAATAACTCATAGCTGGGGGCCTTTATTCTTCACTTGAATTCAACTTTCTATCCTTTTTAACAAATACAAATAAGTCTTAAGAAGTAGCGCTCCCCAGGATTCTGTTCTGGAAGATTCCTCCATCTCAATACCATGTCACAAAGTTCATAGTAACAACATGATTCTTTACAACCTTGTTTTGGAAATGGCTGAAAAGATAAAAGGAAAATATGCTCACCCTGCTATTTGATATTTTTGAATAACCGTGATGTCTTTTTTTTTTTTTTCTTAAGGTACACAATGCTAGTATATGCTCTTGTGAAAATAGGGGCATTAACCCATATGGATAACACATTTATCTTCTCTTTATCTAGAAATCTCAGTATGACTAATAGTAATTTCACAAACTAGTGTCCAGAACTAAAGTAGTCTTTGTGTATAAATCTATTATCCAGAAACTTGACGTTCAATTTCTTTCCCATCCTTATCTTTAAATAATTTCTCCTATATCTGATGTTATCAATTATACTTAGGAAAGTGTTTCATACATTTTACAAATGACCATAATATTTTACAAATGAAAAATTAAATAAACAATGCTGTGTTCCACTGAACTGAGAAATCTATATTCTAAACCTATCTTCTCACTTCATGATGTCTAGATAATATAGCCATTATTTTTTAAAAATAATTTATGTTTGTCTTTTCTAATTGATTGTAACTTCACAAGAGCATGGCTTGCATCTGTGTTGTTCACTATGGTGTCACCAGAGCCCAAACGATAGTAGATGTTTAATAACTATTAAATGAATGAACACTGGCTGACTCACTAATGAAGAAAAGAAGGAAGGAAATGAACAAATAAAATAATGAAAAGAAGTATACGAGGGAGAAGACCTGAAAAGGCAATTAGAGACCAGATCATTATAAGTCTATTTGTCTTGTTTGATTCTTCTTTCAATGTTTCTAGATAATTGAATAAATAGAAAAAAGAGATTAGCATCTTTTGTTACCTTCAGTGGTAAGATGACAAAATAGATGGAGAAAATAACAAAAGTCAAAATCACAAAAGCCAAAATACTACTTTGCATTTTTCTGACATATCTTTACAGAATTTCTCTCACTCTGTTTTGTCAATGCTGATACTTCCCATTCTTTCATGCTCTCTTCAATCTTTTCCCAGAGTTAATTAATCCAGTCAATTGTGGTTTTTACCTAGTTGAGACTTTTCTAGCACTTATCATGTGACTCATTTTCTTGTCAAAAAAACCCCCACATACTTTGCAAGAAATCTTGGACATGTCCTTTTTTCTTATGTATTCATGCTTCACCTCCCCCACTTAATCATAAACTGTTTAGAGTTAATTACTATACTGGAACTTTCTAAGTCTTCTTACTGGAACTTTCTAAGACTTCTTTCAACAAATAGCCCACTTTTTCTTTAAGTGGAGCTGAACAAGTAAGCAAAATACAACAGAAAGTAAATGTAGAGGCCAACATATAATGGTGACTATTGATAGAGAGGCCAACATATAATGGTGACTGCTGATAGAGAGTCCAATTTGGTAGGCATAAGTTTAGGTTTGTTAACTAAATTAACTTTTCAATATTAATCAAGTGAGGAGGAGCCTTGTGGTCCAGATAAGAATTATGGAATGGAGAAGCAGAGAAAAAAAATTGTCTTCTCTTTTAATAGTCATATTCCCAAGAGTATGGAAGTATCGAAGTTGAGATTAACTTGTTCAGTCTTTCCAAATTTATAATGCAGATATATTATTTCACATTCCCTTGAAGGGAAATGATCAAAGGACGAAGAGAATCTAGAAGTGCATCCACAGAATTTTCTTATTGAAACCAGACATACATACAATTGTTTTGTATAACAGCTTCTAAGTCTACGTCCACATATAGACTTAGTTGATCTCATCCTCAAATACTTTTTAAATGATGTTTGTTTAAATATGAACTCCACACTTACTAATTTAGCCTTGCACTCTCCCTTTTGTTTCAGTCTTCTGTACCTCTTACTCAAAATTTCAACTTCGACATCAAATCACATCTTAATTTAAAAAAAAACTCTTAATTTATGTTTACCACCCCAAGCTTCTCCCATGCTTTCTCAGTTATTTAAAGAGTAACTCCATCACCTACCCTCTTGAGCAAATCCTGAATCCCAAATCCCAGCAGATACACATAAATGCTCCTGTTCTTTCAATATTATCTTTAATTTGTCATTCAGTTCTTAGGCATCCACTTTCTCAATTATATTTAAATTGCATGTTTCTTTTCATTCCCATTTTTACTAGACATTGTCCTCCAAAAGGAAGTCTCTATATTAACACCCTATTTGTTTTATTCATATCACAATCTAATCACAGCCTAAATTGTCCTGTGTATTTATTGCTTTATATTTTTTGATCTTCTTGACTAGAATTTCAGTTCCTATTGAAATGACAATTACACTAATTGTATAGATCAATTTAATAACTAGGGAAAGTACATAACTTTTTCAAGTATATATACCCAGACCTTGAAGATCACCTGCTCTTCCTACAAATGTTATTTAAGTATTTAGTTAATTTCACTTAACAATTAAAACATTGTTAATTCAATGGTTGTGAATATATACATCACCAAATGTGGTATTTTTAACTTTATGAAAAAAAAAGACTTCTACAAATATTTTTACAAATATTTGTTACAATGCATTTTGAATTTTACCTATCCATAACTAATGAGGTGAAATAATCAAATAATTTCATGAGTTTAAACCAACTGTGATGGTAAATGTTATGTGTCAGCTTGATTGGCTCATGGGGTGCTTAGATATTTCAGCAAAAATTACGCTGAGTGTTTCTTTGAGGGTATTTTTGAATGACAGTCACATTTAAATTAATAGATTGAATAAAGCATTGTTCTCCCTAACATGGGTTCGGCCTCATTCAATCAGTTGAAGATCTAAATAGAACAAAAAGACCGAGAAAGAGGAGCTCCTTCTGCCTACCTTCAGGAATTGGGAAACTGATCTTTTCTGGCTTTTGGACCCAGACTAAAGCATCAGCTTTTTCTGGGTCTTGAATCTGTGGGCTTTCACATTGGAACTTAGCACCATTGGCTGTCCCGGTTTTCAGGACTCTGGATTCAAACTGGAACCCTACCAACAGTTCTCCTGAACTCGCATCTTGCTAAGTGCACAAATTGGGACTTCTTGGCCTCCATAATAATATGAGCCAATTCCTTATAATACGTTTCTCTACAGATAGAAATAAACATACATCCTATTGGTTCTGTTTCTCTGGAGAACCTTAACACACCCAGTGTTTCAAATAATTTAACTTATTCATTAGGAATTGAGAAATATAATCAATTAATTCTTTATTACACAGAATGTGGAAGTATGGAGACTTAATTTGAGGCCTCATTTCTATTTTTTAACTGTTAGATTAAACAGTCAGATTTCTCTAAGGCTAAATTTTCTCATCTCTCACATGTACACTGAAATTCTTTGCCTTTTTCATAACATTGTTAGGTTAAGAAGTTAAAATGTGAGATTTTACGATGCACGTAAAATCAGCATTAATATTAAATAGTCAAACATGTATAAAAGTAAATTTTTTTTAGATTTTAGAGAAATCACAAACTTAATCGTACTCCTTTTTTGATGATTATTTAACTTTGGGGTAACTGATTGTGATCCATTATTGTTATAAAGTTTTCTATCATACCTGTGCCTAGGTAGCTTTCAGCCCCACTTCACTGGAACCTAAATGGCAATGAATATAAGTAAAATTTAAAGCAATATTCTCTTAAATAAAAAAAAAATGCCATAATGCATAACCAGCTCAAAGAGATACTTCTTATGAATATTCAATACTGATTTAACACCACTTTTTTCTTTTTTTTTTTACTATAAGTGCTTTAAAACAGTACATTTCTTATTCTCAAAGCATCTAAGAAGTCTCATTTTGAAAGTCAAATTATCATTAAAATTAACTTTGAAAGTTCTCTTCAGAATTAAGAAAAAGGAGGAAAAAAGGAGATGAAGGATTCTGTTTAAAACTATTCACATTTTACACAATAACAAATCACTAGAATCTAGAATGACAATAATGAGTATGTACAGTAAAGGTACGTTAAAATTTTTGATAATTGCCAAAGTTTATGAAGTTTAGTGAATGAAATATTTTAAAAGAGGAAAACAAAAGGAGGTAAAAAATATAAAAGTAAAATTATTTCAAGATGGATGATGTAAAGCAAAAAAATAAAGACATTGATAATTATACACTCCCACATTAGTTACCATAAAGTACTTCACAAGAGAACAAGAGTTGAATAGATGCTGTCTATGATTTAATCCTTCTTAATCTATATTAGAGAAATATGCCCTCAATTTTTTCATCTCTAAAACATAATAGTATATAGAAATATGCTTAAATTTGGAAATTTAAATTAACCATGTGTGGTTAAAAATACACTTTAATTTTTATTACCAAATAATGTAATTCTTATAATTAATTAATTAGTTAATTAATTTTTATAGAGTGAAACATGAAAATTTCATTTGATGTCCCATCTCTGGACTGCCATAATGTCACCCTGCTCCTTGCACACATACCTCCCAATGTAAGCAATGCTTTCATTTTGGTATATATCCTTTCAGTCCCTTTTCTATGATTTACTAGTCACATGAATTTTTCACCTATCTAGACTCACATTTTGTAGAGATGCAAAACTGAAATATATATGCACACATGTATATAAATTATGAAACACTTTCTTTCCTTAAACATTTGAAAGCTTTCCACATCAGTGCATATAGGACTACCTGATTCTCTAAATGGATTTCCTAATTATCTTTTTTCTATTAGTGTACCGTTGTTTATATATGCTTGCCCTTTTAGGACTAATTTAATTATTTTCCAAATTTATCTTTATGAAAGTACACACACACATATATACACTCATTCATATATTTAATATTTCTATAAAGCTGAATTTTAGACGTAAAATTGCTACATCAATAGAGGAAATTCCTTTTGGACTAGAGAAAGAAAATGGTTTATAGATTTAGCTTTGAATTAATTCGTTTTTAGATAGAAATACTATTGGCACTGGTGGCATTATAAAACAATATGATGTTACCTTGAAGGATGGCATGATAATTCATCTTCATTATCTTCTGTCAGCCATGTTACAGATACAGCCTTTCTGTGAAGTCCCCGAGGGAGATATATCCACAACAGAACAAGCCAAGCAAAACATTTTATTTCTCCCTGCAATTTTGACCTCAAATCCCAAAATGGCCTACTATTCACTGGACTTATTACCATGGGAGATTGAAGGCATCCTTTTGCTTAGGGAAAAAGTCTTGGGGGAAAGACTAAAACCTAGCTTTCATTCCTTTCCCCTAGGCCCGCACCTTTTTTACAGAGCAATGATCTCAAAAGAAAGCAAACCAAGGGAACAGAAAATAAGATTTTTTTCTGAGAGACTGGAACAGGAGTCTGTATACTAAGGTCTGCTGGCCAAATCCAGACTTTTGCCTATTTCTGTATGAACTTTTGAGATAAGATTTTTTAAAAATAGATAAATGTTTGAAATCAATTTGATCATAAAATAGGGATTTTTTTAAATCGAAATTTCATTAATGATATACCCGTAAAGAACAAAAACTGATTATAAATTAAGCACTGATTAAAACCTACATCTCTTAAATTTGGAAATTTCCAAATATTTCAGAGACAAGAGTAGAGTTACTGTAACTGAGATAACTAACCAGCCAAAGGCACCACAGAAAAACAAAAAACCTGCAGGAATAGTTGGCTATATCTTATTTATTTAAGAACAACTCAAAGGATTGACAGCTGACAATAGTTTTAGTAAGGGTCTAGTGAATATGGAGTCACTGCTGTAAAAGAGAAATCCTAAGAACACGCCAGGATGAAAGCTAGTAAATGACAGATACTGATGTTGAGAAGCAAGTCTTTTTGAAGAGTTAATGGCCTGTAGTATAGTAGGAATAGAAAAACAACCACACAACAACAACCTACTGCATAGCAGATGTTTGCCTTAATGTACCCTCAATGTCAAAACACATAAGGCACTATACTTCTGGATGTACGTGAGTTCACTAAGGAACATTCTTATCTTGACAGTATGCTAGAGATTTATCCAGATTTGTGTTCTTGTGCTTGATACTCTTAAGCATACTAACAGTAATTTTCTTATAGAGATCTTTTTACTTTTTATAAGTGCATTGGTTTCAGAAAGTCCTGGCCTATGAAATAAGAAGGATTTCGTGATGAAACTTCATTAATCAATAGGACAATCTGTAAAATGTTAAGCTGTGGCCTCATCTTGTCAGCCTGAAAATATATGAAAGCCCTTATGAATTATAACACACAGAAAATGATTTTATCATTTGAAAAGATTGTCATTTTTGTTCTTTCTCATTTGTTGGATACATATGAATATGTGTACAAGTATGCACAGATATATGTAAGCATATACCCATACATACACATATGTATATGAGAGAGAGAAATGTTAGACTGAGAAAGAAACATTAATTTGATTCCAGTGAGTCTAGAATCCACTGATCAACATCTCAGATGTCATAAACTGAATAAAACTGTATGTTAGAATACATATCCTTTTGTTTTCCTCTTTTAAAATATTTCATTCACTGGGTTGTTATATACCATATTTTTAAAACTAGGTGGATTATATGGCCCCAAATTCTAGAGGACATGAACTTCTTTTATTCTTATCCCCATATCCCTTCTTGAAATTCAGATATTCTCTCAAAACAAAACATAATGAACATCTGAACTGTGATTAAAAGGAATTTCTCCTTCCCTTTCACACTTTCAGTTTATTCACATCTATCAACTATTATTAGACTCCTAACTAGGCTTTGTATTCTTCTGGATGGTGTGCATTCACAGTTGGAAAACTTGTAATAGCCTTGAGTTTCTACCAGGAGATGACTACTAATTTCCTCTTAATTCTATCTATAAACAACATTGTTGATTTTCTTGTACCTATGTTGCACTACCCTCTCCTATAAGATCTAGAGAGAAATAGGGAAGGGGATGTTTGTAAGTCTATTCAGTCATAGCTTAAGTTTAAACTTCCATTTATGAAATAATATGATGAGGCCGGGAAGGGAAAGAATAATTACTTTCAAATATGAACAGTCTCATTCCCTTTTACCATAGCTTGAATTAATTGTAACATTAGGATAAACAATGGTTGATTGCAAGAATTAAATTTATAGAGTTACTGTGATCTTTGAAGGTTGAGAATTCCCACTGGAATAAGCAGTCTTTATGAATAGGTATTTGCCATTTATATAAAATGTTATTTACATATATATTACTTATAATGTCTTTTATCATATATATTTGGTGTTTTATAAATATTCTTTTTCTCAATCATAGTTAAAATAAATTTTCTGCTATGCATAATGATCAAAAAATTAATCTGGCTGATTGATAATATATTTTAAATGATACACTATTATCCTCTACTTTTTTATGGAAAATATATTAAAAATAGACTACATTGTCTTGACAATATTATTTTATTTTTTTGCTAATAATTCTGAAAACACTGCACTGCTGGATAGTTGTCCATGATATACTTATTCTGTCTACAGTTAATGGGCGAATGGCTGTTTCTAGCTTTTTGCAATTAGGAAAATTGCTCTTATGAACATTTTAATTTGTGTGTTCTTGGGTATATTTGGGTGAATTTCTTGGGGATGTATGGATGTGTATCTTTAACTTCATTAGATAATGTCAATATATTACATGTCTGCTTGTAGAAAATTAAAATTTTCATTGTTCTTCACTTATTAATTCTTGGTATAGTCAGGTTTTCAATGGTCACCAACATTAATTAATTAATATAATTTTAATTTGCTTTTCTCTGATTACTCACATGATTTGCCACCATGTGATTTGTTTTTCTTTTGTGAAATATCTTTCAATAATTTTTATTCTTCTTTTTAATCCTGTTTTCTACGTACGCTTAGTGGTGTGTGAGAAGTCTTTATATGATCTGTTTAAAAGCCCTTTGCAGTTTCAGATGTTATTTCTCTAAACCATGTCTTGGATTTTCACATCTCAGATTCTTTGAAGAATAGAATTTCAAAAGGATAGGAAAACATGAAGGATGAAAAATTAGTCACCAACAACCACTACTACTATCTGACATTCATATTTTTATATATATACCTTTTCTTCCCTACCACTTATGTATTCATAATTTTCTTCTATAAAAAAAGTGCAAACATATTTACATAACTTTTAATTTATAGTAATTATCTTAATTTTCTTGTCATTATACAGTTGTCTAAGTCATAATTCTTAATATCTCTAATATATTGTCAAATAAAGGATACTGTCATTTATTTAACTAGTTCCTAATTAATGTCATTTTAGTTTGCATTGTAATTTTGATTTTGAGCCTTACTAAAACTTTTTGAGGCAGGCAGTAGATATATTATCATTCTTGTTTTACTGATAAGAAAATTGAATCTCGTGCAGTAGGGTATTTTACCAAATGTCACCCATTTAGGATGAGGGAAAGCTAGATTTCAGACTCTAAACCCATTCCACTTACCATCTTCTGCCTCTCATAATGAACACTAATTATCTTTGCTTTGCACATATAGATTCATAAAGTGCCAATTCATAGAAATTAAATATTGATCAAAATTATACCAGAAAATAGTATTTCCTGTGTTTATCGATCCAGCTCTTTGCTCGCTTGCTGAAGACTGGTTTATAGTTTCAAGCTCATCAGCCACCCAAACTAAGTCAGAACCAATCCATAGATCAGTGTCAGTTTTATTATTATTCTTTATTTATTATTATTATTCTCGACCAAACATGTCTGATCATTTTTGTGTCTGACATTAGAATGCCTGCATAAAATAATTTTCACAACTTTAATTCTTCCCCCATTTAATTCATCACACAATGAGACACTTGATATTCCCACTGTGAACAACCCATGAAATTTGTCAGTTTTATCTCTAATTTAAGCTGGACTCTACTAATGGTAAATGTCATTACTGAATATATTGTAACTTCTCTAGACTTTCACAATCAAGCAAGTGTAATTTTCTTTTTTAATCAGTGTTTTTTGTTAGATGAACACAGAAAACATTGGGTATAAAAGTTTCCAACAGTTCAGTTATGATTCCAACAACATATGCTGAAAGAATTGGTAGTTTGATGAATGCATGAGGGAGATGCTAAAATATTATTCTCTTATTACAACCACATGTTGGTCTTACTGAGGCCTCATATACATTCTTTTGTGATTGACTTTCCTGGGAAACATAACATTGGCATTGAATTCCTTTCTATGGATATTCACCAAAGATTCTATAAGTAAATATCATCTCAGGTAAACAGACACCTTTGTTGCTTACAAAGGGATTTGGGCAGCATACAGTAATAATGTATAGTATCTAATATGTAATAAATGTAATATAGTTAATATATAAACATATGTAAGTAATAATTGTGCTCTATAAATAAGAGGGAAATAGAGAAAGCCTCAAACAAATAAATAACAATTGATTAACTACCATTGGGTGATATTAGGGCATCCAATTGTCTCTGGAAAACTAGTAATTAACAATAATTTTACATTTTAAAATTAATTTGTAAAAATTAATTTTACAAATAATTTTTCTCCTTTATCCTATGTGAATTTTTTTCAATTGGTAAAAGAAAGAATTCCAGCTTGTAAATATAAAGAAATAATACAATTAGAAAATTACTACCATGAAATATGGAATTTTAACTCAGTCAAAAAATAATCAATGGATGAAACCAACAAGAGGACAGCTGTCACCCCTGAACCCACTAATCACAAGGAGTATCACTAAATCAGAGCTATCGGATATCGAAGGCCTTCACAGAAAGCAATAGGAAGCAGAGAGATTAAAATAGTCTTGTCAAAATCAGGGTCCTGATCTAATCAACCTCCTTAATTTAATTTTCACTTGCAAAGAAATGCTGTGAAGAAAAGAATAAGTTAACTAAATGCACAAGGAGGCAAAAGACAAATTCAGAAGGTAAGACAATTCCACAGGAAAATTTAACCCGTCCCTGCCATAAGTCAACTGCATAAAGACAGAGGGTTTTCTAGATTTTAAAATTTAAGAGATATAACCATGAGGTCAAATAAATAGATTTTGTTTGGATGAAATTTCAGGCACACTGTGAAAGTACTTTTTTGATGCCATTGGTAAAACATTTTTATATACTGGGTATTATGTGATATCAGCGAATTTGCATTAAATTTTCTGGAGATGATAATAGTAGAAGATATAAGAAATGTCCACATTTGTAGAAATGTGTAATGTAGGAGTAAAATATCATGATCAAAATGAAATGCTTCCATCTCTTTATATAGTCCACCTTAAAATGTAAGAGAATCACACAGAATTTTTAAATTCTGGGCCTATGGTGACTTATTTTACTTCCACTCTCATTCCAATGGCCAAGATTCAGTTATATGGTCCTCAAAGAGTCTGCAAAGGAAGATGGAAAATGTAGACTTTCTAGAAGCCAAAGAAAATTAATGAAATAGTAAACATATATCATTATCTCTATTATTTCTTTTTCTTCTTTTATAAGAAACTACCTTTTCAAACTAATAGAACATTATTAGAAATATTAACATGTTAGCTAACTTATACTGTGTTTACTATAGATCTAGTGCTCTAAGCCCGTTCATATAATCCTCAGAGTGAGACAAGTCTAGGACTGAAACCTTGCTCCATAACTTATTACCAATGACTTAATTTCTTCAGCCTATTTTTTAAAAATAGATGACAGGGATAATGAAAACCAACTTAAAAGACTACTGTGACAAGTATAACATGAGCCAAGTAAATTAAAGTTTCCAAGATAAATCATAATAAACCCATCAATTATAATAAGGACAATTTACGTTTAATTTGAACTATTCAATTTTAAATATGTGCTGCCTTATTTATTCCTCATAATAAATTCTATGAAATCACTATAGCAAGTATTATGATCTGCATAAGTTAGATAATAAAACTAAAACTCTCAGGGCATGAATGACTTTTTTTGATGACTCAGCTACAAAAGTTGGGCATGGGAGTCACTTTGTTTTAACTTCTATTGTAGTCACTTTCCTTTTCCACAATATAGCCTCATTCAGTTCTATCTTACACATCATCCTCTGAAAAGTAAAATTCCCAGCTCTTCCTAGTACCTGAAATAGTGCATGGAGAACCTGAGTGAACAGAAGGAATCTTTTATTAGCTGCTAAATCAGTATGCAAAGGAACACAGTCAATATCTATTAAGGCTACAGTATAAAAAGAGAAACTCAAAAAATAATTATAGATCCTTAATCAGCATCTTTTGGCTTTAATAGATTTCAAACCACAAAGAACATTACAATCTGAAATCAATCAGCATTCTAAGAAAAACCTTAGGCCAATGTTTAAGTCAAGATAACTAATGCATTTGAGAATACTTTTAAGCTATCACTGAGACAGCTTTAATTATTTTAATGAAACAAAAACTCTTTTAACAGAGTTTTCAAATATATCTTCTGAAAACTGCCAGGCTAATTGCATGTATCTTTAAAAATTGATAATATTTATTGAGAGCTTCCTATATGATAAAGCACTTTTCCAAGTTGATAATTTCATTTTTATCACACAATCCTAGGAAGGTTATTTTTTTTTGCATACTATAGATGAATTAATATTTACAATAGTCAGGTAATTAAATCACACAGCTAATAAGTAATAAACACAGGACTTAAGCCAAGTCTGAAACAAAGATCAAAGTTTCTACCACTAAACTATAATCCTTTGTTTTTAAAAGTCCATCTCTGAAAAAATACGTTTCAAGGAATAAAGGTATATTTTTTAAATGGTTAAAAATTTTACATTAATTACTAGGTACAAAAATTATACAATCATTTGTGCAAAGGCAACTTAGATTATCTGATTTTGAGACTATATTGGATGCCGGTTTCTGTATTGCTAAATTCTAATAGTAAAAAGAGTTACAAGATTTTTTGTTCAGCATGATGCGACACAGTTTGGAACTTCTCCAAAATAAAATATTGTGATTTTAACACTATACTCAGAACTGTGATAAATACTTAAAGTTATTAGGAAACATTTTTCACTTACTTTTATCTACTATCTCAATTTTTACTCTTCTAATTTATCCTTTTGAGAATTTCAAAACTAGACTTTGTTTTACCTATGTGAACTGATGGTATTATGAACTTGTTGTAGATTGAATTTAATTCTTTATATGGCAATTCTCCTTTAAGCCAGCTACATTGACTAGCCTCTATCATTTTCAAATTTATATTTGGTTTTGTTTTGTTTTAATGTCTCACAGAAAAGTTCACTCTATCTTGTTTGGTTTTGTTTTGTTTTAATGTCTCACAGAAAAGTTCACTCTATATCAACACAGTTGCTCAGTCTGCCATTTCACAGGTCATTACTGAATCTGACTTTCCAAGATAGAATAAGACCAGTCAACCTCAGGATTTTTTAAAATATGTTCTTGTTGACAAATAATCCATTTGGCCCTCTTAGTCCATCCACTCTGAATGCCTTTCCTTTACCCTCACAGTGTTCCATGAATACCCCATGATTCTGTCGTGTCCTGCAGCACATATCTGTCAGGCTTAAAATTTAATTATGAAATTTCTAAAGTTTTATGCACAGATATTCTTTTTGTATGAGTGAGTTATCTAATTATTCATGTGGTTTTAACATATCTTCAAAACTTAAGTAGGAGCAAGACCCAAGCCTATATGCCTGTTGTAATTAGCAATTCCAGCTCCCTGTACATCGATGAACAGAATTTAGACACTTGGTACAAGAAAAGTTTGCATGACAGCACGAGAAAGTCAGGGAAATAAATCCATCTGTTGTCTCTGTACAATAATGCTAGTTAATTTAAATTATCTGAAATGTTTATAAAGTATTAAGAATGCCAATAATTTTGATATAACACAAAATCTAAACCATTTATAAGTGGTCAGTAGGCTAATATTCTAAACTTATAGATCCAAATTGAGAGTAATTAAAAAAATACTTTGTAGAATATCTACTCTCCCTACTATAAATAGTGGCTTAGTATAACTAAAAATAATTGTTCTAATCTTTGGGGTATTGTGTAAGGAAGATACTGCTGATTTTCAATGATTTGATGCCTAATTTTCAGAGAAAGTGTTTTCATTCAAGATAACACTCACTTTACTTTGATATGTTCAGCACAGTGCCTAATACAATAGTTCTCAAAATTTGCTATGCTTTGAGAAAATCACCAGTATTACTGGTTAAGAAGGAGATTTCCAGAAATACAGTGATTTTTGTGAGACCCCATATTCGTATTTTTAAACATATGATACAGGTAACTTTGATGCTCAAACTCCATGGACCACACTTTAAGAAATGGTATAATAAACTGATGAGGGCTTGCTTATAATAATATTGTTTAACAAATGAATAATAAAGTTTGATAATTCCTATGTTTGAAGAAGGCATGAAAGGTCTAAATGAGAAACTTTATAAACTAAAATGCAATGATTAAAGGAAGCAAGAGAAAGTCCTAACTGGGAAGACTGTCATTCAGCAGCAGTATAATTGTTGGCATTTAAAACTATCACTGTATTTCACTATAGTAGTGGTTGGCATCTTCCTTTATAGCACTTTTTTGTCTTGCTAAAAGGAAGCCCGCAGTATTAGTCATAGCCAAAGAGCCAGTGATTACTGTCCTTGGGAGCAAGGAGCCTGGCAGCATCAATGTCAGTCAAGAAAGATGCCCCTGCAGTTCCTGAAAATGGTAAAGAAGAAAAAAAAAAGTGACAGTGACTCAGGTTGAGGACGGGAGGATGTATTCTGTCATGGTCCGATGAGCCTCGTCCCTGAGGTGATAGGTAATGAGAGAACATCATTCAGTGTTTTACCAAGCCCTCAAGGTAGATTAGCTTCATCTAAGAGAAAGGCCCAAACAGAGAAAAGATACTGAAGCATTTCATGGTGAAGAGTCTTTTAAGATATAGTTTTTATAAATATACAAAATGTCTTAATTTTTTGGCTTTAACTGCAAGAGATAACAATTCTGTTGTCTCTATTCTTTTAATAGAATCTTATTCTCCTTTCTTCTCATATCTTGCTGGCAAGCAATGGGTCTTCAAGACCTGAAGTGGCCCCTTCAAACAATGAAGTGGCAGAATTGTGGCAAGGCCATCCTAGCAACTTTAAACTGTCTAAAAACTGTGGAACAACCCCAATTTCTGTTAGAATATCAGAATGGCTTCAAGAAATGTTGGAAAATCTGTGATGTTTTCTTTGACTATCCCTCTGTTTCACCATCTAGGTAGAATTTTTCCTTCCTCTGGCTGCCGGCTGACCCCTCTAGAACCCAGGATTCCCTACCATTCCCTAACCATTTATGTCCACTGCTCAGTTAAGATAATTTGAATAACTATTCATTAAACATTGAGTATAATCCAGATATCAGTTACATAAGACAAATAAGATGGAGACTCTGGTCTCAAGAAACTTATAGTTTAGAGGGAGATACAAGTAGTCAAACACATAATAAACTGTACCTTAAATCCTCTAATAGCAAAAGGTACATGGTTTTATGATTATGGGAGAAATTTATACCAGAAATATGTTCAGAAATGATAGGAAAACTAAGCCCAGATTAGTTTAAGAAAGGGGGGAATTTATTGAATCACATAAAGTAAAGCCCCAGGGTAGGGCTGGTATCAGGCATGGCTTTGTAAAGAAGACCCCGTGATATATTATGACATATAATTCTCTCTGTAATGTGGTTAACTTCACCTGTGCTACCTCTGATTTTAAAATGGACACTTCTAATGGCAGCAAAATGGCCTTTAGTAGCTTAAGATCTGTTTCCATTTGGCTACAAATCATTCAATAAAATGAAAAAAATTTTATCCCAGAATTATGAAGATCTTGAGATTTATCCTTTTTAAAACTATTTAGTCAGGTGCTCATAGCTGAATCCACCACTGGGAATGTGTTGCATTGACTGACTTTGGTGTGGATCATATGCTCCTATCCTTGAACTGAGGACAGGTCCACAGATAAATCTCATAGACTGAGGAAGCATTGTCATGTATTCCAGAAAAAAAAATATGGATGTTGGCATTAAATTCTGAGGAAATTATGGCACAGTTCCCCTAACTCAGCCTAGTTTTATAATGGGAGAAGGCAGTTATGATTTTTTCAGACATAGCTACTCTGTAAGAACAAATCACCCCTAAATCTTAATGGCTTAAAAAAGAAAAAAAAGAAAGAAAAACAAAAACACTCCATTTTTTGCCTGTACAATGTATACTGTGATTCTGGTAAATTCTCCAGAATAGACGTAATATGAGGTTCTGATTCCAGGATACATTGATCTTATTAAAACTCCCTTTCAATATGCTTTCACAAGAAGGCTAAAGGGTATGAACCTAACAATTAAAAGCTCCATTTAATCACCACTAAATCAATGTCATTTCTATCCCAAAAACAATAGACAGAACTGAATACATGCTACACAGAGATGTTTAATCCTTCCATGTCAGTTAAATGTCCAGAATCTGCCTGTAGTCCATCGACCAGAACTAGTTGCATGACCTCATCCAATCACAAGAGAATGCAAAGGAGTAAAATTTTTTCCTGTGCCCTGATGGTAAGGAAAAGTAGACACAAGTGATCATTTGAAATCACTACAACAGCCTAGAGCCATCTGAGTGAGAGAACAGCAGGAAGAGACAGGGAGATGTGAAACAGTACGATGAGTTCTGGGACCTGCATGGACTCTGGCATTTTGGGGATGTCAAACACAGAGAAGGTGGGAGAAGAAGCTTGAGAGTTATATATAAACCAGGTCATGAATCAATTAATTGAGCAGACATTGTTTTCTTTTGAAGTATTTTCTAATTTACTCAGATTTGACAGCACATTGATTATAGCACTTTAGCAGCCCAAGCTAACTGACAGTTGCCTGGGACCATGGTTATATCTTGTGCTTCTTTGGTACTTCCCTACTTCCAGCTAGCAGGAACTTTAACAATAATCCACATGTAACCATTCAGTTGAGAGGTTGTAGAGACACAGAGGCAGCATACCTTGTTTGACTGTGCTTCATTTTATTGTGCTTTGCAGATATTTCATTGTTTACAAATGTGGCGACCCCGTATCATGTAAGTCTGATGGTGCCATTTTTCCAACAGCACTTGTTCACTTTGTGTCTTTGTGTCACACTCTGGTAATTCTTGCAATATTTCAAACTTTTTCATTATAATTATATTTGTCATGGTGATCATCTGTGATCAGTGATTTTTGATGTTGCTATTGTAATTGTTTTGGGGCACTGCAAATTACATTCTACAGAGGAATACTTTGTGAAAGAAAGAGGTCATGGATGTGGCAAACTTCCATATTGTTGATTTAAGAAATTGTCATAGCCACAACAACCTTCAGCAACAACCACCCTGATTGGTCAGTAGCCTTCAACATTGAGGCAAGCTTCTCCACCAACAAAAAGATTACAACTTGCTGAAGGTTCAGAGGATGGTTAGCATTTTTTAGCAATAAAGTATTTTTTAATTACATACATTTTTTAGACATAATGCTATTTTACATTTAATAGACTACAATTTAGTGTAAAGATAACTTTTATGTATACTGGGAAGCCAAAAAGTTCTTATGACTTGTTATGTTGCAATATTGGTATTATTGCGGTGGTCTGGAAATGAATCCATGACATTTCTGAAGTATGCTTCCATATTAGTCAGAGCAGAATGACTTCAGAAGGTATTGGCAGCCTGATTCTGGGGCCCATATCAGGCTCTAGCATAGCCTTTATTATTTCATTGAATTAATTATTTCAAACTCACTAGGTGACTATAATTTCTAATGTTGTCAGTCAGGCACATCAATGAGGATTACAATTCATTTTAAAAGAAACTTCAGAGATAAGTACTAAGAATGAAAGGACATATTTGATTATATTTTGAACTTACTTAAAATTTTGTTAAGGAATGGAAATTTACTCAACAAGAATGACCTTTTTAAATGTCCACTTATCCACTAAGGAAGATTCAGAATGTTTAGCTTTCTAGGAGAATGGAGGAATAGGAAAACTAATACATTAGAACTAGACAAGATTTATGTAAAAATTTTGCTAAAAGTGAAAAGACTTCCAGAAACCTTTTTTAGTGGGTATCTAAGTTGGGAAAATGGCTTTCGAATATGTACAAATCATTTACTTCTTTGGGCCTGTGTTTTTACATTTGCTCAAGAAGTGTGTAGGAACACACCATTTGTAACAGAGGAATTTACAATGGCACACATTTTCCTTTCCAAGTTTAATATTTATAGAGCACTAACATTAATTTGCTTTGATTTGGTTATAAGATTAATTAGTTAACATTTCCAGCAATAGCTTGATTTGGAAGATAAATTCACCAAATGCCTTAATAGCCCTTCCTTATTGAGTCTGTATTTGGATGTCTTTCGAAGGGGTGTTTATATAACTTGAATACATCCTAGGGCTTTACTAAGCTTGGTTCTGGCATGAAATCATTACAAATATCTACATTCCAGGAACAACAACAAAAAAGAATCACAAGGCACTTATCATTATTTGTCTCTTTAAGAGCAGTAAAAAATATATTAGCAAACTAAAATAAAGATTTCTTAAAAATGTTTCTCATTTCTAGGTCGGCCATAATTCAAGATCGCTCCGGAGATTCTTCTAGAATATAACGCTTATGACTAAAAGCCTGTCTAACTTTCCTCTTTCTTTATTATCTCAAGACATGTGACAGCAGCACCAAAGAACTGGCTACCAGTAGCCCCACCCATGTCGTGACGGCGACTGGTTACTCCAGGATGGCTGTCTAACTCCTGATTTTCCTTTGTTCCTCACAGACAGGCAGTGCACAGGACCTCCTGGCAGGGGTGGGTGAGAAATACTTTTCCCTCACTCATTCTTTTCTTGAGAAGTTCTTAGCAAAAATATCTGATCACAAAAAAAGGGGCACAATCTCTATCATACTCATGGATTCCTCCACTGAGTGGTAAACCCTCTTTTTCTTCTCTTTGTATTATGACGATAGGGTAATTTCCTTTGAACAATCTGGGAGCACAGTCAAGGTTAGGAACTTGAAAAAGGAAGAAAGAAAATATGACAGCATAATCCATGCTCACTTAATAGTGACAACTAAAGGCAACTGAAGAAAAATGGTATGTCAGGCCAGTCACTCCTTAAATATCATTTCCACAGTAGAAATAGTCATGACATTACCTTGTATTCTGAAAATTCTCAAGTGTTCAGATTTCATTATGAAATTTATCCTACCTCTGCTATTTTTTTTTAATGGGCTAGAAAATGGGCAATTGAGAAGTCACGGTAGTCCTGTTAGCCTCCCTTTGTTCACAGTGGAAGCAGACTCCAAACCTAAGATCTCCAATTCCATCCTCAGAATTGGAGAACCCTTTATGCTTCCTCCTGGGACCTTACTTTGAGAGATCTGCTTCAAAAGCAATTGAGATATTCTCATCTGATATCTCCTTATCCAAATTTGCTCTGATGATTTAGGTGTGAGTTTAATAGTGACATTGGTTTCCTATTTTTCCTTCTTCTTCAAACAACTGTAATTCATATGTCCTTTCAAGGTTATTTCCTTATTTTTTAAATTAAAACAAGATTGTATAGCAAATCTTGCTATAAAGTGCTTCTGAAAAGATCTAACCTGATTCTCATCCATTAAGCTTTTTTCTATCTCACCTTACAAAAAGTATTTTTATAAAAGTTTTTTTCAGTGTAAACTGGACAGAAAAAAAACACTTTTCCTTTTTCTGATTATCTATAAATTCAACATATAAATGCGAGGCAAATTCCATGGAGTCAAATATATTTTCTAAGAAGTGAGCCTTACGTGAAAATGGAAACCATTATGTCAATGAGTCCATGGTTGACTTTTATAGACTTTCAGTTAGGCTGTATGAGCTCCAAAGTATTTCTAATGTTGAATTATGATAACAGAAAATTTGAACTACAATTCAAAACATTTTTCCTTTACTTTTGGCATTCTTTCTCTCTGTAAATCCCTCTAGAACCTATGATGAGGAAGCTTTCCAAACCATTGTTGTGAAGGTAGTAATAGATGCCAAAATATTGCTCCCTTCAGCCTTCATAGAAGGTGGGTAAGTTTTGAGATGGCTTTTAGCTAAAGGCATCCTTGTTGCCTCAGGCTGAAGCAACCTTATCCATACACTCTAATGGACTGAGCAAGGATTATTTTCTATTTGTCCCATTATGTGAAAAAACATGAGTCACAGTCACATTTCCAAACCTACCTACTTTTAACTCCCACTGTAATATGCAAATTTAGCAGATTTGTAATTATCTTCTCATACTTTTATGTCCTATGCCTAGGAAACACTTTGCCCACGTGATTCACTGCCTTATTACATTCAGTAAAGCTTTCTCTGACCTTCCCATGTAAATTAAAACTGCTAACCCCCACAAAATATGTTCTAATGCCCATACTCTGCTTTATTATTCAGCATTACATTTATGTTGTACTACACCTGGTCATTTTATTTCCTTCTACTAGAATATACACTCAGAAGGCATGGGTTCTATTATCTTCAAGAGACTGTTGCTGAGTTTAGACAACAGCTAGCTAATCATGAAAGGTAGATTATAAATATATAATGGATGTTGAGTCAATTAATTTGTATTTCTTTCATCAATGTCAATTCAACTGTTTGCCCTTTTTTGGGAGGGAGGAGGATCTGTTACACTTTTTCTAGTATAATTTTCTGGGGCTTTTATAGTAATGACACTGATAGTTTGCCTAAAATGTGTTACATTTCCTTGATGTAGAGTACGAAACTAAGATTTTACTTTTCAACATAATAAGTTTTCTCAGTACTGCTTACTGAATAACCTATCCTCCTTTCATTCTTTGAAATATAATTTTTACTACATTCTAGATTCTTATATATTTTGGCATCTGTGTTCTTTTGGATAATCTGTCTATTCCTGCAGCAGTACCAATATGTTTCAACATCCTAAATGTATAATGGTTAATTAACTTAGGATGAAAACTCGATCATTATCTTTGTTTTTCAAATTTATTTTAAATGTATTTAATAAATTGGTTTATTTAAAAGTGATAATTCTTCCAGATAAAATTTTAAGTAATTAAGTACCCCCAAACCACTCCTAAGAAACCTAGTAATTTCGATCTTTACATTTGTTAATTACTTTGGTGAAAACTGACATTTTCAGCACCATATTTCCCTATTTAGAGATATGGCATGCTTTTCTAATTTTAAAGCATTAAATGATATTTTATCCTTTAAATTTAAGTTTTAGCATTAATTTTTACACTTACTTACACAAGATTATAATAATGGAGCATAGAAAATAATAAAAACTAGCAAAAATAAAGTAAAAACTAAGTATAACTTAAAACCATTTCCTCCTCTATTAATAAGTCATGAAAAGTCCTACCCTCTGCCCAGAGGTGAATATGTTTAACATTTTATAGCTTAGCATTCTGAATTTTCTGTACATTTAAGCAACTATTGGTACATCATTATAGGGTATATATCAAAGCATTTGGAGATGTGCCTTTAAACTTGAAATAAGTTTTTCGAGAGAGTCGGCATGACTGTAAATCATTACCTATAGTCTTATATCGTACACCTAACAATTGTATAAGTCATTGATTCTCAAATTTGATTGCATATCAGAATCCTTTGGGAAGGTTTAAAAAAATACCAAAGCCTAGGTCATATCCAGGTTACCCCTAAATTTCTGATGATATTGGTGGGTGGTGAGTCCTGAACACTGGTATTTTCAAAAGCATTTTGAGTGATTTTAATGTGCCTGCTACTATATGTGAACCATGATTTCTTAAACTGTTCTCTACTGATGAATAGTTGGGTCCAAATGGGTTAGATTTTGCTGAAATTACAAATAGCATGACACTTTTCTAGATTAACTCTATGTAAGATTATTTCTTGCTTATGTTATATGTCTAGTACAACAAGGTGGGCTAGAGTCTATGGTGGTCATTAGCGCTGTTCACAAATATTTGGTGCTCACTTTGTCCAGGTCGATAGCAAAACTGTATTTCTGAACACTCATTGGACTTCAGGTATGGTCATATAAGTTGCTTTAGCCAAAGCAAAGTGAACAGAAAATTAAGAAACCATTCAATACTTTTCCATGTTCTTTTCCCTCTTCCATGGATACAAGTAATGTAACACGTAGTAGGTATTCTGTCAGTCCAGGTGCCAAAATAAGAATGATTAAAACATGGATCAGAGTCCCCAGGCAGCCCATAAATATTTCATACGAGTGAGAAATAGCTCTTCATTGGGTTAACCCATGGGGGTCTGAGGTGGCTTATTGTCACAGCAAAGTCTAACCTATTTTGACTAAAAAAGGAGTTCTGCTCACTGATATTACTCAGAACCCATGCTGAAGAAAGCTTCATCTCAATCTGATTGTCAACAACCACAGAGCAGAGAAAAGAGGATTGCATGAATTGGGCAATATTTTTTAAAGCTTATACCTAAAATAACACATGTTCCCTAATCACCTATTTTACTGGTCAAAGAACAACCTAATCCCAAAAAGGTTTGAATTCATGATATGCTTGGTATGTAGAGAGGTAGATATATTTGGTAACCAACACTAATGACAACACAGTGTTAATACCCTCCCTATGCACAAGAGCATCGTAAAAGAAGGATCCACATATTAACATACACATGTTTAGATCATGACATTAAAAAAATTAGGATTTTTATTTGGGGATATCAATTATTCCAGGATCTTGTGGTAAATGGTGGGGAAAGATATGAGACATAGGTATAATTTTTATTTTAGAAAATGTCAAATAATAAAGAGTTGCCTGGAAATTAAATACATTGTATAGGTTTGAATTGAAGTGGGAATGTCACAGAAAAGAAGCAAAAATGTATGGATTATAGGGCCTAAAAATCTTATGTTCAAATCTCAACTTCTTGTAGTTCTTAGTTAATAACATTGTTTCATGAATTTTACTCCTCTAAGCATCAATTTCTCCACTGGTGAAACTTTCCATGATGTGGGATAGCTCTTAAAAAAAAATTATGTGTGATACATGTGATAATATGTATTACACCAAGTACATTTTCTGGTTCATAGTAAGGACTCAAGAACTATTGTGCTTTCTCTCAGCCCCATCCTCCTCCTATCCCTCATGATCCTAATAATTCTTATGCACATAAATAGAAAATGATTATCATCTCAGAGTACCTTGAGAACTTACAGATATCTTAATGCTTTGCTATATGTTTCAAAATAAACAAAAAAAAATAAAGGATGACATGAGCAAAGTAAATTATCTTGGTAAGAGAAGGTCAGGCTACCTGGCAACTAACATACTTACTAGATGTAGGTCTTTCCCTGCCTTTTTTAAATGAACTGGTTTATTTGCAGACAGAATCAATAGAAAATGCAGGTCAATATGTGAAAAAGAGGAAGATATGATCAAATAATAGTTCTGTAGGAGCCACTGTGACACGTCCTCAGTCTCATCAAAGCAGCAGGGCATCTGAGAAGTTTTGATTCTGTTTTGCCACAAGGCACTGAGCAGCATATTTAGTAGAAAGGAAAGATGGCACCTACCACTCAAGTACTTTCCTAATACAGGCAAGGACACAGAATTTAGAACTGAAAAAACTTTTTTTCCTATGAAAATTATGTTATTTTGACATTTGCTTTTGTTTGTGTCAAGGTCTTTTTCTTGTTGCTTTAAGAATAATTTCAAAAAATAACTTCAAAACTTGGAACTGATCAATACTAAGTGTCCAACTTGAATTCTGTGTACTTTTCTATTTGACTCTACATTTATGAGGCTCATTTTCCTTAATATAAAAAATATTATTAGTCCTAAAAATCTGATTTAAGAATAAAAACTTACAAAGACATTTAAAAAATAATAGCACTAGAGTTTCATCTACACATTGAATCAGGAAATACAAAAAACAACAACAGTGGTTTTATTTCCTAGAATACATACTAGGTATTCTAAGGTTATTGATATTGGACAAGGATAGTTAATAATTAGACAAGGCAATTGGGCTGCTTTGGATTTCTGTCCTTGTTATTGCCAATATTTTCTCTTAATCATTGTCTTGTATGAGGATATAGATGGCTTATTTATGAAATTAATTAAAGTAAAGGATAAAGAAGAATCAGTGTATTAGGTTACATGACTAAATTAGTGTTCTATATCTCCACCTGCTGGAAATGAGGGCCCGACAAAATATCATGAATTATAATAAAGATAAATATGAAGATAATAACTCACAAAAAATCAGAGCAGGAAGGGACCTATGATATCAGCTAACAAGATTTTCTTTTTTTTAGAGGCAGCAAAATTGAGATGAGAAAGTAAACCAAACTTCTACACATAAAGTAAAAAAAATCTGTTTTATGAGTTAGGAGGCGAAAGGTGTGTATTATGACTGCAAAGACAAGAAAGATTGCTGCTCACTATAAAAAGCGGTGCTAAGCAGCTGCCTCTATGGATGTCTGGTGAATTTTGAAATAGAAGCATGGCATTCAAAAACAAGAGATGCGATGTAAGTCCTACTCTCTTTTGCACTAGTACTTTGCATATTCAGAAAGTTCTGGGTTATATTTTAGGTAAGGAAAATGAATAGCCTTGACTGTATCTAAGAGAACAATAACCAGGAAGAAGTGATTTGGCTCAACTTTACATTATGTGTGGAAAACCAAATGAAAGAAAAATTTAAAATAATTATTGCTAGACATCTATATAGTTCATCCAATGCACTGTATGCTTGAAACTAATTAAAATAAATAAAGAAATTTTAAAAAATTGTTGAATTCAAAAAGCATTAAGTCTGCCATTTAGAACAGGTTATATTTTTTGGATAACTTCAGATTACTGAAAACCATAGAAATAATAGCTGTGAATCTTGTCATAAATATAAGAAAAATGTTTTAAATGTGGCAGTAGTTAATATGAATTGTTCTATTCTATAAACTTTAGATAGATTGATTCCTTTAATTCTTACTTTAAACTTATGAGTTGGGTAGTAATATTAGTGCCATTATACAGGTGAGAAAACTGATATTAAAAGGAGTCTTTAAAAAACTGCTTAATGTTACAATATATGATAGAGCCAGGATTTGAACTGAGATCATCTGACTGAAGAGCTGTGATCTTCGCCACTTTCTCATAAAGACACTTGATGTAGTCAGAGTGCTAAATCTAAGGAGATTAAGTACTAAGCTTAAGCCCTACATGGAGTGAAAGTCTAGTAGATTTTCAGGGTAAATGATAGACTATTAAATAAATAAATAAATTCTCTAAAACTCTAAGCCATGCCTAAAAGCCCACGTGACAAAGTTTAATTCCAAAGGTGAGAGATACAGTCTTTCCTTTCAGTTGTGCAGATACAAATGTGTGAAGTCACACTAAGAGCTTCAGAGGACGTCTGAGCACTTACTCACACCCATGCAGTCACCTGAGTGATTTTCATTTAATTCATTTAACTCTCTAAACAACTCCGTAACATAGGCATTATTATCATTCTCTTTTGAATAGATCACTTGAGGTACTGATGAGCTAACAAATTTGTTTAAGGTCACATAGCTAGTCAAGAGGAAAACGAGGGTACAAATATCTGGTTCCAGAGTCATAATCTTAACCTCCATGCTGGATTGCAATTCACTATTTTTAACTTGTCTACAGTGCCAGCAAAAAAGTGATAAAAATGCCTGGGAGCAAAGGCATCTATGGGCTAACCACAGATGACAAGACCTAGTGGATAGGAAATCAATTATGGCTACTGGAGGCAGGCGGATAGGCAACTCTTACTGCGTTCTGAGGCAGTGGACACTCATGTTCTGTTTTTATGTAAGGCAGTTATAATTCTTCATGTTGATTCTTTATAGACTGCCTTAATAGCTGGACTATAGATATCATATTTGTTAGTTTTCTTTGAGTAACAGAAAATCATTGAAGCTAGAGATGAAAACGCACAAATCATTTTTGAGAAAATATGTAGATACTGATAGAACACATAGACAGGTATACAGATAATTCTCCAAAAGAAATTGGAACCAGGAATTGCAATACTATTGGAATTCTTAATTCTTTGGGCAAGCTCTCTGTTGTGTCTCTGTCTCCTCTCTCATTTAAACCATTGATTTTTTTTAAGCCTCAAATTTTTCAGAGATGGATTTACTCTTAAATAACCAAGTACATTTATCAAAATCAGGAATTAAACATTGATAACATACTCTTACTTAATCTGCATTATACATTCAAATTTTACCAAAGCCTCCAATTTCTTTAGAATTACACAATTACACGTGTATTTGTTTATGTTATGTTATGTTATTTATTTAATTTATTGGATTTTTACAGTCTAGAGTTCAATCAAGTCTTTCTTGTTGGATGAGTTTAACTGTCTCAAAGGATCAGTGTTAGAGGGCATGACTAAAACTTGATATAATTCATTTATAAATTCATGGAGTTCTAAAGTGTGAGAGCTGGGACTGTCTGTACAGCTTAAATAGCCATGCCTCTTGGTGAGGAGGGAACTGAATCCAAAGAGTGGAGTGGCATGTCCGAGGCATACAGCCCAGAAAAGAACAGGGACAACAACTCTAGAGTCTTAAATCCCAGGCCAACAGATTTTATTTATCTCCCATCATTAGTTTATTTCATTCTGTTTGTCATCTGTTGTCTTTTCTGATTTATCTACATGGCAGTGTTTAAAATACCAAGTGTTCCATGATTGAAGAGCAAGTGGGTGCTTAGAAAGAAATCTGAGAGACTATGCAATGACACCGCTCATTATACCAGAAATCAGAACCAGCTCAGCAAAATAATCTCATTTAACTGACACTGCATGAGCTAAAGATTGTTAGATTGTAGAGTCTTTAGAGCAGCGGTCCCCAACTTTTTGGCACCAGGGACCGCTGCTCCTATGAGAATCTAATGCCTGAGGATCTGAGGTGGACCTGAGGCGGTGACGCTAGCACTGGGGAGCAGCTGCAAATACAGATGAAGCTTCGCTTGCTTACCTGCCACTCATCCCCTACAGTACAGCCTGGTTCCTAACAGGATCCCGTACCATAACGTGGCCCAGGGGTTGGGGACATCTGCTTTAGAGGAAGGAAAGGAAGCTGTAGGTTATTTTGTGACTCTGATATTTTAGATGGTATTCAGGACCAGTCAGTGAAATCAGAGCAAAGAAAAGAAAAGACAAAGAATGAGGAGTATCCAAAGCAAAAGTGAGCATGGTAATATGGAATGTTTAGATTCCATCTCTTCACTTCTTACCCTGAAAACTACTTCTTCCTATCTTCCTGCTTTCCTCCTTTCAAAATATATTTATTTAATAAATACTATGTGCTAGGCAGAAGCAAATATGCAAAGAGTTCAGAATTAAATGACTGAGTTATCTTACTGTAGGAAGCAGCTATGGAAAATGACAAATATGATTCCGTAATAGAAGTATGCATGTAATTCACAAAATGTTGCCCTCTCCCTGTGTTGAAACTGATAGTAAATAACATGATTTCAACAACATGGCACAGCATCAGACTGTGAGTATAGATATAACTCTGCTCAGGTTCTAAATAATAAAATAGATATTATTTTCCATTCATAAAGACTCACAAAAAAGAATTTCTCAATTCTGTAACTTGAAATTGTCTAGCTGTTGAATCCTTGAGAAAAGCATTTTTTTTTTCTTCTTAACAATAGTTTAATATATGGTAAACTTCTACTAAATCATTGTACCTTATTAGCACAAACTGTCCTCCTTACAACTTGTCACTATAAAAATCTATGTTGGACCCAAACTCTTTAGAATCAGCTTAATATCTATATTGTATATCTAGCAATCAATATTTATCCTGTAGAATAGTATCATTAAATATAATTTTTTAATCATCAGGATTTTATGGGTAAAATCCTGAATCTATTTTGCAACAGTGTTGAATTATCTTCTGAAATAAGAAAAAGGGAAGAACATGTAGCATCATTTAGAGTTTCAGATGGATTATGGGTTTCAGTGAGGTCAGTTAGATCAAGGATCCCTAGCCTTGATTCTTATTACAAAAGAAGAAAACATTTTTATTTGACTATTAGGAAACTGGAGGTTTTTGAGACTAAATTATATGCCTATGGTCCCAAAGCTACAAAGTGGTTGATCCAGAAATCTAATCCAGATTTGTCTAACTTCACAAGCCTGGTCAGAGTTTACTCATCTAGAAAAGGAGAACTGCAATTCCCATCAACCTTGGGGCGTGTGATTTGGCATATGTGGAGTCCAGATCTCACTGGGAAACACTGTGTTTCCTGCTGCTAAATCTGGTTCTAAGTAATTTATGAATTCCGTGTTTTCAAAGTGCCCTGTTCCAGAAGAAGGCAGCTTCTCATTAGTTACCTAGGCAGCAAGCTGGATATATTATAACTCAAAAGTGAAGAATCTTACTTTCACATAGATAATTCTACCATTTGAGCAATGCAGAAGAGTAGAGGGAACAAGTTTACTATGCCTGAGGGCATCACTAAGGTAGACTGTTCAAACAGAATTATAATAAGATTTGTTAAATCACTATCTCTGAGGCTTAAAAGTGTAAATATACATTTGAATGGAATACATATTCACCTTATATTTTGCTTTTGAGGCAACAGGGGCTGCAGTAGGTCAGCTACTGGTAAGTGATTAGTTATTTTTTATTCATGAAAGACAGCAATTATACTATAATAGGAGATTGCGGTAGGCAGATTTCTAAGATGGTCTCACAGATATTCTCCTTGTGGTATTAATATGCTTGTGCAATCCTTTCACTTGCATGTGGATTGAACCTAATGACTTCTTTCTAACTAATAAAATACAACACAAGTGATGAGATATCACTTTCACGATTAGGTCACAAAAGACTATAACATCTTTCTTGATGGTAGACCCTTCATTGCCATGTTCACTTATGCATGTTAATAAAGCAAGCTGCTGTTAGGAAGAGGGCCACATGACAAGAAGCAAAGGGTAGTTTCCAGCCAACAACCATTGGAAACTGATATCCGCTGTCCAATAGACCTTGAGAACTCAAGGTCTTATCAATTGCCACCTGAGTGTGCTTGTAAGTCTATTTCTCTTGTTGAAACTTCAAATGAGACCTCTGTCTCTGGACAGAGATATTGATTACTGCCTTATGGGAGACTATGAAGCAAAGGATCCAGATAAACTGTGCCCAGATTTCTGATTACAGAAACTTAGAGATAATAAATTTAAGTGTTGTCTTAAGCCACTAAATTTGGGATAATTTGTCATGCAGTGAAAAATAAATAATATAGAAAAATTTACTGATAGTGGAACTGTAAGTCAACAATCTTAGAATTAATTATAGTCATCCAGCTTGGTTATATATCAAGTCCAGTCTCAGCCATCTGAAATACCTGGTGTGGCCTCACCAGCTATTGCAAACCACTTTCAACTATCTTCTGCATGTGTCTTACAAATGCGATATTTCTTTACTGTCATCTCCATTTTGCAGCCTAACCTGAAGAAAGCGCATAGATCCTTTAAAAACGATGAAGATTGAAAACTGAAATGGAATGTGAGAGCCTGAATTCAAAGAAAAAATATCTTGTGTTACAGCCTGTAACCGTGGTAACACTAACTCCAGTACTTGGGGTTCTTTCCGATATAATTTTATTATAAATTATAACTGGAACACATTATAAAAGAAAATTTGAGTCAACTTGCATACTAATTTTGGAACACATTCTTAGTGTAAATTGAAAAATTACTTTTAAACAATAGACAATTATATTAAATCTTGTGTTAGTGCATAATTGAGGAAGTGCATAACAAAAGGAATTTGCTTTGTCAAAGGTAAATGGAAGTAAGTTAAATATTTGATTATAGGAAATGATATAGTCAATGAGATCTCATATATTATTGGGTTACCTAATTAAATTTCACACCCCAAACAATATATTTTTGCAGTTTCTCTCACCAATCTAACTTTCTAACTAGCCACAACAGGCATCAGAAAAAAAAAAAAAAAAAAAAAGGGTTCAATAGATAACTTCTTTTAATTTGGAATTTCACATATCCTTAAATATCTTAATATTCACTATATCTACTTAAAAGCAACACATTTTTATGCAGATTTCCCTCAATAACCCTGTCAACAACCCTCTGAAGTAGTACTATTAATCTCCAGGTCTCAAATTATATACAGAGGCATACAGAGGCATATAGAGGCTAAATAGCTTTACAAGGTCAAATTACAAAGGATAAATTCATACACAGACAATCTGGTCTCAATGCCCATTCACCTAAGCTTTATGTCATATTGTTCAGTATCTATGCATTGAACATAGATCTTTTATCTATATTACTTTCTCTCCTCTTCTTCTCCTTTCCTCTCCTCCCACTTCTATCTCCCTACCTCCTCCCTCTCCCTTTCTCTCCTTCTCTCTGTCTCTATCTCCTGTTTGCAAACTCTGTAAACATATCTTATTTTACCTATTTTTCTTGGTTATTTCACACTCTCAGTTCCTACCAGTAATGAATAAACATGACTTCAGAAAGGTTTTCCACCTCCAGCAATATTCATGCTCCTTATTTATTTGATATTATTAACTGGATTTGTAAAATATTTTACCTATGAGCAAACTCTAGGCTGAGTTAATGGGGAAGACATTAGTTTGGTGTTTCTCAAAGCTGGCTAAAGAATATTATAAATTACAGACTTCTGCCCTCACCTGTTATATCTATTTGTGTACCACCCCCACCTCAAACTGCTATTTTCCAGTAATCCTCTTCTTTCAAATATTTAAGGTGAAAGGCTGAAAATAAAGTCTATCAGTTAGAACTCTTATGTATTAATATAGATTTCAGCCTAATAGCCATGTTGTTCCATACAGTAGCATAGAGATAGTCATTAGGACCAGAAAAATAAAGCTAGACTATGAGTTCAAGTCATAGCACCTCTTATTCTAGCTGGGCAACCTTGAGCAAACTACTTAACCTCTCTGAACATCAATTACATTTATAAAATGAAGATAATAGTTTCTACCTCATGGTTTCATTATGAGGATTAAAAAGAGACTGATGTCAAGTGCTACATAAGTATTTGTAAAATAAAAATATGAACATATACATGATGAGAAAGGAGAAGATATCAATAAGGGAAATGGACATGGGATAGCATATGCAGCTCTTGAAAGATGGGCAATCAAATTTAGATCCCAATACTCCAGTTTTTGAAGCCAAAAATCTAGTTTTGAATTCTCTTCTAAGAGATGTTTTCACACCACTACAATAAATTCTCCATTTTTTAAATTTCAAATTTGTTATTATGAATGAGTTTGTCTTCCTTGCAACTAGATAAGACTTACCTAACGAGAATACAAGTAACTACTGAAAAGATTCAAATTGTTATCATGGATAAAATGCTCAACACAATGTATAGCATATAGAAAAAAATTAATAAATGATAATATTGCTTCTTCCAATCCATCTTTACTAATACTTGATTCTTCTAACATATAGAAACAAAACCTATAATTTTATCATTTCCTGTTCAAAAACTTCAGTGGCTCAATATTACCTAATGAAAAACACCTAATTTTAGTTAGGTTTTCAATAATCTCTCTCCTATCACTCATCTATCCCAATAAAGTTAATTATTTTATTTCCCTAAAAAGGAATCAATTGCGAATCACCCATCCTTATCTGCCTCACATTCTGCTTCTTTGCCTATTCTTAACTGTTCTGGCTTCTGAAGAAAAAACATGTTTTTTGTTGTTGCTATTTTGTTTTCCCTGTGCTGGACCTATTTGCCCTATATCCTTAAGATAAATGTATACAGCTTTGCTTTATTGGAAATTTTATACATATATCTATACCTATATATAAATACATATTTATATATATCTTAGCCACACACCAAAATGCCTTGCCCAGTCAAGCCTAAATAGTAGGTTGTTGTCATATGATAAATTCTCAAAATCAGAGTCACCACTGTATATAACATTGTATTGTGAATAGGACCAAGGCACAATCAAAAGATTTTTCAAAGGCCAGTCATTTAAGTGGTAACTTGAAATAATTGGCCAATCATTTCGGGCCAATCAGTTTCTCATGGTAACTTAGATGAAGTTTATTTCTTTTTTTATGTCCTCTTATCATGGGTCTAAGGTTATCAGAAGGTTTGGGAAATTATCATGTATACTGAGCTCTAGTTTTCTCCTTTAGCCATACTCTGAGCATAATAAGGTTGGTATTATGAGTACTTGTAATCAAGAAGCTGGCTCCTGAGGGCATTTCAAATTCTCGAGTATCTGTTTAACTGCTCACAGAATGTTATGTTAGCATTAGCACCTTTACCCATTTATAAGCAGGATTTTTTCTCATTAAAAATCACAATTGTACTTGATCTAGATTCCTTTTTTATTCATATTACATACTGATTTATTATTTGAAATTACTTTAATGTTTTATTAAAGTATTTATAAAAAAGTACATCAATAGGTATGGTCAGAATGATCAAAACTAAAAATACTAAATGAATAAAAATAATTTTTAAAAGTTTATTTTATTTTCCCATTTTAGTTTTATTTTCCAATTAAAACAACCCTATGAAATGGTAAAATGAAATCTGCTGCTTCGTTCTGCTAAATACTTTATTTGGACAAATAAAATTATCTTATTTTGAAAGTTGAAAATGTATCCAAGGCATGTCAATCTAATGGGAAAAAAATATAAAATACTAAGAATTATGCAGTTGAGTAATTTGACCAACTCTTTCTAGATGAATGACTTTTTCAAAACTTTTAGTCATAGCAATCTAAGATGGGGTTGACAGATCCATTTGTAAATAGCTCTTTCCTTGTGATATAGCTCTTCTAGGATCTATACAGTTCTTGATTCATTCAGTAAATATTAAATGCAAATGTAAAGAATAATTATTCTTGCTCACTTTATTAAATTGCCTACTTTGACATTACAAAGGAGTAATTTTGATAGTTACAATAATATTGTCCTTAAAAGACTAATCCATTGTAGATGTTTTTTGAAAACTGGATAGCATACCTTTATCCTTCTTGCATTTTCCATTTCATTATACATGTCACCCATGCTCAATAGTATCATAGAATGATTTTTGGACTGTCTATTCAAGATATTCTTAAACTATCATAGTATTTTCTAAGGTACATACTTCATACAACTTATTAGAGCCCAGAACACATCAATCCCAACTGAACTGGTGAATTCCAAAAGTATAGATAAGTAGTACGAAGTGCGCTGGCATGGAAAGAGCATGACCTTGACTGTGACACAGACATAGCTTCTAATTCATCTCTACCCTCTACTAGCTGGGAAAGTTATTTTACCTCTCTGATTATTGGCTGAGTTATTGCTAACTTGAGCTAGTTATTTATTTATATTGTTATTACCTCTCAGAAATGGAAATGTAGTTTTCTCACAGGCAAAAACAGAACTAACCACGCTTTCTTAGTAGACTGTCATGAGAACCACAGGAATTAATTAACATTAAGTTCCCTGTGCAGTTCTTGGAACTATGTAAGCATTCAATAAATCTTACCTTTTATTTCTCTTAATCTCCCCAGATCTAACTTGTACTCTTTGGGATTTCTCCCTTAAAAAAAAAAAAAAAAACAACTTAAAGTCAGTGCTATTTCATTGTTATAAAACAATATCGGATATCTTGTGAAAACCCCAAATCAACGTGAAATTTCCAAGGAAGAATCTCACTGCTAGAAGTCTTGGATTTCTTAGCCCATCTACTTTTACCCCACACTTACTATTTGTATCTGTTAAGAAACAACCAGAAATACATGCTAAGCAGATTTGTTACAATATTTAAATATAATTAATGTAAGCATAATTTTCTAAGACAAACTACATGCTCACCCCACCCCCAAAATCCACCAACCAATTGCTTGGAATACTACAGTCTCAGTTCTACCCTTGGGTGAAAAGTGTGTCTTTTCCATAGAAATGACATTTGGCAACATCCCATTTGCCTGAAGTATATTAAGAAAGCAAAGAGAAGACAGTTCTGTTCCTTTCACATATGCCTGGTACAGCTTTCTCAGACATGTAAAAGATTCAGTGCTAGGACTGAACTGCAATTTCCAAAACTAGAAATGACAGACTTGTGTGACATAAAGAAGGGTATCATTTGTTTTCCAGCTTTTGCAACACTACTGAGATAATACTGACATTGTTCCCTTTTCATACCTCTATTTTTCTATTTGTATCATAGGAGTGTTTGAAATGCACTTATATGTCATGTACCTAAAGAACCTAAATAAGATAAAATACTATTTTTTTCCAGATAAAATAAATCCAAGTAGTTGGCAAAACATTGTTAAATTGTGTTTTTTCTTCCTATTTCAGTAGGTAGTTTTTCCAACTGTATGCCTTACATATAGATATGACAGAAAGCTTTATCAATGATTTTGCATATCATCTAAAAGGGGCCACATTTTGATAAATACTTAACTTGGAAGGTTATTCCTATACTTACATTTATAATTTCCATTTTGGAATAGAGTTTGTTAATCTGATGGCTAATGAAGGAGTGTGCTATATGTACATATATTTGGCTTTTCAATGTTCTACATACCATTTTACTAATTGCATCTTCTTTATGGGCAATGTGATTCTACTTTAAAACCAATGTACCTTTTGAGAAAGTAGCAGTGGAAAAAGAAAAAAATATATATACATATGTGTGTGTGTGTATGTGTGTGTGTATGTGTGTGTGTATATGTGTGTGTGTGTGTGTACACACACACATATGTATATTTTCAGTGTCAGAGGAAACTGAATACAAATTTTAACACCACCAATGCCAATGTGTGTCACCCTTGGTCATGTGTCTTGTTCCCCCTGAACTTTAGTTTCATTAAATGTATAATAGGGCAGTGGCTTGAGTGGACAAATTATCTCTATATTGAAGAGCTCTAGAAGAATTAAATGATTGTTTATACAGTTCCTAGCATCATCTCCTATCCATAAACAAGGTTCCACAAATGCAAATCTCCTCTTTTCTTTCTTAGGGGATCTTCGAAAAGCAATGTGTCCTTCAGGATCTTATGTTAAGAGTTTATAGACGGGTTGTTTTAGTTAATTCTGCTTTGCAAAACAAAACAAAAACAATAAAAAAATACTCCTTTCAAACATGAAAATTAATAATAAAACAGAGTACTAGCCTTGAATTAAAAAGAGATCATGTAAGTTTTGTCAGTGCCCCAACTACCCTTTTCAGAACTCATTAACAAATTCCATAAGATCAATGTATTTTAAGAATAATATGACAACCTTTCTTGCAAACTCTTGAATTTAATTAACCAGTTGATCAAGTTTATAGCTAACCTATTTAATGACTATGTCCCAAAGTTTGCCAAAGCACAGTGCAGACAATTTAGTCCTTCCAAAGCCATATCTTGCTTCACATAATATTTTCCTCAGTTCTTTAGGGGAATATTCATGAATATTTTCTCTGAATTATATTTATTTGTACTGAAGCATGTCCGAATTAAAATGACTGCATCATTGGTTGCGTTCACAAATAGTGCCATCACATATTTATGCAGGCTCTCAGGAAGAGCAAGTAAACCTGAAAAGTATCAATATATATTATCTTAAAAATAACTGTACACCCAAATGCACAACAATGTATTTTGCATATTGAAACTGTCTACTTCAAACATGCTACCTATGAATTCCAGAATGGTGGAAATAAATGCTGTCAGTGTTAATGCTGAGAATTTCAGTTTTGACATTAAAAGTCAGCATTTCAGTTTTAACAGAGTGTCCTGAAAAGTAGCCCATGCTTTTCTGGGATACATCAACAGTTAGTAATTACTTTAATTCTGCCATCCAAGAAATCCATCAATATCCTCTAATCCTATCTGCTTAATTATACTATCACCTTGGGATTTCACATTTGCACAGAAATATAATAACTGAACTCAGAGGGCTAAGAAAGAAGGTAAAATAAATTGCATGCCAACTAAGTGTAGAAATTGAGTATGAAATGTCTGCATATTACTAAATCTTACCTTCTGAAGAACGATTATTTTAGATAGTTATCATTGTTCCATCATTCTGTACATGTAAAATAAAACATATTTAGTTGGCCCAAGGTCATATACTTTATAAGAGCTAGAGACTTGATTTAAATATTCTTTTTCCATGTGACTTCAAACACAAGCTCTATCAGACCTTAATCTTAAAGGAAAATAGAAATAGGTAGAAGACATGACGTATTACAGATACCCATACAGAAAGAAACTAAGGAAGCAAATTAATACTGTTGTATCTGTATCTTTACAAATGAATAATCTATTGCAATTATTCCACAAATAAATAGACTGAGAGTGTGTAGATTAGTTGACTGAGATTGAAACATGTCAAAGATTACCTGTGGCTTCTCAAAGAGAAAATGTAGCAAAGTGTGAGCCAGGGCTGCGAGTGAGACAAAAATGAATTCAACCCCATAATGTGTTATATGTTCTCAGGCAAGTGACTCAACTTCATTCCACCTCTATTCCTAACATTTAAAGTGGAGGGTCAATGTCAATGAGAATTATTGATAAGTGTCTCTCAGGGTGTTTGAGAAATGAATGAAAGACATCTGTAGCCTCTTACACAATTCATTAGGCAGAGTAGGTCTTTAAATTATATTTGCTCCTTTCACCTTCTTTGCTCCTCTTAATATTTTATAAAGTTGTTTCTTTCTTTTGGATCTTGTGAGATACCTACATTTTATTTTTAAATATGATTTTTTTTCTCTTGGCAGGCAAAACGGCAATCACACCTTCATCTGACTAATATGCATATGTGTCATCCAAATACTTATTTGCTCCCAATGTTAGTGCTTACTGGAGAGGTATGATTAGCAAAATACTAGTTAGCCATTTGGAATAATACAGCCACACATTATACAAGCACCTTTTGTCCCCAAGTGTTTGATACATATGTTTAATGTATGAGAGGGTGAGAATAATATGCATATATAATTGTAACAGTTAAGATATGTGAGGGAGAAAAAACAGAACTACATGTCTTGCAGATGTCACATTCTCATTCTGTAAATGAGATATGTACTACTAACAATAAAATGAGAAAATATTAGCATGAGTGGCTAGAATGTTCAAAATTCTACTGTTAAATGAAGAGTATAAAACACAGAAAAGGTACTCATGTTTCAGAGGAAGTATGAACATAACTTATGTCATATTCTTGTCAGTGTTTTTTAAGCACTATTGTTGAGAATGGTTAGGAAGGAATTGAGGATCAACAGATTGGTATGTATGGAGATAAATCATGGAATATGGAGAGAATGCAAAGAGGAAACAGGAAAGCAGCAAAGCTGAACAGACTATACGGATGCACACTATCTTAGATCTGTAGATCCAAAAGAAGACTCAGAGCTCCTTTTTCTCTTCTTGAGACATCCCTCAGCTGATCCTCATAAGCATTAGATCAACACTTTTGAAAAATAATACCGACCCATTTAGATATTAAACAAAAAGGAAGTTCTGTATAAAAAATGTCAGAAGAATTATGTAACAGTAAAAAGATTCCCCTATAGCATGATTATCAGTGGCCTTGACTATACTAAAATCATCATTCAAATTTAAAATAGATATATGGAAAGTGAGTTTCTAAATTTATTCGAAATAGAATTCCTTCACTGTAATGTTCCTTATGATGGAAACACTAACAAATACACTCTGAGACATGTGTTAGATACAACATACAAACATTATGTGTAATTAATATGCTAGAACCTATGGTTCTCAGTCAAAGAATGGTCTGTCCTGTGCCGCTCACCTCCATGTGAGGTATCTGGAAATAAAAGTGGTATTTTTGGGTTGTCACAATGACTGGTGGAGAGAGATAGACAAGGGCATATACAATTTTCCAAGACACAGATACTAAGTAGTCTTCAGTTTTGTACATGAAAGGACTGCAAACTCTTCTTGCCCCTAATACCAAAAGCAATCCTCTTAACAAATAGCCAGCTAAACACATATTTGATCAGGCTTTTTAGAGATAGTCTAACTCAAAATATATTGATATTTGTTGAGGTCAGTTGCTAGTTCTTTTGTATATCTCTCAGGCAATGATTGATCACACCACATAAACAATGTATACATGGTGCTGAGTGATACAGTTTAAAAAATATAAAAATCAGAAAAGAATTATATATTAAGTTGATGGTATTACAGAAAAACTGGGCTTTCTAAAATTCCTTTCTGATCATATTAATTCACTTCTCTGAATCCATCACTGAATCTTTAAAATTAACAGAAAAAGTAAAAATTTCTTACGCTGACATAGGTAGTGTCAGATGGGTACTGGATTTATTAGGTTTCTCACTTTGTAAATTATATAAATAGCTTAAGTACTGTGTTGTACACTTGAAACTAATATATTGTATGTCAACTGCATAAAAAAATAATAAAAAATTATTTAAAAAATTCCTTAAGGTCCTCCCAATCTGCCCTTACTGATTACTATCAGCCTCCTTCCAGAATTTCTACATTCTAACCAATCTATTCATTACTTCTCCTACATAACGTTCATTTTCTTGTCTCTGTGCATTTGCCTTCATTGTACTTTCTGCCTTGAAAACCTTTCCCCAGGTCCCTTCACATATCTGAATCCAATCAATTTTATTATTCCAAACCCTATTAAGAAGCGAAAATCTTCATGAAAATGCCCTTCATTCCATGTTCTAAGAACAGGAAATAATCTCTAATGTTTTGAATCTAACTATTGTTTTCTGAGTCTTTCTTAGGATATTTGATAATCTCTATGTTGTGTTATAATTAATTTTGCATATCTCTATTCTCTATCTAAATTAAAACTACAGAAATGCTTTATCTTGTTCATCTTTGCAGCCATGAAGCACCTTATAGAGTCTGCACACACACAGTTGATGCTCAACGCAAAGCTGCTAAATAAATTACAAGACCATGAAAAGTAGGCCTAAGGAACTGAGGTGATTGAAGTGGCTAAGGAAGAAGGAAAGGAGTTAGTAATGGATAGTAGCCACACTTCTCTGCATTATTAGCATTTGTTTAATGACTTCTGAGTTCATTGGAGTTGAATTTAAAATAAGTTTTAAAAGTTGAAATTAAACACCTGTTATCAAGCCTAGATCATCATTAGCCCAGGACACAATATCTTATCTAGAAGTGACCAATTAGATCTGAAGTAAATTTAAAAGTTATTCATCTTCTGTGACAGCTTTTCAATCTCTAATCCTTGATCATGTATCATACTCAAAAATCTAACAACCCTGAATCAAATCTCCTCATAAATTGTTTCATAAAATTTTTTCTTTTTTTTCTGTAAACAATTAGTTATTAGTGTGTCCTACCTTCATAATCGCTAGGTTATTCTCAGTTCTTCCCATAGTAATTATCTTCCTACTTGAAAATGCCAAAGCAGTTCCCCTTTTCACTTCTTCAAATAAATTAACATCCCTTTCATAACTTTTTAAATAGTGATTCACATTTTAAATCTTACAGTCATTTGTATTTCTCCTATATGCAAATGCATATTCTATTATCTGAGACATAAGGTTCTTAACAAGTTATGATGTTGAATAACCCAGACTATAACTGGATTCTGAAAGCCACTGTTTAAAAGCTAATAGATTGAATAATTATCTGAGTCACAAAATATATCAAAATATTCTAGTAAAACTTTGAAGCCATCATGGAAAAGACATATTTTCCAACATGCGATACATTTCTCTTTTCTATTTATCTTATTTTTCAGTTGTACTAGTCATGTTCTGTTTAAAATATGTCAAAATAAATATATTCTAGTAAAACTTTGAAGTCATCATGGAAAGGACTTAAATTTTTCAACATGCAATTCATTTCCTTTTTCTGACATTTATCTTATTTTTCAGGTATACTAGTCATGTTCTGTTTAACCAGATGCATGCCTGGCACACACTTCTCCCCTTAATAACTGTTAGTTCTGCATGGCTGAACCCACATATCAAAAATGATTGGAGAGAGATGAGGTGACAATATTGGAAAGAACTGTATAAAAGGTTGTGAATTGTGCTTCAAAAATAAGGCAGCATATTCACTCTTTCTCTCATTAGTAGACCATTCTATCCACTAGAATCCATGCTTTTTATTCATTAATTGCAAGTTTTGCTGCCCTACATGGACCTCCCTGCATTTTGTGGATAATGTCAAAAAGAAACAAAAGTAAGTTCTTTCCTCAGCATCCAATATAATTTTTTTTCTGTCTACTTTTTGACATTTAATGATCTCACCCCCGCCAGTGATAGGTCATTGAAGCAAAACACGTAATAAACCCAAGCAAGATCTTGTTTTCCTCTTTAGATGCAGTCTAAATACATCTCTCTCCAGTATTTTCAACTCCTTGTATGGAAAAAGTCATTTTGGGGGTTCATAATATAATGAATCTTTACAAATAAATTGCTTGCTATTTACCTTTCTAGAATTGGTGATATATTTATTATATTTTTACTTTTTTGTATCATTATTGACACACAAAAATAAAATATATCTAGTAAGCTGAATAGTGTCCCCCAAAACAGAAGTCCAAGTCCTAACCCTGGTATTTGTGGATATGATGTTATTTGGAAAGAGGGTCTTTGCCAATGTAATTAAGTTAAGCACCTTGACATAAAATCAACCTGGACTTATGATGGGCCTGAATCCGATGACTGTGGTATGTATGTGAGTAAAGAGCAGAGGATTTGAGATGCAGAAGAAGAGAGCAAAGGCCATGTACAGATAGAGGCAAAGATTACAATTAAGTGTCAACAAGCCAAGGAGTGCCAAAGATTGCCAAGTGCCACCAGAAGCTGAGAGAGACACATGGAACAGACTCTCTCTGAGAGCCTACAGAAGGAACCAATGCTATTGATATCTCGATTCAGATATCTGGCTGCAAAGACCGTGAGAGAATAAGTTTGTATTGTTTTAAGCCACCCAGTTTGTAGCAATTTGTGATGAGATATTTAAATGGAAAACAAATATGAAGTAGGCAAAGGAGTCTTCATCAAGAAAGGACTTACTTTGAATTCTAGCTTGGCTTACCTTAGCTCGGAACCGTAGATGAATTACTTAAACCATTCAACTCTCATTTTATTTGTTCATAAAATTGGAATTGAAATAAATCATCTTCATGGAGTTATGGTAGAAATAAAAAAAAAAAAACACTTGCATTACTGTCTTGTATTTTGTGGTTTTATTTAAAATATAATAAAAACTTATTATCACATTTTTCTCAGGACTCTTCAATATCTCATTGAAACACAATGTGTAAAACGCACATGCATGTTAGCGTTCTTTCCTTTTAAACTTTATGAAAATCCAAGCCAGTCATTTAACTCAAAGTGAGTCTTTAGTTGAACTCTTTTCTAGATAGTAAAGCATTTGTGCAGATAAAGATGTCTTCTTAGCCACTGTTTTTCACATTCGATTTTGAATATGCTTGGGAGATGACATAATTATAAAAATTAATTAGTAGTCAGCAGAATAAAGTCATATTGCTTCACATTAGCAGTATGTCAGTACCACAACACTGAAGCTTTTAGAGAAATGAGATCACAGTGTTTAGTGTTTATTAGGTCAGACAACTCAATGAAAATGTACCATTTTTGTTCATATGCTGATTTGCAAAAATGTAACAGAGATAGTCAGATGACAGAGATGAAGCCTCATTAAATTTGTAAAAATCTCTTATTGCTAATTAGGAAGGAGCATAATAAATGCAAATTAAAAACAATTACTTCTTTTTCTTGCAAACAAGAATAAGAGAGAGAAGTTACCTGAAGGGATGTTATTTAGGACCTCTGTTTTGGGTAGACTTGGGTATCAGGTATTTCTTTCCATAAAAGTAAGTTAACAGAAACAACAGCAATAGCAGCATTGTTATTCTGCAAAGGCATCAGTTGGTCTGTCTGACCAACACTAGTGATGAATAAGAACTTCCCATGTGCCCCAGCTCTCCACTTAATTGTGCTTTACTTCTTTGTCTCCCCCTAAGCTGAGACCCTTAAGGGCACGGACTGAGCAGTGTCATGTGGGATCATATGGGAACTTGAGACAAAGGAAAAATCAGTAACATCAATCCTTTCTTTAATACTTGATATTTTATTCATCACATATTTTTTGCATTGGTTTTCATTTTTTTAAAATTCTGTATTAAACTATTACTGTTCTTGAGTATGGAGGTTTTTGGTGCTTCCTTAAAAGCCACACTCTAGGAGAGAGAACTTAAGGTAAAATTCAATGACATTTAGAACACTCAGCATTGGTTTTGGGTCTCCTGTTATTTGTCATATGCTTTTTGATAATATGACAATTTATTATGTTGATCAGTAAGTTTGCTTTTAATAGGATTATAAGTTCTTAAATGGGAAACTAAAGCCATGTTTGCCTAGAGAAGTGATGAATATTGCATAGAATGGCATAGTATCATATTATTGATTAAAAAATTAGTCTGTGCAAGAAACAGTACACACTCACTCTATCGAACTTGGCTATACTAAATTTCTTAAAAATATATTAGTTCATGCAATTGAAGAAGCTAGCTTTCAGAGAAAATATGATTTGAGGTTTGCTTTTTTATGGAACACTACAGATTATATATTATGTTAAAAATATTGAGTACTAAAAATGGTAAATCTCATTTCAACCACTGCTAATGGCTTTAAGATCATCACAACCAACGTTTTCTCTCTGAATTTAGTTTGGCCTCTTTATTTGTTCTGTATAGGTCAAAAAAATTAAAGATGTAAAAAGTGGAGTCTTATAGCCTATGATTGCCTGACATTGATTTAACAAGTCAAAAATTTTAGGAATATTATCTATGAAAGCATAATCCTCCTAAAAATGTATATGACATGATCATAAAATTCCTGCAAACAGAGTGTTAAAGAGTGGGAGGGGAAGGTTTATAATTGTATTATATAAAAAAAAAAACGTATTTTTCTAGTTCAGAGGAGTGCCTTTAAAATGATTCTTGCCTCGAAATCTTATCTTTTAATCTCAGAAGTCAAGGAGGTCTGTAAACTTTCAATTAGAGACTGAACAGTACAATAAAAATTAAAAAAAAAAAAACATTTTAAGCAATAGCAAGTGATTTTACCATATGAATTTTGAAGAGTGAGCTTTTCTTTAATGCAGCTTTACATGAATTTGTCCAGATATTAAAAGAGATATAGTTATAAAAGTATAAATGTATTTCTCCTGTAATTTTGAAATTTGTGCAGATTGAAGAGAGACTAGGAATTTTTTATACATTTAATATACTACTTCTGAAACTAGACAGGGCAGACCAAATTAGGGTGTAGATTAACATGGAAGGAATCAGAAAAGTATGCCTACAAAACAAGAACAGAATCCAGACACAAAAAGTCAAATTATGCCTGAGGTTTTTATCAATGGTATAAATGAGGAGGGATTGTAAATTAATTTAACAACTCTATCACAGATAATGCTTTTCTATTGTTGCATCATAAGCTGTAACAAAATATAAAGACTTAAATCAATACATATTTTTCTTATCTCTCACTAATTTGTTAGATGATGTGGCTCAGCTCTGCAGTGTTTCTGCTGCATGTGATACTGGTTAGGCCTAGGTCAAATGAACATGAAATGTCAGGTCATTAGGCCAAACTCAACTTGGCCTGCAATGTTCAAGATGCCTCACTAATATGGTTGGCATTTGGTCCTGACTATTGGTTAAAGGCTCAAGTGAGAGTGGTCAGAGTGAGTTAGCTCTTAGCATGGTCTTCTAGGTGGCTTGGGCTTCTCACACTGTGGCTTCTGGATTTGAGAGGCAGAATGCATCTGTCTTATTTCACTTAGCATGATTATCTTGAGGTCCATCCATGTTGTCATAAATGGCAGCATTTCATCTCTTCTTATGGCTGAGTAATATTCCATTGTATATATGTACCACAGCTTCTTTAGCCAGTCATCTATTGTAGGAAACTTTGGTTGCTTCCATGTCCTGGCCACTGTGAATAATGCTGCTACAAACATCGGTGTGCAAAGATAGCTACCTAAACCATACAAAATCAGTTAAGAAATTTGGTAAGGTTAAAATGGACAAACCAAGTACCTATACAATAGTGTGGTATGAGCTATTCACTGCAGTGTATAAAATCCAGTCTTTCATGGAGTTGGAAGTTATGGGACTGGTATTATAAAAAACTTCAAGTACAGAGCTGACTTGAGGTAGACATTGTTAAGTTGCTTTATTTCTAGGAACTTCTGTTTCCTCATTTATTAAAAAGATCCTAGTATCTGGTGGACATTTTCAAACTAGCCTTAACTAACAACACTCAACTGGTTTGGGTAAGCATCCATTCCCAAACAGCCTACAGTAGGCCCTTGGTAACTTAACTATCATAATTCATCCTCTGGCTAAAATGATGGAGTTGGTAGTGAACTTGTTACTTAATTCAAATCAATCTAAATAGAATAATTTAAGAATGCTTGTAATGTTGGGACAAAGGAAACATTTCTTTCTCAGGACATAAAGAAGTGTGTAGCACTGGGAGTTGTCACCAGTGTTATTCCATACAGAAGGAGGACTGATTTCAGCATGACGCTGATGATGTAAAGTTCAGAGAAGAGGAAATGAGAAAACACTACATTCTTAGTGATGCTGCTCTGCCATTAGAACTTCCCCAAACTGAAGCTGCCTCTACTTCTGGGCATTGTGCATTTGACAGCTAATATAAACTTTATTCTGAATCTCTTTATGTTAGGATGTCTAATATTAGTAAAATTAACAGACCAAAAATATGTATTTTTTAAAAGGTTTTAAGGACAAAATTTGATGATTTTTACAAAAACATTTAGCACATTGTCTGGCACATAGACAAATGATCTTTTTTTTTTTTTCCTTAACTCACTATGTTGAAATACGACAATATGTGTAGTCCATCAAACAGTTTTAATTTTTTTCTTAAGATTTTTTTGTTGTTGTTGTTGTTTAGTTACTGAACAAAAGAAAAAATCCTGGGAGTTTGGGTCCATTTGACCTTAACTTAAATACATATGGTAGAGCTGTCTGCAATTACAAGCTTACCTATCAGAGGAATATAATATAAATGGAAAACACAATAAAAATGTAATTACATAAGCTGGTTGATTTTTTTTTGAAAGAAGTTTATGTTGGATAAGAAAGAGCTGATTTCTATTATTTTTTATGATTGCAGTATTCTATTCATATGCTCAGCAGTGAATTAATTTCCTTGTCTAATGCTCACCTTGCTGAGGATCCTTTCAAAATACTTTAATGAGTCGAGTACATAAATCATCTTAGTGAACACAAATACATGTAAAACTCTGGAGGGAGCTTTTTAAAAAGATTTTAGAGTGGTAGATAAGCTGCTGAAAGTGCCCCTTTTCATCTAAGTGAAAAAATAGCAATTGTCCATTTTCATAGACTTAACAGTGGTGAAATCTTAAAAAAGTATTCAAAAGTAAATATAAAGCATTTCATAGAGAGCTATGTAATGAATTACAAACGAAGTCTGTGAAGTATAGGGTTAGCATTAGTGTTCACGTTTATGACTTTTAACCGTAAAATGGCATTATCTCCGAATTGCACATAAGCAAATGTCTGTATTTTAAATGAGAATTTCATAAAGGCTGTACTGTAATACATATGGACTAAAATTTGAGAATTTATAGTTAAACCTTAAAAACCAGACTAGAGAAGATTTCATTTACATCTTTCATTAGTTGTAGATATTCATATATACTGTTCTTAATTCTACTTTGTAAACATTTTATATACTTTTATTCTTACATACAAGAAAAATTCCTTAAAACATCCAGACTTTCCTACTACTCTCTGACTTGATCACCAGAATCAGAACCACACACAAGTGAATTTCAATTTAAAAACAAATAAATAAAAAATATGCTAGTTCTGTAATATGCATGAGTCATTAAATATTTAAATTTGTTAGATGTTCTCATACAAATAACAATAAGTTCGGTCATTCGGGTGGCAGATACTTGTCACTCATGCAAAGAGTCACTAGGTATTGAATAAAGAGACCTAAATTTACTAGTTTGTAAAACTTCACTTTTATATATTGAATTGGCTTCCAGTAGATCTTATCTATACTCTCATTCAGTAGAAGCATCACAAAACACCACCTTTATAGAGATACCAAACTTTGTTTTCTGAATGAGAATCATCAGAGGGAACATAAAGACTCATCTATGATATAATTGGGAACTTACTAGCAATTTTCAGTTTCTTTAAAACCGTATATCTCTTGAGCCTTCATATCTACCTCATCGTTTTCTGAGGAATTGAGTAAGGCATATTTACAGAGCTTGCTTTATTCTCACCATTCATACAGAGATATAAACATTAAGAAACATAAAAATCCCATCAATACAGAAGGAAATCAGAGATCACTATAGAAGGAAATTCATCCAAAACCATGTTTCTGATCTGAGATATACAATAATGATCTAATCTAGCTTTCGTGGTATTTAATTTCTCTAAATCGTAGGGTTTTTCTTTTGTTTTTTAAAAAAAAATAACTTAGAGTCCCTCAAGCTAAGTATACAGAGAATCATTAAGACTAAAATGAACTCATCAACAGAATAACTATTCAGATATAAATCAGAAGGCGACATATGAAAAAGCTCTGCAAGTCCTAAGTGCATAACTTAACTTCCCAGAAATCCTGACCCTTACTTCATAAAACATTCTGCCTCCTTGACAATCAACCTAGATTTCCTGTTTCTTTCCAGTCCACAATAGCATGACTGATCCCTATGATGTTCCAAAGACCATCATCACAATCATGTAATCACGGTCCAAACATTTGATTCAATCCTTGTCCACTGCCTGGTTCAATTCTTCATCATACACCCTGGTCAGTCCTTAACATGAGCTCTGGCCACGTAAAAACATAATTCTTTAGTTATAACTATTGTAGCTTAATTTTGATGACAAGTGAGAGGATCAATGTAATTTAGGGAGTTTATGGATGTTTTGAGAAATACTTTTTTCATTGGATATGTAATATTTGACATTTGATGTCTCATCTATATATAAATAAATGAAAATCATTATTTTGTAATAAATGATTCTGTAGACAATAATTCAATGCCTTCAAAATTGCATTTCCATAATATTGGAATTTCAAAATGCGTTTTATTGATACTCTTATAGTTCTTTTAAGGAGGCTCACTCATTGGAAGGCTGAAGGAGAAAATTGTATAAATTAAGATTTTTTTTCTCATGTTCAGATAAAATGGAAGGACTAAAACAGACTACTATATCAGAATTTTCTACTTGCAAAATGATAAATAACAATAAACTATATCATAATTATTAAGATTACCAAATCTAACACTAATGCCTTCTTAACATAATAGAAATTATCTAAACAAGTCATCTAGCAGTTTCCTCTGCTGATAACCTTTCTTTTAAAAATAATACATTGACTTTGAAACAATCCCAAAATATTTGAAATAATTAACAGAGCTGTAATTACTGTTATAAACCTCCTGAGATCAGTCACTGTAATAAAATTGGCATATGAAGTCTAATGAAAAAAAATCAGTTGCAACCAAACATGATTAATGATGAAGCAACTAATTAAACATGCAAAGAATATTAAAAAGTTGCGGACTTTGACTTGTATCAAATGTCCTCATTAATCTGATTCTCTGTTTGACAAGAGCAAACATACTAGCATATTCCTTACTTTGCTCAAATATTTGAACCTTACACTCTTATTGCTGCAGTGGAATCTCAAAACTTTGACAAGGCAAATAGAATATAGAAGGTAGTTTCCACAGTGCTCAATCCTGATAGAAAATTTTGGAAATCCTTGTATGTCCACGTGTTATTATGCAGATAATCTCTTCTGAGTAAATTCAACATTATGTCCAGTGTGTCTCAATAGCTTTGAAATTTTTAAGTAATTTGATCACTAAAGCTTATGCTTTTGGTTCTTTCACAAACTCCTCTTTGGAAAAATTCTCAAATTGAGGAAAATAATATAATCATGTTATTTCTTACTCATTAACTGTGGGGTTTTCATCCCAATGAAGTAAAGGGCAAAAAATGGGCATAGTCATTGTGTGAGAAGCAAGGACAGTGACTATATATTATGCATCTTCCATCCTATGATTTAAAATGAGCTTTTAAATTGTGTAATAAACTACGCTTGATTCCAGCAATGTTTTTCTGAGGAAGCTTATGTTTTTACAATGGCAGTAACTAGGACTATGGTATTGAGTAGACAGAATGCACATTATTTATTTGGCCTGAGGAAGGCACTGCCTAATATTACTGCCTTGTATATGTCTGAAACATAATCATAATCCATACAGTTGCTTTATATATCAAGAATCAGCTTCTTGAATTTCTTTTTTCTGTCTTTTTCTGTCTTTCCTTTTACTGTTCTTTAAGGCTTATGATAGTATATTTGGGCTACACACTGGGAATCGCACAGGTGTCTAAATTACAGAATATGGTAGCTGTCTTCGGAGTCTCAACATTTGACCTGGTTAGCAGGAGTAAACTTGAGACTCTTACTGAGGGCAATCCAAGTAATAGCAGCAATGATAATGACAGATTTTAATTTAGCAATTAACACTTGCCAGGTACCTTGCTAAACATTTTAACGAGTGTTATTGGACAGTTGTTATTAACTCTACAGGAAATGAAGACTGAGAGAGTTTAGGTATCATGTCTAACTCACAGCTAGTACAATTTAAGTCCAAATCGCTGAGGCCAAATACTGCTCCAAATTATTGATCAGCTTGACCAAGCCCAAATGCCCCATGCTTGAAGTAACTACTCCAGTCTTTAAAAGTGAGTCTTCATCTTAATTTAGGCTTGTTTATGTGATTCCAGTGGGATGACTTGTAAATAGAATAAGCTCCTTGAAGCTAATTCTCAGTATATCCTGAAATTGAATATCTCCATTGTCTTATTTTATTTTATTTTTTGCATAATGCAGAAGACCTTTAAACCTGAATAAATGGGAACTCTAATATATACTAACAGTTTATACTGGACTTCTAAATAAATACAGAAAATAGTTAGTCTTGTTTTATATACCTGCATGCTATGATATACCTCATACTTGCATAAAAGCTTATTTTTATATTCTGTTGCTATTTATTAAATGCAGATGATGTTATTGATGATAATTACGTTTTGTAGATCTAATTCTTTTCCAGATTTATAAAAATTAAACCTAATCAGTTATTTTTTTGTAACATCAGATTATGCTGGGGAAATATCATCTATCTTTTTATGAGAATCTGAGCTACAAAATTATAGTGCCCAGAGTAGTTTTGGCAGAAAATCCATAATCTGTAGTTGTGTTGAAAACTGAGTCAAAAGAAGTTGTAACCTCTTATAGTGGTTATATATATATATATATATATATATATATATATATATATATATGTGTGTGTGTGTGTGTGTGTGTGTGTGTGTGTATGTATATATGTATATACACACACACATATATATAAAATTAATTTCTCATTTTTTTCTTTCATTATGGCTGATTTCTAAATATAAATACTTATTTTTAAAAAAGTATTTAAAATTGAAGAAAAAAATATTATTTGCAATAGAATACAATGAAAGAACGTTTGGTTTATAGCATCAAACAAATGCACCGAAATGCAGATAATATAAAATCCTACCCAAATTGGTATGTTGTTTTTGTAAATTGAAATACTGACAAAATTAAGTTAAAATGAGCTTGTATCTTTATATTTCCTTGACCCTTGACTCCCATACTTCTCTACTTTTTATCAATTTTATTATTATTGTTTTGTTTTGTTTTTATTTTACATCTTTCCCAGTCTTCTTGTTTTCAATGCTGCTGAACTATAAAGGGAAATTTTGAGATGTTGGTTTTCAGTTTCTTCTTTCCAATTGGCTCTTGTTTTCTTCCTTCTACACTATCGTATCACTACCTGTCACCCGCATGTCACTAAAATACGGCTTTCCTTTTAGAGAAACTTTGGTCAGATCTCTCTCTAGTGATCCTTATCTTTAAAAGAAAAATTACTCTAAGTGCACCATGATTAAAATAAAAAAATGTTGCCAGTTAACAGAAGAGGCATATGACAGCCCATAAGCTTAAAAATTAATGTAGAAGAATTAAAGATTAGAATCTGAAATAAATAGAAACCCCCAAAAAGAGCTGAAAAAGTTATGTGGTAAAAATTCATGTAGCTGCTTATAACGATTAGAGGGGAAAAAAATCAAAATAGAAAATATGTACCATATCTACTCAACACATTTTAAGCCTCTCAATGGATTCAGAAGCAGGAATCTTTAAAGCATTTATTTATGACATTTTTTAAAAAATGAAGAACTACCACCACATTTCCTGGAAACTTCCTAACTGTGAAGCATCTTCACTGATATAATAATGAAATATCAGTTCAAAGCTAGGCTTTGTGGACCATTTTTTTAGGTATACACAATCAAAAGTTGAAATCTAGTAAGATTAAGGAGATAGCTTTATACATAATCTCAGGAGCTGCTGGAAAACAGACTACTTTAAATTGGCTTCAAAAAATAAATAAATAAAATAAGATACTCCAACCACAAAATGTAAGTTGCAGAAGGTTACAGAAATTCAACAGCGGAGGAAATTAAATTACAGCCCACCTAAAATTTATACAAGATCTCTTTATCAATAGATGGTTACTCATTTTATTGGTATTCTCAAATGTATAAAACAGAATAGGTAGAAAATAAGATGACTGGAGAAATAGGATTCTCTTATTTTAGTTCCTCAAGACTGTACTTTGAAATTTCAGCTAATGCAAGAAAAAAAAGAAAAAGAAAACAAGCTATAACCTAATTAGGAATAATACTTGCTGCTCTTTCACCCTGTTTTACAATATGGCATATATAAATTAAACCACTGTAGGTGTTCTTTTTTGTTTCCTCCCAAAGAATGTGTGCATGGAGGAAGAGAAATCTAGGGTCTGCTTCTTTTTCTATTTCTTTTAAAATACAATCTATTTCAATACATTTTGTGTGATAAGAAAGAATAAAAATTGAGAAGTTGCTATTAAATATGCTTCACTTACAGGTAACTTTTCTACTTTTTTTTTCCTTTCTAGGAAACAAAAATATTGATTGTTATTTTCTGTATGTCAACTTAAAGATGGCTAAAGATAGAACATCCTAAGGTAGGGTTTATGGTCCCTCCCTTAGGTACTGACCTATGAGTCCACTGATCAATGAAGTGTGGCAGAAATGATATCACACCAGTTTTGGCATTAGCATTTAAAAGGACTTACGGCTTCGGCTTTGGTCATATGAAGTCTTCAGACAACATATAAGAAATTCTGACTACCCTGCTGGTGAGACACATGGAGTGATCTGAGATTACATGGTAAGATGAAGGGCCAGCTCAGCCCTGCCTACTAGTTGTCCCCTCCAAAATGCCATACCTGTAAGTAAAACTATCTTGGACACCCCAGACCACCCCAATCAATAGTTGAACTTCCCCAGGTTACTCCAGTTAATCTTGGGTAAGCAAATAAACTTCCCAACCAAGTCTTACCTGAATTCCTTGACACATTCAACTGAGAGGTATATGAAATCATGTTAATTAGGCCACAAAATTTTGAATTAGTCTGTTATGGAGCCATATATCACTGGAACAATGGGCATACAAACTGATTTTAAACAAAGGAGAAACCCATATCTGTAAAAGTATTTCAGAGTTTTTTTTTGGGGGGGAACCTACTTGATCACCCTATCCCAATATTTTAATGTAAACAACATAGTTATTTCTTCATTAATTTAATCCAGGTAGAAGTTTCTTTAACTCTGAAGTAAGAAAGATTGTCCCCATGGGAAAAAAATGATAATTGTCAAATTTAACACGAATATGTGCAAAACCTAAGATTACTACAATATATTATTATTTTTAAAATAATAAAAAATAATAAAAATAAAAAAAGAATAGTAAAGCAGATTTATAAAAAATGATAACAGCACACCATATTGACTTTATAATAATGTATATCCAAATATGTACTCATGTATAATGAATTCTTTTAACAAATATTTATTGACCTTCCACAACATGCAAGCCCTATTCTAGGAATTAGATATCATATTTTACTAAATACAATATTACTAAATAAATAGGTAGCTGAATGATTCATATCTGTCTAAAACTTTAACGGTGCACAACTACCAACTATGTGTCATCACATTTCAGTGACTTCAGTGATAGCATTTAACTGCTTTTTCATTTTAGACTTTTTTTTTATAAGTGATCATGTTCTACTTGTATAGACACAATAAAACAGATACATCTTTATGTATTCAAAGAGCCAAGCGGGAAAAGAGTGCTTCAGATTAAAAATGCATATAATAATTTTGCTTTAAAACAGACTAAATTGTAATGAGAGTTATAATATATACTCTTAAGGGTAGAAAATGTCTTAGAAAAAGAAGATTTAAAAGGGGACACTGTTCATACTTTATAATAATTCCTTCCTAGACCAACCCTAAATGCAGAAACACCTTTTCTTCTACCACTGATATACTCTCATTGGCTTGAGAAGGATGGTTTGCTTGGAAAGACTGTCAAAATTTCATTTAATGAACAAGCCTGAAGTAATGTCTCAGTGAGAGTATTCGCAATAATGATATTAATGTTCATACCTTATATGAAAGAATAATATTGGTATAACTAGGTCATTCATGCAAATAACAGGACTCACATCTTCTAAGAAAAATTCCTACTACAATTTGATCATGCTTGGTGACCTGGAGCAAAGGTCCCCAATCCCTGGGCTTCAGACTACTACCCAGTTGGTGGCCTATTAGGAACCAGAATGCACAGCAGGAGGTGAGTGGCTGGCCAGCAAGCAAAGTATCATCTGTATTTGCACCCACTCCCCAGCTCTGCCATCAATGCCTCAGCTCCATCTCAGATCATCAGGCATTAGGTTCTCATAGGAATACCAGTCCCTGGTGCCAAAAGGTTGGGGATCACTGACCTGGAGGTAATAAATCAATCAACAAACCAAATAACAGATAAATAAATCAACTGCCAATAACACTCTTCTGAACCATCCAATCCTCTGGGACTCATATGTTTAAGGAAGATAAATTGTGCTATGTTGAATCACTAATGATGTTGTAAATCAAACAGTATTTAAATGATTGTCTTCCAATATTTGTGTGCTAATTATATTATTCAATACTGTATGAGCAGGAAAGATAAAGGAAATAGAAATAAGGTTTATTTTATCATGTTGAGAGTTTTGCTTTATGAAATTATGAGCAATTAGCCACTTCTTTGAATCAAAACAGGAAAATAAGAATCATAACGAAACATAAAATTGTATTTGTTTAAGTCACAGTTGTAGATTTAGAATGCCATTTTGCAATGAGCTTCCAAAACCCATACGTTTTGGTCATTACGGTGAATGACTTCCATTTTCTCAATGAACACAATGTAATTAAATTAGGGTAATATGTCCCACATATCTTAACACATAAATAAACAGAACAGACAAAAGTAACTAGACAAACAAAAACCACAAGCAATCGGATATCTATTGGCTTCGTAACTAAAAAATGTAGAGATTCAAGCAAGATTTGATGCATAAAACAATGTCTTTTCTTATCATTGTTTTCTATGACTCTTACATTATAAGTCCATATGACGACCTCTTATGTAGGGTACATTTAGTGGCTTTGACTCAGAATCAATTACCTATATTTGAATAACTGTGCAGCCTTGATTTCCTTGCCTCTGCCTTAGTTTCCCATCTGGGCCACATTTTCCTTATCTGAAAGAGTACAATGATGGCACCTGTGTCATATTACTGTAAAATTTTAATGCACTAATAAGAAACTCAACCATAAGAAGAGATAAAATACTGACATTTGCAGCTAAATGGTTGGACCTCGAGATAATCATGCTAAGCAAAATAAGCCAGACTGAAAAAGTAGAAAATCACATGATATCACTTATATGTGGGATATAAACCTAAAAGTAACAAATGAACAGGACAAACAAAGACTCAGGGACATAGACAATGGACTAGTGGTTACCAGAGGGTAGGGTGTAGGGGACGAGGGGAGAGGTTAAGGGAGTCAAATACCGGCGGGTAGAGGAAGGGTGAAGTGGGTAAAGGGGATCAAATACATGCTGGCTGAAGGAAACTGGACTTTGGATGGTAATCACACAATAGAATATTATAGATGTCAAATTATAATGTACACCTAAAAATTATATGATTTTATTAACCAATGTTGCCCCAATAAACTTAATTAAAAAAAAAAAGAAGAAATATAAAGTTCTCAGCTAAGTATATGATGTAACAATTGCTTTAGAAGAGACAGATATGACTCTTAATTGTTTCATGTTCAGAAAATGACTTCCATGGTTTGAGACTTCACATCTTCTTAAAATACCATCTGGCAAATAAGACCACATTTTTCTTCTCATAGTTATGACTCCTTATATTTATTCTTTCATTGTCCCAAACTAGATCCTTTTAAACATCACTAACCTAATCCCTGTAAGCATAAAAAAAATTGAATTATAGATTTAATATCATCAGAGCTCACATCTAGAGTTGGGAGTAGGGTCAACTAAAGTGGAACCAGAACGTGCCCACCTAAAATTTCAAATGTGTTTTGTGTATGCTATAATATACTCAAATATATGAGTCAGTGTCTGAAGCCTTACTATATACACTATATATAATATGGTGAATGAAGTGTTACATATATTCCAGTATAGTCTAATATTTAAGAACGTATTAAATAATAAAGTGTATGTTTGTGAGTGTATGTGTATGTATGTACACACAACCCAAGTGTATGTGTTCTGGAAGGGAAGATAGAATTATTTTTTTGGAGTGTTTATATAATAGGTGAGGTCAAAACTGAACCAGCTTTGAGTAGATAGGAATTAGGAAAATTCAAGAATATGATGCAGCATAAAATGCTGTAATTTGGTTCAGAAAATTGACAAAAAAATTTTTATGAGGATAGTGAGAACATAAACAAGACTGCAATAGATAGTGTATGTGAAAGTAGTAGAAAATAAAGTTGAAAGAATTATTGGCTTTATAGTCAGGAGAAGGAAATTGGACTTGATTCTAAGTGGGGAGTCATAATAAGTCCTTGAGTTCTTTACTAACATGATGAAACCAGTGTTTCACAAGGATTACTCTGATTGAAGTGGACAGAGACTGCTAAAGGTAAAGAAATCAATTGGCAAACTGTACAGTAATTTAAGATTGAGGTGATAGTGCAGTGGGCTGAAATACTGGTAGTGGAACAAGTAGAAAACAATCAAGGACAACATTTAGTGAGAAATTAAATTTAGAAGATGAAGGAAAATGTCTAGATCAATATTTTTCTGGGATTTTGTATAATAATAAAAGATCATGGTAGTACTGGTACAAAGTAGAGAAGGAGAAAAGTCAGTATCAAGGAATGGATACTAATTTTTAATTGCTATGTTTGTTATTTCTTGAGAATAGGAATTTTAAAGTGGAGAAATTCCAGCAGCAGTTGAATATAGAGGGATGAAGTTTATATGAGATGTCACACCTGGAACATCTTAGAAGAATCACCTATATCGTCACACATTTTAAAGCTAAACCTGGAGATTATAATATACCTTTGCACTTTAAATCAAAGAAAGCTCAATTAAAATACAGCCTTTTGTTAGGTCTCTTATTAAATCCTTTGAATTATCAGGTGAGAAGAACCAAAACATCCTTTTACAGAGTGATTCCAATGATTGGGATCCAACTAATATATATATAATTTTGTTGCCATTATTTGTGATAAAATTTGGTATTTTGTACTAATTAGTGGTAAATAAAAGTTTGCACTCTCCAAAATGTTTTTTTTTTAATGTTTCTTGTTAAGGAGCCAATTAGCCAATTACATAGTCTAAACTGTGTAATCAGCAAGTTTGCTTTGACTAAAGTAGGAGAGGAAACCATTTAACAATCCATTTAAATATCTTCTGTTTTCAGTAGGAAGCAAGAACTTCTTACCATATGCTGAATGCAAAACAGATGTTATTCAGTAGGTTTGACTGTGGACTATTTCATTTTTTTTTACTTTAAAGACAACATTTAAAGATGCCAGATTGTTCCAACCACAAGTGTCAACCATTCATTAGCTTAATAGAGAAAGGTAACAGATTATGTATATAATAGTCACCCAGGGAGAAGACATACATTTACAACCCATAACACTTATGTAGATAGATTGTAGATGTTATAATAATCTTCCACAGGAGAGAGAAAAACAATTACCTGAATGGAAAGCAGGAAAATGTGATTAAAATTAAACACTACCCAAAGATAGATATTTGAGGTGGAAATGACTTACAGGACAGCTATATAACTTGGCCTTGCCTTTTGGGTAACAGAGGTAGGGAAAATAGTGTTGAGATGCCGAGTTTGATGAACTCATTGTATATTTGTTTTTGACTTTTTGAGGAAATCAGGAAATCGGGTTTTTTTTTTTTTTTTTTTATTCCTAATGTAGTAAATCAAATTCCTAAAATGGCTTTCAAAGATGAGTCACCTTAATTCCCTGTAAATATGGTGAGATATGACTCTCTGATTATGTTAGGTTATGAATCCTTAAAATCACAGAACTTTCTTTGTCTAATGGAAGAAGAGATCTGAGAGATTTAAAATATGAGAAAGACACTATGTTGTTGCTGAACTGAGGATAAAAATGGACCCATGAGAAGAAATGTGGCATTTACTCTTAAGAAACTAAGAGAGGCTCCCAGGGTATAAGTCAGAAAATTAAGGAGGACCTCAGTCCTACTACTGCAAAGAACTGAATTTTGCCAAGAAACAGGGTGAGCTAGGAAGTGGATCCCAATCTACAATAAAAATGCAGTTGGCCAACACTTATTTTCAGATTCCTGAGATCCGGAGCATAGAACCTTGCCAAACCCACCTGGACCTCTGACCTACAGAACTGTGACTTAGAAAAGTCATGTTATAGAACAAATCTTTAATATTTTTGAGCTAGAAGACCCAAAATTTTACTACATAAATGCCTATAATATGGACTTAAAAAATCATTTCAAATATATAATATGAATAGACATGAATAAGCAAAACATAGATATGCCATTGTTCAAGGTTAATTTGAAGGGGAAATGATGGCTGGGAAGAGTGCAATAATACATATGTATTCATTTTGAATATAAGTTGTTAAATGAAAAAAAAATATTTCAAGAAAATATCTTTGACTTACATTGCCAGGCTTATCAATACATAAGAAAATGCAATGTGCAGCTAAATATAAATTTTGATTTTCCTTTTGAGTTACTATGGTATTTATTAAATCTCTGATTTATTTATACTTATAAGAGAAAGAATTGTATTTTTGATCTAGGGTTATCTCATGTAGAGTTTTCTTCTGAATAAGAAAATAAATATATGAGAAATTTCCTCCTTTATAAGAAAATAAATAGATGTAAAGGAATTTTGATTGCAAAAGTGATTACAAGAGATAAAAATATTCACTTTCATTTTTATGGGAGTGCAATATCAGATGTATTGTGGCAGGTGGCAATATGGAGCTCTGTGAAGTGGCAGTTTGCTACAAAACAAGCAGCAGACAAAAAAGGAAGAAAAATATACTACTTTATTATAATAGAACATTACCAACCATGTATTTAGAAACAAATTAATGTGGAACTTCTAGATCTGAGTAACTAGTTGTGGTATTCCCTCATGCTCCTTTTTTTTTTTTTTTTTTTTTTTTTGGTCACATTGTGTTTCCTGTATACTTTTTTCTTTTTCTGCTATGACTATTACTACTTATTTCTAGGCAAATATGTTCATTATAACCATATTTATGGTGGGAAATCATAATAATTATTTCTTACCTCATTCTTTTACTTTTGCCATTTTTCCTGCCATTATTGCAAACTTTTGTGAATCTGTTAAGTGTGAATTTATATTATTGCATTGGGGAATAGAAAATATCAACACTACCTTTTTTTAATGTTATGGTTGTTTATTTTGATAGTTTTAAGTGATCACCATTTTAAATGACTATTGAAGAGTAACAGATGTGACTTGATCTCTACTTGATTATATAAATGAGCCATAAAAATGTTTCAGTATGATTTTTAGATGGGAAAACTAGAAAACACTTTGAATTGCTACAGTGTTGATGCTTCTGAATGGAGCTGATAAGCCGTTCTATACTCACACTCTCAGCTGTCTTTATTCTTCTCAATGGATTTCTTCCCACAATATTACATATAAACAGTTCTCAGTGAGATCAAAAACCTCTTTCTAAATCCAAAATACTTTTTTGATCTTTCATTATGTAACCTTTCAATATTTGATACTATTGACCAAATCGTTCTTAAATCACAAATTCTGCTGAACATCTTAACTGGTGTTCTTCCTGCTCCCGTATCACTTCTTGTCTGTATTTCTCTATGTTCCTATCCTCTTCTTCCCAACCATTCAATGTAGAAGTCCTCCAAGCCCTCTTATAGGCTTAATTTCTTATTCTATACTCTCCCTGTAGGTGATTTCAACTACCAATTATATGCAGGTTACCATGTTACTCTCTCTTTGCATGTCAAATCCAGACCTCTCCTCTCAACTACCAGTGGATACATCCAGTTGCCAATTTATAGTCTCCTCTTGAGCCTTTTGGGTAACAGAAGTTAACATCCTCAAAGCCAAATTTACAGCCTTCCTAGATGTGTTCGCTATCTATTTCTGTGCAATGAATTACTTCAAAACTTGATGGCTTAATAAAAAATAAACATTTATTATCTCTCAGAGTTTCTCTAAGTCAGGAATTTGGGATTGGCTCGAGTAGGTTATTTTGGTTTGGAATTTGGCCAGATGTTGTCCATGATTGCAGTAATTTGAAAGCTTGCCTGAAGATGGAGTATATACTTCTAAAGTCTTTTACTCACATGGATGACTGATCAGTACTGGCAATTATTAGAAGGCCTCACTCACTATCTACCCAGGCTTCTCCTTAGGGCTGCTTCAGTGTTCTTGCAATATGATGGATGTCATCCCCCAGAGTGAGCAAACCAAGAGACCAATGGCCTCTACAATATCATTTCCACAGCATTCTATCCGTTATCCGGGTCAGTCATGTTTCACAGTGAGAGTACACAAAACTATGAATCTTGAATGGTAAGAATCATTGGGGCCCATCTTGGAATCCTACTATCACATTGCATAAGCTTATTTTTTTTTTCCTAAATTTTTATTGATAACCATCAAACAAGCCAAGATCTAAGAGTTATTCTTGACACTTCCCTCTTCTTCACTCTTACACATTCAGTCCATTGCTTAGCTTTGTGTTTTTGCCTCTCTAATATGTTCTGAAATCACTGTTTTATCAATTCTACTGCTACCACCTTAGCCCTAATGGATCCAACAGCATGTATTTTCCTTTTATAAGCCGTTATTTGCAATGTAGTTAAAGAAAACTTTTCAAAACACAAATTACCTTGTGCCAATCTCTAGCTTAAAATATATTCCTGGTTCTCTGTTGTACTTAGGCTAAAGACTCAAACGTGATTTTAACACAAATTCCAAATGCTACATGGTTTGGCATCTACCTACTTCTTCAGCTCATATGATATCCCTTTTCTTTCTGTTGTTAGACATACACAAAATTATTCAGTTTGTTTACCGAGTCATTTTTCTGCATATGAGGATTTATCTATCCTTCTAACTGGATAACTTATTCCTTCTACCTTTTCTTAGTCAGCAAGAATCACATCATTCTTTACACCTTACTTCCTTAAAGTTTCCAAACCCTACAACATGTTTAAATCTTTCTATAATATACTGACACTGCATCATGCACCTCACATCTATATTCCTTGTTCAATTACAATTTTCCTTTCACTTTTATGCTTTTCCATTGAGTATGCTACCCGTTTAGCTATATTAGTTTTACTGCCTTTAAGGCTTCTCTGTCTTCGTAAACTTCTATTGAAGCAAAAGTCATTAGGAAGATGAGAAGATTGTGTGTGTGTATGTGTGTGTGTGTGTGTACACGTGTGTGTGCGTGTGTGTGGTGTGGTGTGGTGTGTGTGAGATTCCATCAGGATAAAGTTGAATGTAAATATGCTGATAAATACTGAATGAAAGTCTTTGGTACAGAATCCATTTGGTTTTAAAAAGGTTAACATAACCATGAAAGATTCAGGCTTATATAAGACTGAGATACATGTGTCAAGGCTGAGGAAGATTGTGTTATGAGTGCAAAGAAATGGTATATTTCTCTTGTATTCTAGCCATAAAATTTTAGAAGTGTATAGTAGTTAATTCAACTTTTCTTTGTACTTTGACTACATTTATACAATACTATGCCAATATTTTGGCTTATGTAGTCATTTGGTAACAACTACAAAGAAAAAGGTACGGCCAGCCAGCCCACAGTCAAAATCAATCACCATTATTATATGAGTATTTACTCTGGTGAAATAATTAATCGATTAATTTAAGGTAACCAAATAATCCTATGAAGACATTCAATTCAAACACTTAAGCACATGGTATACATAAAATATTATGCTGGGTTGAAGCTGCATAAAAGACTATGTAATATGTTTCAAGTTACTTGAAGTTTATTTAGGAAGATAAATTGGACATAGCTAACTCTAATGTAAGTTAAATTGTGAAAAGTGTCCTAATATGGTGAAAGGTATTGTCTCTAAACTCAAAAAAGAGTTTCTTGTCTGGCTCTTTGCACACCTTCTACCATTTTAGCAATTCACCAATAAAGATTAAACAAACTGCCCCAAAAATCAGTCTCAGTGAATTAAGTGTTCACTTTTACATAAACGTCACAGAAACTTTTCTGACAAGAAAGTCACAGAATGATATCTGACCCTATACCTCTTAGCCTCAAATTCCTAGAGACAAATGAAATACTCTGCTTAAGTCCTGCTGTTGTATGAATTTTCACAGTAACCTTTTGAACTATCTCTCCAGGCCAAAGATACCTCCGGCTTCATAGAATATTTTCTTGCACTCAAAGATTACCATAAAACTTATACTTTAGTTACTTTCTCCTTTATCACATGTAGAGAAATTGCTAGACTATTACGGAAGTAAAATGCATTCATTTCTTTTAGACTATGATAGATTTTTGAGTTTGTGTGTATGTGTGTGTGTGTGTGTGTGTGTATGTGTATATATATATATATTATATATATATATATATAATATATATATATATATATATATATATAGAGAGAGAGAGAGAGAGAGAGAAAGTGCTAGCTGTCTTGTGAAACATGTTTAAGAGGATTCTTTGACAAATATAGGTTTTATCACAAATGCAAACAAAATATAGTAGAGGAAGAAAGAGGGGAGCTACAGGAGGATTTGAAAGATAGGATGAAGTGACTTGATGTGATTTCGAATGGATTAAGAAAGGCTGCCTGGAAGAGATGGCATGAGAGTATTAAAGATGGGTTATTCAGAGAAACAGACACAGTGGAAGAAGGTATTCCAGGCAAGGGGACTATCATGAATAAGACACTCGTTTAGAAAAGTAGCAAGTTCATTTGGAAAACAATATTAGTCTCAACTTACTGACACTGGAGTATTCTATATAGAACAGTGTAGAATGAGAGACAGTGCTGTAAATGTAAGTTTTCACTAGATCATACAATGTGTAATATTGAATTTTAATCTAAAGGCACATAGTCAGGGCTGTTCATTAAGAATACCTAGCCTTAGAACTTATATACCCCTGAATCCAAATATCAAAAAAAAAAAAAAAATCTGTTGGTTAACATGAATTTTTAAGATATTTAATATAAAATCAGATATTTTTACTTGATATTATAAAAATGTTTATAAAGCCTAAGCTAATCCTCATAAGAAATTGAACTGTTATGTTTAGGTTAAATATACACCAGTTTCTATCTTGTCCTTACCAGTATAGTAAAGCGAAGCATGAGAAGTGAAGAAAGCTTAATTGAAGTATGTCAGCATCTCTTCAATTCACTGACACCTCCACAGCATGGAATAATGCCCCACCTGCCTTCTCAGATCTCTCAGAGCTTTTTAGAACTTTATAATCACACATTATTCAATCCTAGGAGGTTTATAACATTTAATGCTAAAATTAATCTTTTTTTCCTATCCTAAATGTTATTTCTCTAAGCAAAAGGGAACTCGTTTAATCTGGGTTGTGTCAAAAAAAAAAAAATTGAGCTGGTCAGGAATTAAAGAGGTAAAAATAGATTTTATTCAAGAAATATTATAATAAAGGAAAAGTGACCTCAATATAGAATGGGACCCAATTCTGAATTTAAGTAAAACTGGGGATTTATAGTTGAGGAGCAGGGTGGAGAGGTCAGTGGGTGGAGAATTATTAGGTGGAAACTTGAGGGAGTAAGAGGGATTCTGGTTAAACTAACTAGATAAAATTCTTACTGAAGACAGGTTAAGGTGATCAGATATCACCTAGGGGAAAGTGGGGAGTAGGACTGTATCAGATATTGATGGAGATCAGATAATAAAGGTGAGGATCCATGCTAAACTGACTTAGCAAGATTCTTGCTACAACTAGGCAATGCAAAGAAGAACAGGGAAGTACAAAGGTAAAAGCTTAGCTGGGAAGAGAATTCAGATGAGGCTGACAAATCTTTGTTGAGGTTGTTTTGTCCGTTGAAACACATATGTCTAAGCCAAATGCAAAATGCTAAGTAAGGAAAGATTGACAGTATTTTACTGAAATCTCAAGACTACAAATGCCACTGTGAACATCCAACAACATCAAACGCTATACATTCATTCTTGGTTCATCTTTAGATTTTTTTTATAGTAAGTTTATTCCTGCCCTTCTGAAAAGTTCTATGAGTCTCAAGTAATTAGAAGCTGATTAATCAAATTTGTAGTACCTTGTTTGGTTGATTTTTTTTTTTAATCTGCTGAAATAAATTCTGCCTTTAAATAATGGATGATGGTGTTGATAACAGAGGACATTTTAATCACTGTGCTCCAATGATAGATGGTCATTCCATTTAACCAAATGCTATTTGACAGAGTATTGTCTTTGTGGTTTGCTCAGGTGGTGATTCAGAGATGGCAGGCATGTGGTAGGGTAGAGGAAAGATTATGTTTCTTTAACAATATGGTTAGACTGTGACATGAAAAACAAGATTGAATCTTATAAGAGAAAATTTCTAAACCAACATTTACTATAGCTGTTGAAATGAATTATGATTTTAAAAATATAAGAAATACTTATACATTACATGCTGAATTGATTCTCAAATCTGGTACAATTTTACATTTTTTCCTTGGTTTAAATCAAACATATGCTAAGAGAATGGTCAATGTATTATGAATTCATCTGTTTTGCCATCTAAATAGTTTTTGAAAGAACATACATATGCATACATATGTATATATATCCTGGTATATAAGCCTGGTATTTAAGTCTTTGTCTGTCTTAAAAACTAAAGATTTTAAATCCTATACAGTATACAATTTGCTTAATAGATCTTGTTTCAAATTTGAAAGTGTCTTTAAATATTTTCTATATATTTTCATATGTAATGAGGGCAGTAATATTATTTTAAAAATAACTTTGGGACTTCTTATTTAGCATAGTAAAGTAAGACCACAGTTCACAACTTCCAAAACCAAAAAATAAATGAGCAAAACCCATCAACAATATTAAACCAGTAGCTAACCAATGAAAAGAGTGATGTCATACAAAAGAGAAAGAATCTTTAAGGCTTGGCTTGATGTAGCCAAGTGAAATATGTAGGAGCATAGCCTAAGCTGATACCTTACTACAGAAAAAAAACTCTCCAGGGACCCATGTTAAACCAGGAGAGCAAAATATCTGGCCATAAAGAAAGAGTATTTGTTTCTGTACAAGTTATCCATTACTGCAATAACGCTGTGTAAATAGGTACCATGAAACTCAGACATGGAACAAATAGTCATTTATTTTGATAATGATTCTGCAGTTCAATGATTTAGACTGGGCATAGCTAGATCCTGAAACATTCACATATCAAGGCATTCAAGCTAGCAATAGCCTGGGCAATAGGGAAGAGAGACAAGAAATCTTGTAATTCTCATTTTCCAACAGGATAGCACAAGCATGCTCTCATTTTAATGACAGAACATAAAAGGGAATAAGCTTAATCATATAAAGCTATTTGCTTGAATTAAGTTAGGCTTACCAACATCTCACTAGTTAAAGATGGTCACTAAGTCAGACTGGGAGAATACTATCAAGTTACAAGGCAAAAAGGGATACCTGAGGAGTGGTGAAGTGGTAAAATCATTAACACAAGCAATCTACCTCAACCAAGTGTCTAGAAACTCGCATAGTGAAATTACAATGAAGACACAGTGGAAGACTTTACCTTCTCAATCCCATTCTCCCCTCCCTGTTCTGTGATGTACAGAAAAACTGGTAGAATTTAATATCTGGAACCTCAAATCATAATGCCCTGAGGAATATACACACATCTTAAATAATATGTAAACAGAGAAAAAAAAATCCACTGAGCATTACATATTATTAACAATGAAAACAGAAGAACTAAACATGGCTGTGTTCATTCAGTGTGGTCATGAATTTACAACAAGACTTGAAAGCCTGGAAGAAGGTGAAATATGGTATTTTGTTAAATTCTAAAAAATAGAAAAAATACTGAGGACATATATAAAAAAGAAATGTTAGAACTATACATTTGAAGAAATATAAACAAATGAAATGACCATTTTTATTTGGATTGTTTCCAGTTAGGAGCTATCATGAGTAAAGCAACTATGACCCTTCAAGTACAAGTTTTATGTAGCCATATGTTTTCATTACTTTGGATAAATACTTAGGAGTGGGATTAGTGGATCATATGTTAAATGTATATTTCCTTTTATTTAAAAAAAACCATCAATTGTATTTTAAAATGTTTGTTTTATTTTGCATTCCAACTAGCAATAATTGAGAACGAGAGTCCTGGTTCCTACATATCTTTATCAACACTTGGTAATGTTAATCTTTTTACTTTTAGCATTCTAATGGGTGCAGGTTTGATATGTATTTCCTTAAAGATTAAAGATGTTGAGCATATTTCATGTGTTTGTTTGGCATTCATATATGTTCTTTGGTAGTGTGTATAAAACTTTTTTCCTGTATTTTAAAATTGGGCTCCATCTTATACAGAACCAAAAGATCATTTATTTATTTTTATATTCTGGATATGAGTCTTTAGCAGATATATGATATACTGCAAGTAATCTTTCATTGTTTGAAATTTTTCTTTTCATTTTCAAAATAGTGTTTTACAAATGGTAAAAATAATTTATCAATGTTTTATTTCATATTTCCTGCTATTTATGTCCTAACAAATCTTTACATTCCTAAGATCACCAAGATTTTTTGTCTATGTTTTCTTCCAGACACTTTATACATTTAACTCTTACATTTAGGCATATTATTCATTTCATGTAAATTTATATATATGTAGTAAGATTCATTTTTTCTCATTTAACTATCCAATTATTTAGCACCATTTTAAAAAATACTATATATTTCCTCATTGTATTCCTTGGCATCCTTGTCAAAAATCAGTGGTTTGCAATAAGAGTTTCTAAAGTAACTGAAATTTCAATTCTAGAAAGGGAATAGAGAGGAAATGAGACAGATGTAATATTAGAAGTGATTGATAGTTTTCAAAAACTGGTAAAAAAAATCATTCTATAGAGTGAAGAAGCACTTTGAATATCAAGCAGAATAAATACAATGGAAACCAGATCAAGGAACCTAGAAACAATGTGCTTAAATCCAAGGATAAAGGAAAATTTAAAAAAAAAACAGCCTGCAGTTGAGTGGGAGGGAAATGATATCATATAAGACACAACAATGAGACAGCAGAAATGGTAAAAAGCAGAAAAAGGGATTGATAGCTTAAAAGTTTAGAGGAAGGATAAAAAGGAAAAAGATAAAACTTTCCACTTATAATTCAATACTCAGTGAAAGTATTCTTCAAAAGAGAAGGCAAAATTAAGTGATTTATTTTTGTTTGTTTGTTTGTTTTTTTTTTTTAGACAAAGTAAATGGACATTATGGCATTGGCATGCATCCATTACAATAAATCCAAAAGGGATTTGTCCAGCCCTGGAGGTATGGGTAGAAAAAATGGTCAGAAAATAATTATATGAGTAAATATTAATAAATAGTGACTAGAGAAAGCCAAATTAATTCAATGCGATGTCTAAAATGTTCATAGAGTTAAAATACATAACAATAACAATGTAAAAGGTAACATAAAAGGTTATAAATGGAAAGAAAGAGCCCTTTAACTGGTACGAAGTTTCATCATGCAAAATGAAAAAATGCTAGAGGTTTCCTATACAATGTAGTGCCTATCCTTAACAACATGGTACTGTGCACTTTAAAATTTAAGAGAGCAGACTCTTGTTAAGCATTCTTACTACAAAAAAATTGATATGAGCAAAATTTGGAGGTGATGGATCTGATTATTACTTTGGTTGCAGTGATAGCATTACAAGGGGGTATGCATATGTTCAAATTCATCAAATTGAGTACATTAAACATGTAGTTTTTTGTATATCAATTATACCACAATAATGTTGTTTAATAATAATTCTAGCATTATCATGGGTTTCATTTAGAGTGTTATAAAATTCATGTTCTAAATTCCAAAGTAACAGCTAAAAGAAAATAAACTATCTAAGAAATTAATAGAAAAAAATTAAATGATATATAAAACTATGTAAAATATCAATTTCTAAAAGTGACCAAATGTTTTAAAAATCATTAAAAATTGAGCCAAATAACAAAATGAACAGTAGGATACTGATATAAACACAACTACTTCAGTAGTTATAGTAGATGCAAAAGGACTATGTACTACAAATAAAATCATAAAACTATCAGCCTGTAAAAAATAGAAACCCAAACCATATATGTTACTCATAAAAGGTATATTAAATATAAGAAAACATGATTTGAATGTAAAAGGATGGAAACTGTTATGCAGTTTAATAGCACATCCAGAAATTTTGGTTTCTATATTAATTTCATCCAAAGTTAAGTTTAAGGCAAGTTGAATTATTAATGTCAAAGAAGACATTCCAGAACCACAAAATTCATTCTACATAACATTCTCAAATATGTATATACCTATATGTAATAACCATGTAAATAAACAACTTTTTAGAAAAACAAGACACCAAAACTAATGCATGAAAAAAACAGAAAATCTGAGCATTACTCAATGTAATTTAAACAATTTAATCTGTTAGTTAAAACACAGGAAAGTCTGAGATTATGCTAGTAAATTCTACTAAACATCTATAAAAGTAATAACATATGTATTACACAGGTTTTCTGAGAGACTAGAGAATAGATACTAATGGATTTAATGTGAAGGTAAAACAAAGAAGCTTTTAGAATAAATTCTATGAGAACATCTGTATTGCATTTTGTTAAGTTCATCAGGGATGTCACAAACAGTAAACACACAATTGATACATAGGCTGCCATAAAAATTAAAAACTTGCCTTTATATTTCCAAAATATAATCCAATTATTTAATTTTTTAATTGTTGGCATAAACAGAATACTATGAAACAATTGGGAAGGAAGCAATAAATTCTACCTGGAATTTATCTGAAGGAGCCAGGGAGGGCACCAGAGATCAGTTTCCATTTGAATGAGACTTAAAAGATAAGCAAATACTCAGAATTTGGGAAATAAGAGAAGGGACATAGCAGGAGGATAGAAAAACTTGAGTAAAGGCACATAGTGAAAATATATTCACATTTAGAAAACATATTTAGTGAATAGATTAGAATGGGTAATATATAAAATAGATTGGGTATATGTCTTCCAACTAGTTTTTCATAAAACCCATTGAAACATATTATTTTTCTGTGTTAGTATAAATCAAAATAAGTTAAAATGAATTTTAAAATACATAAGGAGAAATCACTATGAACTTATTTTTTTAGATAATCAAGGACATTTTGATAAGGACTGGATATTGGATAGTATTTAAAAATATTGTAATGTTTTATGTATTATCATATCATAATGATACATAAGCAAATTCCTTAACTTTTACTTTTTAAGAATTATCTTAAAATATTTCCTGAAATATTTAAGGGTGAAATGACGTGACGACTGAGATTTGCCTTAGAATTCTTCTGTAAAAAAATAAAAAGGAGAGAAAGCAGTAATAATGAAAATTATGCTGCAGGTTTGATGGTTAAAATTACATAGGAGTTTGTTGTATTTTCTCCTTTTGCATATATTTGGAAATTTTAATTATGACATATTAAAGGTAAAACCCATTACGAAAAATGAATAAGGAAGAGAAATATTTTACTAAGTATTCTAAACATTCTATTGCTGCACGAGTAACTATTATTCAGGGTATTCCTAATAATATATTTTTTCAATTCATGCCTTAATTATTATAAAAAATACTGAAACTTCCAGAGTTCATTTCTTAGGAAAGAGAATAAACTTTGATCTGACTTTTAAAATGAAATATGCCTGCTTCCTCTAAGAAAGAACAGTAAGACACACACATTTTTTTACAATTTTGTGTTCTCTGTAAACACCAGAAACATCTTACAAATTTTCTTTTATTTTGCATTCATCAAGTTCCATCAGTTTATTAGTATAGTTGAGTGTATGCAAAGCCTTTTTCACTCCTGGAGAAATACAATTTAAATACAGAGTATACCATATATGAAGAAGGATGTTCAACCTTCAAAAGTCCCATTATTTCATATACAATAATGTTTCTTTGAATCCTACAAAGATTGACTTGCCTTTGAAAATGACTTTGCATAAAAGTACAAATTTCAGTCAGATTTAAAAAATAGAGGATGGTGTTTACTAATTCATAGAACTATAAGAAAAAATACTTTGAGATATTATTTCACATATTCTCAATAACAAAAAAATATCATTTAAAGTAACGTATATTTTCTTCATTTTCCTGAAAATAAAGTCCAGTGATTGTCAACTAGGGTGGTACCAGCCCCATTCCAACAACACCTCCCTGTAGAGAATGGAGGGTGTCTGAATTATCTCAGTGATTAAGGGTGCTTTATAAAATAGAAAATTGTCATGTCCAAAACACAATATTGGGGCATGTAAAAACACTACTGGTTTAGAGAAATGATTCAGAGCATCTTACTGCATTAGGATCTAAAAACTAAACAAAATCAATCTAAAATGTTGCTATTAACTGCAGCTGTCTTATCTGCTTTGTCTTCTAACCACCAATATTTAATAATTTTAGAATAGAAGAAGGGAAAAATAAAGCTAATTTGGGAGAGGGAGAGTTTTGGAAAAAGGAAATTTCCCAGGATCACTTAGGCACTTGAAAATCTTGATTTGCATGCTTGTACTCAGAAAGGAAGTAAGCTAAACTATAAACCTAGGAAAAGGATTTATCTAAGTGGTATGGTTATTTCCTCCTCCATGGAGTCGAAACCAAGTAAGAACTGCAACAATATCCAAACTCCTATTTAATATACTCTTTAAAGTCAAACTAAAATACCATGGGGATTCTCGTCTAGTATAGGAGTATTCAGGTCACGTCTTCATACAGTTGAAAACAGACTCTATGTAACAGCTTCCAAAGATATATTTGATTTGGTCTAATATTAACTTTTATCACGTAACTAAGTGGAAGTTTCAATTTCAGGGCTATTTGTATGTCTGCCATCATACAGTTCAATATAATGAAATCTAACATCCACTTCACGACTGCCATTTCTTGAGCAGCCTGCCTATGAACATATTAAAAATTGTACAGCATTCATGTATCTTAGCAGAGTATCGCCTGGGCAAATGCATCTGGGAAAAGAACAGGAACCAGGGGTCAGCTTCTCATCTTCTTCCTGCTGAGCCCATCCAAGCACAAAGCTTCTTTTTGAAGACAGTGGGAGCTTTGTGCTTGGATCTGCTCTGCAGGGAAACAGAGCCAGAGAACGGAAGTCAATAGATGCTGTGTGTAGCTGTGATTGCAGGATGCCCTCCCTAACTGGTGTCGCATTTGAATGGAATCTGAGAGCTCCTCTTCTTTCAGACGATTCTCAAAAGTATCTTGTGCTCATTCTCTATGACTTACCCACCTCTTCTCACCCTACATGAAAACTCTCCAGCTCAGGACCAACATACCAAAAGACAGAAGCAGGGAACGAAAGCACAAGTTGTCAAGATATGAATTTATCACAGAGTATAGTGTTGTTGTTGTTGTTGTTATTGTTGTTGTTTTAATTATCTTTTATGGAATTAAAATTTACCTTGCATTTCAATTGACTAACAAACATTTTACAATAAACTAACATTTTTATTTCCATCCTGGGGACTTTACCTATTTAAATTTCTGTTCCCCAAGTCACATTTTCAAGCCAGAACTATAAAAAAAAAAAAAAATTAAATCTACAGCTATTCTTCATTCATAATAGTTGCTAAAAAATATGTAATGCTTAATATGTGCCAAGTACTTTGTTAGGACTTTACATTTATTATGAGGATATATGTATCAGATGAGGCACAGAAAAATCAAATAACTTGCCAAAAGTCACATAATGTATAAATAGTGGAGTTGAAGCCAAGGAATCTGGCTCTAGGATTCATTCTCTTAATCACCACATCTTGCAGCTAATATAGATAATGGCGTTTGCACACTACTTAGATTTAGATTAATTTAATGAATTTATTAATGTAATCCATTCATTTTATATAAGAAACAAATTTGCAAGTAGAAAATCATGCGGGATGCCTCAATAACTAATTTTCATGAATGTATTTATTCATTCTCCAAATTCATTTCAACTACTATGTCTCAAGCCTAGTGTAAGGTAAATATCCCTACCTCTTAGAAATTTAGGCTATTTAATAATTAGTCCCAAACACTGAACAATTTTATACCATTATCAAGTTTCCTATAACTGGTTGGTTTGAATAAATGAAAACAATGGACTAAAATGAGTTACTTATTGTAATCCATTACTTCTTCTCAGAATATAAAGGGTTTCTCAGTGGTCCTAGCAGAGAGTTCGCAGAGCAAAATACTGTGTTCCGTAAAGGGACTGATGCTGTAAAAAATTAGGAGCTTGGGCCAAGGGCATTGGCAGCTCCTCACAAACAGTAGCAGAGGACAAACCTAGGGTGCAGGGCAAACATGCTCAGTGCTCTTCGTGACGCAGTACAGAACAGATCAGAAATGAAGCAAGAGCAAGTTATAAGAGAATAAGACCTTTCTGAAAATTTGATTCAGGACTATAGCCAAACAATCCTCAGGAACGTAATATTAATCAAGGGGTTGCCAAACTAACAACTCAAATCATCTAGCCATATCTTTCCACAATTCCAAGACAGGTAACTCCTACATAAGTTACACAGGTTTGAATTCTGGCTCTAACACTTAGCAGAAGTATGAAAGCTATTTAATTAACTAATTGAAGCTCTTTTGAGCTTCAATTTTGTCATCTGTAAAAAGTTATTTATCATCTGTGAGAATCAGTGCCTTTCCGTACCAGGCCATTGTAAGGAATAAATAAGATAATTCTGTACATTTCCTGACCCAAAGTAAGCCTTCACCAAATGTTAGTCCTCTTTATATCTTAAGCTTGAAAAATAGGTTTATTTTTCAAAGGTTGGGCCATGGTTATATAATAATATCTCATTAATCATTCCTCAAATTGTAGATCTTCAATAATAGCACATATTTCTCTAGGATATACTTGTGTATTGAATTTCCTTTAAATGACAGAAGATACATTCATTTGAGATATCAATTGGTATCAATCTTGCATCCAGATGAAAAAGTCTGCATCTAGAACTTCTTCATATCCTTTATGTTAAATTAAAAATAATCAAAATTTATCAACATTTTAGAAAGCAAAAGAGGCAAAGACATTGTTTGGAGTAGACATAAAAAGTGAGTTACTGGAAGCCACCATCTCTGACCCACGGTTTTAGTATTTTTAAAATAAATCATTCTCACGTAATGCTAGATTAATGAAAGATGATTTCTAAAGCACTGGTCTTCTTTGCCTTGTCATTATACAAATTGATATGACATATTCTGTGTCAGTTTTCAAAACAATACTTTTCTGTGATGTCAGTGTATCACTAAACTATGGAGTGTTTCAAAGTTCCAGTGTATATACCTGCTACAAAATGCTTGAAGTATTTTAAAATGAGATTTTGATGTCCTTGAAAAATCATAACAAAAAAGATAAAATTCAAATTTATCTTAATTAAACTCAAATTTCTGAGCTCTAATTTTGACTAGCTAATTACAAACTAGGTTTAAAGAAGTGAAACCTTCTGTCTCATGAGTGGTTTTTGCCATAAAATACATACCCTAAAGTAGATATTTATAATAAAATGCCTTCTCAGTCATAACTATTGTGCTGCTACTCCAAAGCACTAATAAATCATTGGCAGATCTTCATTCACCAGCAATAGATCTGTTTTGGGTGATGATCAAGACCTTATGTTGAAGTAGGTCATCAAATCATTCAAGCATTTGAGACTTAAATATCCTGAAGAAAAAATGAAAAAGTTCATGTTCTTCATACATAACCAGAAGAAAAATGCATCTCTCTAGCCTGTGAAGCAGAAACTCAGGCAGTTGATAACTACTTAGAATGAAGTTTCAAAAAGAGAGAGTTTCAAAGTGTTATCTTCTGAAAGAAATGTGTTTGAAATAACTTCTTAGGTGGCTGTATTCAATTTGGTCATCTAAGGGCAATAATGGATTGTTAGAATTTCAGAGTCAGAAAGAAATCTGTACTAACTAGAGGGCTATTTTTAATAATGGTTTATTTTTCATAACTTCCAATATAATTCCCTTTGGTAATAACATATAATTTCTCAAATCAAATTTCAAAGTTGAAGATTTCTTTAAGATAGTATTAATTCTGCCTTGAAAATAAGCCAAATCCCTTAACAATGCAATATAATAATATTAGTAAAGTAAAATATAAATGCAAGAGGTCAGTGAAAATTATTCTTACCCCACTCCTCCTCTTGTAAACTTACCTGAAATAAATTTTGTTTATGTCTCTATCTACATATTTCTGTAAACATATATATCTATCTGTCTTATATGTACATCTACATATAGATTTGAAACCTAAATTGAATTATATATTTTCTGTGATCTATAGTTTTTTTTTTTTATTTTAAATATATATGTTGGAGATAGTTCTATGGTAGCCTATGTTTCTCAGCATTAATATTTTAATCTCAATCTTTGTAAAGGCTTATAATCTTTCATAATATTAATATCCTATTTAACCATACACATATCGATTGTTTACATGACTTTTAAATATCACACATTACATTACATTACATAGCTACACTTACACACCTTTCATGAGCATCTTTGTTTACACATTCAATCATTTGTATAGCATACATTTTTAAAAATATAGTTCTGGAACAACATTGGTATATTTTAAATTTTGTAAGATATTTCTGATTGTCACCAAGAAAGTTCTCATCAATTTACAAATTAGCCTATAATATACAGTATAATCTGTAACCAGTTCAAAAATGTCACAGTCAATACAAAATAAAAATTAAAATCCATGCTTGCAACACCTCCGGTAAGGGGCTAATATCCAAAATATATAAAGAACTCATACAACTTAATAACAAAAACACAAACAATCCATTTAAAAAATGGTCAAAGGACCTAAACAGACACTTCTCCCAAGAAAAAATACAAATGGCCAACAGACATATGAAAAGATGCTCAACTTCACTAGCTATTAGGGAAATGCAAATGAGAACCACAATGAAATACCATCTCACATATGTTAGAATGGTTGTCATTAAACAGGAGAGGTAATAACAAGAGTTGGAGAGGTTGTAGGGATAAAGGAGCCCTCATACACTGCTGGTGGGAATGTAAATTGGCAAAGCTACTATGGAAAACATCATGGAGATTCTTCAAAAAATTAATAGAATTACTATATGACCCCGCAACCCTATTCTGGGTATCTATCTCAAGAATTTAAAAACATTTATCTGTAAAAATATACGCACTCTGATGTTCATTGCAGCATTATTCACAATCCTTTGACAGATGATTGGATAAAGAAGGTGTGGTATATATACATACAATGGAATACTATTCAGATATAAGAAAAGATGACATACTGCCTTTTGCAACAACATAGATGGATTTGGAAATTATCATGCTTGTCAAAAAAAGTTGAGAACCATATGATTTAACTCATATATGGGAGACAAAACTGAAAGCACCAAATGAACAAGATAAACAAAAACTCATAGACACAGACAACAGTTTAGTGGTTACCAGAGGAAAAGGGAGGGGAGATGTATATAAGAGTAAAGAAAGTTAAATACATGATGACAGAAGGAGATTTGACTTTGGGTGGTGAACATACAATGGAATATACATATGATGTATTATTGAATTATACCCTGGAAACCTAAATAACTTTATTAACCAATCCCTCAGTGTAAGTGGTTCTAAGAGGCTTTCATTCATTTTCCCCTCTAACCATCTCAGCTTTTTGGTTACCAAATCACACTTCTTGGGGTAAGAAATATACATGTTAAAGGCATTACAAAATATTTCATAGATTCCATTTGGAATTTACACAATGGGGGAAAATACACAATAAATTTAATTTTAAAAATCCACGCTTACTGTTTTTTCTTTTAAAACCTTGGCTAGGTCCTTCCCTGCCTTTATACATTATACATATGGCCAAATTCTGATTGCATAATTAGGGCTTAACAAATCAGAAATTTCTCATTGGAGGAGGAGTTTTTATTATCAACTTTTGTGATTCTTTACAAAAGCAGAGGATCTGAGACAGAGGCAGTAAAGATTGCCATTATACTAAAAATCTTGTTGCTTTGTTTAGCAAGATTTTAGCAAGCACTATATTTTGAACTAGATTGCATTTAAAACAAATTGTAGCATTTCCTCCAGCAAAATTCACCCACAATCCTATAGATACTTCCCTTTCTCTTCACCTTACCTTCAAGGCCAGATTAATACATCCAATTGTCTTAAAGACAGCTTCACCTACTTTGTCAATTCTTCAACAACAATTTTTGAAGTGCTACTATGTAGTAATATGTACTGGACACTGATACTTCATCTTCAACATCTACTTAACTGAGCTCATAATGTTTGCTCTCTTGCTGTTTCTTCATTTCCTGTATTTATTTCTTGGTCTACAGTAATAGCATTCATTTAATATTCATCCTGGAGTTTCCCCTCTCTCTCCTCTAGCCTATTATGAAATCATTCTAAGTTTATCTTTCTAGTATTTCAGGAATATGTACCTTACTCTTTATTTCTGATACTGTTATTACCTATTCCTTAATTATATGACATAGCTATAGTACAACTCAGCTAATTTTGTACAAAGGAACTAAATTTTATTTAACTTAAATTTTTGCATTTTTGGCCATATTCTATACATTAATAACTCCAGTAGAATATGAGCACTCAAAGGAAATGAATTTTACATTACACTTGTTAAGTATTAATTAAAATTTAATCAAAAAATGAAAACTATTTAATAATTGAAACCTACCAACAATCTCAAACTTTATTTTGTGTCCATAAACAACAGGTCTGGCCAATGGGCTCATTGCCTTAAATCAAGCCAGAATAACCTGCCATTATACATTATTCTCAGCTATGTATCAGTTTCACTGTGAATTATATGCTGACATAGGGGAAATCTGAGTTTTTAGTCTTTTTGTATTATGTGAGACACTTCATCTAATTTCCAATTATATATTATCTTCTTAGATGTCTTCTTTACTTTCATCAGCTCAGGCATCACTAATAAATGAATCACCACCATGAACCCAACATTCAAACTACAGGCATTAGATTTCCCAGCTGAAGGCCTCAATACGGTTGGGAAAACCCTGTGGCTGTCCCAGGAGATACTTAGGATATATCCTTCTCCCCAGCACAAGGATATACACAGACCTACACTCATACTGCATTTTAAACATGTGTTTCTTTATACAGAGTATATTATGCTAGAATTATTCAGAAAATCTCCAGCCTCTGAGTGTATAAAATATAAACAGAGATAAAAAGTACCATAATGTGCTTCACAGACCTCTTATTATAAGGAAATGAACAAAAAATTTACTTCTTCCTTACTATATAAATTGACAATGTGCTTTAGCTCTAGCCGATTGCACAGATCTTGTCTATTAAATGTTAAGTCTCCACATCCTAAAAGATATATCTGTCTATCAGAGTATAAGGCTACACTAATCCGCCCTGTAGAATTGGAAATGAAACTGAAAGGGTGCTCTGGGGGAATTTGCCCTATTGGTTTAGAGTGTAGATCTCATAAAGCCCTTTTGCTGCCAAGTAGGATTGATTATTTTTCAAATGTGGAAGACAGGATAGACATAAACTATCTATTTTCTCCCTTTACCACGAGAATCTGTGATATTTATAAGATGATATTTTTCAATGTCTTAAAAAGTCTGTTATTCATATAAATTGTAGATCTTTTGTTTTATAAGAGTTTCAAAAATTTTTTCTAAACATATTCACATCATATTTAAGAAATTCTAGAAAGTTATCTAAAAGACAATCACTTCATAATAAAGTATAGATTTTTAATGTGTTTAATCCTTTCGGTGATCAAGATTAACATTTTAAGGGTATGTTATGAAGAAATAAGAGCGATATGCTATATTATAAAAGACAATTAAGTAGTGATTTATTTGTATATTTTTTTCTGAAATTTTACTGATTTGGTAAAGCCAAATAAAAATATTTCTAATTAATTGACACTTGTTATTTGCTGTATTTTCTACACTTGATCATGATGCACTGATTATAAACTTCGAGCACTGATTATTGTGGTTAATTTTACTACAGATTTCATTAATAGACATACTGCGCCTGGTACCCCAAAACTTAATCCAATGAAAAGCATGTATAAAGTACGAATATCTTATTTCCTTATGGATGACTTTTTCTTTTAATTCATATTACTTCATTTCCTTCAATAAAATAAAAATTAGTTCCTTGAAAGATACCCTGGGTATAAAATATGAGAAAGATCAATGTTTGTTCTTCATTCTAATCCGTAAGTGTAAGTAGTTGTTCTAAGAAGCTTTCATTCATTTTCCCCTTTAGCCATCGCAGCATTTTGGTTACCAAACCGCACTTCCCGAGGTAAGAAGTATACATATTAATGGCATTACAAAATATTTCATAGATTCCATTTGGAATTTACACAATGGGGGAAAATAAACAAATAAACAGATTTTAAACTAGATTAAATGTGATTACATGCTAAGAACTACCAGCTGGGCTGAGGCCATTAGAAGACACTTCTGGCACTTTTATGACAGAGGGTATCCTATTAGACTAGAAATTAGTAAATTAAAGTCAAATTATAAGTAATTAGTTCCATCAATTTTCACAGACCCTCTGAAAATTTAAAAAAAAATAGCAGCCATGGATTAATAGAAATAAATAGGGTAGCTACTAAAAAAAAAAAAAACATTTTAAATGCCATAAATAAAAATGTCATACAGTTCCCTGGGTAGAGATACCTGTAAGGGCATTTGAATATGGAATTAGATCGATAAATGAAAAATCTAAATGGCGACCAATCCATGGCCTCACAGTACCTATTTGTGTCCACATTAATTGGCTGCTGCTAATTACCTAACCCAACTTCTCATTCACCTAGGTCTGGAATCACAGTTACGAGAAAAGGATTTAGATCAATTTGAGATGTTTAGAAAGGATGAGGTAAAAATTTCAGGTCTTGTGTCTGATTTTTCCATTGACTGCCTAAAGAATATCTCAGTTCTTTGGATCAACCATACCTAAAATTGCTGTTTTGGTGTTTATGTATCATAAAGGATTAGAGTGAAGCTCAAACCAGCTGTTTCGATTGCTCACATCAATTACACACATTTACATCTATATAAATATTGGGGGATGGAAGATAAGATATGAAAGTGATAATATTTAGAACCATCTTTGAGATTAACTGGAAAACCTGAACTAATCTTAATATTTCCATGGTAATTAAACAATAATATCGTAACTAACAAAGACATACGCCCGAAAAGACAATATTTCTCTAAGTCAACAGCAAATTAAATTTTTAGCAACATAGGTTTTTAAGTAATCCCATCTTTTATTTCTCTACCATATTTAATCCAAATATATCCTCTTTTAGAAACAGAAACATACAGAAATCCTAAATGATTTGGGGTATCAAATTTATCACATCAATTCCTAAGCTCAGAACTGAAATTCCAAACTCCAATGTTTGCAGTTATATTAGGGCCACTAAACTTTAATGAAATGACTTTCCATGCACTCTATCTTCTATAATACTTTAAATCATGAAATAATCAGAAATTAAAAACCCATCCCCACAAGCTTATTTTTATTTTCTGTATCTTTTTATAGACAATGCCACTTTAATAATCGTGTTTCTTGGAGGACAGGATAAAAGTTTTGAAGACATAGAAATCTCTAAAGAGATTCATAGAAAAATATGAAAATAATTTAAAATGACTGAGGACATTTATCTTATTGAGATGTCCTGTATAAGATGAGACTGACACCATTTAGATGAGAAGTTGGAAGTTATGGGTAGTTAATTCAGATTTCAGTATAAAGAAGCCCTATCTCAAAGGTCAGAGTTGCCTAAAGACTGAAAATAATTTGTTAGTGAGGCTAAGGATTTCCTATCACTAGAGATGCTCAAACAGTGTGGATGTTTTGGAGGAAAATTGAATCAGCACAGAGAGTGAACCCATTAACACCTCCTTTTCCTCTTATTTCTGATGCACACATTATAGAGTTTTAATTCTCTAAACAAATTTAAAAGCTTATCTTATATACACACACAGAAACACAAACACAAATTCATTCAAACTTGAGGCAAATTTAGGTAAGCTGATTTTCCAGCAGAACATTTAAAAAAGGCTTTCCTAGTATTTTTAATGCTTTTATGTTATGATAGAGAAACCAGTGATTATTCTATTTGCAGTTTCTGAAGTTTGCTAAAAATTTGTCGAGTCCCTTGAGATTGTGAAGACTAAATCTCTACAAAGCATTCTCATAACCTCCATATGAGAAGCTGTAATTTTAAATGTGTTCTGTTTTCCCAAGCGTATATGCCAACTGTGTATGTACAATATATAGGTATTAATTCACAAGACATATAGCTAATTGTGAAAAACCTGATGAAGCATAAGCTCTGAAAGCTGGCTTTTCTTTCATATAATGCAAGTGCCTGACTTAAGCTTTGACTGCTAAAGCATTCACTTAAAAGAGGCATCCACTTGAAAGACAGCTATCTGAAATAAACACATTACCTGCCATAGCCACTTGAGAAGATAAAGACACCCCTCCACCCCCCACCCCATCAGGGCTTCTTTGCTTTAAAGACCTTGGTTGATTCCAAAACCAAACATTTGGGCTGCTTGGTTTTTCTCTTTCAACACTTTAATTTCCTGCTATTATGTTTTAAATTCACCAATAAAGAGTGAACCTGCGAAACTCTAAGCTTCTACCCTCAACCCCAATAAACGCAGACTCCCCAGGCCAACATGCTCTCTCTCTCTCTCTCTCTACAAGTGACCTAGCTGTGTGGCCCCAGGTGTGCTGTGTGCTTTTTAAGACCTGAGACTAATAAAAGTTTTTTTTATCCAAAGTTTTCTAAGGTTACTGCTGAGGGCATTTTGCAACAATAATAAGAATCACAAAAGCAAGTCCAGCCACAACCTTTGTTATCCAGAGGCTAAGAGTGGCACAAACACATCACTCTACATATAACAGAAATAGTCGCAGCTCCATAGAGACATACCAAAGTACGATCAGTTAGCAACTTAATTTACTTGGTATTTATTACTTACTTCAGAACAAATCTCATTGTGTCTGAACAAAAAAGCAAGCCACTAGAGTTGGCAACTCTCAAAGACATCTAATTGCAGAAATACATCATATCACCTGAGGATGTATTCCCCATTTTGTATTTGCTGACTCATCAGTAAGTTGTCTAACACTGGGTAATTACAAAAGCATTTTATTTCAGGTAGAGTACCATTTTTATAAAAAATAATTTAGATTTCCAGTTTCTGGTTCCACATGTAAAGAACTTGAAAGTTGCCACTCTGTTCTAACAACAAATAAAAAGCTGAACAGACTGAAAAGTTACCAGCTCTTCTTGGCTCCATAAGAGTGGGTAGGATATGTGGCAATCCACTGCCCCCAAGATGGAAGAGACAGACAGAAGAATACAAAGAGTTGTGGCTTACCAGAGCAGAGACTCGCAAGCAGAAACTAATGCAGGAACCAGGATTGGGCTGGAAAACTTGAATTATAACTGCTGAGTGGCTGGAGGTTGTGTGAACAAGTCAGAGTTAAAAACTCCAGGCGGACCCAGTAATAGAGAGGTTCTCACAATACTGTGAGATTAACCTATGGGAGCTCGATAAAGTTCCCACAATAAATAATGAAGGAAAATCCCTTTGTGCTTCTAGCAGGGAGAACAGGAGAAGGAACCATCTTGAAAAATAATGGAGCACACTTTTCTTAAGAAGGTCTACCCCCAGGAGAAAGCTAATTAATCAAAGCCTAACTATCTGGGGTATTATCAGAGCTTAATTGACTTGGGAGAGGGAATTACCAAACTTCAGCTGGCTCTAGGATTTCAACTGGAGAAGAGAAATACCCCCTTCCAGCCCATTCTAGCCACCTTCTCCCATATAAGGGGGGAAATGGAGCTGATAAACTCTTCTGAAGAGTTATAGTCCAGACATACAGATTCACTAAAAGACTGAGACCTAATCATAGGACTACAGAACATTTCCTTAACCCAATACTTTACCAACACATTACTAAATGCCTGTTTAAAACAGGTGCTTTTACCTATTATATCAGGTCTAGCTATCAAGAAAATGTTGCAAGGTATGCCAAATGGCAAAAAACAAAAAAAATAAAAAACAAAAAACAAAAAACAAAAACACAAAAAACAGAAAAACAAAACAAAACAAATGATTTCGAGGGCTAGAGCAGCATCAGAGCCAGTCATGGCAGAGATACTGGAATTATTAGACTGGGAATTCAAAACAACTATGACGAATATGCTAAAGTCTCTAAAGGATAAAGTAGACAGTGTGCAAGTACAGATGGCCAATATAATCAGAGAGATGAAAATCTTTAAGAAAAAAAACAAAAAGAAATGCTAACAATCAAAAACACTATAACAGAAATGAGGAATATCTTTGAAGCACTTATTAGTAGACCAGAGACAGCTGAGGACAGAATCTCTGAGCTAGAAGATGTATCAATAGCATCTTCAAAAACTTAAAAGCAAAGAGGACAAAGGTTGAAAACAAAACAAAACAAAATATCCAAAGACTGTGAAACAACTACAAAAGGTATAACATATGTGTAATGGGATGGTTAGAAGGAGAATAAACAGAGAAAGAAACAGATGAAATATTTGAAACAGTGACTGAGAATTCCCTCCAAATTAATGTCAGACACCAAACCACAGATTCAGGAAGTTCAGAGAAACCAAGCAGGATAAATGAAAAAAAAAAAAAAAGTATAATTTTCAAACCACAGAAAATAAAAAATAAAGAAAAAAATTCTGAAAAAAAGGAGAATAAATACCTTACCAATAGAGGAATAAAGATGACAATTGCATATGATTTCTCCTCAGAAAACATTCAAGCAAGAAGAGTGGAGTGTAATACTTACATGACTGTGAGAAAAATGCCCATCAAACAAGAATTCTTTACCCAGAAAAATTATCCTTCAAAAGTAAAAGAGAAATCAAGATTTTTTTCAGACAAGCAAAAATTAAGGTAATTTCTTGCTCATAGACTTGGCTTTCAAGAAATGTTAAAAGAAGTTCTTCAGAGAGAGAAGAAATAATATAGGTCAGTAATTTGGACCTACATAAAGAAAAAAAGAGCATAGAAGTAAAAACAGATGATGACAAAAAAAAACCTTTAATTTTTCTTATTCTTAATTAATCTATCAGATAACAATTTATTTGAAATAATTATAAAAACAACATATTTGATTATAAATACACATATGTAATATATGTATGTATGCTTACATATGCTTGTATATAAGTGAAATTAATAAAGGAATTAGGGTTATTTTATCATAAGACACTAACATGGAATTGTATAGTGTTACTTGAAAATGGACTTAGATTAGCTATAAATGTATACTACAAACTCTAGGGCAACCACTTTAAAAAAGTCTTAAAAAAAGAATAATCAATATACTAAAAAAAGGAAAGAAAATCAAATCATATAAAATGGTCAATTAAGACCACAAAAAAAAAAGAGTGGAAGACAAAAATAGGAATAAAAACAAAGGCAACAAATAGAAAATAGTAACAAATATGGTAGCTATTACTCCAACTATATCAATAATCACTTTGAATTGAGGAAAACTGAAAGAGAAATAAAAAAGTTAGGACATTTAGTCTGAGATACACCAGCCATCACTTGTTCCTGCCTCACTTGCCAGTCCAAAGCTGGCCCTGTAAATGTCAATGTCCTCACTTCTGAAAGCTCATTCCCACAAAGGAAAATGAAAGGAAAAATGAGGCAGGAGCCAAATCAGTTGAATGAAAGAAGCAGTAAACTTTGCTGGCAGATTTCAATAAACCATAATATAAAATAATTATTGCAAACATCTAGCAACAGTGATGACATGCTGCTTGGTAAAGTGAAGAGAAAAATATCCTTATAAATACAGTTTAGAAGCCATCATGGGCTGTTTTACTGTCCATGTTGTAAAAAAGTTAAATGTATAAAAGAAAATATTTAAGAATTTCACTATTTTATTAACTATTCCAATGTGTATTTCATAATTTCAACTGAAATGTTATTAGCCAGACCAACAGAAACCCAGATTAGAACTCACACATCGCCACTAACTTCTCTGTTCTCCTTGATCTAATAGTTCACTCTGTCCCTATTTATATCTCAAAAATTTAGAGCCACTAAAAATTTACTTACAAAATAGGAGAGAATTTTTAAAAAAACAAATGCATAGGTCATTCTTGGTTTCTATAAATAAGCCTTTATTGTGTATCTGAGAAGGGAATATGATTTTCATTCATTTTATGTGACTGTTTAAAAGTCTGTGAGGTTGCTTTTAAGGAGATAGAGTTTTTTTTTTTTTTTTAAAAGTCTCACCCTATTTTCAGAGGCTAGACCTCTCTCCAGTAGAACCCAACCATAATTTTGATCCAAAGAACGAGTTTCTGATAAGATAAATTATGTGCTCTCATCTGGACCCAGCTGGAATATTATCTTTTGAAGGAAGATTTCTGATGTCTCCCAAGTAGTCTTTTTCGTGTGATCCCATGGTACTTATAAATACGTTTATTGCAATAGCTAATGTGCAGTGTTATGACAGTTATGAGAGTCTTTCAAAATGATTTAATGGTTAGAAGGAATTTCTGATTAAACTGAAATATTACTTCCTCTTGATTGGCTTCATTTATTAAAATGTCCTTAAAAGAAATATTCCTTGGAGAGTCTCATTAAGTTGTAACTTTAAGCAAATTAATTGTACATATTTAATTGTTTAGTTCTCTTAAGCATTGCATCTGGTATAACAATATCAAAATCATTTTGACAGTACATATGATCATTTTCACTTTCACTCAGAAAGAAAAAGATGGCCCAGTGAACTGAGAAAAATATATAAACACACACAAACATAAAGGACCATACATGTATGTATGAAACACACACATATAGAGGCGTATACATAAACTTTCCATTTTATGTACAAACATTGAGCAACATTAGTATATTAACCTTCTTAGACTTTTCTGCTAGGTAGGGATCGGGTCACCTTGGTTCTGTTAAGTTTCTTTACCTCATGATAACAAAGTTGATTTCAGCCTCTGAAAGATAAGTCTTTAGGCTTCATTATGTGGAATCAAGAGCAAGGGGCAAAGGGTGATTTAGGTAGGATTACAAAATCAGTTTAATAAGGAGTGTTGAAAAGAGAGAATCAAAAGTAGCGATGGCATATATGAGAAGCTTGATTAGAGAAAAAAATAATAATACTTTCAAAAAAGATGCAATACATGTATCATATATCTTTTGAAGAGTACTGGACTATAAAACTTGAGTTTGGAAAATATTTTATTGCTGAATTATTTTTTATTCTTTTTTTTTCATTATTAAGTTTATCAGGTTAACATTGGTTAATAAAATTATATAGGTTTCAATTCAATATACATCATCTATACATTACATAGTGTGTTCACCACCCAAAGTCAAATCTCCTTCCATCACCATATATATACTTGACCCTCTTTTTCCTTTTTAAATTAACTTTATTAGGGTAATATTGGTTAATAAAATTATATACATTTCAAGTGAATGATTCTATAACATATCATTTGTATATTGCATTGTGTGAATTTGGTTTCTTTTAATGTAATTCTGGACCATGCAGGGCTTCAGTTGTTTCGTATGGTCTAATTTATGGCTTCTGCTTTGTTTACATATTTACATTTGTTAGTGTGTTAATATATCAATATATATACTTATAAATTCATAACTTTATATACTTACATACATGTGTGTATATGTAAGAGTATATAGTTTTCATCTCTGTATAAAGTAAGTATCATTCAGAGAATTATTTCTCTTTCTATGAAATTTCTGATGTTTGCCAGTTTTCCTGCTTTTTCAAAATGCTACAGAATTGAGATCAATGATGCATTTAATTGAGGCAAATATTTACATTAACATTATTAATTATGTCAATTTATATTAAACACTTTTGAAAACTTTATTTTTGAAGGAGTTGATCATAATCTAAAAACATCAAGTTTTTATATTGATTTTAATAGCTTTAAAACATTAATATATATGCTTAATTAAAAAAAAAATCCCATTGGGAATGAGCACACATATACACGGAGACACACACACCACCCATAAATAAAACATAAACAACAAAAATACACATAGTCTAATGGAAAACTCCTTAAATTTTAAAATCTTTAACAAACGAATTTAAGATAATTACAAGATTCTTTTAAATTTGTAAATTACTTTTTAAAAATTTCAATTAAACTATACCACTTTTTGCAAAAGATTAGGCCTTAAATTAATTTATTTTGTTTTATGAAATGTTCTTCCAGGGAGATAAGGGGTGAAGACATATCTAGCTATCTTTCTTGGTTTCAATAAATATTTTTGAGAACTTAAATATCTTAAGCACTGAGATAGGCCCTATTAATTATAGATAAATGGATAGATGATGATAGATAGATGATAGATGATAGATAGATAGATAGATAGATAGATTGATAGATAGATAGATAGATGATAGATAGGTAGATGATGGATAGATAGATGTAAGAATAGATATAGAGATATCAGATAATCTCCAATGGAGTCATGAAAAATTTACTTATCTTTTAATTCAGAGCTATAATCTAAAAATCGAAAATGAAGTTTTACTTCATTATTCCTTCTATTCCTGAATACATGTAATGTTTATTTGTATCATTAAAAAAATATTCCCAATATAGACAGAGATTCATGCTTTATTAGCTACAGATTTGACCACCTTTAACACCATATGAAATCAATAATTTGAATGTGGGAGATAAATCAGTGTGAATCAACCATTTTTTAAAATTTACTTTTTTATCGTCTCAAAAGAGTCCTTAGTACTTATGCAAAATTGAATAAAAACTTAAAAAATTATTTCCCTTTGTGTTAATTCACTCCTATTATGTAAAATGCATGTTAAATAAGGTTTTTCCTCCCTAAACCACTCCAAAACTAAACATCTGGTTTTTATCTTAAAGAAAGCTTTGTACTGCTTGCTTCCACCTTACTTGAAGAGTTTTCAGAAGCAATGAGAATTGTTAGAGTGAAAAGATTTCGAGGAACATTTAATGTAATTAACTTCTGTGATAAATAGCCAAATTTACTTACAGTGAGGTTTTCACAGTTAATATTAGTTATTAGTGTTAGTAATTTAAATATATGTATATGTATATTAATATAATGTACATATGTATATCATATGAGTTGTTAGTGTCTTCAACATGTAAATTGTGAAATAAAATATGTGTAGATGTTTATTTCTTAAGGATAAATATCCTTCATTGTCTCTGAGCCAAATAAATATATAAATGAACAGGGAGTCTTAAACTTCTGATAAATTAGAAAAATTCATTCATTATGAAGTAGGAAAGTTCAAATTTCATATTTCACCTATGCTCTTTCCTATATATTTTGATTTGCCAATGAAATCATTCCTCTTCAAGTCTGTCTTACCATACTCAAATGGAGATCATTTGTACTTTTTCTAAAAAGTGTGTATCATGTAAATTTTACTTTCATAAATGACATTTCCATACCTTTTTTATGAAATGGATCACAAAGATAAAATGAGTCACTTCTCTAATGCACCTTCTGTGTACAAAGTCTGCTAATAATTTATGTAGATAATTGAACATGTATATGTATGTATTAATATTGCTATTGATAAGAGAGAAGTACTCACATTTTGCACATGTGGAAGGAGGATAAACTGCAGGGTAGAGTATTGGAGACTATTCCCTTGACCTGTGACATATCATTTATACAATAATCTATACGGTGGTCAATGAAAACATTTTTATTATAAAATAATAGCAATAACAATATGTATTTTAAGTGTATGTATATATGGGTAAAACATTATAATTTATAAGCACTATTATTAATCTTATAAATTTTGCTTATGTTATAAATTTGTATTATAAATTACCATGAATTACATAATTCATTATATATTCATTATAAATTATCTATTTATTATATATTTATCATGTAAATTTTTATGAATTATTAAAAATCAGTAGAATATTGGCAGACATATTTATATGTTTTTACATGTATTTGTATGTGTATTGGTTATCAATCATGGTATAAAAACTCAAGACACATTTCTTTTATCAATTGGCTTCAATTTTTCTCTTTGCCCATATGATTACCCTAAAGGTATTTCTATGTCCAAATATTATTCCTCCTTTCTCCTATATTTTTGTATTCTCTATAAAGATGTTACTGGATATGTTTACATATTTAAATCAAACAGGTTATTTCATGGTCAAAATCACCTCTTCCCACCCCTCTTCTCTATTTCCCTGTACCTATAAAGTCAGACCTGTTCCTAGATTTTCTATTTCTCTTATTTACACTAGATTTTCTGTCACTCTAACCCAAAACTTGAAAAACCTTAAATCTTATGGCCATAACAAATCTAGCCATTCACCAATTCATTGACTTTCTCTATCCAGTGTTAGCATGATAACTCTATCCTGTACCCACAGTCTGAACTGCATGGGATTCTTTGTATCTTATGCATCTCTCCATCTCCTTACAGGAACTCCTAACCCTGCTCCATGTAAACGACACACCTTTTATGCTTATAGAAATATTATACATCCTTAAGGTTATTCTAATTTTTTTCCATACAAAGAATTTTAGGATTATCTGAATCCAAAAATATCTTCCCTCATCTTTGAAATCCTCTTTTATCCTTCATTTATTGAAGCATTTGTCACACACTATCTTGTATATTAGTTATTTGTGGGCATATTCAAATTTTCAACTTGACTGTAAATTCATTGAAGGCAAAAACTCAGTATTATTCATCTTTGTTTTCCCCAGATTGACTTATACGTAACAGGCATTTAAGAAATATTTGAGAAAGAAAGCTTCTTAAAAGAAAATCATATCACACCCCTAGTGGAGTGATATATCTTTGTATATTGATGGTGTTTTTTATTCCTTGTAAGATTTTTGAGAAAAAATAGAGATTTTTAAAAATTAAACCATAGGGCACTTGACCCATTATTGGATTTAATATAAGAAAACACAGCTTAATCTGCATTTTAAGTTGAAAATGGTTATGTTTACACCATAAGTTTCAGGTAAATTATTTGTTCTGTAAACATCATCCTGGATCATTGGTTTTTCAAAGCTACAAAAATGATTTTATATATGAGATAACACATGGGCAAAAGTTTAGTCTCTAAATAAAAACATTCTTTCTGAAAAATAAAATTTTATGCTTGCCCATTTACCAACAAAAGAGATTTAATATTGGGTATTATGAAAAAGCCAAAATATATCAAGAAAATATTACATTAAATTTGCTCACTGATTATAAGGAGGCATTATAATTTCTCCTACATGTCACTGCATTGTATCAGGATGAAAATGGATATAATGATTTCTATTTTATTATGTGCTTCTCATATAGACATACAAAATATAAAATTCATATATAGCCACTTGAATTTTAAGATAAGTGACAGTGTAGCCAAGTGGGTAAAAGATAATTTTTCCAATAAGTACAGCTGAGTTAACTGAATATCATATGGAGAAAGTATGATTCTGACTCTACTTCACACATACACAAAAATCAATTCCAGGTGCTTGTAATATAAATATGAAAGGTAAAACAATAAAGTATGTAAAAGAAAATTTAGAGCATGTTTATATCTTCAGAATATAAAATTAGTTCTTAAACAGAAGACCAAACATCTATGCCTTAATGAATGGTAGTGACTTAGACAGGATTAACACTGGGAACTTTTTTCATCAAAAGACATTATTTTATAGTGAAAAGGCAAATAATATACTAGTGAAGATTTTTGCAGTGGGTATATTTGGCAATAGCTTCCTAATAGTACCCACACACACAAACACACACACACACACACACACACACACACACACACACATATGCACACACAAACAAGATACAAAACTCAATAAATGGGCAACAACCTTAAATAGTCATTTACGAAGACAATAATTAAATGACAAATAAGCATATAAAAAGGGCTCAACCTCATTTGTCATAGGAAAATATATATTAATATCACAATGAATGCAGTGCTCACCCACTAGAATCACTAAAGTAAATTGATTGACAATTCCAACTACTGTGAGATGTGGACCATCTGAATTGCTGAGGAGATTTCATATTGGAACAACGACCTTGGAAAATTGTTATGAAATGTATACTCCTGCTTCAAATGGGCATAACATATGACTGAAAAAATTTCACTTTTAGGCATTTTCTGAAAAATTTTAATACATATATTCATCAAAAGACATGCAAAAATGTCCATGAAGCACTATATTGTGACATATACTTCAAGGCTGAACTATAGAGTAGCACACATAATGTATTCTACACATAGCAGCATGAGCAAATCCCACCAAAATGTTGATAAAGGAAAAACAAAATCAAAAGAGTCAAAATGGTATGAATCTATTGACATCATGTTTAATATAAGTGAAACTGGGAACATAGAAAACTCACAGAAAAGGGTTACAATAATCAGTATATGACTGCTCAGCTTTAACACAGGAGGTGCTTCTGTTTAAAAGCAAAATAACAAACACAGTTATGTTTTGGTATTAGGATTATTTTTTCTTCTGATTTCTATGTCGACTACACGTAACTTTGGTAGTAAAAACTATATATTACAAACAAGCATATTTCCACGGGGTTCATTTAAGTAGCAGGATACTCTGACTTATACAACTTGTTAAGGATTTAGTTATTTTACCAGAGAGATGAAAACTGCATAAATATTTAAAAGATCATTTTATCCTTTCCTATTAGGCTACTCTCAAAACAAAAATGAGTAAAAGCCAGGTTTTTGTCTTCGTATGTCAGTTTCATGATTAATTTCACAGTACGTCAAGCCCTTCAATGGTAAATAGGTTACCCACTGAGGCATGAATGAAGAAAACCTTTAAGGTCACTAGGATAATATTTGACCTACAGTTCTTTTCAATGTGGCCCATTTGACCTATGTTCCCATATGGTTCACTTTGTTTGAACCATCTTCCCTAATGTGGTGTTTGTTCTCTTTGTTCCCATTAATAAAAAGGTTTCTCTAATATATTAATCAGTGAACACAAATAATACCCACTGGCAATGAGAAACTATTTGTGATCTTTATAAAATGTGCTTATTATTAATGGTGTTTTGCTGGTTATTGCAATTAGGCATGTGTGAAATTGTCAAAAGTGGCTTACAGTGATTAATTTCACAGATAGCTAACACTCCTGTCCTTTTTATAAATGAGGAGAATCTAAGATTTATAGATGTTGAGTAACTTCTTCAAATTCACAAACAAAAGATGGCAACAAAAGGAACAGCCATCATTGACAGGGTTCTTGCTATTAGATTTTCTACAAGAACAGGACTCGCTTTATCAAATAAAACAGCTATCATAAAGGAAACTTTACCAAAGTCCTGCACCAGCACATCAACCTATCTGACATATCTCAATCAAAGATTATTAAAATTTTCTGCTAAGGTAATCTTGACATCAGAAAAGAATGAACTTGTGTCACAGGAACAGTTAGTAGCTATAGTCTGAAGCAAGCGATGAAGAAATTTCCTTTAAAGACATATGCTTTACCTTTTATGTTAAAGCAGTTTGCATTACAGCATACAGCTACCCATGTTTCTTTTAATATAGGTATAATGTGTATAATTACTCATCACCAAGGTGATATCCTTTGATTATCCAATTGCCATGTAGCCCCTGACTAACTGCAGTTATCCGAGAGTAAAATACAGGTCTTCTAAAACAATGAGTTAGCAATTAATAACATGCCTTATTTTCTCTTACCTAAGTCCAAAAAATTGAGTACCTGCTATGTGACAACTTTTATCTTAGGCTACAAAACTATGAGAGCAGGAAGAATCAGAATACATGAATTTTAGAAATCATCTGTCTGAGCTTCAATTTCTTCATATATAAAGTGAGGGTGACAAAGTTAGATTCCATACGGTTATTATGTAGATCATAGGCGACAATATGCATGAGCATGAAAGTGTTTCTGGAAACCATAAAGTGCTATGCAAATGTAGGATTCAGTACATATACACATTGGTTTATATGCTAAGGACACAGCAGTGTACCAAATAGTCAAACATCCCTGTCCTCATAGTGTTTACATTCTAGGAGAATAGAAGTAACACAAGTTAATCACTTTTATTAGGTTGGCCTGTAAAAGGTCTCTCTAGCTAAATATTTAGATTTATGTGTAAGCTTTGAAGCCACAAAAGGCCTAGAAGAAAGTATATTAAAAGCACTCCTTGACATGAGTCTTGGTAATAATTTTTTTAAATATGCCACCTAAAGCACAAGCAACAAAAGCAAAAATAAACAAGTGGAACTATATCAAGCTAAAAAGTAAACATCAACAAAATGAAAAGGGAACCTATGAAATGAGAGAAAATATTTGTAAACCACATATCTGATAGAGGGTTAATATTAAAAATATGTAAAGAACTCACATAACTCAATAGCAAGAAAACACATAATCCAATTAAAAAGTGGTCAATGAACCTGAATAGACATTTTTCAGAAGTTTTTCAAATGGCCAATAGGTACATGAAAAAGTGCTCAATACCACTAGTCATCAGGAAAATGTAAATTAAAACAATGAGAAATCACCTCACATTTGTTAGAATGGCTGTTATTAAAAAGACAAGAAATAACAAGTGCTGGTGACAATGTGGAGAAAGGGCACCTTTGTATATTGGTAGTGGAAATGTAAATTGGTACAGCCACTATGAAAAAAAAATATGGAGGTTTATCAAAATATTACAAAATGGAACTATCATATGATCCAGCAATTCCACTTCTGAGAATATCTCTGAAGCAAATGAAATCACTGCTTTGAAGAAATATCTGTACTCCCATGTTCCTTGCAGCATTACTTACAATAGCCAAGGCATAGAAGCAACCTAAGCATTCATCAATGAATAAAGAAAATTGACATATGTATACACACACACACACAGAAATATACACAAACACACAGTATATTATTCAGCCATAAAAAATAAGAAAATTCTGCCATTTGCAGCAACATGTATGAATCTTGGGGGAATTATGATAAGTAGATAAGCCAGAGAGAGACAGACAAATAATGTATGATCTCACTTATATGTGGAATCTAAAAAAAAACTCATAGAAATAGGATATAGATGGGTAGCTACCAAAAGTGGGGGACTGTGGGTGGGGAAAATAGGTTATTAAGCTGATCAAAAGGTATAATCTTATAGTTATAAGATAAATTAGTCATAAAGATATAATGTACAGTGTGGCAACTTTAGTTAAAAACACTGTATTGTACATTTGAAAGCTTGTATAAGAATTGATGCTCTAAGTTCTCATCATAAGAAAAAAAATTAACTATGCTATGAAAGGTGATGAATTTTCACTAACCTCAGTGTGGTAATTATTTTGTAATATATACCTATGTCAAATCATTAGGTTGTATACCTTAAAATTATACAATGTGACATGTCAATTAGCACAATAAAATTAGAAAAAAAAGAATGATAGACATAGTTAAGTAGTTTGAAATCAAATGCCAATTAACTATTGGATAGGACATCTGAACATCATTTCTCTGTTGTTTTGGAATGCAAAGGAAGAAAAAGAGCCAAGACCTATTTATGTAAAGTCATAGACTATAGGACTAATTAAAAATGAAAGCTTGAAAAATGGAAATGTATCATTTCTTATAGAGTATTTTGTCTCTTAAAAAGACAAATGCAAAATTTTGACTGAAGAAACTGCAAAAGACTGGTATTGGCTATCATTTAATTAAATTTATTTAAGATTTTAAACCCAAACTGCATTTTCCATTATATTCTAATCTCACTGAACACATTTTTTCCAAAACCCTCTTTTCATTCTTCCTTCTCATATTCTATCCAAACCAAAGCACTAGGTAAGTAGAAATCAAACTAGATTCAATCAATTTATTCAAAACAAGATGAAAAAAGAACCATTTAATCAAATAAAATGTAATCTATAGAATTGTCAATTCCATAAAAAATAACATTTTCTTCTTATTAAAATATTTAAGTCAGATATATTCAGAATAGAATAAATGAATTAATTCAAGTCATTTTAAACAGTAAAATTCTATACAATTCAAAACAGGCAAACTATTATATATAATCTATATAAAATCATTTTAAAATGAGATGAAATATGTCAACGTAATTCAAATTAATCCAAAATACTTTAACATATGAAAACCAAAAAATCAACATTCAGTAAGTTTAATCCATCTAAGATACTTAAAACTTTTTAATTCAATTAAATAAAATTTTATTCAAACAACTCTAGTCCAGAAACAGTATTTTTATTCAAGTAAATTAAAATCAATGCAATTTAATCCCCCACAAAAATCAAGCGTAGTTCAGATTCATTGTATTCACATACTTTAAATTAAACTCAATCAATAATTCTGTAGCCAGAAAAATTATTCTTCAGAAGTGAAGCAGAAACATAACTTTCTCAAATAAACAAAAACTGATACCAATAAAATTCATTGCTATCAAACCTGCGTTGCAAGAAATGTTCTCAGAAAAAATTGATAAATTTCTCAACTTGCTAACTGAAACAAGCAAAATAAAAACCCAGGGAGGCAAATTACCAACGTAAGAAATCAAGGAGAGGTCATCACTAACAATCCCACAAATAGTAAAAGAATATAGAAGGAACACTAGGAACAACTCTATGCCTACAAGTTTGATAACTTACATAAAATAGACCAATTCCAGGAAAGACACAACTACCAAAATCACACAAGGTAAAAAAGACAACTTGGATAGTCCTATATCTATTAAATAAATCTAATCAATGATTTATAGTCTTCTAAAACAAAGCAACAGGTCCAGATAGTTTCAGTTGTGAATTCTACCAAACATTTAAGGAAGAGTGATACCAATTCCCCATAATCTCTCCAAGAAACTAGACTCAGAAAGAACATTCTAATTCACTTTAATAGGACAGTCTTACCCTAACATCAAAACTAGATAAAGACAATTAAAAAAAAGAAAACTATAGAACAATATCTCGTGAATAAAGATGCAAATTTCTTAACAAAATGTTAGCAAATCAAATCCAAATCAAAGGAATTATACACCACAACCTGGTGCATGTTGGTTCATGAATTACCTCTCGTACTCTGGGGGCAAGGTGATACCAAACAGGCAGACCACTTCAGGTAGGTGATGGTTTTAAAAAGCAAGGAATTTACAAAGATTATCTTCAGCAGCCGCCAGATGACTAGACCTCCACAGCCTCTTGCCAAAATGTTAAAACTTTATATAGTGGCCTTACCTGGGTTCAGTCAGCATACTATCTAGATGGCCTCATCAACACCTTACTGTCTCAAGACTCTGCATCTTTGAAACGGTTCGCCTGTTAACTCCAAGTATGCAGGGCTGGTGTATCAGTCAAAAATAAAGCGATGGAATTTTCCACACCAATAGGCTAAAAGAATAAAAACCATACAATCGTATTATTGATGCTGAAAATGCATTTAACAAAATCCAGCGTCCATTAGTGATTAAAAACTCTCAGCAAACCAAGGTTGTCCTCACTCAATATTCCTATTCAACATTGTAAAGAATCCTAGATAGTGCAATGAAGCAAGAAAAAGAAAGAAAAGACATATAGATTAGAAAGGAAGAAATAATTTAAAAAATTATTTACCATAAGCTAGTATAATTCAAATAAACCCTATCCAGATCACTCCACCTACTTGCTATTAAATTCCAACTTTGGTCATACCCATGCAGCAGATAAGTTGTTCCACCCAGAAAAATTTACGTTTCCTAATTCAGAGCAAAGATTTGTCATGATGACAGGTTCTCAAAATGTTTGTGCTTGTTAAGGATATGAGTGGCACTTATATTTTGTATTTGTTTTGAGTTGTGGATCTTCATACATTTTATAATTTTCTAGAAAAATTTGAAAATCATTGGCTCAGACCACTTTAATTCAATAAAAATCCATGCAAAAATTTCTATAATGTGGTAGATTTCAATTTAATTCAATTAAAGTCCTTGCTAAATTTTCTGTAATGTAGTGAATTTCACCTTGGCTAAAGCTTAGGATCTCCCTGGAAGCACTGCAAAATTTCCAATAACCTTGCCTCACCTCCAGTAATTCCGACTTAATTGTTTTAGGGCAGAGCTCTTGCATGTATAATTTTTTTGTTTTAATTCCTCAGGTGATTTTTAATGTGAAGCCAGTTTTGAGATCCACTAGTTTAGGAACTGTTAGTATTTGTATTGCCAAATATTTCCTGGCATTTCTACCTACGAAGTTGGCTATAGGCCTGTTTCATGGCAATTTCCTATACTTCCCAGGGTTAGGATATACCAGGAATATGAAGCCTCAGAGAGTCTAACAGAATTTACAGAAACATTCTGAAATGATATGGAAGTTCAAGCAACTGAAAGAACCTGGATATTAAAGTAGTGTTTCCTGAACTTTGATATACAATGAATAATCTGGGGATATTGTTAAATTATGTCGCAAATTCTGATTTAGGTGGTCTTGATGAAGGGGATTTGAGTTTCTAAACTAAGAATTGATCTATCATATGATCCAGCAATCACTCTACCGAGTATTTACTCCAAAGACTTGAAAACTCATATCTGAAAAGATATTTGTCCACCAATGTTCATTATTCACAGTGGCCAGGACATGGAAGCAACCAAAGTGTCCTATGATAGATGATTGGCTAAAGAAGCTGTGGTACATATATACAATGGAATATTTACTCAGCCATAAGAAGAGATGAAATACTGCCATTTGCAACAACATGGATGGACCTCGAGATTATCATGCTAAGTGAAATATGCCAAACAGAAAAAGTTGAAAATCACATGATATCACTTATATGTGAGATATAAACCTAAAAGCAACAAATGAACAGGACAAACAGGGACTCATGAACATGGACAATAGACAGTAGTTATCAGAGGGTAGAGGGGAGGATGAAGGTGGGAGGCAGACAGGGTAAAGGGCGGTCAAATATGTGGTGACAGAAGGAAATCTAACTATGAGAGGTGAATACACAGTGTAAATATATATATATATATATATATGTATGTATGTGTATATATATGTATGTGTATATGTGTGTGTGTGTGTGTGTGTGTGTGTATATAATCTTACTCTTAAAATGTACAGCTGAAACTTATTGGCTTTCATTAACCAGTGTCACCATAAAAAAATAAAATAAATAAAAATTTTAATGAGCTTCTATGTAATATTAATTCTGGTCCTACCAGTCTATTCAGCTAAGTAGGAAGGCAGAAGATTTTGGCTGCAGCTGCAGGGGATCTAGTTGGGAAATCCTAGCCTTAAGTGCAAGGTTTTCGTATTTCAGCTTTGCAGTCACTCTATCTCTTCTCAACAGGAAATGGGAATTGTAGACATGCACTGCGCATTCTATAATTAAAGATAATGGCAGGTAATAATTTTACATATTTTCCCTACTTAAAAAAGTAAGCATATTGGTATATACATGAGAAACAATATTGAAGTAAGTTTAATTTATATTAAAAATCAAATCACTTGGACACTTGACTAAGTAATGGATCATTAATAATAAACTATCAAAAACAAAGCCAATGAAATGTCTTCATTGTTAACAAATATCTAAGCTATTTGATGCTTTTGGAACTTAGTCCCTGGGCCGTGCATTTAGAAACAGTCATCTCGTGGTTAAACTTTGCAATCAAGAATTTTCATCCTGTAATCTTGGCAGTAACCTAATTCTGGAAGAAATGGAATACTGAACAAGGAAACGTTGTGGAGTCAGTGTTGTAACTGTGTGAGGCAAGAAGTTGAGGAAAAAAACTAGCTCACAATAAGTAATCAATCTAGTTTCTCAAGTAATATGCAGATCCATTTAGGATTCAGCAGAAATTTGAACTGATGTAAATTATATTGTTACTGTGGATTCAGGGTTCCTTTCAACTACTCATCATGTTTTTTTTTTTTTTTTTTTTTTTAAATAGTTCAAGAACCTGGACAGGTTAATTTACAGCTATGAGAACTGGATGGTTTGTGGCCAGGGAGCCCAGCAGATCATTATCACCAAGGTTTGTAACTAGATCCACACTAAAAATAAAATATTTCCCCAAAATTTTAATTTTCAAAGTAGTTGTTCTTGGACTTAATAGTCCTACCTATAATTTATTAAAAGTTATACTGCTTTCTGCAGATAATTACAATAAGATGGTGATATTCTAAAGCTATTTCTTAATGTGGATGGAGACATTTTAATAAACTAAATGTATAAGCATGCAGTAACATCTATGTGATGTTCAGACAATTTTACTGCAAATGCATGCATATAGGCAAATACCCTCTGGCACATAGAATCGTAGTTAATAACATGCATTGTATTTTCAGATACATAGTTGTTTTAGTCAATCCAGACACTTTTATCCAACCAAACATTTTCAAAGCTCATTAACACATCACTGTATATATAATTACAATTTCACTTGGCACAGCATTTTCTTGTTGATTGCAGGGTGGAGAATAGTTCCCCTTGGTGCCTTTCTCTCTCATCTGGAGCAAAAAAAAAAAAAAAAAAAACTAACTGCTGTGACCACTTATGAGAAAAAGCTGGCACATGAAAGCCCCAGATGGAAATTGTTCCAAAGTGTTTCCAGAGGCAGCATCTGTGTCTTTGATTGGCTTCCGGGCTGGCTCCTTTAAAGACCTCTTGAACTTCTCTAGCGTTGACACTTAGAACAGCTGTGGATTTCCTTGTTGGATTAAGTTCAAATAACCTATATTTACAACTAGATTATCATCCTGTGTTTTATTGATGAAGAACTTATACATTCCTTAAAATGTGAGCAACAGTTGATGAATAAATATGACAGTATGTAATATGATCAATTAGCAACACAATGTTAAAATCATCATTCCTCTTCAACCACTAAAAACTAACTATCAAATGACATGCTTTACTGGACTGTAGATTGTCAACGATGTTTTCTGTTTCATAATCATCGAATTGTGAAATGTTAAAATTGGAATTTTGATTTTGTGAACAGACACTTTATAGTACGCCTGCACCCATACTTGTTGATCCAGAGTATTGACAGCAATTTCTAAAGAGAGTGGTTTGATTGTTGTGGTACATGGTAACTTCTGCAGCTTAGACTTCAAGGGTTCTCTTCTGGTGAAAAATAATAAAATTTTAGTTGAAAAAAAAACTAATTCACACTTAAATGTCTACACTAGGCACAATTAAGCATAAAGCAAAGATTTATTTTCATAATAAACCTGAGTAATGATAGTTTATGACATGATGAACATAGTATATCTCTTCAGAAATGCATGACTTTATAGTTCCAAATATCAATGCTTAGCTAAAAGCACACACACAATTGACCATAAACAAACATTTCTGGACTATTACTCTTGATCTTACAGTTTGCTTTTACCCTTGGCTATATAACTATAAAGTAGGATTTCAGGGTGCCTAGATAGAGCTTTATTTCAACGTCTGTTTTTTAATTACGAATTCTTTAAAATTGCTTTGATTATAATTCTCTTCCTATTGTTATGTTGTACTGGTTAGGGTTCATGAATTGACAGCACAGTTTACACAATGTCTTGTTTTCTCATTGAAACCCGAGCATCTTCTAAGTGTAGAGTTGGGCTTTTGCTGCTTCAGCAACTCTTTCCTTCTCCAGATCAGAAGCTACACACTCATTCATACATGATAACCCTTTGACTCCTTTATAATTAATACTCCTGATTCAATGAAATGGATTTATATTCTATACTGTTTTTGCCCACTTATTCCACCAGTTTTTATTATGTATGACAAAGTTATGACCTCTTTTATTAATCTTAAGGAGAATATACATAACACTTGTATTATGAAATCAACTTTAACTCAATACTATGATCATTATTTCATAGTGATCATTATTATTTGAAAATAAAGAAAGCATACTTTCAGATAATGACTCTTGTGTTTAAAAAACTAAGTGCCTATTATAGTATGTTCCTTGAAATAAAAGAAATTATTGAAATCTTCAAGAGGACATACAATCTGAATTGTGCCTTGAATAATGGGAGAAGGGGATTAGTATTAATTTAACTTGTACTTTTATAGTCTAACATATAAAACACATAACAAGAATCTAAGTAATTTACTAGTATTTTTATTTTCCTGACGAGAGCTAAGAATCAGAAACATTCAATAATGTACCAAAGAAAAAAATAGCTAGTAAGTGATGAGATCGAATTTTAATATAAGTTGGTTCCTAATCATTTTTTCCCTCCATTTTACCACATTGAATACTTGTGATAAATAGATGAATCTTTCAGAGAAACACAGAACTATACATTATGGGACTGGCATAAGTTTATGTGTAGAGTACATAAAAATGAAGACTTTTGGAATTTATAAAATAGATTCCGTGGGAACCATGAGAGTAATGTCAACTTGCACATAATGAGAATGCCCTTAGGGTGAAACCAGGACACCCAAAACCACAGAAACGTCAGCCACGACTGTCCTGAAAGAGCCTCCATCTGTAAGAGCTGATAAGCATAAGGATCTCACCTTGTAAGGTTCATATTAGCTAAAGAGCTTAGACAGATGATGCTCAAGCCTAACCTGATAGCATCATGGATGGGTGCTCTAGTGCTGAAGACTCTGACCCGTTGAAGCTGCTTGCTTGGGACAGATGTGCAGCATTCCACACTGCCAGTCTACAGAGCTTGCTTTGGAGATGCTAGGGACTTTCATTCCTTTGATGTCACATAAGACTCTGTACTTCCCCTCTGTGTGTTAACCTGCGTGGATATCTGATTGGTTTATCTGAGAAGGTTCCACTCAATAAATGTGACATTATGGAAAGACACAAACACATTCAAGGGTGTTATTTCGGTAGCTGCTTTTCTTGTTTACAACAGTTTATCTAGACTTGTTCTCCATGCTAAAGTAGTTGACCCTTGAACAACACAGGTTTGAGCTGAGTGGGTCCACTTACATCCAAATTTTTTTCCAATTAAAACTGTGAATGTATTTTATCTCCCTTGTGCTTTTCTTAATGACATTTTCTTTAGCTAACATTATTGTTAGAATGCAGTATATAATACATATAACCTAAGATTTCTGATCAACAGAGAGTTATTAGTAGTTAAGTTTTGGGGAAGTCAAAAAATATATAAGAATCCTCAACTGCATGGGGGTGGTGTCGCTAAACCCTAAGCTGTTCAACATTTAACTGTAAGAAGCAAACTGCGATTCAGATATAGCAAGAGAAATTCCCTAAAACATGCCCAAAGTAGTGCTGGAGTTAGGACTAAACTTAGGCCTTTCAATATCTGATTTAGTTCCTTTTCCTCTCAACACAATGTAGAATGATGTCAGCAAAGGTATAGATGAGAGAATATTTAGGAAAACTAGATATATGCTAGTAGCATTCATAACCCTCTTCTAGGTGCTGATTTTTAAGAATTAGTGAAATTGTTTTAAAAATCACAGGACAGACATCAGTAACATGAGACAAAGGAGAGAAAGTTCTGCCACTAGGTACACCTATATTGTCTGAAAACGGAGACTAAGGATTGGTTTTTAGGTGATCAGAGTAGCAACTGCTATAGAGAAATCATGATGAGGTGAAAATCTTGAAATTAAGCAGAAAAAAAAATGAATGAGGATGAATATTTTGAAAAATTGCTGAAAGAGGTCTTCTAGAACAACATCCCTTTGAGGGCTATTCAGTAATTATCGTTTATTTGAGTGGTGATTTGTTACTTGCACAGTACCAAAGGGAATACAAAGATGGAAATGTTATAGTCTCAGTCCTAGGTAGAACCTTAGAATTGAGCTAGAGAAATATGTTGTTAACACGTCTCAACACAGGATTTATGTTTGGAAAAAGATAACCATTTTTCTCAATATTTCTAGTGCTAATTTTATGTAATCAGAATATTTTCAATAAAGGCAATATATTATATTTATAACAGTCTAAATTATGATTTGAAAACTTTATTTTTTCCTAACGTAAGCACATAAAATAACACATTTACTGAACCTTGTACATTGATTTCGAGTTTAGAATAATCTTCAATTCAATAAATATTTTCCACTTCGGATTTGAATAGATTTTTTCTTTAATATCAGCAACAACTACAAAGGGATGGGTAAGGTCTAAATGCAGGTTTTTCTTTCCTTCCCTATCTGCTAAAAGGATCCACACTACGTAGCTCTACTATCTGTTTACTTTTATTAGAATCCTTTTATTTACCTAGGTGGGACCTGAGAATTGACAAATTCTTTGCTTATTTTATGTTATAGGCAACTCTGTGGTGGAGAGATAGCAGTGAGGTGTCCAGACTTTACTGAATGACAACTTCATTCTACTTCCTGTCAAAGATATTTATATCACCTCTGACTTGATTTTTTTAACAGAGCATATTTTTTGGAACATGATTGTGAGGTCTTTTTGACAGTAGCTAGTGGTCTCTTCCTTCTCACCTGACTATTGCCTCCCAGATTAATTATGACATGATCAAAATGAGAAATGTTTCATAGTATGATACCCAAGCTGCCAAGATATAAATCTGATTGTTTATTAAGAAAAAGAGTATTCTGAGAATTCTAACTTAAACATAAGTATATGAGGAGTATATAAATGTAACAATCATCCTATATTTTCAATATCAATGTTTAAATATCTACTCTTATTTCCTTTGTAAGCAAAACTCAGATGTTTTACTTTTTATTTATTTTGGATTATACTCAATATAGTGTAGTTATGTCTCATTACTCTTTTAGCTACACTGACAAGAAGTTATTTACTGATTCTAGCCATGTTTTTTTTTTTCTAGATAGCTAAATTTCTTGGATTATATTCAAAAATAAAAAAAAAAACAAGAAAACAAATATTTTTAAATCAGGTTGATTCATATAGTGCTTCCTACTTCTGAATGATATGGAGCATATTTAAATGATCATCTTTGTAAATTTTATATACCACCTTGATACCATGAACTGTCACATTGACATAGTGCATACACATTGAGATTCACTGCCATTCATTCTCAAAGAATGATAGAATAAATAAAGTCAACTTACTATAGATTTCAAGCTCCACAAAAAAACTTTCCAGGCAGCAATGCTTCACAAATAGCTAATGACCTGACAGACATTTTGTTTTTATAAATTAACATTAAAAAAATTAGTGATTGGTATAGAATATAACTTCAAAATAATTATGAATATCAGCCATATTTCACCATTTATTACCCTGTGATATTCAGATTAATAATTGTGACTTCTTCCACATATGGAAAGTTCAGCTTCTAAAAAAGTTTGTAAGAGAGGAAAGCTATTTAAAATATTGGTAGTCTTTTGGCAGTCTTCCTTTTGTAGATCCATAAAGCTTGAGATATTTATAGGTTTCTGATACGAATCCAGAAGCTATTCTGGAACCCTGTAGAATTATAAAATGGCAATATCAGGTGTCCTTAAGGTAAGGACAACTATTGTTTATGAATTTTAGGTTCATGGAATTTTTAACATTTCAATGGAGTAAAACAGACTTGATTAGTTTTTATCACCTTGACATTTACTTTCAGTCCATAGAAGACAATGGGGCTAGTATCCAGCATAGAGTTATTTAGGTCATTTAAAACAGATTTCAACCAATGTCTTGGAGGTATGATATAAAATGTCAGCAACTGAGTAGAACTGAAGAATAAAGTTATCCTGACCTCACTGGAATATAAACACTTTCATGTATGTGTTTTGAAGTTTTGAGCTAATTTCTTTTGAATATCATTTTGAGTTAAAAAGTGAACCAATTAAGCTGTCCTCAAGGTTCCAACCATCAGGAGTAGGAAATGACTCTTACCATATTTTAAAAATCAAATGAGGTTAAAGAGGCGGCATGGGGGATAGGGAGAAGCCTTAACCGTGGAAACATAGAATTTAATATTTTTTACCAAACTATTGTCTTGTGTAATTTTATAAACTCTCATTCACCTTCTGAATAGTACTCAAAAGTAAAGCATTGTGTTCAATTTGGTAAATCCTTTTCTCTCCTGTTTAATATGAAGATAGATGGTCTCAGAGGTTAATTTTAGTTTTCTGATTCTCTGATTCTAACTGAAGTGTACATATGAGCACATCACGTTTTATAGCTACTATTTGCAGTTGTTGCCCTCATTTCGAACTTGAACTTTTACTAAAAATGTGTAGAGCAAAGTGGGTTATAAAATACAACCAAATAAATTTGATATTAAATATAGTTTGTGTGAAGATAATGTGTTTTAACTTATATTGGGGGATTGGATTCAACTTTATACATCTGTGAACATTAATTTTATTTATATTGCAATATGATTTATTGATTTACTAAAAAGGTAATTACGGTTGTTGAATTGTTCAGTGGTATAAACACCTCACATGTGTGTTGTTTTTGAGATGAAATAGTTTGTGAATGGTTACATACACAAACATTATAAATACATGACTAAAATATAATAGTCATACAGGGACTATTTCATATAAGTATATAGCTTTATACTTCATGTTCATATATTAATCTTAGTTTTAAACAATAAGTAGATAAATCTCTTTTGAGAAAATTAGAATATAGACAACATTTTTCATTGTGTTTCAAAAATATGAAGAACCATAGATTCATTTTATCTAAAAAATAACTTACTAGAAGAAAAAAAAGATATGTTTTCAATTCTAAAATAATTTGTAGTCTTTAATATTGATTAATTTTAAAACATTATCGGTGAGTTCAAATAGTAATTAAAAATAATAAGGGAGGGAGAAAATTCATATTCTTATGACAAACATGATTTGAGAATTTAAATTAGAAAATATTTACATAACAAATCTATACCAAATATACTTTCCTATAACAAATATTTATAATGTCAAGATTATACCAAATTCTACATGGAACTACTAAAGCAAGCCACAAAATAATACAGAAAGTGCTTCGACCCTACTGTATAGCTCTGAACAGAAATTGAACCAGATGATAACAAAATACAGAATAATGACCTGTGAATTTTATTTACTTTCCTTATTTACTTGACAAAGGTTAATGGCTAAATCATTATGTTGCATTTTCAAAAGCACTTACGTTCTCAACTTCTCTTCCTCTCCTGATTCCTAACTTTGAGACCTCTGGTTTCTGGTTCCAATCACAGATTTCACCAAGATGAAATCCAGGACGTTGGAGATTCTTCAAAATCAATTTTCATATAATTTAATAATAGAAGAGTAAGAAGGAAAATGAAGCAGCACGATTTTATCTCTGCGTACATCAGTGAAGAATGCAGTTCATACTTCTTGAAACATTTCATGCTTTGTTTCTGTACCATTATACTTCCTGGATGTCTCTCTCCTACCTTATTCACTGTTCCTTTTCAGTGTTTTAATATTATACATTACATAGACAATCAAGAGCAATTTTCTCTTGGGCAGCTCTCTATAATGAATGTGAATTAAGGATTAAGTTTATCCCAGATAGATAGGTCTCACTATGAGGAAGAGAAACCAGAAAACCTTTTCATGGTTCCCCAGGGTGGGTACAAAAAAAAAAAAAAATTAGACACCTCAGATAATCAAGTGGTTTGACACAAGCACTTTTGCTGAGTTAAGGGTTTTCACACAGGAGGCTAAGCTGAGAGTCCCTTTAAGTCATAGTGAAATCTCTTTAAGTCTCCCAGTGCTTATGAAGTTAAGGCTAACAAGGGAGGGAGCCTTCCTCCAACATACAATCAGTTTCCAGCACTTCCTAGATTTGGAACTATATGGTATGGCATGGTACAGAGATGGTCTAGGAAATAGAAGACATAGATTTATTGTAGACATTTAAGGTAAAGAAACTGAGAATGAGCCAGGTTCCCAATCAACACCCCAGGGTCCAGGTAAGAGATAGAAGGTTGAACCAGAGGTAATCTGATCTTTACTATAAGTGTAACCCAATCCTAAAGTCCATCCATTTTGGACTGAGATGTCTCTCCTCAACCTACACTCCTAACAAAGGCAAAAAAGAAAAACTAGTCCCTGGAGGTGGAGGGCAGCATTTGGAGGCTCTTTGCTTCTTTTATTCTAGACATGGCAAGAAGCAAGAAAATATCACCAATAATCAATATAATAAAAAAATAAACATGCACAGATGACATAGATATTAGAGTCATCAGGCAAGAATTTTTAAATAACTATAATTAGCAGGTTAAAGAAAACACAAAAGAAGAAGGATAGAGATATAAAATGATGGTGAATTTCAACAGGCAGTTGGAATCCATTTGAATAATGAAATGAAAATTCTAGGAATTTTGAAAAATTCAAAATTCTGGTTTAGAAAATTAAAATATATAAAATTTTGAGCTTCATATTTTAAGCAACAGATTAGCTATGTCACAAAAAAGTTTAGTGAACTGGAAAATATGTCAGTGGAAAATAGCATAAAAAGAAAAGCATAAAATAGGGGGGAAAAGATTAATTAAATACATAAGAAAACTTGGGGCATGCTCAAAAATTCTAAGAAACATCTCTCCTGGAACTCTAGAAAGGGAAGAAAGACATTGATAAATTTACTTTTGTCCTATTATCTTTCAGAATCCAGTGAAACGTCAGGGTAGCAACTGTTGCCATCCTGTGCAAGTATTACACTGATATGAATAAATAAGTAGAGTTATAACATTCTTGACAAAAATGCCTGAGCAGGATAACAAAATGCATCTTTTTGTATTACAAAGACATCCATCCAGCAGGTTAAAGGTCTATTTGTCAATTATTTGTGTCAATTTCAGATTATTTTAGGCTCTGATTCATCTTAGGGTGTGTTCTCTAAAGGCTGTGTAGTATTGAAAAATAGTGAAAAATGTAGGTATGTGTTTTCTACTTGTTTGTTCAAGGAAAGTCACCGTGGAAATGTAAAGGTCATTTTTTAGTATGAAGAATGGGGTCACTTTGGGAGTGATAAATGATGTTGAATGATCTGGATTTACAGAAACGGCAGACTCAAGAATACACAATGTTGCCACAATTCTGTAAAAATCGGTATTCTGAAGGAAGAAAAGAGATTTGAGAGGGGGGGGGAAGTAAATTATGTATTTTCAATATCTACTTGGTATTAATAGCTATAGTTCATAAAATTATACCACTGCCCACTGAAATTTCAAGTGGTCTAACGGTGATTTGATTATAAATGAGAAACTTAATTTCATCTGCTTCGGTAAATATTGAATCTCTCTCAATTCAAATAAAAAATTAATTTCTTCCTGCCTGAAACCCCTATAATACTTATAAGAAAATATTAATTCTACCTACATACATGACAGAATTATGACTCTGCAAAATCATGTGTCTGCTTTAGAAGCAATAATAACTCCAAGTAAACAATAATAACAACAAAAATAGTAAACACGGTGCCTCAAGCAGGTACTAAAATGTTTATTAGAGTCCTTTCACTTATTTTTATTATTGAGAGCATTTGACAACAAAACCACCAAAACACCAAGGGAACAATGCCACGTAAACCTCTTAGACAGTGACTGTCAGAAGGACAATTAGGAAATAAACTTAACACAGGAATAATCCCAGTTTGATCCATAGCATAGCCTTCAAATCACACACACACAACAAAAGTTGTTTTTTAATGTAGAATGGGAAAATTAAATATATCATTTATATTTGGCATTTGCTGTAAGAGTATGTGGGCAGGAATTGTATGTGGACAAAAAAGAGGTCTAAGTGATCTTAATTACTAATGAAATAATGATCATTGGGTGTTTATAATGTAGGAGTTATAAATCATGAAAGCAGAATGGGAATCCTCACCAAAAAATAGTGACCAGGTAATTTAAAGTGAAAAAAAAAATATGTGTATAATGAATAGAGAAGTTCAGCAGAAACACACAATGAAGGAAGTAGGGAGTTTTGTTAAAGAAATACACTAAATGAGTCCTTTTCACTATATTGATTTCTGTTATTTAAGTTTTGTTTAAAATTTTAAATAGAAAGTAGCTTGTTTAAAAATTCTAACTAGTAAAATAAATCAAAGCTAATTAATCATTCATTTTCTTACTTTCAATGCCTTTGCAACCTGTAAAAAAATCTACAACTAAAAGATCTGGATAATATCATTTATCTCTCCAAAATGTTTCAACAGCCTGTTATCTGCAGAACAGAGTCCCAGTGCCCCAGTCTGATATCATGGGTTCTTCCAGTCTTCCTTTAAAAAATATTTTCAACATCATTTCTGATTATATTTTTCCATATGCTTGATGTCTCAAAAACAGCTCAGACTTGCTTTTCTAGAAAATCTTTCTCCGTATCTAACAAACACTGGATTATTCAAATCTTTCCTCCTCATTTGCAAAACTCTTCTGCTGCTTATACTGAAACTTAATATCGAGTATCTTTCTCAGTAGCCAAAAAATTTCTCATATAACCATCATTTCAGAGTGTGCTTATTTAAAAAGAAAGGTATTTGTAGTTTTCCCCATTATTTGTTTTAAGAAACTTAAAAGCAGTTTCTTTTTTTTTTTTCCCTCATAGCATATTACACTGGGGTTTTCCATAAAGCAAGCATTTGCTAAAACAGTGTTGAACCAGTTAAAAATAATAATTTAAAAAAACTATTTCTGATTTTATTTAGTATTTGGGGTAACTAGGGACTGCTGCATATCTACCATATCTATTGTATAACTATTTTGTTTTATGAATTATAAATGAGAGAGAGGGGGAGAGAGAGAGAGAGAGAGAGAGAGTGAGTGTGTGTGTGTGTGAGAGAGAGAGAGAGGAGAGAGAGAGAGAGACAATGCCAGAGAGTAAGAGAGGGATGGAGGAAGAGAAGGAGGGAAGAAGAGGGAGAGTGAGCATAATATACATTCCTATGGTCATTACTGAGAATATTGAAATTCCCCTTCATACTATCTGCCTTCCCCCCTCCTCCAGTTATTCTTTTCTTCCATGTTTTTCCTTCTTTTTATAATAAAATCAATTTCATAAGTGCACAACAGAGGAGATTTTTGACAAACAGGTGGCAACCTACTTTGAAAATCTACTCTAAGAATTTGTGGCTACTTTGATATATTTATGGAAGTTATAATCTTCCATTGACCTCCAAAGTACATATCACATTGAGTTTGTAGAATTTCTGACTTTGGTTGGATCAGAAGAACAGAGATTGATGTTTTTTCATTGTACTTTTATCCTGAAGATTTTAGAAAGAGGAAAAAAATATCATAAGTAAACCTGGTCTGGAAAGATATCCAAAGTAATTTTTCTGTCTCAAGAGTGGCAGATAGTTGAGATAAATGCACCACCTTTGAAGTGCTTATCTAAACCAAGCAGAAACCCCTACCATTAGTCTAACTCATCACTATATATTTATAGTAGGATAGAGGAGCTTGGATGTTAAGAGGCTGGAGCAGAAGGTGAACAAGACTGTCACTTACATAATTTTATTTTGATCCCTAGCTTATCCTTCTATTTTATTAATTAGCATGATGAATGAGCAAACTTCATACTTGGACTTTTAGATGAATCCTTTGGAGTTTCCCCCAGTATTAGGCCATATATTTTATGATTTTCATGTAATTAACTTTGAAAAGCAATAACAAGTCTCTATTACTGAAACAGTTAGCTAAGAATTTGCTCTAAGAACTCCTGAGATTGTACAATTTAAATTAGAAGGAAAAAGCTCTAATATTTATTATGAGCATTAGCTGTGCAAGGCACAGTGATGAATATTATATATATATATGTGTATATATATATGTATATATACACACACACACACATATATATATACACACATATATATATACGTATACACACATACACACTCACACACACATATATAATATAACATATTATATTATATTATATTATATTATATTATATTATATTATATTATATTATATATAAGATCTAAAGATGCTATGTGTATAATATATAAGACCTAAATATATTATATATAATATATTATAAAACCTAAAGACGTTATATATATAAGACCTAAAGAAAAACTACTTTTCCTCTACATAAGAAAAAAAAAAAAAACTTTGATGAGCAAAATCAAAGAAAAATTAAATAAATATATGTCCCATGTTCATGTACAGAAAAACTGAGTATTGTCAAGATATGAGTTCTATCCAACTTGATCTGTAGATTTAATGCACTTTCAATAAAAATCCTAGCAAGTTATTTATAGATATCAATAAACTAATTTTAAAGTTTATACAGAGAGTCAAAAGACCCAGGATAGCCAAAACAATATTGAAGATGAGAAAAGGTGAAGGACTGACACTACCTGACTTCAAGACTTCCTATAAAACTACAATAATCAAGACAGTGTAGTATTGGTGAAAGAATAATAATAGATGGAACAGTATAGAAAGCCCAGAAGTAAACCCCAATAAATATAATCAACTAATCTTTGACATAGGAGTAAAAGCAATAGATTGGATCAAAGATAGTCTTTTTAACAAATAGTACTGAAACAACTGAACATCATATGCAAAAAAAAAAAAATGAACTGCATACAGACCTTATAGCCTTCACAAACGTTAACTCAAAATGGGTCACTGACCTAAACATAAAATAGAAAAATATATGACTCTTGTAAAGTAATATAGGAGAAATTCTAGATAACCTTGAGTATGATGATGATATTTTAGATAAAATACCAAAGACAAAATCTATGAAAGAAAAAAGATGAATTTTATTAATAATTAAAAAAAAAACTTGTGCTCTGTAAAAAAACAATGCGAAGAAAATAAGACAAACCACAGACTAGGAGAAAAATATTTGCAAAAAACACATCTGATAAAGGACTTATCTGAAATATTCCAAAAACTTAAAATTCAACTATAAGAAAACAACCTGATTGAAGAATGAACCAAAGACCTTTAACAGATACCTCATTATAGAAGATACACAGATTTCAAATAAGTATATGAAGAGATGCTCCACATTATGTGTCATCAGGGAAATGAAAATTAAACCAACAGTAAAGCACCATCACGCATCTATTAGAATGGCCCAAATTCAAGACACTGACACCAAATGCTGATGAGAATGTGGTGTGATAGAAACTCTCATTCGCTGTTTGTGGAAATGCAAAATGATACAGCCACTTCAGAAGATAGTTTGGCAGTTTCTAAAATACTAAACATACTGTAAGATATAGCAGTTGTGTTCTTTGGCATTTACCGAAGAGTTAGAACCTTGTTTACAAAAAAACTGCACACGGATTTTTACAGCAGCTTTCTTAATAACTGACAAAACTTGGAAGCAACCAAGATGTCCTTCAGTAGGTGAATGCATAAATAAACTGTGATACATCAAGACAATGGAATATTAATTAGCACAATAAGGAAATGAGCTACCAAGCCATGAAAAGACATGTAGAAAATATATATTGCTAAGTGAAAGAAGTCAATCTGAAAAGGCTACAAACTGTATTATTTCAACTATATGACATTCTGGAAAAAGCAAAATTATGAAGATAGTAAAAATGTCAGTAGTTGCCAGTGGTTGGGGGGATTGGGGAGGGGGGAGAATAGGTAGAGCATAGAGAATGTTTAGTGCAGTGAAAATACTCTGTATGATACCATAATGATGAATTCATGTCATTATACATTTGTCTAAATTCATAGAATGTACAACAGCAAAAATGACCCATAATGTAAACCACGACTTTGGATGATATTAATATGTTAATGTAAGTTCATCAGTTGTAACAAATGTACCACTCTGGTTTCTGATGTTGATGATGGGAAATCTATGCATCTGGGGGTGAGACAGCATATGGGAATGCATCTTCCCCTCAATTTTGCTGTGAGCCTTGGTCTAACGAAAAAAAGTCTTAAAAGAATCAATAATAAGAAAACAAAAAGGAAATGGGTAAAAATATTAAACAAGAGCTTCTTCAAAGAAAATATATAGAAAACAAATGAGCATATCGAGGTTGCTCAACATTATTAGTCATTAATGTAATGGAAATTGAAATGATAATATATACTAATGCACATCTATATAAGAACTAAAATCAAAAAAAGTTCCTGGGGATACCAAATACTACTGAGTGTGATGGACAATTTGAACTCATACATTGCTGCTTGAATGAAACATGGCAAAAATACCTTGGAAAAGTTTGTCGGTTTCTAAAAAAATTGAACATACACTTACCATATAAATTTCTAAACTGAGGTATTTATCTAAGAGTTATAAAAACTTATGATCACAAGAAAACTCCTATGCAAATATTAAAGCTACTGTATTTGTAGTCACAAAAATCTAGAAATAACCGAAGTGGCTTTGAACAGATGAATGAAAAAATAAACTGTGGTCAATCCATACAATGGAATACTCTTCAGGAAAAAAAAAAATTTATCCTGATACAAATGGTAACATAAACCTCAGCCAAAATATGTCATAGGAAAGAAGCAAGACTCTAAAGGCTATGTAATTTATGATTACACTTTCATTACTTTCTTTGGAAATGAAAGCTATATAGGGGCAGAAAACAAATCAGTCTTTAGTTAAAGTCTTAAGTGGGGGTGTATGGGACAGGGCAGTTTACAAAGCACATGAAGGATTTGGAGAATTATGTAACTTTGTTATTTCTTGATTATAGTTGTGATTTATGACTGTGTATCTGTCACATTCACAGAAATGTTAATATAAGTGAATTTTATTGTATGTAAATTATTCCTTAATTTCTGAGCAAATGAAATGATGTAACAAAGAAAAGTTAAAAATATATGCCCAAAAAGAATATATACAAATGGACTAAGAACACATGAAGAGTATTATTAGCTATAAGAGAAATTCAAACTTATTTCTCAGTTTCTAGAATGTGTAAAATTAAAAGAACTATCATGAAATTGTTGTTGAGAATGTTGAGTAGCTAGGATGCTTATATATTGTTTGAGGGAGTGTAAAATGATAAAGGTTGATAGTTATAGTGCAAAAAAAGTTCACCTCTCCATATTTTCACAAAGTAAACAGAAACATATATTCAGAACAAGAACTGTACAATTTTTTTTCTTTTTTTTCCCTCTCCTTAAATTCCCCACCGTCCCCCTTCCACTCCTGACCCATGGATATTGCCATTTCCCCCTAAGAACTGGATCTCTGAAGGCAGGCATCCCCTCCCACATGCTCACAGCATGCACCCAGGGCCTGGCATCCCCCACACACTCAGAGGGCCTGGAGCACTAGGGGTATGATCCGTGGCTCCACATGGGGCATGAACCAGGACCTTCTGCATGCAAAGCAGACATGCTAACCACTACACTATGGAGCCACCCCAGAACTGCACAATTTTCAAAGCAACATTAGTCATAATAGCAAAAGTAGAAACAATATTAATGTCAATTTACAGACTAGATAAACAAACCTTGGTCTATTCACACAATGAGCTATAACTCACCAATATAAAGAAATGCTGGTGTTACATAGCAATGACCTGGGTGAATCTCAAAATAATTTCATGATGTGAAAGGGAAGCCTGAAACAAAAGAATACATGTTGTATAGTTTAATTTATATCTACTTCTAAGGCATATAAAACTAAGCTGCAGTGATAACAATAGTGAATGGTTGTCATTGTTGTGGTGGGGTTGACTAGAATGAGCACAAAGAAAATATTTTTGAAGTGATTAAAGTGCTTTATTTCCTAATTATAGTGGTGATACATGTGCATATACATTTGTCAGAACTCATCCAATTGTATGGCTCAAAGATGTGTGCATAATTGTATGTAAACCATAGCTCAATAAAGAACAATACAAAACAGCATAGCAATCCCTGTTTTATTTAGGAACAAAGTTTGTCACTTTCGAAAAATACTTATGTAAGTTGAGAAGGAAAGGGTGGAGAGGAAGGAAGAAAGGAAGGAAGGGAGGGAGGGAGGGAGGGAGGGAGGGAGGGAGGGAGGGAGGAAAGAAAGTTTATACATTAAGGGTTACATTAATGGAGGAAAGCAAGTTACGTTATGTCACTATCCTATTTATATCTTCCAAAGACTTGGCTGAAAGTAGCAATTATATCTATATCTGTCTATATCTGTATCTATCTACACATGTGTACATAGTTATTGCATATATGTATGTGATATGTCCATATACTTCACATCTTCACAATTAAAACTACAATACATAGTTTATATTGATTTCTAGGAAATACAGAAATGCAGAAGAAAAGAAGACAATTAAAACTAAAAACAAAACAATAACATAATTCAACTGCCAGAGTTAAATTCTCTCTTAATGTTTTGGCTTCTGATTATATACATTTATAAAGTTATGTATTCATTAATATATATGTATATGTAATCTACACACACACACACACACACACATATATATACACACACCTGTCTATATATATATATTTACATATATATATATATGTATATATATATAATGGTTGTAACAAGTTACTTAGGTTCTTTTGCAGTCTTTTTTCTTAGTAATATTTCAAAGATATTCTTGTAATTACAAATATTATGCTATAATATTTTGAAGCTTTAATTATTTTATTGGATAGTTATTGTAATTCCATAACAAATCAGAATAGGTGTTCAAAGAGAAGAATAGAACTAATAGAAGATATTTATTAGTAGATTTGTGGCAAAGATTAGATTACATAATTGTGGGAGCTGGCAAGTCTGAAACCCATAAGACAAGTTGTCAAGAAGGTTAGATTGAACTATATCATGAGCTGAAGTCGTTATCAACAGGTGGGGTTTCTTCTTCTTCAAGAAAGTTTAAGTTCTGTTCTTAGAGTCTTTCACTTGATCAAACCAGGCTCAGGAAATTTTCCCTTATATAATAAAATAAAATAATTACAGACTTTGATCACATCTCCAAAATAGCTTCATGTATGTTAGAGTTTGATTGACTTACTAGGGACTACAGGCTACCCAACCGTCACATAAAACTGGTCATTGCAAAGCCCTGTGTTGGTACCTTGTTAGGGTTATTTATCTTTCATATCTTTGAACATATGTCTATTGAGCAAATTCTTTTCTTATACTAAACAAAAGAAATATGTTTCCATATTACATTTTAGCACATATTACTATTTGTGCCAATTTCCATATCTATCAGAAGCATATGAGAATTTCTTTCCTACCCACTTTACATAGTGTTAGTATTCTTGAAATATTGGCAAATTTTTGATGTCCACAATTCCTGAAACTGTATTTAGTAACTGGTAAGAAATGGATTTTTTTGATAGTTATATAGAAAGAGTCCTTTTTTCCTAGGATAAAATACATCTAAATTTACCTTAACATTAATTCAAATAATTATATATTATTTGGTTCTATTTAAGGCAAAAAAAAACCTTATAAATCATATAATAACTTTTCTTAGGTTTAAAATTCATTATAATTAATTTCTTAGTGTTATCATACAAGGTAAAGCTTAGAAAAGCCTAGGATCTTGATTTAGCCACTCTAATAAGCCATTTCTAGAATATTTATTCTTTACTAATCTAAAGAATAAAATTTCTTATTTGTAAATGAAGGCAATGTTTAATTTCTAAAAGGATTATAGTGAGGATTAAATGGAATAACATCTGTATAGAGCTTGGCACAAGTCTTGGTATCTAATAAGTTCTCAGTTAATTGTAGCTATTATTGCTACTACCTTAAAAGTAACGAAGTCTAATAGAAAGTATGCGGATGTTATTTTCCCCTCTAGACACCTTTTATCAGGGTTTGAATTCTTATTATGCCAATTTTTACCTCTGTAACTCAAAGCAAATTAGCCTCACTGAGTATCCTTTTCTTACGTATAAAATAAGAACTAAAGTAACATTTATCTTACAGTAGTATGATAATTACATAACTAAATGAGAGAATTTAACAAGGCTTGGGTAGACACAAATATCTATAATAAAATTATATTAATTACAGAATGTTGTTTTGATTAATATTTATGTTTCTTTTCATTATATGAATCAAACTCCTTATTTTGCATCATTTTGTAGGTCAATTGCAGCTTCTAAAACATAATCTATTTTCCAATTTCAAATTAAATAGTCCATCTTTTGGCCTACTTTAAATAATTAAGGTTAAATTAAGGCATTTCGTTGGCCTACTTTTAAAAAAATATAAGACTTACCAAAGCTCACCAGTGCTCTGAGCATTTGGCATCTCATGGGTGGGGAAAATGCCTTGCTTGCATTAGCCAAGGAACTGTGTCCTTCAGCGCATCAGCTGTCACACTGCAGAGCGGCAAGGCACAATGGCTCCCAGGCAGTTTGGGAACAATTGTCATGCCCTATTAACAAACATAAAGAGAACAGTCTGTTTTCCTCTATTATCCAGGGCTGTACTTTTTACTGCTGCCTCTCCAGCCCTTTATGGTACTATGACAGCAGGCAGAGGGACAGTGATAAATGGGAGGTGACTTGAAGCTTCACATTGGACTCTAGTGATAGCCACATGTTGCACAGAGCTAAAAGATCAGTTCCCTTTGTTTTTTGTACTCAATATAGTTTTAGGGGAAAACACTGCTGAATGTACCCAGAAGCTGTTTGATTTTGTTTTAAAATCTCCTTGGATGAAGAATCTAAAAATATACCTTGCAGGCTGGCAACAAATTGGCAGAGCTATTTATTATGACATGTAAACATTGAAGCTCAGCCAAAATGGAATGTGACTCCACATGCCGCATGAGTTTTGATTATTGATATTTTTATGAAGTTGTTATGAAAAGCATGAGAAATTAAAACATAAATGAATAGTAACTAATTACAAGTGAACCAAAATAATAATTATCTGTGGAGACAGATAGCCTGTTATCAAAAGTGAATAGTCATTTGCCAAGATGTCCAACAAATTTCTAAGAATAATTCCAAATTTAAGATAAGGGAAAAATCAGAATCTATGCAGCTGCTCAAGAAATGTTTAAAAATGAGAAAATATAATATAACATAATTAATGTAATATAATTGTATAATTAGTACTACATTAATGCCAATAAATGGTTATAATGAGAAAATGATTCCAAGTTTGAAGAGGGAATACTGTTAAAGTTATAATTATAATTCACATTGAATGCACACTTAAATATGCATACTAAGTCAACTCTTACCTGTACTTAAATTATTGCTACTTGGTTCCTGTTATTACAAGTGATAGGAGCTTTCGATTCTCTCTCTCTCTCTTTTTTTTTTAACAGAACTGTCTCTCCTTCCTTGTTCTATATACTATTGAGCTTACCTATTGATGATTCTAGGGTTTGTTTGTTTAACTTAACTTACAGATGAGATGTCCGCACAAATCACAGACATGTGATTTGACTGTGGTGTACTCTCTCAAAGGGCTGTTGACCATATTTTTCTTTCTGTTTTTTTTTTCCCAATATTTGATAAATTTGTAGACTGTCATGGAACTGGTTTATATATCCCGGATGACGATGCTGTTCAGTAGCTTTCAGGTGGATGGTTTGGCATCCTTCAGCCAAACTCATATTTTTACACATGTACACAAATTCAGTCTTCAACTAAGGAGTCACTGTCAAAAGATGCTTAGTTGGGCTACTCTTCACTTGTAATTGCTTTGGAACAGAGTAGCATGCAACAGATGTGATATATGCAGTCAGTATGAATGATTCTCTAGCTACATTTACTCTGTTGGTTGGTTCTTTTGGCAACTTCTAGAGAAAACAATTTGGCTTCAAGTGCTTAATGTTAATATTGGATTCAAGATTAATACACGAAATCCTGGAATCAAAACAGAAAGGAAAACCTGATGAAATCAAACTGCTAATTGGAAATGTATGGAACAAATGATATTCTCTCTCTCTCTCTCTCTCTCTCTCTCTTTTTGGCCACGTCACAAATAACAATTCCTCACAACTATGAACCCAAACTGAAAGTCCAATTTGTGGACTTCCTCCTAGGATGCTTCTCACACTGAGTCTCTCCTATGTTTAGTAGACAGAAAGTTCAGACTGAGAATTTCTATTGTGATAAAAGCAAGTAACCTTGTGAAATGAAAAGACTCACTAATCAATGACTCTTGTTTGAACCAACAATTGTTTTTCGTATGTGTCTGGGAGTAGTGATAGATTATTAAGAAATATTTTATAGAATGCAGAATGAAAGTGGAACCGCAGTTATATTTAGGATTAGTCAATAGAAGGGGTTTATTGTACTGTGTAACTGTGGTTCCCTCCATATGTTTATGGTAGTTCATGCTCAATCCCCTGGGCTCAAACATCAACTAGTTTCATTTTATCAAGTAAGTTTTCTTTAATACGAAAATTTATATAGGGCTATTTTGGAAGCAGACCACATAAAATACACTAAGGACATTGACTACTATGTTTTATAACCAAGGCTCAGGTTGGGGGAAGGTAGGAAGATGCTGGTCAAAGGGTACAGGCCATTAGTTTAAGATGAATAAACTCTGGGGATCAAATGTACATCACAGTGACTATAGTTAATAATACTGTGTTGTGCACTTGACGTTTACTAAAAGATAGACTTTAAGTGTTTTTACCACCAAAAAAAAAAAGTAATTATGTGAGGTGATAGATATGTTAATTAACCTGATTGAGGTAATCATTTCACAAAGTAGACATATGTCAAATCAGCACTTTGACTACATTCAATTGTATTTGTCAATTATACCTTCATAAAGTTGAAAAAAATAAAATAAATGAAAGTCTTGGGCAAAAGAAATCTCATATAGAAACCGGTTTATAAAACCAATAAATACAGATCCATGGAGTTCTCCCTTTGCCTATCATGTGCACATGCATGCAAGCAAGACACAAAGACACCCTCAAGCCTGCACGCACTGAGAGGGGGACTGAAAGGAAGAGAATGAGGGCGATCTCACTTCCTCTGAAGAAGACTTAAATCTGAAAAATCCAATTTTAAGGTCTCTGTCCTATGTTCTGGCTCTATCTATGTAGCTGTATACAAATAAATGTCCCAGTATTTATAAAGGAAATTTGCTTCTTAACTATGGGTCATAACAATTTATTTGTGAAATTATTATGCAGGAAGGCAGTGATGACACTGATATATATTTTTAAATCAGAAATAATTACTTGGGTTAGTGAATTTGCTCACAGAGATGAGCACCAACAAATATTGACTTAAGAATCATAATCCTGATGAGCCTATTATAATATCTAGCATAAGCTGATTCATTTACCAAAAAAAAATTAGTTATATATACTTCTAAACTCTTTTATCTATTTTAACTCATTCAATACTCAAAACAATCTTATGGTATAGCTATTATTATCTCCAGGTTACAGGTGAGAAAAGCAAACATAAAGTAAATAACTTGCCCACATTCAGACAATAACAAGTGATGAAGTTTGAAATCTGAACTTAAGAATGAAATTTTAATAATTATATTACATTCTATCTCATAGAGTTACACACAGGAATTTTAGCAAAGCAATAATATAAGAAATAAAAAGTTAAAAAATAAGTAGAACTATTAAATTGTTCACATATGGAAACATTGGTAATACACATGCACACAAAAGCGCGCGCGCACACACACACACACACACACACACACACACACACAGAGGAAACTTTCTATACCAATCTGAGGAGTGTTTAAATGACCACTTTGTTCACTTCTCAGTGAATTTTATAAATGTTGAATGCTTTTCATTCATACACAGTCTATGAAAGTTTTCTGTACATATAGAAAAACGATGTTACTCTCTGTAAAAACAATAGTGCAGTTTGACAATTATCTTTTTTGAAACTTTCAGAGTATTTTTTCTCCTGCTCCATACCACTAGATTAATTCAACAGTTTCTATTTCAGCCATATCCAGGGCTTCCGAAAATAAAATTAGTATAAATCTCCCCAGACTTAAGAAGTCATCAAATATAGAAACAAACACTACTATCTCCAAAATTAAGATATCAAACAAAAAAATGGCTTTTTTTTTTTAAAAAAAGCATGCAAACATTGTTAATATCTGACAAGGAAAAATGGTGTTTGCTAACATCTTTTGTACAGCTGAACTTAAACCCATCTTGTAATTCCTAGGACAGAAATCAGAGGAAGTATTCTTTTCCGGTCTTACTTCATTATCCAGTCATGGTGGAACCAAAGCAGTTATCTTGAGAGTACCTAAAGAATTCTCATTTTCTATGCAAATAAAAATTTTATCTAACAGGTGATTATATTTTGCATTCCTGTGGAATGGCAGGCATCATGTTAGGCACCTGGGATATCAGCTTAAATAATATATGGTATCAGCCTTCAAAGGATTTATAGTCTATTATGCAAGATCAGACAAAACTAAAGCACAATAAAATATGATGTATTCCTGATAGAAGACTGAATAACACGCTATGGGAGGAAATAAGAGGAACCATCTGAATCAGACTTCGATTCAAGGGTCAGGGTTAGATTTCTAGAGGAATGCTAAATTACCTGAGTTTTCAAATTTAAATTTTGGTGAAAAGTCCGTATCACCAGGGGAAGAATTAGCCTGTGTGAAACCATGGCAGCATGACACCATATGCCTTCCTCAATAAATCTCATGCCATTTATTATAGTAAATATCACAAATAGAAATGTGATTTGAGAGGAGACTTCAGAGGGACAAGTGTGCTAAGCTACAGAGTTTGGAATTAGCCCTGAAAGTTACATAGAATTACTGAAAGATTTAAAGCAGAATATGAATAAGATGATCATTTTTAGAGAAATTATTGTCAGTAGTATTGTTAACAGATTAAAAGGGATACTGATTAGAGGCTGAAAATCTATTATGCCATTATACTGATTCAAGTTTTAAGAGACATGAGCTTAAGGTTTAATGAGTGGTGATAAACCTAAGAATTATTGTGAAAGTCAAAGTTATAGAGCATTATCAGATATAAGGTATGGAAGAGGGTAGTGAGTGAGAATATCGAGGACAAATGTAATTTGCAGGACTTTTTTGTTTTGAACAAATATGTTCTTGCTATAATTATTTTCTAATAAAAGAGATTCTCGAGGAAAACCATACACAGAGCAAAAGGTGATGAATTTAATTTCTGATGTGTTGGGTTTGAGGTGCTAATGGAAGACCCAAGAAAAAAATATTTCTAATAAGATCCACAAGTGGTGCTTATAGGAGAAGTCTGGAGTAAAGATATCAACTCAGGAGTCATTAAAATTGTACACGGTAATGAAAGCCATGGGTTTTGATGATTAGAAAAGCAGACATCTAAGGGGCAAACTGACAAAGAAGAAACCACAAAAGAAGTCAACTAAGATTTGCTCAGGCATACACAACAGTGTTATACAGTAAAGTGGTTCATATAAATTACCGCCTAAGGGCACAGATAATACGCATACTACTTAAGCTCAAAATCAGCTCTACTATACCTAAATACATCACTGTCAGCAAGTTGTTTAAACACCTTGAGACTGTGTATTAATCTGTTAAATGGTGATATTAATAATACATACCTCCCAGGGTCATGGCCATTTTAAATATTAAATGAAGTTCTTAGCATTTGATAGAAACTCAATAAATCTTGGCTATTGTTAGCATTTTTTGAGATATAATTGACATATAACATTAAATTAGTTTCAGGCATACAACACAATGATTTTACATCTGTATATATTGCAAAATGCTCACCACAATAAGTCTAGTTAACATCTATCATCAAACATAGTTGTAATTTTTTCTTGTGATAAGAACTTTGATAATCTATTTTTTTAGAAACTTTCAAATATACAATAGAGGATTATTAATTATAGTCGCTGTGCTGTACATTTAAATTATATCACCATAACCTACTAATTTTATAACTGGAAGTTTGTAGTTTTTGACCCACTGTACCCATTTCTCCAATCCCTCCCCCACTTTTGGCAACAACCAATCTACTGTCTGTATCTATAAGTTTGGTTTTGTGTTTTGGATTTTTTTAAAAATTCCACATAAAAGTGAGAGTGTATTTTATTTCCCTTTCTCTGTCTGACATTTTACTTAGCATAATGCCATCAAGGTTCATCCATATTGTCACAAATAACAGGGGCTCTTATTTCTCATGGCTGAATAATATTTCATTGTATATATATCACATCTTCTTTACCTATTCATCCTGCCATTCAGTTTGTTTCCAAACCTTGGCTATTGTGAATAATGCTGCAATAAACATGTGAGTTCATATATTTTTCAGATATCCTGTTTTCATTTCCATAGGGTATATACCCAGATGTAAAAGTCCTGGATCATCTAGTAGATCTATTTTTAGTTTTCCAGTAAACTCTATATTGTTTTCCATAGTGGATGAACCAATTTCGTCTTATTTTTTTAATTATTGAGCAAAACTGAAATATATTATATTAGTTTCAGGTGTTCAACATAACAATTCAGCATTTATACATTGCAAAATGATCACCATAGTAAGTCTAGTTACCATCTGTTCCCATACAAAGTTACAATATATTTTCTTATGTTGAAGACATTTAAGATTTACTTCCTTAGCAACTTTCAAATTTGCTAGATATTGTTATTGACTATAGTCATTGTGCTATGCATTACATTCACAACGTTTATCTATTTTAAATCTGAAAGTTTGCACCCTTGATCCCCTTCATCCGTTTCACTACCCCTAACACCTCTCCTCTCTGGCAACTGCGATCTGCTCTCTGTACCTCTGAGTTTGGTTTGATTTTATTTTGTTTGTTTTTCATTTTTTTAGATGCCACATATAAGTGAAATCATACAGTATTTGTGATTCTTTGTCTGACTTAGTTCACTTAGCTTAATTCACTCAAGGTCCACCCATGTTATCACATTTTTTATGGCTGAGTATTATTCCATTTTAGTATAGATAGATAGAAAATAGATGATAGATAGAGATAAATGATATACATATATACACACATATATATGTATATGTATCACATCTTCTTTATCCGTTTATCCATCAATGAAAATTTAGCTTGTTTTCATATCTTGGCTATTGTAAATAATTGTGCAATGAACACAGAGATGCATATAATTTTTCAAATTTGTGTTTTTATTTTCTTCAAATAAATATCCAGAAGTGGAACTGATGGATCAATTAGGAACCTCCATACTGTTTTCCATAGTGGCTGCACCAATTAATATTCTCACCAACAGAACATGAGGGTTCCCTTTTCTCCACAAACAAGTCACAAGGGATTTGTGAGGCTTTTCTGTAACACAATCATTCACTCAGGGAAAGAATAGATATTTGGTGCTAGAAGGTATTTAGGATAAAAAGAGAAAGGAGAAAAGTAATTCAAGAAACGATGGTGAGTATTCTCCTTATCTAGACCAGAGACAATGTATAATTTCTATGGAATCAAAATTTCCAAGTTCTGGTTCATGTGGGTTCTAAAAATCCTCTTTGGCTAGTCTCAAGGTCTTTTAAGGATGCAAGTACTTTTTCAACAGAGCATTGGATAGATTATTTCTATATGTAGCTAAGGAATTATTAGTAATAATCTACTAAGTAAATTATCCAAGCCTACTAAAATTTAGCATTCCTAACCTAAATGAATATTATTGGAGATATTGAGGCTCTACTGCAGCAACTAATAAGTCAGTACATGTTTATATGCAGATGGTAGAGATTATGTGGTATACAAGAATGATTTCCTAGTAATGCATTTTTGGTGATAACTTGACTTAGTTCTTGATTTCCATTTGCTGACTTTTTAATACTTTAATTATAAATCATTATGTCTTTAATATACTGTAGATGTTTGCATAACCTTAGAGCATGTACATATTTGCATATTTGTAGTCTATAATTTTCCAATAGCTAAGCTTTAAGACATTTATGTGCTGTAGTCAAAATATGAATCATCCATATCACTTTTGCTAAAGGAAATAGATATCTATTCTTCCCAATATTGCTTGTAGAGTGTGATACTTCATTGGTGATCTCTTTCTTTTATATGGGCTTGAGTAAGATGCATACACGAAGTTGCAAAATAACCTCAAGGTAAGTGTAATTAAATTACTCCCTTTTTTAAAATTGGTAGGGCATTATTTTATAGATTAAGGGTATAAACTTATAGTACAAGCCTTATGACACATTAAAAATAAATTCATATACATTTTGTATTCATCATCTATTATTGCATAACAAGTTACCTCCAAATTAATGGCTTAAAACAATAATATTTATTACTTCTTGGTGTCTGTGGATCAGTAATTTTAAGTAGACAAAATGCAGGTGGTTTGTCTCTGTGATGTTTGGGGGACATCAGCTGGAATGCTGGACATTTGTGGGACAGAAAATATCTGGAGTCTTGACTAAGGCTGAAAAATCCACTTCCAAGTTGACTCACTCACATGACTGGCAAATTGGTTCCTTTCTACATGGGCTTCACATAGGAATCTTTCCATAGAACAACAAATGAGCCCTCATAACATATGCTGGCTTCTCTTTAGATAGATCCAAGAGAAGATGAAAGCAGCAATTACTTTTATGACCTAGCTTTAGAAATTATATGTTGTCTATTATGAAATCTTTAATTAATTAGAAGGAGCCATTGTAATGTAATCACTTTTAAATTTTAGGGACGGGTAATTAGATTCTGTGATACTGTGATTTATAATAAGAAATACACACATATTTGGTCTTTGTCCTGCATTCTGGCTCAGAGCTGCTAAAACCCTTGGGATTTCTTAAATGATGAGAGGACAAAGGTGTCTTTCGTTATGTTAATGAGGTGGCTTTTGGAAAGCATGCAAGGCAGATTGCCAAAGGAGCAAAACAGAACAGAGGAATGGAACTTTCAGTCTCTCTCCACCCCTAGGGACAGGAAATGAGGCTGGATGTTGACTCAATAGACAATGGCCATTGTGATCCCTTGTTCCCCAGGAATTTGCTACTCAAAATTTAGCATCTCTAAAAGTCAGTCCTCAGGCTTATATACCCATGCTTTCTTCTAGTATTTTATTTTCCTAGACTTCCAACTGGCAAATATCTTCAGAGGAAGAGTTAGGGTAAATGTGAATCTCTCTTTCCACATGGTGCTTTCTTTCTCTCAGGAACTGCAGTCCTTGAATTGTGCCTGCATTAATTCCTTTCTAATGATTTCAGACAGTTGTTTCACATATTTTCTTTAGATTCTATAATTATATTTGGCAGAAGGATTAGTCAATGCAAATTATTTTATTATGGTTGTCTTCCTCTTTTATCTGAGCAATTTGGTAGAAAATTACTATTATTGTTTACTGATTTTTTTAGAATTCACAAATGTAATTATCTGAGGCTGGACATGCATATCTTTGTTGGAAAAATTTTGCTATAAAATTTCATTTTTACTATAGGGATATTCAGATTTTCTTGTTTTTCTTTGTGTCATTAAGTTGCATTTTTCAAGGAACTGATTAATTTCATGTAAGCCATTAAATATTATGTCATAAAGTTTCCATAATAGTCTCTTATTATTTTTTCAATAACTTGTCTGCAGGTTTAATTTTTAAATTAATTGTGGTTTTCAAAATTTTAAACAGGAAGTGCTATTATATTTTTCAAAATTCAAAGTATATCAAAATCAGTCTTCCTTTCTCCTTTGCTCTTTAATAATCCAGAAACTTTTTAGAAAATTGATAGAATTCTGTACATACTATTCCGTATCTTTTATATATTTCTCCTGTAAAAATTTCTATATTTAGACACAAAAAGCTTCCTCATTGTTTTACTTGGCTCCATGATATAGATATGTGATAATTAATTTATGCATCTCCATTGACAAACATCTAAGTAGGCTTGTTGTTGAAGCAACGCTGCATTGAATAATATTTATTAGGTCTCTTCCCACACATATATGAGTATGTATTTAAAATTAACTTTCTATAAATGCAATTGCTTAGTCAAATGTTAAATGTATTTATAATTTGGGGAATTTTCTCCAGATTTCCTTCTTTAGAGATTTATCCTAATTTACACTCCTGCTTGCAAACAATGTGTGAGAGCCCGTTTCTTCACATCTTGTCAACACAATATAATAAGTACTTTTTTTAAAAAAGTGGATTATCAATTTAATTTTGATTTCTCTCTGTGCTTTTATAATTAAGTTTTTTCCTATGTTTAAAAAGTGCTTGTATTTTTATTTTAACTGTCTATATCCCTCTTCCATCTTTTATTGGACTTTTGGTTGATCCTGAAATAATAGTGGAAGCTCTTTCCATATTAGAGACATTTTCTTTTGGTCTGAGACCTAAGTTATAAATATCTCCCTCTGATTTTTAGCATGCCTTTGGCTTTGCTGTGTTGATGTTTTTTACAAAGCAGATTTCATAAAATTTGTACATAATACAAGTGTTTTTGCATGTAGAAATAACATGTTAATTTTAATATTCCATTGTATAAATATACTACATCTTAAACACTGTTAATTTTATTTTTGAAGAATATTTGAAAGTTTCCATTTTGAAGTTAATATAATAATGCTTCTATGCAGATTCTTGTACAACTCTCTTGATGAATAGGTAGACGCTTTTCTGTTGAGTGCTAGGAGTATATTTGCTGGTATTTTCATGTTTAGCTTAGTTTTAGTAAATAATGCCAAGATGAGTTTCAAAGAGAGATACAATTGTTTCACTTTGTTACTATACTTGATATTAGACATTAAATTTATGCTTTGCTGGTCTTTACAATGGAGTACCTCACTGTAGTCTCCACATTTCTTCATAAGTCTTCAACATGTTTACCATCCTTAGTGTCTTTTCTCCTTACTTTATTTTCTGTGATAATTTTTTTTTTTCACATCTTTTCTGTGCCTCAACAGCACGGGAGCACAGGCATGATAATCTGATGTATTACCATCTCTTATGAAAGATCTTAGATTTTGGGTATGTATTTTATTTCAAGAGTGTTTCTTCTTCTTCCTCCTCCCTCCTGGTCCCTAATCCCCCTCCCCATACCCCCTCCACCTTCTCTTTCTTCTTCTGTATTCTATTAATGTCAAAACACTAATATTTTAATTATCTTTTATTTCATAAAATTTTTTTCTGGGATTTTTTTAAATTTGACATTTGATTTTTATATCTCATTCATTTTTTTGACTCATAATGCCTTTATATCATTCTTTGCTTCTTCATTCCAACTTTTTATTTCTGAAGGCTCTCTGTTCTTCCTGGATCAGCTATTAAAATCACTTCCTGTGGGGGAAGGAGAGAGAAGCATGTTCACATCTCGCGGGAAGAGCAAATTACTCAGGAAGGGACCATCGACCAAGATGAGACTGTTAGATATTACTCACGCTGGCCAATGAAAATAAACAACTGGAGCTTATCTAAGAGACAAAAATAGCCCCTCTTCCTTGCCACTCCAGGAAAATACATCTTCCTTTAAATATGGTTTATCTTTGTGATTACTTTATTAGCTTTAATTTCTCTGATTCTTAAAACTTAACCTAGTGTAGGGAAGATTCTAACTCCAGCACAATCACTTGTCCCTATTCTTCCAAAGAAAGGATTTAGTTTTTTTTTTGTTTTGTTTTGTTTTTTTAATCTCAAATGTATTTGCCTTCTCTAATAAACAGTTCCAGGTTATCTCAAAAATCCATAATTGTAGCATTTCTCCCTTTTGCTTTGCTTCAACCTGCATATACCACTGCTCAGCCTCTACTCTTTCATGTGATTTCCATTCACATTGTTATTTAGTGCCTTCAAAGTCTTGATATCTTTGTGTCTATATCTCATTCTTCTTGTTGTTCTGAGGTGATTTTAAGAGAGATAATGGTAAATGTTATTTTTTACTTTGTTTTCTTTCAAGTGGATGCTTCTGTTTATTGTTTGCCTCCACCATTCTTTATATTTTATTTGTGACCTACTTAGTACTCCACATTACACTATAATATTTTCCTGCTGTTTGTTTCCTAATTACATTGTAAGCTTCTAAAGGCAGATTTTGTTTTGTTTTGTTTTGTTTTTTAACTCATCTGTATTCTGTGAATTACTCAATATTGTGTCTTAACACACAAAGAATATAAATAGTGGAACATGCAGTTAATGGTGGTTGAGAAGACAGATGATTTAGTTCTATAAATAAAAATATTTAATTTTTTATTATTATTTTTTTAGTTTAGTGTTGTAAAACTTAAAGATTTGCCAAAAGACAAAGACTGGTTATAAAAGTTCATGGTCAGATTTGTTGTATTATCAAAAGTGAGATTTGTAGAATGAGGGGTATGACTAAGGTTAAAATTAATGAAAAGGAGAAATGAAATTCAAGTAAATTGAATTGAATATTGTGTACTATATCTGATCTTATTTGAAAATTGGAATAAAATTAAATGGGTCAGAATTGGTCTGACTTTTGATCTGGGTGGAACTGAATCGAAATCAATTCTCAAGAAAGAAAAAAAATTATTTTGTTCATCAAATCAAATTAGATAATTGTTGTTAAATTAATTGATTGGTTTGGATTATTATCATTTATTATGCTTTGGCCAGATTGAATTCCATTGAAAAAGTATAATAGATTTATGTGGACTAGGTAAGTAATGGCTGGAATGTTCTCTATTGAATATAAAATGAACCCGGTCTTAGGTAATGGGGTGTGTTTTGTATTGAACTGAGATTTCTCAACTATATAGAATTTAACAGAAAGCCTTTTTTTTTAGAGAATTGTGCTAAAAAGTGTCTAGACTCAAAATTAACCAACAATTCAAACATTTTTAATGAAAATAATTACCCTTACATTGTTTTCACCTTATCTCTTGTTCAAGCCAACCTATTTTCTTTTTTTTTTTAAGCACATTTTCTGATTGGATGTTCTAGCATTGTTAACCTTCATGAATGCATAATACTTCCTAAAGGCCAAACTGCACATTTATAAGAGAAACTTAAATTTTTACTTTTCATGATCTCTCTCAAATAGCATATTCTACTAATTCTGTCTTAAGAAACTACCTTCCTGAAGAAATAAAAATAATTCAACTAATTTTTCAAAAGCATTCATAGATAATATTTAAGAAACTATGCATAGATGTTTTAATACAACTTTATTTACAAAAGTGGATGGTGAGTCATATTTGGCTCATGTGTCAGTTTTCTGATCCCAGTTGGAGTAGACCAAAAAATTTAAAAAGCAGGAAGTTGAGCAACATTTTCACAAAACTAGTAATTGGCCAACTTATTTAATGGGATCATCAAAATAGAAATTTTTAGGACAGATCTTCAATCTTTTTTCAGATAGATATTTTAGTTTACTTTGACCCACATTACTGTTTCTTTATATACTTGTATGACATTTAAGAGTTGTGTGTAGAAGAATTTTGTAGCCTGAAATATTCTACTTACAGTGAAGATTCTATGACTTTTCCCTTACACCCTCTGCAATTACCTTATTTTTTTAAAAGTCTTTAACTTCAATCTGAGAAAAATAATAATAAAGATGAGTTGAAGATACAACAGAATAATTAACAGTAGAAAGTTTAACGGGCCTTGTTTTCTGCCAATAAGAGGAAGACATTATTGTACTCATCTACACTTTTCAGCTACAAGAGAAACTTCTCATAAGCATCACAAACTATGTGATTATTTGTAATTCTAAGAGATTGATTTTAAAATGTGTAAAATTCACAGTTCTCATTAATAAAATGTCTATTGCCAATGGGAATAGCCAAGTACTTCAAACAAAGAATTACGGTTTTTTATTACATATTTTTTAATTAAATTTATTGGGGTAACATTGGTAATGAAATTACATAGGTTTCAAGTGCACAATTTAATAATACATCATCTGTATACTGCATTGTGTGTTCAACACCCAAAGTCAAATCTTCTGTCATCATATATTTGACCCCCTTTATCCTTATCTATATCCTCCTCCCCCTGCTTTCCCTCTGGTAACCCCTATACTGTTGTCTGTGTCTACGAGTTTTTGTTTGTTTGTCTTGTTCTGTTGTCACTTTGTTTTATATCCCACATATGAGTGAAATCATATGGTTCTCAACTTTTTCTGTCCTATTTTGCTTGACCGTTTTTTAAAAACTTTTTTTTTTTTCAGATTTTGACACAACAAAAACTTTGAAAACCATTATCAGTTTGAACATAAGAGAGTGAGGCTGTGACTTTAACTGATGAATTCCACTTTCAAAATGCGAGTGGGTGGCCCATGTACATAGATGAACATTTAGTTTCTGTGTCAGCCTCCATCCACCTCAAATTCATATCATATCATTTTTTTAAAACAGATACGACTTTCCTAGGTTTTGTCCTATATATTTCAAAAAATTAAAAAATAACAATAATAAAAAAATGGGTTCATGGCTTATGTGAAGCAGAGGATTTCAATCAACCTGTCCAAATCAATGAACAATTTCTTTGCTTGAAGTACTGCCAAGACCAGATCAAATCTCAATTCTAATGTGTTCCAAAAGATACCACAGGGTGATGGATTATTCCAAAATTTTTTGTGACAAATAGTGATAGAATTATTAAACAAATCACTAGAAGGGTATTATATTATTTTAGTGATTAATGATGACCATTGCAAAATATTTTTTCACTGAATGGTTTTGTCATTCAAATGCTCTCAGGTGAATCAAACTGGCTCTGTTAGTTTTGCACTTGCCGTTTAAGGTGAGTTCCTTATTTTAAAAAGATCTATCTACCTATCATCTATCTATTTTTCTATCTATGAACATAAAGCTAACTTTCTCACACATTTTAAACTCTATTGAAAAATTTCTAGAGAGAGGGTGATTGTATTAGAGTATGGACTGTCTGAAAAGAAGAGTATACTCATCGGTTATTGCTGTGGTTGTAACTCTTACAAGGGCTTTGCAACATGTTCTCCATTTCAGCAGATGGCTGATTTTCAGGTAATTTATATAATAACTGCTATTGGTTTCTTCTTTGTTTATCTTCCTTTTAGTCAGATATCACTCATGGATCCCTTCTCTCTCTCTCTCTCTCTCTCTCTCTCTCTCTCTCTCTCTCTCTCTCTGTCTGTCTTTCTCTCTCTCTCTCATATTTAATACATTACCAACTGTGCACATTATGTGAAAGTGTTTTTTTTAGTGTAAATTACTAAATATGTGTGTAAGAGAGATGATGATGATAGAGAAAAAAACTCAAAATGCATTTAGAAATGCATTATAAAATTCTGAATAAAAGTGTCATGTCATTGTAAATCATTTCCTCAAACGTTGGAAAGTATATATGGTTTTGTTTTCCCCCTTGCAATAGACAGGTAGAAACATCAAAAAATTTGTCAGGAACTTCTCTCATGGTTCAGACTCCTTGAAATCAGAGCTTCCATACAATAGAGATCAATTTCAACTGCTCCATGATATATTGTGAAGGTAATATTAATATTTAATGACTTGTAAAGAGCTGTCTAAACTCTCAATTTACTTGGCTAGGTCTAAGCTTAACAATGCCGAAAAGAATGTATTTATAAATTATTTTCCTTCAATGTGTTATTTTCTTTATTTTTCTGACATTTAAATTAATAAATATCTGCTTTATAATGCATATTACAAAGTATGAAAATGAATGTTTTATGTTGTGAATTCATATTATTGCTAATGGAATCATTTTATCTTTATATTTTAATGATGATATTAAAAAATAAATATGACCATAAAATCTTACAGTTGCCAGAGAATAGAGGAATGTCAGAGAATGAATCTCTAAATCTTTAATTCCTGAACATTAACTCTTGGAGTTCCACGCCCTTTTAAAATTTAATATGTTCTTTCCTCCCTTTTAAAAGAGGCCAGACAGCAATCTTAACAGCTCCATTTCAATCTAGTAATTGACCACTTTTCACTTTCTTTTTATCCTGGGCTGACTTGGCTGCAGAGTCTTTTATTTAGTTTGAGTTTTAGAGAATTCAGAATTGCTCATTCTGGAAACTGATCATAGTACATCAGACTTACCAATTAGGCTATTGTATTTACTTACTGTAAAAAATTAATAAACAGAAACACCATTTAAAGTAAAATAGGGAGGTTAGAAGGGGAAGGTCTCATATCCCACATTGATTATAAAGCACAAAAGGGAAAACTATTTGTAACAGCTCTTCCCAACTTATTTTTCCCTTCTGTAAAAGAGCTTCCTCTTCTTTGTTTTATCAGACTTGCACATGGCTTGCCATAGTTGCTTGTACTAGATTGTAATTCCTTATTATTACTGAAATAAACCCATTTCACTGAAGAAATATCTGTTTGACTTCTATTGTCAACACTTAGAGGGGATTTACAGATGTACGTATTATCTCTATAAGTAGCACTGTTTTAAATTTTATTTATCAGCTAATGACTACCCAATAAGTATTGAAATACCAGTATGTGTTAGATGTGTTATTGACTAGAGATAGAGAGATGACTAAGGTATGGGCACTAATAATAAGTAATTAATAGTCTGAATTCAAAAATCTAAACTATAGTCTGTGAGCTAACTTCAGCCCACTATCTGTTTCTGTAAATAAAGTATTATTGAAATATTTACTATCTGGACATTTAAAAAAAAATGTCTGCTGACCATTTGTCTAATTGGTTACATTGGAATGAACAAAAGGAATATATTCATCTACTTTCATACTGAATTTTATAAGTAGTGAACAATAAACTACATACAAACAGACACACTTAAAAATATTTAGATGTAAATATGTATATATTGTTCCTAGTTATACCTCAAGCATTAATAACATTTCTTGATAATCTATTTCCAGCAACAGAGCTTAATTACATTAGTTAAACTCTGACCAAAAAAAAAAAAAAAGTCATAGTATATTGACTCCAAAGATCATGTGTGGATTTTTTTTTGCCTTCTATTTTTTTGCTTTTTATCACCAAACAGTTGTTTTTCTCCAAAATGAGCATGAAGGCTGTGAAAGAAGGAAGAGGGATGAAATAAGAGGCTTTATCAGAGAGAATATTCCTCCATATAGACCTATTTGTCTATTTTTTTAATAGATCATTTATTTAGGACCAAAACAGCCATTTTTGTTTTATGTTATTTTATTTACTTTCATTTGTTTTCTTCATAGGCCCAAACATAAAATTGGTACATGGCTCTGTCAATACTTGTTGAATTACTCTGTAATCTCTCTAATAGCATTTGGTTTCTGGAATTAGAGCAGATGTGCTTTAGAAAAAGAAAGTGTATACAAAGCAATTTTATTCCAGTCTCACATAAATACAACATAGACCAATGATTTATTAGTAGATCTTTAGTAAGAAGTAAATGAATTGTAACTCATGTACCAATTTCAGAAACAGTTTGTGAAACTGTGCATCTAGAATCTAGGAAAAATAATATTTTACTTAAGTTTTTCCTTCCTAAATGTGTTTTTTACATGGGTTTATAAAATCATTAAACTTGTCTAGGAACTAGGCCATAAATCTAATACTAAACATTAAGGATCAATGAAATTAACTAGTGTATGAATGTCTTTTTGGATACCCAGTGGGTGGTTAAGAAGCTAAATAAGCAAACTAAGGAGACCAGATGGAAAATCTGCCCTATTTGTAAAACCAAATTCCTTCACGGAAATGAAACTTAACATAGTTGTCTGGATTTACTCTTGAATTTGGCTATCATCCTTTTAATCAACCCATCTTTTACAAAAGTATATTACTTAGAGAAGTTGACTCTTTTCCCAATACATGACAAACTTTTTCTTGTTTGTTTTCCTCTAAAGAGAAAAGATAGTAGCTTCAGTCTTGGTTGAACGAAAATTATCAAATCAGGGAGAGAAGCAAGGAAAAAATTCACTACCTATCAGTCTCTCATCCTGGCCCCTCACCTGTGTGTGTCTGGATTATTATAATTCTCCTAACTGCTACCCTATTTTTCTTCTTTTTCCCTTACATTTGTTCTCAGCCAGAGTGATCCTTCCAAAAGGAAAGTCAGACCATATCATTCTCCAAAATCATGCAATGGTTTTCCATTTAAATTAGAGGAAATGCCAGAGTTCTTCCAGTAGTTTAGAAAGTCCTGGTTAATTTTCCTTTTCCTCTTAATACTCCATCCTCTCACATACACTTTACTTTCTCCCATTATATCCTAGCTCATTCCTCTAGCTCGTTCCATTATCGTCACACTCCTGGCTCTGCCTTTAAATTCAAACTTATTCCTTCTTCAGGGATTTTACTCAGGTGTTCTTTACTTTGCTTACTTTCTCCTTCAATTTCTCTCTCAAGTCCTATCTTCTCATTGATGCCAAACCTCACCGCCTGTTTAATATTGCAACCCGCATCCAACTTGGCATTGTTCAATTGTTAAATACTTTTACTACTATAGTATATTACAATTATTTTAATATTATGGCATAATAAAAATAAAAGATAGACTGATCTAATATCGGTCTTCCAGAATAAGTGTAGCCAATCAGAGGCAAACAAACAAATAAATGTAAGAAGATAATATTATATTAAAAACATTCATATATTTTTGTGATTGATGAACAAATCCAAAAGTTTCAGAATTCTTAAGGCTCACTGTCATGGCTGGCAACATCATTTTTGATATTGGAAGAGAGCTATAGAGGAATTAACCACCCTATAGAGGGCTATTGCTAGGAATGGTCACAAAAACAACCTATGTTTCTCACGGTGGCATTGAAACTTGGTTAATTCACAATCAAGAGAATAATTTCTCTTCAATGTAACTTGTATATACTCTATAACATTCTCTGAGCCTTTATAAACAGATTTTGTTACAGCTGACTTGCTGTTTTATTGATGATCATCTAGAATAGTGAGATCCTTGGTGAGTTCCAATCAAGATGACAGGGAAGGTAAATATTGTGCTTGCTTCTTCCCATAACCACAAAAAAATTACAACTAAATTATAGAATAGTCAATCTGAAGAACAATCTGAAGAGTGGCTGAACATAACTCCTTTAACTAAGGATATAAAGAAGAGGTCACACTGAGACTGGTAGAAGGGGTAGAGATGCGAAATCAGCTGGCCATTCACTCACATGTGGCAGTTTAGCATCAGGAGAAATATCTTGGCCCCAGAGGTCCCCCTGGAGGAGCGAGGAGCCTCAGCAAACAAAAGAGAACAGCAAACAATGTTCCAAGTAAGTAGATGGAAGGAAGTAATAAATATCAGGACCAAAATAATCAAAATAAACACTAAACACACACACACACACACACACACACACACACACGCACACACAAAGAATCAATAAAACCAAGAGCCCATTCTTTGAAAAGATAAACAAAATCAATAAACCTTTAATCGGATTTATCAAGAAGAAAAGAGAGAGGACACAAATAAATAAATTTAGAAATGAAAGAGAAGTGACAAGACTCCACAGAAAAGCAAAGGAGTATAAAAAAATACAATGAACAATTATATACCAACAAACTGGACAATCTGGAAGAAATGTGTAAACTCCTAGAAACAGTCTCCCAAGACTGAATCAAGAAGAAACAGAAAATCTGAACTAATTACTATTAATGAAATTAAATCAGTAATAAAAAAACTCCCAACAAACTTACCAAACATTTAAAGAAGAATTAACACATATTCATTTCAAACTATTCCAAAAATTCAAGAGGAGGGAAGGCTCTCATGCTCATTTTAAGAAGCCAGTATTACCATGATTTCAAAATCAGACAAATATATTATGAAAAAAAAAGAAAATTATAGACCAATATCACTGACAAGCATAGAAGCATAAATCCTCAACAAAATACTAGCTAACTGGATTCAGCAATACATTAAAAAGATCATACACCATGATCAAATGGTATTTATTCTTGATATGCAAGGGTGGTGAATATATGTAAATCAATTATTGTGATTGGTAAATTGAAAGCTAAAAATCATGATTATATCGAGTGGACAAAGCATTTGACAAATTTCAACATCCTTGTATGATGAAAACTCTCAGTAAAGTGGGAATAAAGTAAACATACAACATAACAAAGGCCACATGTGACAAACCCACAGCTAATATCACACTCAACAGAGGAAAGCTAAAAGCATTTTCCTAAAGATTAGGAACAAGACAAGCATATCCACTCTTGCTACCTTTATTCAACGATATTGGAAGTCCTAGCCACAGCAATCAGACAAGCAAAAGAAATAAAAAGCATCCAAATTGGAAAGGAAGGAGTTAAACTATCATTATTTGCAAATGACTTGATACTATGTAGAGAGAACCCTAAAGATTCAACCAAAAGAACTGTTAGAGCTAATGAATTAATTCAGTAAAGTAGCAGGATACAAACTTAATACTCAGAAATCAGTTTCATTTTTTATACACTAATAATGAATTATCCAAAAGAGAAATTAAGAAAGAAATCCCATTTACAGCTGCATCAAAAACAATAAAATAACTAGAAATAATTTAATCATGGAAGTAAAAGAACTGTATGCAGAAAATTGTAAGTCATTGTAGAAAGAAACTGAAGATATAAATAAATAGAAGCATATATCATGCTCATGGATAGGAAGAAATAATATCATTAAAATATCCATATTACCCAAAGCAATCTATAGATTAAATGCAATCCCTATCAAAATATCAATGGCAATTTTTTTCCACAGAACTAAAACAAATAATATAAAAATTTTATATGGAACTATAAAAGAACCTGAATAACCAAGGGAATCTTGAGAAAGAAGAATAAAGTTGAAAGTATCATGCTACCTGATATCAAACTATACTACAAGGCTATCGTAATCAAAACAGCATTGTACTGGAACAAAAACTGACACATATATCCATGGAACAGAATTGAGAGCCCAGAAATAGATGCATGCCTAGATCATTTAATCTATGACAAAGGAGGCAAGAATATACAATGTGGTAAAGACAGTCTATTCAATAAATGCCACTGAGAAAATTGGACAGATACATGTAAAAAAATAAAACTGGACCAGTTTTTATATCATATACAAGAATAAGCTCAAAATAAACTAAAGACTTAAATATTAGACCTGAAACCATAAAATTCCTAAAAGAAATCATAAGCAGGAAACTCTCTGATATGGCTCTTAGTAATATTTTTTCTGATACATCTTTTCGGGCAAGGAAACAAAAGAAAAAAACAAACAGATGAGACTACATTGAACTAAAAAGTTTTTGCTCAGCAAAGGAAACCATCAACAAAACAAAAAGACAACCTACCAAGTGGGAAAAGATATTTCCCTAAAAAACATCTGATAAGGAGTTAATATCCAAAATTTATAAAGAACTCATACAAAAAACACCAAAAAAATCCAATTAAAAATGAGCTCAGGCTCTAAACAGGCATTCCTCCAAAGAGGACAAAGATATGGCCAATAGACTAATAGAAAGATGCTCAATGTCACTAATCATCAGAGAAATGCAAATGAAAACCACAATGAGATATCATCTCACACCTGTCAGAATAGCCATTATCAATAAATCAAAAACAAGTTTTGGCGAGGATGTGAGGAAAAGGGAACCTTGTGCACTGTTGTTGGGACTGCAAATTGGTACAGCAATTATAGAAAACAGTTTGGAGGCTCCTCAAAATTTAAAAAGAAAACTACATTATGACCCAGCAATTGTACTTCTGGGTATTTATCCAAAAAAAACCCAAAACAACAATTCAAAAAAGACGCACCCTTATGTTCATTTCAGCACTATTTACATTAGCCAAGATATGGAAGTAATCTAAGTGCCAATCAACAGACGACCAAATAAAGAAGTTGTGGTACATATACACTGTACATGTGGTGCATATACAGTGGAATATTACTCAGCCATAAAAAATTAAAATCTTACTATTTGCTACAACATGGATGAACCTAGAGAGTATTATACTAAGTGAAAAAAGTCAGACAAATACAAATATCATATGATTTCACTTATATATTGAATCTAAAGAACAAAATAAAAGAACAAAACAAAAACAGACTAAAAGATACAAAGGACCAACTTAGTGATTTCCAGGTGGGAGGGGCATTGGGGGGCTGGGTGAAAAAGGTGAAGGGACTAAAAAGTACAAATTAGTAGTTACAAATAGTCATAAGGAGGTAGAGTGAAGGATGAGGAATATGGTCAACGGTACTGTGGTGGCTGTATGTGGTGGTGAGTGGGTGCTGGACCAGTCCGGGGAATCACATCGTAAATTGTATGGATGTCTGGCCGCTATGTTGTATATCTGAAACTAATATAAAATAATATTGGCTACCAACTCTAATCATAAAATAAAAATTAGTAAAAATTAATATAAGTAGGAAAAAAGAATAGTAAAATACTTGCCTATCAAACTGTACAAGAGGTTTTGGAAATTGTTTACTTTTGACATAGTATAACTAAGGAATAGATTCGAGTCTATATAAATTTGAACTATTATCTATTGCCAATAATGAATGTAACATTATTGCCAAAAGAACTAAATCCTTATATCAATTAGTAAACACGTTCTTCTATTGGGAAGTATCCATAAGAAGTAAAAATATAATTAAATATTTGTTTGTTAGGCATAGATTCAAGGCTATGGTAGACTCTGAACATGAGTAAGACGGTAAACAAAATAATGTTTAAATGATATTAGGCAATGATAAATAGATTTACATAAATCTCTTTTAATGATTCAGAGGATTCTTGTTTTCTCATTTCTTGATATTTCATGGACATGTGGTCTCTGAATAGGTGAGATATTTCTATAACATGACATCTTATTTAAATATAACAGGTTACATTTCCAGGAAGTTATGATGGAGAATACAGTAATAAATTGCTGGTGAAGACTACTAAAATATCCCAATATGATTTTCTAAATAGTTTTTCTTTAACTTACTGGAAGGGAGATTATTTCCAAACCTGGATAAAATCAGTTTGAAGTGAATTTCCAAAAGTTTACTGACATTAGCCATTACAGAGTAGCTTCAACTATGAGTAAGCTAAGCTCATTACATTTCCTCTTATATCACCTTTGAATTGTTCCTGAGGCATTGCTTATTCTATGGATAGCATTGCCAATACAGTTTAGCGAAGTGTGAGGCCTGCCCGTCAGCTTCCTAACTCTGTTTTGCTAACGGTTTGGAGAGTAATTACCCCCCAGAGGTTATAGCATGCCTTATGCAATATGTGCTGAGCAATCTGACTAGAAATTCTCATAGATCCAAGCCTGGTCTCCTGCCAACTCAAACAGTAGGAGGATTCTTAGATCCTAAAATGTTTTAGGTACATAAAGCCAAGCAAGATATTCTAGAAGCTCTCCTGTGATTTTAGATTTTAAAAGCAGTGGTTTCCTTAAACACTAAAGTTTACAGTACAAGAGAGAATGTAAAAGTACCACCTAATATATATATATATATATATATATATATATATAGTTCATTTTCCTAGGTAATTCAGGCCACTGGAGCCAAGGGATGTCAAGTTGCAGTGGTCTTGTATTAAATTGGGCCATTGTGCCCAACAGGATACAATTACTGTGATTTACATACAAGACCGGTTTTTCTGCCTTCAACTGCCAAACTTTAAAACCTTTGGTAGTATATTATCAGATAAAATAAATTAGCCAAAACATTTGAAAAAACAACAAAATGTATATTCTCACTGAAATGTATAGCTAAAAAATACAAAAGCAGACGAATTTGACCTTTTTGGTTGATATATATAGATATGCTGCTTTCCAAATGGTCTTGAATAAAACAATATTCATTAAAATATTAAAATAGCACATATTTATATTAAGCTTATAAAGACTTTATTAAATTATAATGATCTTTTAAAAATTTTATTTTGTTATTAGTTTCAAGTATACAGTACATTGGTTAGACATTTATATAGTTTATTAAACGATCCTCCTAATTGCTCCTTCTCTCCTCTGGTTTTCCACCTAGCAATTACATTAATGTTAACTGCATTCCCTGTACCGTGCTCCCCATCCCTGTGACCATCTATCAACTACTAATTTGTACTTCTTTAACCATCACCCCATTCTCCCAGCCCCCAACCCCCCTCTGCTCTGGCTATCACCATAGTGTCTTCTATATTTGTGACCTGTTTTTGATTAGTTTTTTAGATTCTGCATATATGTGAAATCATATCGTATTTATCTTTCTCTGTCTGACTTATTTCACTCAGCATAATAACCTCCAGGTCCATCCATGTCATTGCAAATGGTAGGATTTCATTTTTTTAATGGTTGAGTAATATTCTATTGTATATATGAATCATAACTTCTTTATCTAATCATCTGTTGATGGGCATTTAAGTTACCTCCATAGCTTGGCTATTGTAAACTGTTGCCATGAACATAGGGCAGCATAGATCTTTATGAATTATTGTTTTGGTTTTCTTTGGATAAATGCCAAGAAGTGCAATTGCTAGGTCAAAAGGTAGGTCCATTTTTAATTTTTTGAGAAAGATCATTTTTGATAGTGGCTACATCAATTTGCATTCTCACCAACAGTGTATGAGCGTTTATAATGATCAATATTATGTTAATATTGCTTGCTTAAAGTTAGATAAATAAAATACCTTTTAAAAATAATAAAGAGAAGAAAATTCTGTGAAAACATAAAGTCCCTGATTTTTTAACAGTCTTTTAGAGTCCCTTGATGAAGTCTTATACAAAGTAAAAATGAGCACCCACACTACTATTTTTTCCCCAAGAAGCCTAATACCTAGTGAAATAAAGTAGCACATGATTTAAAATTCAATGGAATATTTGTAAAACAAATATTTAATTCCAGGAATTTTTAGGACATTGTTAGGAACTGGCATGCCATTTTATATACCACATATTAACAAAGTTGGGGTAACTGAAAATTATCATAATTTTTAAATTACTTTTGCCTAGAGACTAAATGTATTGTTATTTAAGTTTTCAAGGAAGAGTCTTTTATTTAACAAAATTTTATTGAAACTTTACTTAATATGGCACTATTATGTGGCCAGATATATTAGTAGTGACAATAGATAAAAGGTCCCTGCTCTTATACATCTTTTTATTCACAAGACTGCTTATGTATATTACCAACCTATTTCTTCTATGAAATGAGACATTCTTCTACTCTTTACACTATTTCTCCAATTGCATGTTAATTGAGGAAATTCTGCAGAGCAGTATGTTGATGGCAGGTGGGAGGGGAAGATCATTTTTCTCACTACCTCCTCAGAATTAGATTAATTTGAAGGATAATCTACTTGAAGAAAGGATACTTGAACAAACAATTATTCAGTGATGTATGTTTGACTAGTACCCCTTTCCACTTTAAGGCATAATGACTATGAAAATAATATAAAAGTTTGCCTAGAAAAAGATGAAGCATTTAAACAACACTGTAGAGTGTATTCAACCATAATATGTTAAGTTATTCACCTCTCCTTCAAACAATCTTTTTGACTTAGGTTATGTTGACTCTGTTTTCAGAATTCATCTTTATTAGTCTAAGCCAATTATTGTACTCCATCTGTCTCACCAATGATAGCTCGGAAGCCTTGGCTTAAAGAAATCAACATATGGTATTCCCTGATGATTATTATTGGTCCATAAGTAGGCACACAGTTTACATTAATTTAATCAGTATAAAGAGAAGAGTTTATTCTATGGTGAAATAAATAATCCTCTCCATTTTACTGAATATCAAGAAGGAACATGTCCCCACTAATACTGGCATCCTTTTTCAGTTAC
>CM053510.1:14499565-14552629 GCA_028627145.1 Eidolon dupreanum
GCTCTCTCTTATACATAGAAAGGTGACTAATATGATGAACTTGGAAGAAAGAACTAACAGAAAATCTGTTCAATTTGACCCCTTCTTGTATCTACTCTGAGGTGTGCCAACCGGCAGGCATTGGGTGTTTGGATTTGCTTTTGCAATGCATTTTAATACTCTGTCTTTTTAGAGGAGTCCTGCAACTGGTCCAGTTTGTGTGATGATGTATGTGATTATGTATAGTTTAATGCTGAAGTATTAATAAGCCTGCTTAGCCACAGACTAAGTGTCGGTTTTCAATGGTTCCATCAGTAATAGATGTAATGTTTTGATCTTCATCCTGTGTTCAAATCTCAATGGTTATAAACTAGGATAAGCAAGAGAGAAACTCTCAAGAATCTCAACACTCCTTAAATCAGTAAAATAATTCATGCCCTGAGTTTTGTAAAATTTTAATTGCATGTACCTGACATTATCTAAATGTTAAAATGATTAAATGAATAATACATATTCCACAACTTCAGAGAATTACAGTCTATGAATAATGAGCATCTTTCCAAACATCTGCATTACATAACATCAGTACTATATAAGAATATTAATGCTTCACCAAAATAAATGATCACAAGAGTCACTGGGAAAACTCTGTAACTTAAGAATCCCTTTTAAATAATAGACATACTCAATGAGAGGCTCTGAGGGTAGAGATCAGGAATCAAATCTTCTTGTTTGTGTCTTTGATTGTTTATAAGCTATCGAAGTGTTTCTCTCATCATTTTACTGAAGTTCAGGAACTATTAATTTAATGCCCTATCATAGTCAAAATCTAAGACCTCCAGTGATTGATACAACTGGCAGCATGAGATAAGACTTTGAGGATTATATAACGAGTTAGTTTAGTATTACAAGCTTTTCCATGCACTAAATTATTATTGCATCCATTGCTTCTGTGTGATCATCATCACACGATCACTTACACAGCCTTAAAATCATATAACTGTTTTAACTGGCAAACTACTGAATCTATACTACACAATCTTTGTAAATTCTATTTTTTTAATGAGGTAGCTTCTGTGCCATTTATAAAATTAAGTGAACCGTCACTTGTGATATATGGTATTATGTACTACTGAACACCTTCCTGCCTCTGTCCCCCTTTTTTTTTTTTCTAAATCTAACCTACGTCTTACCAATTACTAGGTAATGTGTTTTATTGTCTATCCTAATTCTGTTATCTTGAGAGCTAGGAATTTTTTGAATAAAAACTTCTTTACTATTTTATAAAACATCCTTGATATGTTTTTTACACTGTAAATGCCTCAGGCCAGCCTGATAAAATTTCTTTTGCATGTGTCTACCTTTCTCACATCTGTACTAGTTTATGAAGGCTTATCATTTGAACTGCTTGATTATCCTTTTTTCTCATTCTTGTCCATTTTAGGCCTTATAAGGAAACATCTGTATCCATTCCCCTCACTCTTCTCTCAAGAATCTTATAAGGTAATGATTCTTCATTTTTTATACTGGGTCTTCATTTTTATAAATTTCCTGAGCACTTGCTCCCCTTTCTGCCTCACCCTCTGTCATATTTGTGATTTTGTTTTTTTGCTTCTCATTGACTCACATGCAGTTTCTTTGGAAATAAAATGTCCATTGACTAATATTTGGGACATCACTCAAAGTGTCCCACTTATTAGTGCTTGTCCTAAGCTGTTGAAAACAGGCTCTGTAAACATTCTCTAATCTGCGGCAACCTTAGTGATTAACTTCAATTACTCTTCTGAGCCATAGCATATAAGTAAGCACCTTTGCTCTGATGAGCGGTAATTTAACTTGCACAAATCTGTGGTTCTTGACACTCTCAAATCCCAGAGTAACTCTTTAAACTCTTGGGCACTTCTCATGAAGCATTGTTCATCCACAAAACACAAATGACTTCACATTTCATAACGAGTTCTTTCTTTTTGCTACTTGGTACTTGGAACACTTTTGGTATCTCAGTAGACTGTTCCAGCAATATTAAAATGTCTTTCCCTAGGATTAGGGGATCACCCCTGAAACTCTGTCAGTCCTTATTGCTGAACTGTTACTATACTTGATGAATAATACTTTTCCAAAGTTTTCCATATAATATTGGCCCTCACTCAAGTGGTGACAATATCAATTTTGGGAATAGGAGGATCCTGTTATATTTAAGGACTCTGATGATGTCAGATATTACATTACTGTTACTTTAGGAAGAGCGTTAGGTCTTAGGATTTCATAGTCTGAGCCCGAGTAAATATCTTTAAAATGTACATATTTAGGCAGGTCCTATTTCAATTATATTCCTGAGAGTTACCAAAAAAATCATATTTTCCTCAAGTTTTATTAGCACTCCTGGAGACTTAGCAGTCTCATCCAAAAATCTTAGCTCTTTAAGTTCTCTTAGGTGATGTTGAACTCTGGTTGCATGCTTATAAAGTTATAAGTTGGTATTAGAAATAAATTAGGGAACCTTCTTATGTGGGTATAATGAGATGTTCCATTTGTGTAATCATTGAGACAGTAACGTCAGACTTTATGAGATAAATCCCGATGGGACTGAAATCCATGTGTTGATGATCAGATTTTGTGGCATCTCTGTTACCTGATCTTGCATGATTATGCTTCCCTTTCCTAGAGCCAGAGGTGAGATTAAGTATGTTTTGTCCTTGATCTCAGATGATAACAATATTATATCATAGTTTCCCTATTTATCTATTTTATCAGTAAAGAAATGATAAAAATTTGTGTGATTGAGACACATAGGGCTTTAGGATTTGCTAAACAAAAGCACATCTCTATGGAATAAAGTGAATGAGGGTCATCATATATTTACTAATATTATGGATCATCTAATATGTCCTGAGCTAATCCTTTATATATATATTAACTAAATTAAACCTTACAACAAACTTGTGAGGTTGGTACTAATATTTTCCCATGTTATATAGATAAGAAACTAAGGTAAAAAAAAAAAGTTTATGTGACTTGATAAGTTCAGATGGCAAGTAAAGGATAGAGCAGTTTTATTCCAAAGGGTTTGAGTAATGATCATAAGACCCATGTAGCTAAATGTGTTTGCTTGTGTGTGTGTATGTGTGTGCGTGTGTGTGTGTGTGTAAGAGAAAGAGAGAGAGACAGACAGACAGACAGAGTTGGTATTGAAAATGTTAATCAGAAAGTTTCAGAGTATTTACTTCTCTTACAGTGTTTATTCATCATCTTTCTCATCTTCTTAAAAGTGAAAAAAAAATTTATTGTATTACTTTTTGCTAGTTACTTTCTGTTTGACAGTAACAATTACAATGTGACTCATAAGAATAGACTTCCTACATGGGAAAATTTATCATAATATGTGGATTTGAAAGTCTAAACTATATAGCTTCAATGTAGTGTCTAGTCCATTGATATGAAACAGAGTCAAGTAAATGTAACGAGTTAAAATAAATCATTAAATACAATAAAAGAGTAAAACACAATCTTCCATTTTTTCTTAGCAAAATGCTTTATAACATAAATCCAATTAGTTTATACTGAAAAGAAATTAATCAATTTCTACGAGCTTCAGGTTTGCAACAATACCCAAATTGGAGGGAAAAATTATGCTCTTAAGAAAACATACCTCATCTTTAACAATTTTCCAAACTAATTGTTTTTTTTTCTGTTTAAACTGACAAGTGCTCTTTTTTGACTAATTTCCAGTTCTCAGACATTTCCAAGATCCCATGTGCATGTGTGCACACATACACACACACAGAGCCATATTTGTCAGATGGTAATATTTAAATATCTCATAATAGAACATCATGGTCTATAGGGGAATCGACTCTTAATAGAGCCAAGAGGAAAAAAACAAATTAGACTTTACATACATAGAAAGAAAGGAAGTACATTTAGTGCACTTTAAAGGAGAAGGTAAAGGTACTGGAAAAGGTGTGTTGAGTTATAAAAGTGCTCACATTCAGTTTCCAAACAACATGATGGGTGAAAACGAAATTTTAAAGATGTGAAAATGAAAGTCATATTTTAATTAAATTGTCTGCATAAAATGCAAGTAAAACAATTATTTCCTGTGTGAGAGCAACAATGAATTATGGAATTTGAGATACATCACGCAACTTAGAAAACAAATATTCACTGTACTCTCTACTAATGCTTATTTTGTACACAGAGGTTATCGGAGTGACTAGTTTCTCTGAATGAGTTTTGTGGCCAAATCTAAGAACTGACTTGAGAGTTCCTCTCTCTTAAATTAATTGAGTCTTGGGAACAAGTCTAAAGTATATCCTATGAACCTGAGGTTAAGAGCAAAATTAAACTAAAATTTCAATTAAAATCTTGTGTGTGTTATTATCATACTCTATCCACTAAACTCTATAAGGATGCTGACAAGATAGTAGGTGCTTAATACTTGCTGTTTTCATGAATTAATACTTTCTCACTTTCTTACAAAACATACCTATCTTTTCTTACACTGTATAGCCCAACATTTTTAACATAGAAAATGTTTTTATTTCTTGAAATTTATGCTTATAGAGATTTGAATATTGAATATATCAAAGCTATGCAAAACACAATCTGTGATTTTTAATGCATTCACAGTTCATCAAGTCTTTTATATTTTCATTTTCACAAATGAAATGAAAATACAATTTTAACCATTTTCACTCCTAATTTAAAATGTGATAAATAAGAGCGTTTTGCTTCAAAACTGATTTGAGCTCTGTGTCATTTCAAATTGCAAATTTAAAATTCATAAAGATAAAGACTGTGTTTACTAGTTAGAGTAGTTAGATAAATTATTAAAGAAATGTATCTTCAAATTATCCACATAAGTATTCAAGTTAACATCCAAAACACCTGTTCAATAAAGGTCCAATTAAAGATGGAGTTCAAAGCAATATTCTAAGTATCACATTTCTGGTTTTAGATCCATACCACAGAACCATGTGATGTTAGGGCTTTATCTTTCATAGCTTTGGTATAATTCCTTGTCCATGCCCTTCTACAATTGCCTTTCTCAATTTTATTCTATATTAAGAATAAAATAAACGCAAGTCCTAACTGAAGATCAGATGAAATATAGGGTAAACAGGCCCAAAGGAGGTGGTCTCAGGCTTCAAGGAGCTTTAGGCCTGTAATCTGAGCCTGTAAATGTAAGAATTAGAGACTGTACCAGAGAAAGGATATAAGATGGCTGATTGGTTGTATGAAAACTTCTCAGAAAAGAAAAGCAAATGTGATTATCAAACTGAGGTCTAGTAGTGAAGATCAGAATTGGGTTGTGCCATAGGCTCTGTGTGGGACAGTCAAATTGTAGAAAACAGACTAAAACTGAGGTTGTGCTTCGTTTGTTATATGTGTTTTGGTGTAAATTTTTTAACTCCTAACAAAATTATTTTAACCTTTCTGTATCATTATTAATGTCAACATTTGTAAATGTTACTTACCTGTCTGTATCATCATCATTTGTAAATTGAAACAATAACTGATATCCTCATAGGATTGTTTGAAGTCTGATAACATGGGAAAAATGCCCAATACATTTTCTAATTTAAAACAAGCATTTATAAATGTTAGCAACTATTATTACTGTATAATAAATTTATTCCAGAATGTTTCTAATTATTAACAAACTGTAATCTATACTGAATGCAGTACTCTCTTATAAAAAAAAAAATACACTTTTTCTAATGCCTCTAACAAAAATTGACAGAATATATTAAATCAAAGTGTCCCCTACAGGATGGTCGAAACATCTGAACTGGTCTCCTTCCACATCGGAAATTTCCCTTCCTGCTCCCTTTCATATCAGATGTTGTCAAACCACATGCATTTTCATCTAATCACTTCGTTCTATTTAGGAATTTATTTATATTTATCTATTGGATTTTAATTTTATCACTCTTCACAATTCCTCTTTTCTCTTTTTTTCTGGTGAGACAGAAAGCTTTCTCCTAATTAATTTCTCCATCAGATACTTTCTGACAAAATATGTTCTACCCTTTTATGGATGGTTCAAAGACCAGAGAATGGTTTCAACCATAAAGCCAAATATATTAGAATTGTGATTCATATGCTATAAATCATTTAATTCATGAATCGTTAACTTACTAACTGAACTGCATCATGAAATATATTTTTCTGCAATGGAGTTGGAAAATTTTTCTTATTCATTAATCAGATGTTAAATTACATGTAAAAGAAAACTAATCTCTGATAGTATTTGAGGGATAAGCCAAGTGATGTTAAAATGAGCAAATTACTTCAATACATATTTCTATGAATATTTCTGGAAGTACTTCATGATTCTCAAGCATTGGTATGCATAGAAGAGTCAAGGGCAAATATTAAAATAGATTCTAAGTCTCAATCTAGAGATTTTGACATGGTTAGTCAGAAGAATGAAATATATATCTTTAATTAAAAACCAACACAGATTCAAATGTTTGTTCTCACTTTGAAAACAACATATATTATATGTCCTTGATGTTTTTTATAATTTTTCAGAAAAAAACAACCATAGTTTTTATGAGAGATGAAGCTTTCATTATTTCCTTGTGTATGCAATGAAAAGGAAGCAGAAAAGCAGTACACTGGGGATTTCATAGTAGCTTAGTAAAGAGTTTATTTGAATAAATCTGAATGCAAGACTCAGTCTTATATGCTTTGGAATTCTGACCCTTTTATTCTTCCATATGCTTCGTGGAGTTGAACAACAACAACAAAAATAGTTGCCCATATTCTAACTTTTACATACCCCTTGCCACTTTGGATTTGGAGGAACACTTGTTTCTTGTAAGGTCCACACAATCTGAAGGTCTACAGAATCTAACAAATGGCCAAAGAACACCAATAAGAAAAATGTGGGCCCTTTCCCTTGTTTCACAGGTGGAGGTTAGTAGAGGAAGTCAGACTACCTTATTTAATTCATGGGTCTATATTCTTCAGCAACTGATTGCTCTCCTATTAACTGAAGGAGTCACATTTTTTTGCACTAACTCTGTCACTTTCCAACACTATTTTCAAAACATCCTCACTCCACTCTTTTCTGAACGCTCTGCTCTTCTGAAGCTCTTTCCCTGCCATATAGAAGTGTTGCTAAAAGTGTTGCTGCTAGACTCCCAGTACTCCTATCTACTCACCAATTCTGCCTTCAACCTGGGTGGGTTCAATGGCTATGTGACTAGCTTATCTAGAACCACATCTTCTCACAGCTTTGATTAGCATCTCACTCCATTTTATAAACAAATTTCTACTCTGAGGTTTTGGAACCTGTCATCATCTGAGATGATGTCCCTGTGGAATTCAGATGCTTATCTAGAGAGAAATGCTTATCCTGACAATCTTCTTGATGCTATGTGTTCTAAAGAGCAAAATGTATGAAATAATTACAAAAATATGAGAAATATGAAGAAAACAGAAATGAGGTGAGTTAGGCTGCAAGAGAGGATGAATGTATTATTTTTCCAGAAATAAGAATTCTCAGTAATCTTAAAGAATAAATGCATCTCATTCAATACTATTGCCAAAAAGGGATATTCTTATTTTATTCCTGTTAAAATTACTGAAATTTTTGTTTTATGGTAAAGTTTGGGGAATATGCTATATGCATTGAAAAGAATATGGATTCTATAGTTGTTCATTATAGATGCCTAACAAGTCCAAACATACTGTAATGGATGTTCTCAAAAATAGAATCTCATATTTTTTAAGAAGTCTAAGTAAAAGTTTTCCTCCTTGGAGAATTTTGTTTTCAAGTGTACATAAAAGCCTATATGACTAGATTGAAAATCAAGAGCTTTCATTTTCTCAAGAAAATGGTTAAAATGTCTAGTAGATCATTATCTTCACAATCAAGGACAGAAATAAAAAAGAATAATCTTTAAGTCATATAGTTATGGCACTTCATAATTAAGCAGTTACTACCTTCTAAGAGCTATATTATTTTATATGTGCTAACTTATTTTCTCAAACCTCTAGTGACTTACTCAACATTTCACATAAATGTTTCACTGATGTGTGAAATGTTATACACTCTAATTGAAATGTTTGAATTCTATCACGAAATATTTTTCCCCACCTCCCTAATTCCTATATCATCAAATACTACAATTCATATTATTAATTGTTTCCAGATTTTGTCAAGTTTTTATAGATCACAGTTCATCTAGAGATTCCCTAAGAAAGTCCATGCTCATAGTATACATATTCTCCATCTGCTGGGTTTCATATGTTCGCTTCTCATATATTTTTAAGATTTCTGGACCATCGATGGCATACATTACATTTTTCTAACACTGTTAAACTTTAATGTTTATTTTAAATAAATATATATATACACACACATATATTTTATTTATTGCCAAATAAAAGACTGGCTAGATGTAGATGGGTATGCTGCAATATTTAAGCTGAAGAACACTGTTGGATTCCATGGCAATACCACTCTTACAATAGGGCAATTTGGGGTACCTGGCCCAAACCCTACACCATGAAGTAACTTATGTGTTAGAATGCGTTTCCTGAAAATTTCTCGCACCAACTCTCCCCGTTGTCTGGGACCAGACAGACTGGAAGAGCTGCAAAGACAGGGTTCCCAGAGCCAGGACAAGACCCAGAGGGTCTTGGGTCACCATTTATCTCTATTGGGAAGCTTTCCAACTCTTTTTTTCCAAGATGTCACACATGAGATCAGTCTGAAACATCAAGGTGATCCAGAGACCTGGTAGTTGGCCACAAGGAAGGAAGCCTGGTGCATGAATCGCTCCCACTGAGTTGCCTATTTCTGATCTGAGACTGACCAGGATCCAGAGTGATTCCAACATGCTGGTTTTAGTTTACTATTGCTCACACTCAACACATAAAAAGCTCAGGGATCTGGGTTATCAATGGCACATCACTGATTTCCCCATTCATGGCCCATACCTGGGTTTTCAGCCACCCACATTCCCAACAACACATTGGTGGTGGCAACAGTCATCTTTTACTCCTTGAAAGCTCCACATTACATGTCAAGTAGTCATCAGGGATGGCCTCTCCTTTGTCCTCAGAAGGGCTTTGGAGGCCTTTGCTCTGCAGTGCCATCAGGCCACCTCAATTAGTTTTTCCTCTTGCCTCTGATACAGGTGGAAGTGTTTTGCTTTCCTGGAGGGATGTTAAGCCATGCAAAGGGAGGACAGATAAACAGAACTTTGGCAAGCAGAACCACTCTCATCACTCCATCAGTGGACTCCATGACTGTCCTGCCCACAGGTGGTGATGTGGGTACAAACAGTGTACAAACAACACAGAAAGAGATCACATTCAATAATACGATGATACTGGCCTAAAGAATTTATGATGTAAGAAGATCTGTTATTCTACCTTTACACCATAAAATTCTAAACAGAAAACTTAACATGAATAGAAAATGAATTACTGCTCATATTGTCCTACATACATAGGCCAGGAAATTCACTCATGGTCAATTATCAACAAAGCATAGAAATAAACTTTGTGAGAATCATTGGAAGACACTATTTACTGGCAGGATGAAGAGTGACATAGCTACATGAGCAATGGTGTAAAAATCATTCAATAAATGGTATTAGAGAACAGCAGAAGCTGAAGACCTATCTTGTTTTAATAAACACAATGTCTTAAGAGTCATGTTATTATAGGTAATATCAGTTGGCTACCTTCTTCCCACAAGTGTTAGTTTGCTAGGGCTGCCATAACAAGGTACCCCACTGAGATGTATTGTCTCATAGTCCTGGAGGTTGGAAGCCTGAGATCAAGGTGTCAGCACGGACATCCTCCCTCTCAAGGTGTTAGGGAAGGGTCTCTTCCAAACCTCACATAGTTTCTAATAGTTCGGCTTATGGCAGCATAACTCAAATTTTTACATGGTGTTCTCCCTGTGTGCTTTCTGTGTCCAAATTTCCTGTTTTTATAAGGACACTGGCCATAGTGTAGTAGAGGTCTATCCTACTCCAGTATGACCTCATCTTAATTGATTATATCTGTATTGGTCCTATTGCCAAATAAGGTCATTTTCTTGAGGTCCTGGAAGTTAGGGTTTCAATAGATTAATTTGGTTAACGTGATTCAACCCATAACATCATATGTTGGGAGCCATGAAATTATCTAGTAATACTTCATTTAACAAAAAAGAACACCAAGAAACAGTTCCTGGACATGAACAGTTAAGAGATGGTATCTGGACACTAGGGAGAATGTCTACGTGATTGGACTATAAAACACATGAGACTGTACCCCTTCTCTATGTATTATAACTGTTTATTGAAAAATCTATATGCCTCATATGGCCAATAGATTTTATAATAAATTGGCGAATCCAACTCTTTATATAGACATAGACTGTATCGAAATATTTTCTGAGGTCCATGCACCTTGAGGACAGCCCTGACTGATAACACCATTTACATTTTTTCTTCATATTTAGAATTTCATTCTTAATCTTTAAAGTCAAAAAATATATGTTTGTTTATTTTGTTTATTGTCAGTTTCATGAAACACTTCAGAGTGAGTACTTGCAATGTGTACTTGGTCTGCCATTTTTTGACTAGAAGCGTATAGTTAACTTTTTCTACGCTCATTCAAATGCATCAAATTATCAATGTAATTTAGCTTCAAAAATATAGTTACAGATAGAGCTATTTCTTGAAAAGGAATTAAAATCGACATTTCACATGAAATATATACTTCGTTGACTATCCAAAATTACAATATATTTTTCACCATTCTCTTTCACATACGCACAGCTTACAAATATCTTAATTACATATCATACAATAGCACCAACAGGAAAGTGACAATGTGCTGAAGTAAAGTTATAAGACTGGAATACTTTGACTCTTTTTCAGTCTAAATTTAATTTGGGGGTAATAGAGGAATAAATAAGTACGATTATAAAATGTGTTATGGCATCATTTAATGATTAGTTTCCTCAAGAACAACTAATGTTTTAGAAAAATACAATATGCAATAAACAATCAAGTGTTTAAACCTGTTAATCACTACTCCTGAACCTATAATTAGAATTGAAAACACAGTTAAGATAACTACTTTAACCATTTGTTTAGAAATGTCATGATGTGTGGAGAGCGGGTGGTAAGTTGACAAGGTCCTTGCAGTCTGTGAGAGCAATCAAGGGTTACCTTGCCTCTGCAAACTCCTTCTAAGAACAAGAAAGTATAAACATGGCTGTAGCCAGGCAAACAAGCTGAAGGTCATGAGAAGATATGGCTTGGAAAAAGTAGAAGAAACAGTGTTGTTATGACTAAGGGAAACTGCTAATGCCAATTAGTATGTTCTTGTATAAAAGCAGCTTGAAAAAATAAAACTGTTCCATTGTCCACCATCAGGAGGGCAGTGGACCTCCTGATCCCCGCTTTCTGTCTTCTTTCTTTCCTTCAGCTCCCACAATTCCCACTCAGGTTTATTTTCCAAGGCCATGCTGCATGTGGCAGGATTTACCACTTGCTGGATGCGGCAATTATGTACCATTAAATGTATGATAATAAATTTCTATAATAAATCATAAATAAAATTTGATGTTTTAAGAAATCCAGTGGTAAATGTGCATTCTATTTAAATAGTTTCTTTCTCCCTCTACCCTAATATCTCTTGTGTAGAACTGTAATTTTATTTTTTGGATTTGTTTAAAGGAAAATGACTACTAATAACCAACTTTGAAAAGTATACTTTATTATTTCCCAGACACTTGAAATTATGATTTATAAATGTCAGGTAGAAATGCTATTGATGAGATAAAGACCAAAATAAACAATTAGACATCATCTCCTGTATATATATATATATATATATATATATATATATACACACACACACATATACACACACACACACACACACATACACACATATATTTTTTCTTAATAGTATACTAAGCTATGAAAATACTTTAATTATGCGAAATTCCAGTTAAGAAACTCTGTAAGAAATTTTTACATACAGTTTAAGTATCTTGTTTGATTTTGTTTCTAAATTTTCAAGAAGAGATATCATTTCTAAATAAGAAAGATTTCTTCCTGTCTTTATATGAGTTAAATAATTTATTTTTAATGTAAGTATAATTCCTCTTAAAGTAATGTTTATATATTAATGTACAATTAAATGGAAATTTTAAAATGGAGAACAAGCCGGCAAGGTTTTTGAATAGTTTTAGACCTTCAGATAGATCATGTTGACAAGTCTCTTTTATAGAATAATTTGGCATCTTGTTTGAGCCGAGGACAGCATTTGGAATGTTTGTGTATAAATTTGGAGGGTTCAAATTGACAAGATGCTTGATGACGTGTCAAGAAATATTTGCAAATATTTATGGTGTCAGCACAATTCAGATTCAAATAAGAATTTCTCTGACACAAGACCATTTATATGCAAACTAGTAAATAAGATGGAAAGAGAAGAAAGAAATGATGTGGGCTTTGTTACCTACTGCTGGATTTCAGAATAATCAATAAATACCCTATACAAATGATCACTTTCCATAAAATAAATAAACACAGGACATTTTGGCTATCTTTCTAGGCCAAAAGAGGTACAATGATTGTGCATTTAAATATTATAAACCATCATCTAGAATATATTATTAGGTTCTTTCTAGTGAGTTCATTATTTTTGATCCTAGTACCCATTTTGGGTGCAAGACTGTTATTTACTCAAATTTGATTAAATTAGCTCCAACCTAGTTCATGATACTAATAGGACTCTTCTTGTTTTTCTTCCTTGTTTCTTAAATTAAATTAATTGGAATGGAATTTGACACTTAATGACAGATATCTTGAGGAATGAAAAGGTGTTTAACTTTTCCTATACCAGATGACATTGAGTAGTTCCATTCAAGCATATCCAAGTAAAATTTGACACTCGGCTATTAAATATTTGCTGAATGAATAGTTTGAAATTATATAGCTAATATAAATTAATTTGTTTGGCTATATTTTGTTTTGTTTCATCTAAATATTCATCATAGCCTCAAAAGCTCTGGTTTGAGAACGACTACTTAGAATATGTAATTTTCATTACCTTCTAATTGTCAAGATAAAAGTTTTGTATGAAAGTTTCATTTACATATCTATTTCCTCTGAAACAGTAAGGAAAATAAATATTCATCCCTTTAATAAACATTTATGTGGAACCTGTTATATGCAAATATGTGTCAGGCTAGGCTAAGTTATGCTTCAGTGACAAACTAATAACAAACAACGGCTTAAAGAACGTAATTTATCAATTATGTTAGAAGATTTCTCTACATTGCCCTCCCTTAGGAGTTAGGCTGATATAGTACCCGTTATCTAAAACATTTTACGTCACCATGGCAGAGAATATAGAGAGAACTAAAGATCTGGCATCAGCAACTAAATCACTACATTAATAAGTCCCAAATAGCCCTAAGGGAGGATAAGAAACCATTTGGACCAAAGATGAGTCAGCTCAATTTTCCCAGCCACAATTTCAAACATGTGAATGAATCAAGCCAAGAACAACCAAACTCACCTTAACCTGACCACAGATATATGAGGGAGTCCTTCTGAGACCAAAAAGACCACCCAGCTGAGCCCCACCTAAATTGCCAATTCATGTAATAATGAACTAAGTAAATGTTGGGTTAAACCATTAATTTTAGGGCCATTTGTTCATGGCAATAGTTAAATGATATATAATCAAACCTAGCTACAAAGGAACCAATAAAAGTAAAAGCAATAATATATTGTGCTCAGAATATAAAGAGCAAGAGAACTTTGGCAAATAGCTCTAATGACTACCATGGAAAAGTGGTGCTCAGCACTTTTGGGGCAGAACGAAGTTTAAGATAGAATTCCTAGGCCTCAGAAGTAACATAATACTGGGTGTTAGACAATAATGAATAAGGAAAGATGGTGCTGAACAGAATATAATATAGTCACACATAGAATTACACAAATGAACAAGAAGGTGGCTCTACTTTTTAGAAAACTTTCTTTAGCCATTATTTAAGAATTAGTTTGCTATCAACAAATTATTTTAGCTTTCCTTCATCTGAAAGTGTCTTTAATTTCTTCTGAATTCCTGAAGAATATTTTTGCCAGATATAGTATATGCTGTACTTTTCACTCAGCTTTTGAAAAATGTACAACTTCCTTCTGGTCTTCATGGTTTCAGGTGAGAAATTTGCTGTCATTTTTATTGTATGACCCTTTAGGTAAAATTATGTTTTTCTATGGCTGCTTAAAGGATTTTTTTTTAGGTTTCAGAAGTTTAATTATGAGGTGTCTTGGCATGAATTTCTTTGGGCTTCGTACATTTGAGGTTCACTCAGCTTTCCAAATCTTCGGATGCTCAGTTGCTCACTTGGCCTTGTTGACATCATGGGTGGGAAAAAAAGGAGTTCTTAGTAGACCCAACCTGCACTACCTTCTTCAGTCTAGTTGCTCCTGAATGGGGCAGGTAAGACCTCGGCTCACTTCTGCATCCAGCTGATACGACCCTGGTGAGGGAATCAAAAAGTAGTTCTGGCTTCTACCAGGTGGAGAACGGATGATAAATAAGCTCTTTGCTCTGTACTCTCACTACCCCAAAGCACACTATCCTGGAAGAGAAATCAGACTTCCCTATGGTTATACCAGGTGGAGGTTAGATCATAGCTCCACTCTGCTTTAGGTATCACCTGGCAGGGGACCTGCAGTGCAACACCTGCATCCATAAGGTCAGGAAAGGGAGAGGGTTGGGTGGAAGATCTACTTCCATCATGGCCCCTTAAATTGCATGGCTGAGTGCTGCTTTTCCTTTGGAGTTTGGGTGAAATAGGACACATATTGACAAAAACATGTTGTTTTGTTATTGGTTTTATTGTTGTTGTGTTTATAGCTACTCTTTTCCTGGTCCTATAGCTTATTAGGCTTTCCTTGGAGCTATTTTTTGTGCATGTTTCTAGGTTGTAGGTTTCTGTAGTACCCTATCCAGGATATATGAGAGGCAATAAGAAAACCTAGAGAACTCACTGCAGTTTTGTTTTTCAAGTAATAAGCTTCCTAGGCAGGGCACCTTCTTTCACACCTTTCAGAGTCATCCCGTGTTTGTTTTACTATGTTCAAGTTTTTTATTTGTAACCTATTAGCAAAGGTCTATCTATGGTGGAACATGGAGTTGAGGATCACTTTTAACTCTTGCTGGTGGAAGAGGGTACACTGTACAAGTAAGTAGGGAATGATACACTCTGAGAAGAACCTGTGCTTTAGTGTCAGTAGGTTTTCTAAGAGCATCCTACAATGAAACCTATTCCTAATACGAATGAAGGTTGGAAAGATTGAAAGGGCAGAATTAGGGAAGAGTTATTAGTGTAGACAAGACTATATCAGATATGGAAAGAGTTCATTCATATCTCCTCACTAAACCTTTACATACCAAAGGCTGATTACTGACACTAGCAAAATGGAGATACTGACAATTTAATGCTGGAAGCAGCCCTCAGCCACTGAATTAGTGGGAGACAGTATGTAAATACCCCAGCTTCCTCACCCACGGCTGGGAGCACTGATGCCAATTTCAAATGGTCTCCAGTGGTTTTAGAGGGAGGTTTATAAACATACTGATCCCCAGTTTCCAACAGTGTACAGTGACTATTTGACTAGAAACTTCACACAGCACCTTCTTTCATGCTCAGCTTCAATTTGTATTTTAGAAAATTTCCTAAAGCATGCCATAACTCCATGATGCCATAACTCCAGGAAAATTCAACCTGTAAAACTAGTCACACTGAAATTAAAACCTAGAATATCGATCAGTACACATATGCAACGAAACACAAAGCAGCCAGATGAAAGAGATAAAATACTGCCATTTGCAAAAACACAGATGGATCTTGAACTTATCATGCTAAGCAAAATAAGTCAAACAGAAAGAGTTGAGAACCAAAGGATTTCACTCATATGTGAGATATAAAACAGAAAGAAGCAACAAACGAACAAACAAAACAAAACAAACAACCCTCATAGACACAGACAAAAGTTGGGAAGCAGTCTGAGAGAACGTTAAAGTGGGTCAAGGGGGTCAAAAATATAGTGACAGAAAGAGATAACTTTGAGTTGCATTATAGAATTGTATATTTGAAATATATAATTTTATTAACCAATGTTACCATGATAAATTTAAATTAAGAAGAAATTAAGTGCCAGAATACTTGTTTCTTCTCTTGGTCCACACACATAAAAAACAATAACACATATTAAAACTTTTTAAATTTAAATATGTATTTGCATTGAAACTTTCCTCATCTTTAAAACATCTGAAGGAAAACAGAGCTAAACAGGCAGAGTTGGGAATCCCTGGCTTGACGAATAATGTTTTTTTATAATCAAACATTTCTGGTGTAAAAGTTATATGATATTCATCTGAGAGGTAAGGTCATTTATTACATGTCTATATATTTCTATCCAGATCCAACTAGAGACACTTAGATTGCTACTTGTATAATTAAAACACCCCTGGTGACTCTTTCCTCTCCAGTTTATAAGCAAAGACAAATAGTTAAAATAGCCTACAACATAATAGCCCTGTGACATAAAACCACATTTACATTTTTATTATTTGAACCAGAATATAAATCCTGTGTGCTTCAAGTTAGCCTCCAAATTTATTCTTTTACAGTATGATGAATAAAACTAAAAGATAGATTGCAAGATAAGCATTGCCATATGAGGATTCCATGGTAATGGGCACATTACTTCATCATTATGAGCCTTGGCTTCTTCATCATTAAAGCAAGAATGGTAAACTGTTCCTGCCTGCCTCAGACAAAAGTTACAAAGAGGAAATAAGATAGCTTATATGAGCACATTTTCTAGCATATAAAGAGTTCTTATTACCATTAATATAAAAATTACTATTAAGATGACTTCTCCAAAGATCAGCTAAAATATTTAAGTCATCCCTCAGGCTTACTGTTTTCTATTTTAATTCAACCTAAACTTGCCAAAATGTCATTTACAAACTTTAAAAACTTCAATTTGTGAAACTAATAGTTTGAAAACTCTAACATACCAGTTCAGAAGGGGTAAATGGTGGACTCATCAGCTATGGTACCATGGGTAAGAAATTCATTGGGGCTACAAATAACTGTAAAATAAACATGCATTTTCTCTTGTTCTTCATTGTTCAGAACACCAAGAAGGTCATGACTGACAGTTTCATTTACAATTTTAGAAATTTATGCTTCAGGACATTTATACTTCTGATGTTTCTCATATTTGTGCTAACACATGAGAACACTTTATGATGGATTGGTCATTCAGAAAGATGAGAAAATATTTCCTGTAATCTCAAGTTATTGAAGATTCATTCGAAAGAACAAAGATTTGGGAATCAGACTGTCACAAGTTCGACTTCTGTGACTGTTATTCACAGATTTTCCGAATCCCTAAATTTAATTGTTATTGTTTAGAAAAATGTGATGATACAGGGCTGAGAATTTTTTGTTAGTGTTTGGATATGTAGTATATAAAATACCATTAAACTATGAGCCTTAACTATTTCTTGATGGTAATGATTAAAAGCTATCAATTTCTTAATAGTCATGTAAACCAGTTCATTTGTATAAGTCACACTTACATGTAAATTTAACTACATTAAGTTTATCTAATTAATTCATACAAGCAAGTACTTAGTACTTCTAAGTTTTTCTATATGAGCTCTATGTTGATACTTTATATATGGAATAATATCACCATTTTTCAAATAAGAAAACTCAAAGTCAGAGATTAAGGCAGCTGTATAGCTGGCTTGAGGATACAAATATATTCATCGGTCAATGTAAATTTGGACATCTCTAAGAATTCTGACTAGCTGTTTTACATGAGGCTTTTTCATCTTTTTCCTATAATAACCAGGCTTCCTAGCAATTGAAGAAAATCTCAGAAATATGCACTGAAAGATGTTTAGGATAAAAAGACATATTCTGTTATTTAGAACAAATCTATAGTTTCAGTAGAGCGAGTTTCCAATTGAAAAAATATTTTCCACTCAACTGAGCAAAAAATGTTTCCTGCAAGCCACAGAGTCCACAGCCCAAAGCATCAAAAGCTATGTTTGTGTCATCTGCCAAATTTGGAATTGACGGCACGGGGCCCCAAATTTCAGTTCTCTGCACACCTTAACGTGATTGGGAACCGGATTTCTGCCATGCTCTTGGTGGTAGTGATTTCATTATAGGTCCTACGAAGCCTGTGAAATTACTGAGATTCTGGTAGAGAAAACGAAATCATCAACTTAGATAATGCAAAGTCTCCTAACGCAACTGTGTTTATGTCTTTCTGTATTCCTTAAATATATTTTTATTTTTTACTTAAGTTGTAAAGAGTTTTATCTAACCTCATGCCTAAAAGAAAGTTATAAATATTAACAGATTCAACACACAACAAGAAGAAACTTTGTGCAATGTAATAATTTTCATGTTTTTCACTGAAATACTTGTATGGGCACAGGACAGTGACTGCAGTTCCCTTGAGATCAAGTGCTTAGCCTGAAGCAAACCAGATATAAAAGAACAAACATTATTTGAAGTCGTCTTTTCCATATTAAAAATTCACATACTTTTTTGCATTCTGATCCATAATATATCTTTGTTTATTTTAATATAAAAGTAGTTAAAATCTTAAAATTTCTGCTTCAAGAGTTACAATGTTTTGAGTCAATTTAGTATAGTGATTATGATTACAAATTTAATAATGAGACTGCTTATTTCAAATACTACCATTATGGTGATCTAGCTCTGTGACTTTGGGCAAATTGTTTTAACATCTCCGCCTTAGTTTTCTCATCTGTAAAATAGAGATTATGTTACCTATTGTGATAGAAATTATTATCACATTTTGCTTTTAAAGATGATGGCATGATTTTACAGTCTCGAGTTACATGTGCCAAAATTTTAGAAAGATGACTAGTATAAAGATTCTAGTGCATGAAATGATAAGAATGCTTATAACAGAGTGATGTACAACAGCAAATATACATAATGTATATATACACATAATTGAATATATGCATATAATTTTATTTCAGTTCTTTGTTTCTATTCATATATAAATCTCTCATTTAATCCAAGAAAAGAGGCTTAATAATGGGCCAGGTTATTTCCATTTAATGACCACTATCATGGAAAATAATCATGAAAGGTATGAATCTTTCAGATAGCTAACCAATATTTTTAGAATTTAACTTCATTCTTTGGGCACTCATATTGAATCCTCTAGAAAAATAAAAGAAAATTTTACTTTATCAAATTCAACTAATTTTTTTCAAAACCCACATATCCAAAAATCCTAAAGTGTTTTTCTCTTGGAAAAACAAAACAAAACAAAATTAGACCTAAAAGACATGCCTGGAACCCTCCACCCAAAAACAGCATAATATGTTTTCTTCTTCACAGTCCATAAGAAACAATCTCCAGGACAGACCATATACTTGGCCATAAATCAAATCTCAGTAAACTTAAAATGATAGTGATAATACAAATTATGTTATCCAATCACAGTGGAATAGAATTAGAAATAAATAAGAGAAAATAATTTGAGAACCTCACAAATATGTTATAATTAACCAATAAACTCCTAAATAACCAATGGATCAAAACACTTAAGGTAAATTAAAAACATCTTGATATGAATAAAAATAACAAAACACCCATACTTAATGGAATGCAGCTAAAGCAGTACTTAGAGGTAAATTTACACCTGTAAAGGCCTGTATTACAAAAGAATAAAGATCTTGAATCATTAACATAACCTTCCATATTAAGACAGTGGAAAGAAAAGAAGTAAAATTTAAAATAAGCAGAAGGAAGGAAATAATAAAGACAAGAGCAAAAATAGTAAAACAATAGAAAAAAATCAATAAAACGAAAATATGGTTTTTTAAAAATATCGAGAGAATTATCCAAACTTTATCTAGATTGACCAAGAAAAAAAGAATCAAGTTCATAGAATCAGAAATGAAAGAAGGGAAATTGCTATTAACATTTAAATATTAACTATTAATCTTACTATATAGATTATAAAGTAATACTATGAAGAACTGCATGACAATAAAATGGACACCTTACATGCAATTGGCAAATTACTAGAAGGACATGGCTTATCAAAATTAACTCGAGAAGAAAAAGACAATCTGAATAAAAGTTCTATGGAATCCATGAAAATATTAGTAGAACTAAAAAACATTTTTTTACATGATACAAAACTACAAAAATCAACTTGATTTTAGTACATTTGTAATGAAAAATCTGAAAATGTAATTAACAAAAACAATCCTAATTACACTATCACTGCTGATGGCAGCAAAAACAGTTCAGCCACTTTGCAAAATAGTTTATTATTTTCTCAAATGGTAAATCCTATGACTCAGAAGCTCCAATCCTATGCATATACCCAAGGAAAATGGAAAGCTATATCCACACAAAAGCTTATATGTGAATGTTTATAGTAGCATTACTCATAATAGCTAAATAGTGGAAACTACTTAAATGTCCATCAACTGATGAATGGGTAATAAAAATGCACTTCTAATACTTTAACAATGAATAAGAACAATATTAGAGTGGAATTTTAAACTTTTATGTCTTTTTTTGCCAAAATCAATTTGGATTTTGGAAGAAGATTTTACAATGATGACTACATCTCCCTCCCCCTAAAAAATCATATTTAGTGTATCTTGGCACCAACTTAAGATCTTAGGAACATGTCAGTTGGTCTCATTTTAGAAGTAGATGTAAGACTTATAACTTTTAAGTTTAGTGCTAAATCATAGGTTTATTTGGCTCAAAAACTGTGAACGGAGTGGCAATATATTTAGAAATGCAAATATACTTCGATAAAAGGTATTGTTGTCATCAGAGTAAAAGCTTGATTTTTAAGGCCTGATTAATTACAGTGTTCCATCAACAGGACTTTTTTACACATTCCTTTTTGCTGTTTTCTTAAATTATATAGGCATCAGTAATACAGTGCTTCGATGTTAAAATAAAAATTCTGCTGGTAATGCAGGCAAACAGAGGATAAAAGGGATGTGCTTGTCTAAGTTAATGGTTTCTGTAATTTTATACAGCTGTTCAGAAGCAGAGAAGAGACTTCATCCCCATATTGCCTAAAATATATATATATTTTGAAACCCTCGGTTATATTCAAGATCATTAGAGTTATTAAGACTGAGTAGCAAGACATAAATTTCTTTATTATAAGAAAAAAAAAAAGAGAAAAATGTCATCGCGAAGAAACTTGCTTAAATTCTCTTTGTTAAGAAAAAATGGGTGTGGTTGCTTGGTTGCTTCTATGTAGTTTTGTTACATTCCCAGCAAACGGGAACCATTTCACGGATCATACAAAGAGTATGTGTAGGTGGTTTGAGATGTAAGCTTTCTGATGATAGAGAACTAGAGTCACTCAGCTACTTAATTCATCTGAGAATTACTTTCCTAAATCATAAAATACCTACTGTGTAGGTTTATTGTAAAATAACAGACATAACGGATTTAGAATATTCATTGCCATGTTGAAAGTTCTCAGTCAGTGGCTGCTGCCTCAGATGTTTGTTGTCAAAGAACAAAGGAGAGTTAAGATTTTAGAAAAGGGTTTGAGGCATGAAACTTTTTCCAGCTGTTAATTCTGTGAAATTGGGTAATTCATACAACTTTTTGCTCTTATAATTAAAAGAAATAATGTATGAAGTCGCTTTTTATACTTTATAGGAAACTAAGGTTGTTTCTTATGTACTGTATAATGTGTAAAGCATGCATTTAAGAAACGTACAATATGTTTCTATGGGCAATATTTCCAGAACAACTAGGCATTTTTCATGACAAATGTTTTTTTTTTCTTTTGCATTAAAGTTTTTATTTCTCCTCAGAATGAAGCATATATGTTTCACCACCAAGAATTTTTCTTCTAAAGATATTTTTAAAACTTTAAAAATAAGGGTCGTGGTACTAAATAATTGACTAATTAACCAGTGTTCTTTCAAACATCCCTGTGGCAAGACGTTTTTGTCTATTATTATTTTCTTGTCCCTAAAAGGAATTTAAAATTAAAATACATATGATTTAAAAATGGATAGATTGAGTTTTGGTTTTTGAACACCAAATAAGGACTTGTCCCTGTTCATTTTAATTACTCCATGACAAATGTTCATGTTGACCTTAGTATAAATCTTGTGTTTAGGTTATGCAAGGTCATCTTTCCCATTATGGTTTATACTGTTAAAATTTTCAGGGGGTGGGGAAATATGTTTACCATACATTAGCCAATGTATTTATGGGTCAAAAAATATATTAGTTAAAAAGTAAAAGTGTCACAATCTAAAGCTGTATCACATAATTGGTTAGAGCTCAACTTTTGGTGCCATAAAGACCTAAACATACATTGTGGCTAAGCCTCTTGTTAGATATCTGTTCTTACACAAGTTATTTAACTCTGTACATTTCAGTTTCCACATCTGTACAAGGGATAATAATAATCTATCCCTCGTTAAGATTTAATGAGCGTTTTTCATAATGTCTGGCTTGTGATTATTTAATGAATGTTAGAAGTGATGATGATGGTGATGATGGAAATACTTAAGTGATTTTTGGACTTGATTTTCTTCTCAAATTAAGTGATAAACAATACATAACACAGCAGTTGAATGACTTAAAACCCGGAGGCATGAGTTTTGAGAGCTGTTTCAATGAAATCAGGAATGTGGCTTCATTGGAAAATTAAGACTTATAAAGAGTCTAGAAGTAACTAAAGAAGTTAGATTCCTCAGTATGGAAAATGAGAGAATATACTGACCAAAAGGAAATAAAAATGAATTCCATTATATGTCATCAAAATAAATAAGTAGGTATTCTTAATAATATAAGACTAAAACTGATTAATTTTGATGGACCTAGGTATCTCAGAAGACAATAGGCTCCCAGAAAGCCAAAGCAGAGAAAAATATGAAAATTGTGAAGAGTGAAAAGGAATCAGGAGGGAGGGAGGGGGGGAGGGAGGGAGAGAGAGAGAGAGAGAGAGAGAGAGAGACAGAGACAGAAACAGACAGAGAAATTGAGAAAATGAGGCAATGAGTGACATTTTATCTTCTCCTTTGGTAGAAGGTGTGGTCAGAAAAGTCTGGTGACCAGGATATTTGAAATGTTACTGATATTAAAAGAAGGAGCTCTCTCCAAAATGTCAAATATTATAGTGAATCATCCCAGAAAGTCTCAAAGTACAATTTGTCATTTGAATATAAGAATTATATAATATACATTAAGTCAACCTTAACTATAAGCCTGTGCATGTTCTGTTTTCAGATATTCCCAGATGGTAGAGAGGCACTATACCACCTGGCAATAACCCATAAAACTAATGGTCTGGGAAATTTCTCATAAAAAGATGCTGACAAGAGTTTAGAATAGAAAAATATAAGCTCAGATCCTCAGGAATATGATTTAGGTTCCTTTAACCAACTGGGCAGCCCTTTAACCTATGTTATAACTAGGAGATATGTGTTTTTGTGTATGACACGAAGCTCTGAAGAAAACAGTAACATTCTCTTCCAGAGACTGCAATGATGCAGGAAATGCAAAGGCATCTCCTAGGAGAGTGTTGGTCATACTGATATACCTTGTTTAGGGTCTTTTTCCATAATGTTTTAAATTGAATATTTAACTTCTATTCTTGCTGACCTATCTCATGTGGCACTCAAAAAGGATTTTGAAATTGATCCAATAGTCACTGCTAGAAGATAGTCAAATGGCTGATTGAGTTTTAAAAAATTTAAAATTAAAACATTAATCCATTATCTGATATGCATGCAGTAGAAAATCAGACAAATAAATGGACAGAATTTTAAACATTTCATGGAAAAATACTATATTCTTTCTTCAATGCTTTAGAAAGTAACAAGCAAAGAACAATCTGAATAAGTCATGTTAGAATTTGAATAGTTTTCAAAATACCCACTTTGATTATTTTTTAAAATTATGAACCAAAAACTCATAAGAATAATAATACTAGTTTCTCAAAAAATGAAAAATGGATAAATCTTCTGACCCAGCAATTGCACTTCTGGGTATTTATCCAAAGAAAACCAAAACACTAATTTGTAAAGATCTATGCAACCCTATGTTCATAGCAGCACAATTTATGATAGAAGCAACCTAAATGTCCATCAATAGATGATTGGATAAAGAAGTTATGGTTTATATATACAATGGAATATTACTCAGCCACTAAAAAAAAATGAAACCCTACCATTTGCAACGACATGGATGTACCTAGAGGTTATTATGCTGAGTGAAATAAGTCACACAGAGAAAGATAAATACCATATAATTTCACTTATATGCAGATTCTAAGGAACAGAAGAACAAAGTAATCAAAAATAGACGTACAAATATAGAGGACAATCTGGTGATGGCCAGAGGGGAGAGAGGTTGAGAGGTTGGGACAATGGGGTGAAGGATTGAAGAAGTACAAATTAATAGTTGATAGATGTTCACAGGGATGGGAAACACAGCACAGAGAATGCAGTTAGGATTAATGTAATGGCTAGGTGGAGAGCCAGAGGAGAGAAAGAACAATTAGGTTGATCAATCTATAAACTTATATAAATGTCTAACCAATGTACTATATACTTGAAACTAATAAAATAATATTAAAAAAAAATAATAGCAATGATACTTATATAACACTGGGTGCTAGGCACTGCTCTAAGAACATTCATATATCAACGTATTTAATGTTTACATACATTAACTCAAGTGCATTGGAAGAAATGTAATGAGATAATACTGAATAGTCTTCATTTTATTATGCATACTCAACATAAACAATAAATGAATTTCCTACTTTAGATTTCTTCTTAAAATTCATGTATCTTCTTCTAAACATAGCAAAAGATTTCCTACTTAAATGATATCCCCATTATATTCCCCCCTCTTCACTTCTTGGTGAAGTTCTATGAATATTTTGGGAATACAGCCCAAATGGCCCTTAAATGAAAATTCTTATTTATTCTTCTTGCTTCTGCTCTAAAAACTAAACTATATATTCCACGTAGCATCTATACTACTTTCTCTGCTTAACTATGTCATAATGCATTGTAGTTATCTGATTGACTGTCCTTTTCCTCTTGGCAGTTGTAAACTTCACAAATTAGATACTGTTTTTGATATGTTTAGGTCAATGCTTAAGCTTGATTTCTGAGATAATACAATATCAAATATGTACTGTCTGGAGTGAATGAAAAATGAGGCAGCAGTTTCCTGGTAAGGTGTAGAAGATTCAATTACATTGAAAGTTGAACCCCTTGTACTACTTTTAAGCATTTACTGGAGGAGGTAATTGAGAGGGCGTGATTACCAGTTGATCCAAAAGCCAGACCCAGGCAATCTGAGTCTCCTCATCCATTCCTCTATCTTTGGAACATGCCTTCCTCTTGCTTCACCACACTAGGAGCTGCCCCAAGGACACAGCCTTGAAATAGTAATGTATTGTTGAGATCATCTGAATAGTGTATGTGTCTGAATTCCATTAAGGTCTCTATATAAACTTCTAAGGTTCTGGTGAGTAGAAGAGGAGATCTATTCATCTTGTAGTTGCTCAAGACAAACCCTGTAAGTAAGTTCCCTTGTTTATTAAAACCTGCCCCCTACCAATCTAGAATGGTCTTCCTATATTTTGGGTCTCTCCATGCCCTCTGTGTACAGGAGCAATTTGGCAAACCAATAACATATATATATTTTTTTCCATGAAAGCTAGCTGACCTGCTAAGCCAGTATATCTACTTATTAAATATGTATTGATAAAACAATTCTTTCTGTAGGCAGAATTTGTTTTTCTTTCTACTAGTTATAGCATTTAATACAAAACAGGTAGTAACAAAATTTAGAATAGATGAACACAAAGAGAATATAAGACATAAATAGGAGCTATGCACAGAAGTATATGCAGATGGACAATTTAAATATTAGCTGTTTTTGGTGGCAATTTTTAGTACAGAACACAATAGCTTTTTTGCTGCCTGGCTTATACTTCAACTTTCAAACTAAGATAGGGATGGAGAAACACTGATGAAGATTCTAGGAGGAAAGTAAAGAGAGAGAGGAAAAAAATGAGCAAAAGTGATGGATTTGTCTGGATTGAGTCAGTTGTGAGATACTCAGTCAAGAAATGCTTTAACAGCATAGCATACTCAACCAGAATTTGTATCTACATTTTTATTTTTGTTTTTACCAAAACATATATAAGCTTGTAAAATGTCTTAGGACTCTAGAAATTGTCTTACTTGAGAAGCTGCTGAGGAATTAATGCTAATTAAATATTGGTTCTGAAGTCAATATCCTCCCTCACACAAACTTCTCTAAGTCTTTTGGGAGCAGCACTGGGAATAACAGAAGTAAAGCAATGTAATCAACTGCCAAAGTGCCTTTAGCATAAGACTGACCAAGACTGATTTTATTATCTCAAACTAATTGCCCTTTTAGAATCAACAGAGCCCAAATAAAGATGGTATATGTTAAAGTTATTTAAAATCATCATCATCATCACCATCATTTGAGTACCTGCCGTGTGGTAAGAATTTTATATGGTGGATGGTTTATGCATATTTTCCCCCAAAAAACTGTCATAAAAATTCCTCAAGATAAGTAAATAGATAACTTTGGTACACAATCTGACTCTTACAGTTATTATGAGAATTAAATGAGTTAATATATTTGCCCATAATGTAACCATGGCATATGTTATATATTACTACTCTCTAAAATTATGTATGAGTACCAAAGCTCGCAGAACACTAGTGGGATCTAAACTGAATATATAATCTTTTGATGAGTGGGGTATAAAAGAAGGAATAAAGAAATATATAACAAATAAATAAAAAATAAATAAGATAAACCATGTAGAAGTTAAAACTTAGAGACTCGAAATGCATAAGTACTCTGTGTCTCTTCTTTCTTATGAACAATGACACGAGTTTAAGTCTAGTGATGCAGTATTTGATGGCAACACAAAAACAATCAGATGAGTAAAAACGTAATAAGTTATCACAGAAATGGGAATCTGGCACTTACAAAACCCTATGATTGGTACAGGTCCCTTTTTCTGTAGGGAAAAGTAAAAGAAAACAGCTTTACTCTATTTGATCCTCATATTGCATGTTACAAATATAATGACATAAAGGTGACTTTAGGGATTTCTTAGAATAACATTTTGAACTAGGATGGAATTTACAGATTATTCAGTATTTCTCACTAGATGTTCCATTTAAGAATGGAGGAAAGAAGGAGTGCTCCATGATGAAAATATTTTCTACGATCAAAGAACCTTGAAAAATACTGGATGAGGCATAATTTGAAAGGCACTTCATTTTCTTGTATTTCATTTTATGTTTTAGTATTTCTCAGACCTTTCATAAAACTAATATAAATTATAGTGCCTAGGAAATAGCACTCAATAACTATTTAAAATAATAAGAATATGCATTGTAGTTCTCCAAAAGGAGAACTTATACAAATAATTTTAAAAATTAGTTTGAACAGAGAATCCTTTTTGTATCAGAGTGTTCTGCATGACCAGTATACACATGCTATGTTGAAAAATGTTCGCCACATTCAAATTTACTTTTTCAGGAGGATGTCCATTAAGGGGGAAAAATCTTATATTTTAAAATTAAGATGCCTATACTTTTACATATTTTCCAATCTAGTTAACACTAATAAAGATATTTGAAAAGTGTAACAAGATTCATTCATGACTTCCATTTTCTTTGAAGGACATCAATTGTCTAATTATTGCTAAATAGCTTGATAGTTACATTCTCCTATTATGTTGTCCAACTTGACAGAACTAACTGAGTAAGATTTTAGGTTGGATAAGTAGAGACAGCTATTTTGTTACATTAAACCAGTTATTGTAATAGACTATTAACACATTTTACCCATATGCTTAAAATCAAGTAAAATAACACTGACTTGACATACTGTGTTATTAGTCATTGTAAAAACACTTTGTAAATATTAAATTCTGATTTATCACAGTTTCAAAATTAGTATATAAAATTTAAATCAGCAGATAAAATAGAAAATCTTGAGAGCTTAGGAAATTTAGTGAAATATGTCATGATGAAATACTAATTGCAATTCAATCTTTCCTGTTCTACTTTCCTTGGAAGTGCAATTTACCAAACCCATTAATAAACTATAACATTGATTTTTCTTCAATTAATTATGTTCCTTGCATTTTAATGTGTTTTTCCCTGTTCATTGTTGAATAAAATGTTCTAAAAAATGAACATTGCATTATTTATGTAGCATTTACTTCTTATTCATTCAACTGTTTGATATTGTAATTGGTATCTCTGTCTGGTTGATATATATTTAAAATGCTGTCCCCAGATCTAATTTATGAAATATCCAGTTTGGTTAAACGGCATAAAAGAGAAAAGGAACTCAACTAATGTTCATAAAATATGTAAAGTTACATAGAATATATTGAAGTCTTTGCCTACTGAGTGCAGTTTTGCAGAAAATAAATTCTTTTTCTCAATACCATATATGCCATGACCGTCGAAATCCAATAACCCTAGAAATGAAAAGAATTAAAGTTGAATACAGACTAATATAATATAAAGATCACGACCTTTATAATTAAATGTTTTTTGATTTATATCTTAAATTCAGGTTAATGGGATGTATATTTGAGAATGTCAATTAATATTTACAAAACCGAATTTCCAAGTATGAATTAAAGGATTAATATTCTATAACTGAAAATGTTGCCATAAGGACTAATGTGGCAAGTTATTTACAGTATCTTGATCAAATATATAGGAGACCTTTAATAAATATGGATTCTCTTCTAGAAATGCCCTTCTTCATATCAGGACTCATCTATTCATCCAATACTGTAGTAAATACAATGGCTTGATGAACATTGCACATAGAGATTGACATGAACCAGAATCTGTAGAGCGCATTTAGCTTCTTTTATTCAGTATTTCCAAGGATTTGTGCTTGATGCCATTCTCTTTCCAATTCTAAGCCATTTAACGGTATGATTAACTCATTTTACATAGAAAATATTAAGTTTTTCTAGGAACCATAAGCTCTTTATGAGTTTCTACTTTTCAAATTCTTACCATACCAAAAATTATAGATGCAAACATATGTTTAACATCAAACATGAGTCATGCATCATAGTAGATACTTTGTTATAGTATTTAGCATAAAGCTAGAAGAGGAAGTAATATTTAAAATACAGCTTTAAGGAAAAAGAATTATTCAGCTACAAGAGTGTAAAGGGAGTGACTTTAGAGTAAAGGGAATCAACTTCAAGGGGAAGTCCAGAGAGCAAATAGTTAAAGATGTCTCCCATATGTCTACTTTTAGTAGCTGGATATGTAGGTGTTATAGACTATAATACGCATGTTGCAGGGGGTTTAAAGTTTGGTGGAAATATAATTCAATTTTGGACATAATAAATTTGAGCAATCTCTGAAGACAAGTCCTAGGTAAATTCTGTATAATTAGTATTAGAAGCCTAAGGAGAAAACACCAACTGAGCAGAACAATTACTGTGCAAGTTAAATGCTGAAAAATCTGGTATTAAATAGCAGGGTAGAAGAAGAACGTGAAAAGGAGTGCCCAGAGAAATGAAAATCAAGGGGGGTTGTGATGCCACAGAGATCAAAGAACTATCCTGTGTTAAGATTAAAGAAGAGTCTAGTCATCACACGAGCTGCAGAGAGCTCAAGTATCATTGTACTTGAAGTGTCCACTGAATATTTCAGTTTAAAAGTCATCAGCCTTAGAATAGTAATTTTGATTAAATGTGTGACATAGCATCCATGTTGCAATAGATATAAGCATTCATATTAACAAAAGAGATAGGCCTTGAGGACATTATGTTAAGTGAAATAAGTCAGACAGAGAAAGACGAATACTGTATGATGTCACTGATACATGGAATCTAAAAAAGCATAGACACACAGAAACAGAATGGAATGGTAGTTACCAGGGGCCGGTAGGTGTGAGAAAAGGGGAGATGTTGATCAGAGTACAAAATTCCAAATATAAGATGAATGAGCTCTGGGAATCTAATATAGAATATGGTAGAGTTTATAATTTTGTATCATACACTTGCAAGCTACTAAGAGAGTAGATGTTAAGTGTTTTCAACACAAAAAAAGAAATAGTAATTATGTGATGAGATGCAGGTGCTACCTAACACAATAATAATATATAACATTGTATATATTATATAATATATAAGTATATTAAATCTATATGCCATACATTTTTAACTTACACAATGTTATATATCAATTATATCTCAATGAAGCTGGAGGGAAAGATGAGATTAACTGCTTTTTTTTAAAAAAATGAGGTTAGTTCTCAGATTTTTTGCTGCAAAATCTAGAAAAAATAGCATTCATAAAGCAAAATTAATCATATGTAGAATCTATGATGTATTTTAGAGAGTAACACATTTTCTTCAATGTATTACAGGAAAGTATGAGTTTTACAATATGAAGGGAGAAATATTGAGATGGAAAATAATTTAAAGAAAGAAATTAATGGAGAATGAAATGAGACAAATATTTTAAATATTTAATAAAAAAAATCCATAATTATCATTGAACTACTGGTAGAGAAGTATAGACTAAAATGCCATCAGATATATTTGGGGGATTATGGAGCAACCAATTTAAAGATCTAACTTTTAAGAGGCTGACAAAATAATAAAAGAGATGAGACAGAAGAGACATACACAGAGAGGGCAGAAAATGGAAATCAAACACATGTATTACAAAGACGCTCAAATAAGGGAAAACACTTGTGAAAAAGAGCAAAAACTAAAGAGAAATATGAAGGAAACTGTCTGCATCTAATTAAAATAAAATTAGATTCTGGTGATTAAAGAGTTCCCTTTACACCAGGACAAAATAATTCAAAGAATAATTCTCTAATCTCTGAGTTATCCTTTGCTAAATTATGCCTTCATAACAATTTCATTGTCTCTCTGATTATATCAATCATGTACATATATGAATTATGTATTCATATATCCGTATTTTAAATATATTTACAATTTTTTGCTTACATTTAATGTGTTTGCATATCAGCTACTACAGCTTTTCTAAGCTATAGGATAGGTTTCTATCAACTCCCTGGGTCTTCCCATTTCTAGCAGACGCAGCAAGACAGGAACAAAAAGCTGAGCCAAAAATCTTACACTGAAAGCTGCCACTCAACTGTGTTATATATCCATAATCATCACATTTCATTGATCAGAGCAAGTTACATAGTCGGGCTTACTCTCAATTGATCATAGGAGTATTCTTTTTCAGAAGCAAAAGGAAAAGAATATTTTTAAATCATAGTAAGGTATGCTTAATATCAGATATAACATCATGATATTTTTGAATTTTAAATATGTAACATATTATCTATAGAGAGAGGCTATATTGAAAGAAAATATATACAGAGAAAAAATAAATAGAGAGAATAATACTGAATCCACACAAAACTAAATCAATTTATGTAAGTGAGTGAATGCCTGGCCATCTTCAGATTTTATTTCCACAATAATGGTGCCAGAAGGAAACGTAGCAAGATAGAGTTTCTGCAAAATAATAATGATAAGTTAACCTATAATTTATGAACAAAAACAATCTTTCTTAGATGTGAAAAAGCTCAGATAAATTATCACTTAAAAGGTCTTCATGAAAAAAAATGTTTTAAGACGTATATTGCAGCACATTAAGATTTAAGTAATTTTGTAAACTGGAATGAAGTGATAATTATGAAACTTTGAATAAAATAATGTGCAAGTTAATTTAACACTTTTATAAATGTATCTACAGAACAGGATATTGGTGAAAAATTATGAAAATAAATTATAGTAAATAAATAATCTAATTGTCATAATCTGAGTGCAAACTGCATACTAAGTAAATAAAAAAAAAACAGTAATTAAGGTGGAGAGTGTCTAAATAAAGTAATAATATGTCCAGTTTTTCACACTAAATTGAATGAACCCAGAAATGAGATAAACTGGTAAATCGAGTTTGTACATACTTACAAATCAGAAATATAGACCTCATTGTTCTAGTAAGAGTTCACAGTTTTGTAGGATCCCATGATCTTAGAGCAGCAGAGAAAAAAAAAGAAATACAACAATTTTGAATACAAAATCAAAATTTAAAACACAGAACAGGGAAAACAAGTTACAAAAAAAATTAAAATATGCTAAAATATTGAAAGTAGGTTTCTTTCGGTTGTGAACTTTCATGTAGATTTAAAATTGTGTTTTCCTATGAATATTCTTTCTTTATTCATGAGAATAGACTTGTAATTATTACAAATAACAACAAAGTTATAAAACTAAAAATCCACCAATATAGCAAGAGGACCAAAGTCCAGGTTAAAAAACCTAGTCTTATTTTTCGTTAATGCCTAGCACTAGCAGGAAACTGGCTGGATTTAGATGAACTATGTAGTAAAAAGTTCCCTGCTGTTAAGCATCACACATAATAGTTATCACATACAAAAGGTTAAATATATAATTTTAAATTATTTTAAATAATTTTGATTAAATAATTTAAGTGAATTTAAAATAATTATATGACATATATTTTTATAGTGTTTTCATCCTTCAAGATAGGCGACTCTCTTAGCTATTAAAAAATATTAACTGGTGAATCATTGAAGTTTATGAGATTGGCTTCTGGAAACAGAATTAGAACTTTTAATGGCTCATAATATGCTATCTCGTCACTCAGTGTTTCCTCATTCCATTTTATTTTTCACAGGCTTGTTTTCTTCTTTTCTTTTCTTTTTTATATAAGTAATCTCCAAAAGGAATATAATGCACATAAAAAAATCATTAAAATCCACTTAATTTCTAAAAACACAATTCTTTCTGCTGCCTGAGAAAAATAAATTTCTCTTGGCATATTTCCTGGAAAATTTATATTCCATAATTAAGCTATAATTGCTGTTGTTGTTGGCTTTCAGAATGAGGGATACACATTTTGTATACATCTTAGAGACCGGGGGCTATTGAACTGAACTTTCGCTTAAAGAGAAACCAAAAAAAAAAAACACACATACATACAAAACCATAACTGGATAACTGATAAGGAGTCAGAGAAAATCTGTCGAAAATTTTTCAGTGTCATTTTGTTTCCTATGATTGATATTCACGTTTTGTGTTTCCAAGCATGCTAATCTGTTTACTCATTTTTTCTTTCTGATTCTTCGCAGACAGAACTTCGTTAGCAAATGTCTTCGCATTTTTCAGTAAAGGCAAATTTAAGTTTTCTATTTCCTCAGCCACAATAGTTGGAGACATACCTCTTTGTACTCCATATCCTCTTCTCTACCTGGCCCAAGTCACCATTATCTTTTAGGTGGATGCTCACTAAAGCCTCCAGATGGAGATGGCCTTAACATTCTCCTTGGCTTGACTAGACTTAGGCTTCCTCCCGACTACAGGCCCCTGATCTCCCTTTTCTAAGGGTGTTCAGCATTGAAAAACTTCAATTGGAAATGTTTTCTTTGCCTCTTTGAGATGTAAATCTTCTCCCTCCCCCCAATCTCTTGTTGGTTCTACAACCCAGGAACATCTTTCTCAAAGACCTGGCATCTATTATCCATGTCTTTGAAATATAATTACCTAGAAATATAGGGCCTCTAACTCTCAGTTTCCATGATAGAGTAGGAACCTAACTTCCACAGGCACCAAACAGCAAACACCAAAGGCCTAATGACATTGACTGACCTCCCTTTTATTTTTTTTTAACTTTTATTTTTCAATTAGAGTTGACATTCGATATTATTTTATATTAGTTTCAGGTGTACAGCATAGTAGTTAGACATTTATATAATTTTCATAGTGACTCTCCTCTAGTATTCACTTGGAGCTATACATAGTTATTACAATATTATTGACTATATTTCCCATGTTGTACTTCCCAACCCTGTGACTATTTTGTAATTACCAATTTGTAATTCTTAATCTCTTTACATTTTTCACTCATCCCCTAACCCCTTCCCATCTGGCAATCCATTCTCTGTATCTATGAGTTTGTAAGATGTGGTACATATATACGATGGACTATTATTTAGCCATAAAAATGAAATCTTATCACTTACAATGACATGCAAAGACCAAGAGGGTATTATGCTAAGTAAAATAAGTAAGACAGAGAAAAGCAAATACCATATGATTTCACTTATATGTGAAAAATAAGGAACAAAATAAAAGACCAACGCCCTTTAAATTCCCTCAATCACTTTTCCATTAGCTCACCCCAGTACTTAAAAACTCTCCTGCCTTTTGTTTCAATGTAGTTGAATTTAAAATCTCTCCCTTATTGCAAAAGTATTAAACTCTTTGGGAATAGTTTTAAATAAAATTTTCCTTTATAATCTATCCAGGGCAATTTTTAAAAACAAACACACATAAAATAGCCCTACCCACTTACTGACACTTTCTCTCCCTGTCTTTCTGCTTTATTTTTCTCTGTAGTGCTTATCACTATCTGATATATACTTGTGTGTGTGTGTGTGTGTGTGTGTGTGTGTGTGTGTGTGTGTGTATTTGTATATATATATTATTATATTATATTGCCCTAATATATATGTAATACCTGCTCTCCATAAGAATATATAAAAACATTTATCTTTGTGTGTGTGTGTACTGTTATTTCCACACTTCCTTGAAAAACACCGAGAACACAGTATCTGCTCAATAGTTAGAAAATAAAGTGTTATTCACTGCTTATTTTATTTTCCCTTACACTGAAATTTAAGGAAAGGGCTTTTAAACTTCTTATAGCTACATAAGAGATTCTATAGAAAAAATATTTTATGTTTTCATTCTATTTCTTTTCATTACTGATCAGATCTTATATGATCTATAGAATGAATTAACAAAAGGAATGGTTCCTGTGTTGAAGTTTTCAGAACAATATATAAAACACTCTAGTAGACCTGCAGGTAGAGAATATATCTTTTTCTAAGAGCTTCAACTATTCATAGTAGAAAAAAAAAATAAAGCAGCTTTTGTAACGACAAAATCCTTCTCCATGTTATATTACCCACTCTCTATAAATTCAGATATGAAATATATGAAGTAATTAAACATTTTTGTACAATTTATTTTAATTTTATGGTTATGCTGATTCCAAATCATGATTGTGTTTCTCTCTGTGAACTGGCCACTAGAAACAAAAGCAAACAATCAGCCAATCTCTAGCAGTTATGAAAGAGACATATTTCTTTGAGGTAATTTTATTCCAGTTTTGTTGTCATTATCGTTATTCTTTCAATCTCATTTCTCTTTGAAAAATGAGTCAAGGGATATATAAATAAACATAAAATAAAGCACTCTTTTGTCTATATAAAACTTGCTTGTTCTCAAAATTATTAAATAACATATTTTATTAGTTATTGCTGGGTAGTATTAACTAGTAAGATTTTTGTGATTTTCATCTAGTGAGTATGAAGTTTCTCATATCCTTTTTAGTGAGGCATTTTGCTTTGTTTTTCAAACTAAGGAATGAAGCAATGTGCTGGTACTATATCAAACCTAGATGAAAAAATTGTCTCTGCCCAGAATAAAAATGTTAACGTATACTATCTGGAAAGAAAAATTAAATAATTTGGAAAAAAAATTTGATTAAAATTAACATAATATCTTGTGGAACAGAATTCAAAAGACACAAAAAGTATTAGTCTAAAACATTATAAAAGAAAATGCATTTGCTTAATTGGACAGGTTTTTCTTTTCCATATAAATTCCTGATAGAATTATTTTCTATCACGACCAGATATATTATCACGGAGGATACCCCAGTTGCCCACAGTCTTTATTCCGTCAACCTAACCAGAAAAATAAGGAATCACCTACTCTCTGAACTAGGGAATATTTCAGTAATTACATTCTAGGATACATGGTAGTTAACTTAGAAATTCCATGTGGTCATGACAGTTCAATATTAAAATACTGGGTTTCCAATGAGTGAAGAATCTGAGAAAAAGTTTGTTATTCCTTAGAAAAGTATGAGTTTTATTCTCATTTATTTCCAAATAAGATTATCAATATCCTATAATATGATCAATTGCTACCTCCCAATGAATGTCTGAAAATGTAAACTGCTATGGAAATGGCAGTGGTCACATTTTAAGGGAATCTCACAAATACAGAGAAGTGTGATAATCTCCTCAGGAAGAATGACCTGAGTCTTTTTGTATTATAAAACAAAGTTTTTCATTTTAAAATTTCCACCCATATTCAATTGTAGAGGTAGGGATCACAGTCAGCTTTCTGTACAGAGAAGTTTATTAGTGCATAAAAATATTCAATATGCATAAATGTGACTAAATGTATTTCTTATGTCAAACTTTGTCATGAAATATCCAAGATGGTGATTCTGTTTTGTTTTAGGTTTTGTCCAATACAGCTTTGTTCAGGTCTACTGTGTTCTGTTCTAGTTCTCAAGTTATAATCCTTGTATTGTGAATCGTGTAACACTGCATTTATTCAGAAGTTTTGCTGAGCTAGAGAATCCTCTTCCTCTCATGAATAATAACATAGAAGCAACCTGTACAAATCACTGTTTATCTAGAGTTTCTCATCCAGTACGTGATACCATTTGAATTTTTGACTTGTACATGAAAGAGTGTTGTAAATACATGCTTTTTTAAGGAAGTTTTACCTGTATCTGTGATGTATCTATATCATGTTATAAAGACAGCACTGACTTTGTGAATTAATTCTAGCATGTTTAGTACCATGATAGGTGATAATTACATCATGAATCATTATTAACATTATCAACATCTATCAATATTATCAACATTATCAAGTGTTTATAGAAATGTTTCTTAACTTGGCAGTAAAATCAAGAAGTTATATAAAAAAATAAGCATATCTGAACTCGAAGAGAGTCACAAAAACATTTATTATCAAGATACTAAAATTCTTGTATCACATTGAAATACTACAATATTGGGGAAGACACAAAGAGGTTCAAGAAAGACAAATGGAATTTTTATCTGTGCCTTTAGAATTAGATTGTATTATTTCTTACTGTACCTATAGCATTATTATATGCAGAAAATATTTAGAACTTGTTATGGAATGGGGTATTTTCAATGTTTTGCAGCTAGTTGATGTTCATGCCTTCTGGCCCACCCATGTGGTTCAACTGAACTATGCAATTTTTCTAAGTTTTAGTAAAAGATATAGAATTTAAAAACAACCCAAAACAATAGAATATGAAACTCTATACCAATTCCTCAGGTCTCTGAATTTGCTCTATGCTAAACTCACTATAGAAAACTCTGAAGTCCTAATATTCTCCCCTGCTTATAGGGCAGTTTATGTAAGATACAGTGTCAAGAATCTCAGTGGACCATTGCTCCATTTTCTAGGCTCCCACTTATATGCTCCAAGAGTAATGTTACCTGGTCATATCCTCTGATTTCACTGCAGAAGTAGTTTGAAATAATGTTCAAGACAGAGAATGAATTAAATTTTAAAAAGGCCTACAGAACCTGAAGGAGATACAGTATAAGGAATTAAGGTTTATAACCCCAGTTTCTATGAAGCCTTAACTTATTTTATATACTCCATATACTCCATATTCTAGATCTCTTCTGGGCATTCAACAGACAGTTCCATTTAAGTGCCCTGGAAAGATAATTATCCTAGTTGACTGTGTGAAAGCAGGGCTTTTAGATGCTATCTTAGGAAAGATTTTTTTGGGGGGATGGGGAGGAGGAGTAAATCTTAACAGAGTAAAATCCTCAGGGGTCTCTGACTCTCTTGTTCAAGCTTGAGTTATTCTCATGGCCCTCAGGCTAATAGCTCCTGCTTTGTCTTACATATAGACATGCTAATCATTAGAGGAAAGAATATTCTTGTCACTAAAGTCTAAAGTCCCATGCACAGAACAATCTTTCTCTACTCCCAATTCTACATAAAACTATTGCAACCCCTGGCTTTGCCTAGAATAGTCCACAATAAAGGTAACTTCTCCAAATACCAGAGCCCCATAAGTGAACAGCTTAATTCTCCAAGTCAAAGATAGTTTCTTTCTCCATTTTGTTTCTATAACGCTCTGTGGTTACCTCTAACATAGCACGTCTAACTGATATATTCATCTACTAAATTATTCTGATGTCCAGGGGAGAACAGGGGATGTGTTTTGTTTCAGTTTCGTTTTTAATCTCTGTATCACCAGGACTTAATGCATAATATGTAAATAACTAGCTTTTTAATAAATTTTATTAAATAAGTTATTTAAGGGGGGAGGACACCACAGCAACTTTTCAATAAAGCCAGAAGATAAATGCCACACATCTGTACTGTGAAACTGGGTAAATTTTTACTCCATTGTAAAAAAATAAATTTCCCCTACTTTTCATTAAGTTAAGATGCAATTACTTAGTGTTCAATAATGACCTTTCCTAGTTTAAAAGTAGAAAATTATTGCCTTATTGAAATTGAAATGTTATAATTAAGAAGGATATTAGGTACCGTCTAACAGCTCTGAAAATAAGTCCCATGAACTCTATAGAAAAAAAAAATAATTGAATTAGTTTGTGATAAGTAGAATTTTTGATCACGGACTTATACAATGAAAGACAAGAATAGAAAAAGAAAAAGAGGGATGGAGGAAGGATGCAAGGAAAGATGGAAAGAGGAAAGGAAAGAAGAAGGGTGAATAGGAAGGTGGAAGAATAAGATGGAGGAAGAGAGTAAGGGATACAAAGTTTGAAAAAAAGGGAGAAAAATTATACTAAGTAAATTCAGGAAAGCACCTGGTAATGTAAGTGAAGCTCAGGTGCACCATGCCCTCCCTAGATGAGGCTTTCAGGGTTAAAAGTTTTCCCCCCCTCATTTTATCGTCAATGTTATGTCCATAACAATAAGCAGTGGGACGAATTGACAAATTTATCATTTTGACATGTAATTTTCTGGATCCCTTTTGCAAAGCCATGCTTAAGTTGTGAAGAGATATTGGTATGAGAATGAATTGATTATGATGTTTTACAGATATTTATGTTGGCTTATGTTTTTCTGTTTTTAAATCTGGTCCTGAATTTTTCTATGGGGTTTGGATACACTTTAGATGATAGTAATTACAGTGATTAAAATAACCGGAGACCATATAAGACTGTACACTTAGAAAGCTAAGTTAGAGTGGAAACCACTTTTCATCTTTGTGAGTGTGCTGGATGTTTTAACATAATATTAAAGCGTATTATATCAAAGAGCTTTTGCTGTATCACAAACTGCCCTGAAAATTAATAGCTTATATCAACACTTTTTAAACTCGCAATTCTTCAGGCTAGTAATTTGGAATGGGATCAACTGTGCAGTTGTTCTAGTCCAAGCCAGGATAAGCTAATGCATCTGCTGTGGCCTTGTTTGCTTGGCAGGTTTATAATGTCCTCATTTAGGACATCTTGTTCAATAGGTTCACATGGTCTCTCAACCTCTAAAATGCCAGCCTGGACTTATTCTCATAGTGATTGCTGGGTTTAAATATAACCAAGTGAGCAAGTTTTAAGGCACAGCCACTTTTCAAGCCTCTGCTAGTTTCACGTTTGCTAATGCCCTAATGACCACAGAGATTCACCAGAAAAAATACCCAGATTTAAGAAGTAGAGACATAAACTCTAATTCTCTTTGGAGAAAGTAAAAAAATTGGGGACATTTTCACTATTTACTCAAATTCCACTAAAATGCTCAGAGCAGAGCAAGCAGGTACAACAAAAGCCAACACCTCATTCAGACACAATTGAGAATCATTCAATACATACGTATGGAATAAGTCCTAAATTCTGACCCACGTTGGAGACTTCTGTAATTGACATTTAAGGGCAGGAATATGGAATTGTGGCCATCTTGAATGTGCCTCTGGTGAGTGTCTTGGCTGAATTCTGTGTATCTTAAACTGTGTATTGATTCCAGCATCAGCTATGACTGATTCTAGCCTCAGGGGAACAACTCCTAAACCTGACACCCATTGGTTGTTGTCTCAATCAGGCATTGGTTCCTCTTTTATTGAGTGCTCAAGGGAAAGATTGATAATCTAGGAAATATACAGGCCCATCGGGTGGTCAATAGTATGGAGAAAATATAGTCACAGCACTGCATGCTGAGGTCCATACCTCTGAAAGCACATAATTCTGCAGAACCTTACAAAAATGCTTTTGATGCTCCAAATGCTCAGGCTTATATGGAAAAAAGTCCCTGTTACTCTCAGGGCATAGTCAAGAGATTATTTCAAATTTGATTTAATCCATGTCCTTAAACCAATAGAGAAAAGACTCCTAACCATTACACACTGATTTGAGTTTCTTTGGAGGTAGAAACATAAATATTAGGAGTATAGAGTGGAATCATCCCCTAAAGTATATCAGGTAACCATGAAATAATAAATATGTGTGTGTGTGTGTGTGTGTGTGTGTGTGTGTGTGTGTGTGTGTATAAAAACACATAAATACTTGGGTATAGTGAGAGAAAAAAAATACCTCTCTGAAAAAAGGACATCAATTTCACCCAATTAGAAATCCAAAAATATACTAAGATCATTTATACAAGAACAACAAAAAAATAAAATAAAAGGGACTTTACTGGCTTTTGCATCTCAAAACATTAAAATCTGCTGAAATGCACCAATGGGCAAAGCTTCATTGCCTTACTAGATACTGAGTCTCAAATTAAAATTTACCTGGGAATCTCAATACATTTAAACAAGTTTTCTCCTATGCATTTAGGGAAGTTTCCCAACATTGCCTAAATTCTCCATATTCATGGAGCCCATTGAAAATGATTTGGCCACCCTCTTTGGACAATGGCAGCAACAGAGTCCCTTACCCAAATGTGCCCAGTGTGGAACAAAGAGCTTTTGAGAATTTCTTGCCTCATAGGCACCCCTAAAATATAAGTCAATGTCACACGTCTTCCTGAATATACTAAACAAAAATACAAGATCTCATCCACAAACTTCTTACACTCTTTGAAATTCAAATACTATGGTATTGTTCCTGAGTGATGAATGCAATGACAATTTAAAATAAAGAAATTCCCCTTAAATTCACCTTTTGTGCCTTCAACATTCTCATCAAGTTATTCTATTCCAGGAATTTCTCATCTTTAAGGAAATGCAAGGCATGACTGCAATGGGGTAGTCTACTAAGCAGCAATAATTGTAATGAAAAGTGGACGATCAAGCTTGAGTGATTGTGTGAAATGATCACCTTCAGATAGTGGGCAAAAAAATGCAGCAGGCATTTTACCAGCAAAGTAGCCATTCTAGTTTCCTGCTTTCATTTTGGAAACTGTACTTTATAGGATAAGACTCTTCTTCGGTGATAGAACATAATAAAATAGCCTGATGTTAACAGGTCTAGATACAAATTTTTACTATCTTTTCAAGAATTTTAGGTAATAAATTCTATTAAGGGTTATGGTCTTATTACGGGATTGACTTTTCCTGTGTGACCTTTAAACACATCTTAGATAAACAAGGCAGCGGGCACTTTGTGTTTATTTATTTAGTTTTCTCATATATGTGGATGTCTATGTAAAAAGGAGAAAAAATAATCATCATTATTGTATTAAGTATATAATGAAAATAAAGATATTAAAAAGTTAATGATGATACATCATTAAGCCTCTGTTACATAGTAAAAAATTAGTAAAATCATGAAAGAAATCACTCAATTTCTTTAGCCCAACTTGAATTAACTTCTGGAGTTTCATATTTTTCTGATTACAGTCAATGTATATATATAATGCACTAGTCTATTTTTCCTTAAATTTAACATTACATTCTAAAATATTTTTCAGTCATTGGTTTTCAAAATTGCCATATAAATGATTTTGTGATGGATTATTTCTAGAGCTGGTTACCAACATTTTTCTATAACAACATGAATCACAGAAATGACAGATATGACACTACCGGCTTCATAGGGATTCATTACAGTGCAAGTTTTCAGGGTAGGAGATGATATGTAAAATTAAAAAATGGTGTGAAACTAGATAGACATAGCCTCACAATTTATTTTGAAACACAGTTTATAAAGGGTATATTTTTCTAACCATTTCCTTGCCACTGAGTATGAGAATATGTCATAATTTCTTCTCATGTATATTAACTGCTGAAATTTTCCTGTTTTAAAGTCCCCTGATTTAATAAAGACAAAAACTGCATACTTTATTAACACATTTAAACTATGTTTAATTTCTTAGAATAAATTCCCAGGTGTTAAAATGCTGAATAAAAAATAGGAAGTCGTGTTTGCCTTTTTTTTCTTTCTACTTTTGAGCTTTATTATTGTCTAGAAGTACGATTTCAACTGCCACTTCTTTGCTCTAGTTTAATGCATGAATCAACATCTGGCAGTTATCTGGAGAGATTGGTACTAACATTTATTTTATCTTATTCTAATTTGTAAGCAAAATTGTCACCTTGAGGTAGCTTATATTTTTTTGATCACTATTGATTTTAGGGGCAGAGCACATGCTTTAGGACTAAGCCAAATAAAACACTGTATTCCCTATATTCAGAAGCTGGTTAAGAGATCAGCATAAACTGGATCTATCAGCATAAATGCCAGTACTATTCTCTAGGAATGCTGGAATAAAGTTTTTGCTATTTGTTTTGAGTGACTCTGGGTAAATGTAGCCCTTGAAACTGCTATCAGTCATCTCAAGGCTAAAAGGAAAGAGTAAGCCCAACACTGAAGTAAACACAAAGTCAGAAGTGATGAAAAAATTGAATAAGATATTTCTGTCCATATAAGCCTAAATAAAACAAAACAATGTCACTTAATGTGAAAATAATTCCTTTGTTTGCACCAGTTTGGTTCATTTCATTTCTACATTTGCTCTTTAACTCTCAAAAGATATGAGGCAGAACCATTACTATACTTCTTGCTGTGAATTTTATTAATTTGAGGTTTTATTTTATAATCTTAAACATTTTAAACTTTAGAGCTGAGTAGATGAGTGGTAATTAAAAAGTAGAACTGATATATTTAGGGTACAAGCTTTAAAAAACAGGAGTCTATGAAGTTGCCTTGGCTAAATATTTTATATTTTATTTTATTATTTATTTTACTATTTTATTATTTTATTTTATTTTATTTTATTTTATTTTATTTTATTTTATTTTATTTTATTTTATTTTATTATTTTATCATTTCCAGCTTTAGCATCAGAGAATAAGAGGGGATTGGGAAAGATGTCAAAGTGCACAAATTGCCTATTCTCCATAAATCTGGTTTAAAAAAAATTCCTTCTTTAATGTTGTTATAGGTGCATAACTTTTTTTCACATGGTGATACCAGAAACCATATTATCTCCAGACTTTCAACTTGAGGTTAGAAACCAGACATTCACTTCAGCCTTGTAACCTTCTCCATGGCATTTAGTCCACAGGAGATGTGACATTTGTTTTTTTATGTTAATTATGTACCAAAACTTTTTTTTTTTTTTTTTTTTTTTGGTCTCAATGGCTTTAGGAGTCCATCTAGACTTGTGGTTTTTAACCCTCTGCTTCTCCATGATCCTTTTGAGAACCAGCTGAAGGCAGTGGCACCGCCAGGTACTCTGCGTGGAAGGTTTTAGTCAACAAATACTGGCCATCCACATGCTCCCAAAGCCATCTCAGTAAGACAGTGAATCTAATTAATTACATTTTCCTTCCTGTCATAGAAATTCTGTATGCCATCAAATATAAGTACAGAGATTCTCCAGTAAAATATGTTCTCACTGATTTTCACATTTAATTACAGGATTTTCATAAACCCTCTGCCACTTATCCATGTATCCCAAGATAAAAAGGTCGGATTTTTACATAGATGAGGAAACTGAGGATCAGAGATATGAAGTGACGACGAAATCACACAGAGCCACGGAGGCTGAAAGAAGATCTGGAATCACTGTTCTATTTCCTCAATCTTATTCCAGTATTCCTTGAAAGTCTTAGTTATGATTAAACCTCCAGATATGCCTACAGATTGCATAAACAAAATCCAATCTCTAACTACCTTTTAACATACTATAAAAAGTTGATATAAACTGTTATGGCATATGAAATTAATAATCAGAACATATATTCTCCAAAGAATAATTTGTTATGTATTGTAGAAAATACATGTTATGTCATGTAGAAAATTCCTGAGTATTTCTTCAGTGTTATTATGCACTATTTAAGTTATTTTTAATAAAACATCAATATTTTTAGTTCACTTAGATTTGGGGGGTTAACACTTCAGATAAATATTTGTAAATGCTAGCAGAGTTAGTTCACACAAAAAAATGTGTGACGTTATGTTCTCTATGGGTAAAATTTACAAATAATTTTTAATCCATTATTGACAGTTCTCCACAGAATTGATTAATTAATGCAAGTGGCTTAAATGTTTTCCTATATTTTTTAAAAAATTATAAACTTTATTTTTTATAGCAGTTTTAAGTTTACAGTAAAACTGAGCAGAAAGTACAGGGTCCTCACATTACCCCAGTCCCCACATGGGCACAACCTTCCCCACTGTCAACAACCCGCATCACAGTATGTTTTACACACTTTTGAAGTTGAAAAAATATATGACATTAAAAAACTCACAAGAAACAGATTTGTATCCATAAATTTGTGAAAGGAAATTCCTACTCAGAGTATTAGATCCCACATTCAAAACAATCTTTACCAAGAAAATAGCACACAGTACTAAGAATCTTTATCAAACTCGTAAAGCATTTGAAAGAGACAGTCAAGAGGAAAGGAAATGTATGATTTTTAGAAGAAACAATTATGAGTCTTTCAGGGCACAATCACATATTGTTTGTCTTTTGTTGGGGCCCTACATAAGTATTCTAACTATGTTACATTGCTAAGCACTTACATTGTATCTTTGCTTTCTCTTCCTTTTTTAATCTACAGAATGGATATTTTAAATTGCAATTATATTGCTGTGTTCATTATAAAGCGTTTGTATTTAAATGTAAAAAGAGCTTTGTGTCTTTCTGACTTGCCATCTTTAGTAGGAGCAAAAAATCATTAGCAATGAATGCTACCAACACTACCTTAACACACTAGCATAGTTCTATAATATTGCATATTCATTTCTTTAACCTTCTGCCTATCTGGAACCAACCTATGTTCTTCTAGCTTTGTGGCCTCAGAAAATAGATCCAACATTTCAATGACAAAAGCAAAAATGATCAATGCATCTTCTGAAAAATGAATGGATTTGAAATGAAAGAATTGATGTAGGAACTTTTGTCAGGAGTCTTTCTTACCATCTCACTCACATATGAAATTTTATTCTAGCCTAGAAGAAAGGGTTGGTTTCTAGATTACTCCCAAATTTTCAGTTTCACCCCTCATGTTTAGGAAGATTAAGGGGATTTATCCATGTTAAACACTTGGAAATTTGTCTATCACATAAGTATTCAATAAATATAACCATTTTTGTTAATACTTTTATTAATTTTAGGTATTATTCTATTGTAGAAGGGAAATCAATATAGAAGTTTAGTAATTTAAGTATTATATAAGATATTATGTTTTGTTACATGTTATTTTAGAGAAATGTGAATCTTTCATATTTTTATTAATCATCAAATATTTTACTAGTGCCTACTATGTAAATGCCATTGGAAGTTCTATGATAATGTCTAAAAACAGTTGAGTATAATATATAACTGCCTGGATATTGACATCATCCTATACTTGAAAACAGAAAGTAATAAATCCTCTAACTCTAAGACATAGGATACTCCCCATTTATAAAGACCATTTCAGCTTTGCAAATATTAAAGGTTGGATATGAGAATCAGAAAATTTGAACTGGGATCCATGTCTCAGGTTGTACTTCTCAAGTCATTTCAATTCCTTGGACTTTTCTCAACTGAAATAAGGCTTCTATCTATATACATCCTCACAACTAGGTTTGCTTCAAGCTGGGTAAGTTATTTTTACTCTAAATCCCAGCAGTCACATAGTCAGAGCTGAAGTTGTCACTGAAGAGGGATTATCTAAGTAGAATAAAAACTACCTAAATTATCATTAATGAATACATTAGTATTTGTGATGGTTCTATTTTTTTTATCACTCACAAAGGGCAAACAATGCCTTAATCAACTGTGTTTCTTAAATGACATCTTTAATCTGCATAATAATTACCTGCTTCCCTAAGTTTTTTCTCATCGACTGAAAGTCTAACTTTGGAAATGGGATTTTCTCAAAAAATGGGATTGTTAAAAGGGCTGAAAACTTAACTGAGAGGCATAAGATTCATTTGTAAATAAGCTAGGGCCCAAGAGAAGGCCATGTTCCTGTAGGTGCTTAATTGATTTTGGTTAATGATGATGACATACTTCATGAGTACAGCACCAACTAGGGAGAAAATCAACTTGTGATGGCTTAGCAAGCAAAATGGACAAGAAAGCAAGAGATTTCAGGAAAGATAGCTTAATAGGGCAAACAACCCATTTTATTCTCCAGGAGAGGTGTGCATCAGTTTTTCCAATTCATTCACTTGCAACTAGCCTTGAAAATCCCAGAAGACAATGCTTAAAAGATTTTCACACACTACAGAGAAGCACCTGAATAAAAATCCATAGCTAGGTGCATCAAAGTGCAAGGTGATTTTTTTTCATAACCTTAGTTATATACAGGAGGAGAGAGTCATGTTCTTGTACGTAATTGCTATTTTTTTCTCTGCCAAGGACATTTTATTTCAAATAATACGTTAACAACAGATTAGGTTTCAAAGTGGATTAAAATGCTTGTATAGACTAGAGTTTCTGCTCTTGGTTCCATCAAAACTGGCTTTACTTTTTAAGGGATTCTTAGAAACAAGGAAGTTGTCATTAATATATACTAAATACGCCACTCAAAATATTTTGAATTTAGTTAATGTAGATCTACTAAGTGCCGAATTATACACTGTGGAGGTCTCCTTCAAGAATTGGGGCACTAATTCTTCTGGCTTCTGGAAGTGTATCTGTTCACACTTGAGGCCCTCTTCAGGAATTTTCCTTAAATGAAGGAAACTGCCTCACCCGAGATTATGTGCAGTCCCTGAAGTCAGGAACATGTAATAATTATTTCATGTGAGCATAAAGGCCCAGCCCCCTTGCCTTAACTGGAGTATTCTGCTCCTTGTAGGATTGGTGAAACTTCTGTTACAGTTGCACCTCAGACCAACTTATCTCTCTTCCTCATGTTTCCCTTACTGCTCATAGATATTGTTTCTCATATCAACCCCCAATTAAAGTCCTGAGTGCATATTCCAGAGTCTCAGAGTCTGTTACCTGGGGAACTTGATCAACTACAGGTATTCTTAGAAGGGGTCCTAGGATGCTGATTCTAAACTGAGATTTCTGATATGGATAAGCCACCTTCCAGCTCGCAATGAAGACTGTATCACTTGTAGCAAGCAGAGAATTGATGGATCCTAACATTCAATTCTAGAGCTGTTAATAAAACTGGTAACGAGTCGGGATAGATAACTTGTGGAAAAGAATGCACGAGTCTGCGCAATATTTCAAGGTAAGTTTCAAGAGAAGCTTGTAGTAACAATAAGGGCTATGGAATTGGATGGCCCTTTCTGAGAACTACTGACAAAGAGCAGATGAAAAACATTAAAGGCTAAGGGTGATTAAGAAAGCCAGCAGGCTTCCTGGCAAAACATAAAGAAGTAGAGAAAAGAGAGAAAATGAGAATCAGGACTTGACATTTTAAGTGAAGAGATCTCTAGGAAAATCCATTTTGCCAACCTTGGCAGTTCTCTTGTACCGAAGTAACAGATCTGACTAAGAAAGGTGGACGTCTGCAATGTAGAATGAGGCGCCTGGACTGATGAGCTTGAAAATGTAAAAATCTGTTTCTCTTGAATCTTCTGGAATTTTGGATGTTACCAACTTCTCCTTACTAAAACTAAAGCATCCCACTTGAAGATAAAGCAAAAGCTATGTGTCATGGAACAACATGTTTCATTTAGGATATACGTCTACCTCTTCCTTCTGTCAGCAAACTTTTATCTGAGGTCAAGTCAATATTGTAACTTGACAGAGGAAATACTGGGCCTGCTAAGGAAAGAAAGACATGATATATCAAAATGTTACAGGATTTAGCTAAGAGGTATTGGCAGGACCTGGGATACGTGGACAGTCCACAGAATGTCACATTGATTATCTGCATCAATAACCTCGTGTTAATCAGACTGCATGAGAAACAAGTAGAATATATCATCTAAGGCCTTGGTAAGATGTATGTGCTCAGAAGGTGTGAACAAACACTGAAAAGGTTAAGGAACCACCACCTCAATGAAATTTTAGGCTTCCAATGGTCTGAGTCCTGCTGAATATTCCATACAAAATAAGAGGTAAATTATGGCATCTTGCATCTCACCGATAAAGAGGAAGCACCATGTCTGGTAGGCGTCTCTGGGTTCTGGAAGTAGCACATTCCACAGCGGGCATGCTGCTCTATCAGCTTACCAGTGACAATGAAGTCTGTCAGCTTAGACTTGGATGAGATCAGGAAAGTGCTCTTCCATGGGTCAGACCTTACAGATTTAGATACTTGATATAATTGAATCCTCGCATCATCCCTCATTTATCAAGGTAGGTGTTATTTTATTCTTGCTACACATGAGAAATTTGAGGTACAGTGATGCTTAGTCACCAATCTATAACACATTAATATATATATGTATATATATATGTAGATATATATACGTGTATACGTATATATACATATATCTATATATGTATATGTATATATATTACAATCAGAATTTAAATCTGTGGCCTTCAAAATGGGAAATAACAAGAGTCATGTGAATATGTTTGTTGCCAGGAGTGTGAGGTGTGATTCTATCAAGTCCATGGAAAAGCAGAATTTCAGTTTGAACTTAAATATGCTAAATGATAAGGAAGATATCACAGAATGCGCTGTAACACAGGTTGGGAAATTATGGCTTCTAGGAAAATCCAACCTGCTGACTATTTTCACAATGAAAATTTTATTGGAACACAGTCACATTCATTCATTTACATGATGTATATGCTGCTTTCATGCTATGCTGACAGAGTTAAATAGTCAGATTAATACCCAATGACTACAAAGACAAAAACATTTATTATTTGGCCCTTTACGTTAGTTTGCTGACCTCTGTTCTATGTACAGTCAGGGGATAGTAATGAAAGAGTAAAGTGAGAGAAATTTCTGAATATTCTTAGCTCTATTTGTTCACAGTTATTTTCGCACACCTAGCACAATGTTTAGCACTTAGTACACATTAAAAAAAACTTGTGGAAACAATGCCGAATAAAAATAATGGAGTTCTGTAGAGGGTTTGGAACACAATAATAAAAGAATTATTGAAGGACAATTATTCTGATAGTATTTCCCCACATAAATTATGGGAGAGTGATTTTGAAGATACAAAATCTTTGGAAGAAATCTTGGAATAGTTCCGATAAGGAGTAACACATCAGTTTTAGTCTGGTACCAGCATGAAATAAAAGAAGGGAATTGATGAAAACAGCTTTTGAGGGGGAGTCAATTTCACTTGACTAGATGTAAATGATATATTCCTGCACTTTATTTCTAAAGATTTTTAATAAATACTGATTTTTTAGATGATATGACCCTAAGTTAGAATTTTATAGAAACTGGCAGTTAGTGAACATTCCTGTTGTCTTTCTATCTATGGCTATTGGCTTCAGAAGCCCCTCAGTTCAAGGACCAGTATTAGCATCAGTATAAAATTTTCTTTCATTGTTGACACATAAATTGTACCTGCTTCTTGCTGGTTTAGTCTGAGATCTCATTGATTCAGTTGTCTTTTTGTTTAAAACCAGCCAAATGCTCTTCTTTTTTCTGTTTTCTCAAATTCAACTTCTATTATTTTTCTAGGATGATCTCCCTGAACTTAGATGTTATTGAATTCCTCTGTGTTTGAAATCAAATCTTGCTGAGGATACATTCACAGTTGATTCTGCTTAAAAATAACTGTCAAATAGCAGACAAGATTTTAATATTGAATGTGTGACTTGCTGTCCACCTCTCTTTCTGAATCATCTCTCTCCAGGAAAGGCAGCAACCCCTAAACAAAAGAAAAAGACTCAAATACCTTTAAGGATTAGATAGACTTTTTAATTTTCCTCAATATGTGTTTTCTGTAGTTGGATACATAGATATCTGCCATGGCAAATATTTTTTCTGGTTATCTGAAAGTCATTTTCTCAGGAAGAAATTGCATCTTATTTTTCATATTATTGATACTTTGAGTCTCCAAAGTGTATACATCACCTCAGCAATTTTATTAAAAACTTATCAATTTATTTGTTCATCAAATATTTATTGAGTGCAACTCAGGGAACATGTAATATTTGAGATTTAGCATGTGCTCTCATTTTAAGTTTTAAATCTAAGAAGAAATATTAAAGAAAAATTGAACAACTTTTAGGTTTGCCAGGTATATAAACTCAAGAGCAAAGACTTTGATAAATTGTGAAATGCCATGAGAAAAGCTGAATGAGGATCACAGAGGAACCAGTTGAGAGATAACATATGATTCTAAAGACCTCAATGAGAAATTAAGAGTTGGAGAAATTGAACACAAGAACTGGAATTGTAGGAAAGGCGTGTCTGAAATAAAATTTTTCGATCAAAATATCAGGAGTGGTCTGATGATAACAAAATCGAGGTTGTGACTAAGTAGTCAGTGTCTGAGGTGAAGTGGATATAAAAGTCAGTGGCGAGTTGGTTAGCAAGACAGTGGACTAGGGAGCTCCAGGCCCTCATTCTGTCATGGAATCTTTAAGGAAACAACTCCAGACTAATACAGCTTTATGGGAGTTCTGGAAACTAGTGAAGGATCTGCAGCAACCAAACACTTGTCCCATTAAAAAAAAAAATACATGCTCAGAATCTTTGTGGTGTTTTTGGTGGCTCTTGTCCCATTCCCTCCCCCACATGGTGCAGTGAGGTTGGGAGGAAGCAGCCCAATTCCCAGTTTCCTCACTTGGGAAATAAGTGGAACTTGTTTGCAATGTTCTGACCTGTCTGTAGACTGTCCAAAAGAATGGTTTCCACATGGCCTATCTCAGAGCTCACACAGGAATGGTACAATGGCTTGAATCTCAAGGTAGGAGCTGTAGAAGGCAGGGGCAGGCACCAGGGCTGATGAAAACTTCAAACTCACAGATGCCTGGGGGTAAGTGATTAGAGTCAGAGAAATACAGTAGAATATCTAAAGTCCAAGAAGAAACAGGGGGAAGACACCTCAAGCAATTAAGACATTTTAATTCAGCTTTTTGTAAAGAAGAATTGGGAATACACACACACACACACACACACACACAAAGATACATAAATGCAAGACATGTACACACAAAGGTGCGCACACATGTGCGCGCACACACACACACACATACACACACGCACGTACACGAGCATGCCCAGAGAAAGCCAAAGATCTTAAGCCTTTAAAACATGTTGATTAGTGAAGATTTTCTCCAGCAAGAAGTCAGTCTGAAAAAGACTGGGAGAAGTGGCCATTATTTCAAATGCCCGATTTTCCAAAAACCATCATAAGGCAGACAAGAAACAAGGAAACATGGTCCATTCAAAGAAACAAAATAAATCCTCAGAAACCAGCCCTGTAGAAACACAGCCTTGCCTTGAGACAATATACAAAAATTAATTCAAAATTGATCAAAGACCCAAACACAAGAGCTAAAACTGTAAAGCTCTTAAAATAAAATGTAGAAAATGTCATGGCAATAATTTCTTGTGAATGATACCAAAAGCACAGGCAACAAAAGAAAAAAAGATAAATTGTACACCAAAATTTAACACCTTTGTACATCAAAGGACACTATCAACAGAATGAGAAGACAACACATGGAATGGGAGAAAATATCTGCAAATCATATATCTGATTAGGGGTTAATATCCAGAATATATAAAAAAAACTAATAAAAAGTGTTGAAGAAGATGTAGAGAAATTGGAACTTTTACGAACTGTTGGTGGCAATGTAAAATGGTGCATTGTTATGAAAAACATTATGACAATTCTTCAAAAATTAAAAATAGAATTACCATATGATCCAGAATGCCACTTCTGATTCCCTAAAGAATCAAAATCAGGGACTCTAACAGATATGTATACACTGTTCATAATAGCATTATTCATAGTTGTCAAAAGGTGGAAGTGACTCAAGTGTCTGTCAAAAGATGAATGAATAAACAAAATGTGGTATGTATGTGTACGCGCACACACACACTCACACACACATATGTATATAATGGAATGTCATTATTCTTGCAAAAGAAAGGAAATTCTGACACTTGTTACAACACAAACAATCCTTGAAACCATTATATGAAATGAAATGTCAGTCATAAAGGACAATACCATATGATTCCACTTATATGAGGTATCTAGTTCTGTCAAATTTAGAATGGTGGTTGCAAGGGACATTGGACTGAGAGGAATGGGGAGTTATTGTATAATAGGGACAGACTGTCAGTTTAGGAATATAAAAGAGTTCTGCAGATGGATGGTGATGATGGTTGCACAGCAATTTAATATTAATAATGACACTGAACTGTGCACTTAAACATGATTAATGGCAGTACATTTTAGATTATATAATATTTTACCATAACTTAAAAACACTGCATCAAAAAAGTCAATAGAAAGGAGCATATCACATAGCTGAGAGTTTGGATGGTTGGTATTTTATCTGTGGATGTGGAAGTCACTGAGAATCATGACAGAGGGTAGAAAAGAAGAATATAAGTGGGACAAATAGTCTTGAACAAAAAAGACACCATGACCAGGAGGCTAGTAAATGTCAATGACAAGATGCTGTGACTCTCAACTGAGCAGCAAAGAAGAATAGTAATGATCTGGAATTGGCAATGTGGCTGAAAAAGAGCACTGGCTCTATCTCCTGAACCTAAGATATAGAGCAG
>CM053510.1:14553129-14645745 GCA_028627145.1 Eidolon dupreanum
AGTTAATGAAAGAGATAAAATTTGACCTCAGATTTTAGAATTCAAGTTCATAATCTTACTGAATATACTTCAGTGATAGCTACCTACAGATTATGATTCACATTGTAAAAATCAAGGTCGTACGTCATCATACTCTCTTTAAATTGTCATATTTATATACAGTTGGTGATAACAAAAGCAACAAAAAGGGAAAAATTCCAATATTTTTGATTTGTTTAACATACTACTGAATTTAGTCTTTTGTCTGTATTAACCATTTTATCATCTATTATATTAGAAAGAAGCTTCATCTTTAACAATCTGAAAAGTTTTTGTTGTACCTTGTGAAAATTACTCTATAGATAGAACCACCATTTTATTTTACAGTGAAATAATGGCCTTGAGTTCTCCCAAAAAATGGCCTTAAGTTGAATATACTGCTAGTCGCATTTATTGAGATATTATATCTAGTGTCACATCATATAAGAAATGATCAGTTGGTACAAAGGTATTAGGACTTGGAATTCTTGGTAGCTATTTTATCAATACTTTTAAAATTACTGAGTTTTGTTTTCACTGCCCTAGAATCCTTAATTAATAACCATTTATGAAAAAAAAGAAAAGATAAATTCAGCCAAGTCTCTCTTCTACGTCTTTCTTCAGAAATCATTTAGAGTGGAGTTACTAATTTTTCCACATAAATGACCATGTATAACAAACTGCTTTTCTATTCTATAACATTATGTAAACTTGGGCTAGTTGCTGAAGACAATTTTAATTTGGAGTTAATAATTTTTAATGATGAAGAAAGGCAGAGTTTTAGTAGCTAGCTAAGTTAATAATTTATTAAAACCTACTACGTGAGAGATACTTGTCCCATCCATTAGCTTACTAAATTGTCTCAAAAACTATGTATATTCAGTACTATTATCCCTAATTTTCAAGGATATTCAAAAGAGTACTACAAGCTTATAAGTAGAATCTTATCATAATTCTTTTATTCTAAGGCCATTCTCTTTTTTTCTGTACAATAAGGTATTTTGTATTCTCACCACCATTATCATCATCAGCAGTTTTTTCATATGGAATTTTTTTTTCCTAGAGAAGAAAAAACATTTCAGAAACTTCACATCATCTGGAAGTATAGTCAGGCTAAAATGAACATGTATAAATCCACAACTGCATGTATTTACAAGGTTTGTCCAATATGCTGAGGTCATTTCAGAATGTGATTAAAATAATCATTGTCTTATAGAATAGAAAAAATAGATATTACGTTTAAGGACTTGGCTATTTACCGAGTGTATTCAGTTTGTTTTTCTTCAGCTAATCATAATGGATCTAACTGATATATACTAAAAACTATTTGGTGTTGGATATTATGCAAAGTAATTTACACGTTTTACCTTAAAATTCTCATGACAATTTATATGAAATATATTTTAAATTCTCAATCTATAAATGATTTTTTTTATGTATTTCAAAGACTTTAAGTAACCTCTGCAAGTTTCTACAACTAATAAATCAAAGGCTATTACTCACTACAATCCACTTAACAATTAGCAACAAAGCAGAGAGTCAATTTTACCAAGGTCACAGAAAGCACGATGCTTCTATGCGAGTAACATTTTTGCTTTATTTAGTTGATACCTAGCACCTGACCTTGAATTTTGCCTTAATTTGATAAACTGGAGTTGAATCCATTCTGGCATTTGTTCCTACTTCAGCATCTCACAGATAGCCACAATTGCCGTGTTTGGACAACCAAGGGAAAACGTAAGGAATGTCATTTCTATTCTGCCAGTTTCACCACCTATTAATTTTTATCAAGGAAAAATCAATATAAGAAGGTTATCTGACATAATTGTCAGGTTAAAATTCTATCCCTAAGTATATTTTTAATTACTTAGCGGGTCTATGTATTTGGATCTGATATTTTACATACCAAGGTTGATTGATTCAGTCTATTAACAGAAAATATTGACAGATGTCTCAGGTAGCTAATGAGAAAAGGCATTTCTGAAATTTGTAGAAATTTCATGTTAAGCAATTTTGGCATCAATCTTAACTGCTTCACAGAAATAGAAATAGTGAAAGTAAGATGTCCTGTTTTTTTATCCATATAATTAATTTATGACTACTTTCCTTAAAAAATACTGCTCGAAAGAAAAAAAGGGAGGTATTCTTTGAAAATCACTAAAACTTTTGCAACATTTTAAACACTTCAAAGTGAAAATTCATCAAATGTCAATTTTTGATAATTTTGCAGTAACTGAAAGTCATGCATTCTCATTAAAAATAATTGGGAAAAAAAGAAAGAAAGAAAGAAAAGAAAGAAAGAACAAGAGAGGGGGGGAGGGAGGGAGGAAGAAAGGAAGGAAGGAAGGAAGGATGGATAAAATAACTATAATTTTACAGCTATTATCCAAGGTCAAACAAAGTATGTATTTTATTGCATTCACTGTTGGCCTTTTTTTTCTTAAGGTAGATAAGGCTTTTTCTTAAAAAATAAAAACGATGATCCCTCGATACATAGAATTTAACATCCTCTGTTTATGTTTTACATAAATCGTAAAGTGAATATACATTAAATTGGAATGTTTTTAAATATTTCCATATTCTTAAATAGCATGGCTCTATATTGTGATTTCATTATAATATTGAAATAAGTAAATTTGCATTGCTGAAAAAAAATTATTACTTACAAATGAATGTTGATTCTCAAAATCTAGGTTCTAAGACAATTTGCAAGTATATTCTGAATTATACTATAACTACACACAGAAAGGAAAAAAAAAATACTGCTGATTTCCCCAAAGGTAGTTGGGATACAAGTTAACATACACTTGATCCCTGAGCTTCTAAAAAGGGGTAACACTATTTTTTTTGTTTGTTTGTTTTTCTGTATGCTTTTAACCCAACCTCCCAGCTCCCCTCCCAGGAAGCATCCATTGCTATCACTTTCTTGTGTATCTTCCTAAAGAGATACTACTCATTTACAAACATATGTTCCTCCCCTGGAGCACACATACAAAGAGTAGCAGACTATATACATTGCTCTGCAATTTTATTTTTTCATTCAATAGAATATTCTGAAATTTTTTTTCTGTCAGTCCTGTGTTGAGCTGTCTCATTCTTTTAGATGGTGGCACAGTATTCTGTTGTATAGTGGTGTCATATAATGGACATTTAGGTGTTTCCAGTATTATAAATAATGCTGCAATGAACATCCTAGCACATCATGTCATTTTGCATGTATACAAAATTACACCTGAAAGATAAATATCTGTAAGAGAATTATATTTAAAATTATATTTAAATTTTAAAATTATATTTAAAATTGTGACAGACTTTGGAAATCACTGTTCATAGAGTTCGTACTTATTTTATTGCTTCTAAGAATGTGTGGATTGTACAGTTCCCCATATTCCCAACAAATAATATGTTATTAACCTTTTCATCTTTACCAATCTGACATGTATAAAATGAGGGTTTATAGTAGCCAGAATTTGCATTTCCCTTATGGTGATTGAGGTTGAACATTTTCATATCTCTAAATGCAATTCATATATCCTTTTCTGGGAACTCATTGCTCAAATCTTTGCTTTTTATATATTTATACATTTATTTATTTTTATGATGACATTGGTTAACGAAATCAGTAAGTTTCAGCTGTGCACTTTAACAGTAAGGCATCTATATTTACACTAGGGGTAATGCTACTTTCATTGTGTGCTGATGCTGAGGAAAGAAAGAGAAGAAAACGACTTCGGCAAGCACCTGAAATCAGTCGGTAATGGACTGTGTAATTTTTCCCCGTGCAGCGCTGCCAGCACATCCCAAACCTGCCAACTTGCAATGTTCATTTCACTTAAGGGCAGTCCAGAGTGGCTCACCGGGGTATTTCTGATGCCAGAACTCCACTGTCATAAACGGCAGTGCTCTTCCCTGGCCTAGATGTGATTTCCAACGTGAATTATAGGATCCGAAGGTGAAATTCAGTTTGCCTATCAACTTCTTTGAAATGAATGGGCATAACAGCATTCCAGATGTAATGCTTACTGAGGCACTCATCCATTCGACAAGTGTCTATTGAGCTCCTCTGTTCAAGGCAGAGGGCCGATGTAAAGATGCAAAGGTGAACAAGAAAAATATACCCTTTGGTCATATTGAGACTGAATAAAATGAAGAGATGCAAATTCCAACAAATAAAACAAGACAAAATATAGAAGCATATTTCACTAGATACTTAGACAGTCCCTAGTTCTAACTAGTGGATCTATAGCATTATCTGATACAATGGATCACTACCTCCCTCTTGATATTCCTTCTTTCCTTGAGATGCAGGTCAGCGTTCTCTTTTGCTTTTCCTCTTACTGACTGATTGACTGACTGTTTATTCCCAAAGCTTAGTGTTTGGTGTCTTACTTATCTTTACTCACTCTCCTGTAGACATAATTCATTATCACATATTAAAATATGATTGGTGTGCTAAAAACTCCTTGAGTATACACTTTAGCTCCTTCCTAAACTTCAAAGCTATATATCAAACTAACTACTTGATTTTTTCACTGAGATATCAAACAGGCATTTCAAATTTAACTCATTTAAATTTTAACTCTTGATTTTTTTTCCCTTCAAAATCTGCTTTCCCTTCCATCTCACCAATTTATCTAATGCAACCCAACCTTATACTTGCTCCCATCAAAAACCTTGTGATCATCTTACTCTGATATTTCATGTGTAATGTGTGAGAAACTCCTGTTGGCAATTCTTTCAAATTAAAGTTTGATTTTGACCTTTTATCACTCATGTCGCAGCGAGTTTCCCAGCTTCCACTGTTATCACCCGCCCTAACACACGCAGCACCCAGAATGACCTTTTAAAAATATAGGTCAAGCCTTGTCATTCCATTCCTCAAAATACTGCAACAACTTCCCATTCAAAATTAAAATGATCATAATGGCCACACAACTCCATGTCATCTATACAGTACTGTTTTTCTCCTTATTGTCTACTTTGATGTGCCACGAACCTATGTCTTATTTGGGTTATTTTGTGTTGGTTGTCCTCTTGTCTATAACAATTTACATTTCCGGGATAGTTCTATGGCTAACTTGCCCAAGTATTTCAAGTCTGTATCTAAATACTACCTTAGTTATGAGGAATTTCTGACTTTACGCCCTACCACTTACACCTCACCCTAACCAATACACATACAAATACACATATCCTGATTCTGTTTTTCCTGCTATAATTTTCAATGAGAGTTTTGCTCTACCAATATAATTATTTATTATGCTTATTACGTATTCTTAGTCTCTGTCTGCTCTGTAAGTTTTAGTATGATCGTTATTTTTGCTCGTTCTGTTTGGTAATATGTGGTGGGCTCTAGAACACTGCCTAGCATAGAGTTGTTCAAAAATATTTCTTGCGAAAATTACTGTAGTATATAATGGCATTAGGAGTTAGGTCCCAGAATCATAATGCAGATCACACTTAGATATTTTCTTTTCCCAAATGTTGAAAAACATCTGTTATTATACCAAACATTTTTGTTTGTTTGTGTTTGTATCCAAAAAAAGAAGGAAGGGTAGATGTTGAGGGATAGTGATAAAAGAAGGTGGTATGACTTTCATTCTAGTTTAGGCTGGGATGAAGGGATGTTTCAGCACTCACTACTTCCATAAAAATCATTTCTCCCTTTTGAAAGCTATGTTCTTTTTTGTATTCATTCCTATTCAAGCTTTCTGGGAACCAGCCTTCATCTTTGTCATGACTTATCAAAACCGTATCTTTGATTTCTTATATTTAACAGCTTGGAGATTGATTACATTAATAGAAATTTGAAGAAATTTAGGAATATCATCCAGTTTGCATTTAATAAGAAGCACGTGTACTTACATCATGGCTCGCTACCCAATCATGGCTCTTTGTCAGAACTTCTGAGTGTTTTACTTCTTACTTTTCTCTTTCTATCAAATTGGAAATGTGTAATAGTTATAATAATAATAAGTATGCTTTCAAGCGTAAGGTATTTTGAAGTAGCTTTAAATTATTCAGAATAGGCAAAGAGAAAAGATAAATTCAGAATGATAATGCCATCTGTGTGTTCTTCAGCCAGCCTCTCTGTGCCTCATGGGAATATGATTCGGCAAAGTCACTTGATACATTGTTATGTTCAGGATCACAGCTAATGACTGGGTTTCTGTTCTCAGTTGATATGTGTGTAACAAGCCCCAGTTTACCAACTGATGGGTGACTTAATAGAAAAAGAGAGAACAAATGCCAACTTAACAAAATCAAGGAGCTACCCACAGAGAAAAGAAGCACTTTCTTTTTAAGTCTAATTTGGATTTTATATAAAAGAATTGAGTGAGAATGTTCTCTCACTGCCCTCTGCTCAAGAAAGAAAGAAATGCCAAGTGGCAACAATTCGCCTTAATTTTTTCCTTTCTTTACATCGAAGAGGTGAAAATTACCCAATTTGTTCATCTATTACAAGTTGCTTTAGTGATTCCCAGAGGAGTAAGCTATATTCTTCTTTCACTACACTGCTGCAAAGTATCTCAAAGCAGTATAAATGGATCGAGTGAAGATCTTTGATGAAAGCACTTGTTTGTAGAAGTAGTTGTGAGATGCTTATAATGTACATATGGAATGAACTTTGACAGACTAATTATAGTTATTTGAAGGAAAAGTAGTACTCCATGCCATAGTGGGGAAAAATCACTTCTGTGTCCAACCCATCATTTTACAGAGAACAAAACTGATCGATAGATAGCCCAATATATATCGAATAATGAATATAAGAAATATGTAGGTATATGCAAATAGCATATTTCTACCCCTTTCCTAATATTAAAAGAGATAGTATTGCACAGTAAAGGAGCACGAACTTTAGGATCAGAGTGAGAAATGTTTATGTAATTATTCTCTAATTTATTTATTAGGGGACATTGGGTAAAATAGTGAAGACTTTCTGAGTCTCATCAATTCCTAATTCTTGTGAAATGGCACATAATTACAATAAAAATAATGCAAAGAATTAACTAATAATATATTCCAGGCACTCTGTAAGGACTTTACATGTATGAGTGTTCCAACAACTCGATGACTATAGTGTTATTATTTCCATTTTACAGAGTATGAGCTCATCATGCAATTAAATAACTCATGTAAAGCTTGATAAAGTTCCTGATATATATTGCACGATAAGCTTAAATGATCATTTCATCAACATTATATTCATTATAATAATTATTACTCATATTTTATATTATTTATTGTACCCTAGGTTTTTTCTTTCATTTATATGCTTTTACACTTATATCTGAGCCTGGGCACCAGAGCATAAAATTGCAAATTTAGAGAGGAATTCTTTATTTACCTCAAAATTTCTACTATAACAAATACAAAACCCATTTATTATTAAACAAACCTTTGTTTCAAATTAGAATGTTCCTTTTATGATTTTTTAATCTGTAGGGCTTATTTTATAACTAAGATGTGACTTAGGGTGCCTACTGATGCTTGATTTTATACACAAGATTGACACACAGACATACATGCACACTTATTTTGCTTTTCATTTCAAATTACTGTTGTTTTTTGATATGTATAGTGGTTCTATGTGAAAATTCATAGAGTTGTTGTTTTATAATTTCATTTTTACACATGGTTCTACAAAAGAGTTACATAAAATCACATGTAAGAAATTAATAAATGTGAGTTTCCAGTCATGCGAGGCCCAAGAAAGTTATCATCTGAATGATCCTCTTTCAAGCAGTTACTAGAACATTTACTAAAACAGGAAGAAATATGAAGCAAGAGAGGGAAGTGAGAAATTAGAAGAAATTGGAAACCAATTAGTAAAACAATGTAAATGTCATGGAAACAAAATGTTCAGTCTCTCTAAAGACTATTTTTTACAAGCAAAGGCTTTATGTCTATAATAAAATGATTCAGGACAGGGTCAGCCATGAGTTTAATGTCTGGATTGTGTAATGCGCAATTTTATTTAGTTAATCAAAAAAACTATGTGTTTCATGAAGTGGTGGATGCTATAAGTATATTAATGTATTTTTATAAAGTATTTTGGTGTCAGTTTAATTTAAAAAAAGAATAACAAGACTGACCAGGTGTTTTGAATATTTTGTAATTCCCTGACCCCACTTGTGAAGAGAAGTCCTCAACCGAATACCATTTTTACCAGCATTTTATCGTCATAAGGAAGAAATACTGTAATAAAACTAATAGGCTACAATCTTCTAGTCTTTTGAACTTTTGTTGGCCTTTGATGTTGGGTCTATGCTGGGCTTGTTAAGTCACAGTTCATATGACTGAGATAAGCCTCAAGGATTTTACTGGTCTAGTTTTTATTTATATTAATTTTAATGCAGTTCTCTTGAATTAAGACAACAGAACAAGTTTGACTGATTAAAACCCATTGTCTTTTTTGAGCCACAAGCAAATATTCAAGAGCTGTTTGATTTTGTGTTTTCTATAATCAGTTCTTAAATTCCTGTCTATTTCCCTCAAGGCATGTGTAATAAAATTTGCCAGGTATTTAATAGTGACTGAAGGACCTTATACACCTTTCTTTATTCATTTATTCTAATCATGGTATTAGAATTCTAAAGGCCCCATGAAATCCAAATTGCTATTTTGAGTCCTGGTAAGTCTTTCCTTGTACTATAATGAAGTCTGTTAAGTCATTCTAAGCAGGACAAATGAAGTCCTAAGAAAATTTCAGCCTCTCGTTTCCTTAGGTAGGCCTCTTATATTATCATCAATAAGATCAATGCATTGTTTCATATTAATAAGACTAATATTTGAATTTTTTTCTTAGTTTATATAACATCATTTATTGATATTAACATTTTAAAAGTTTTATTATATTTAATATAATTATTTTAAATGATTAAAATAATTTCTAGACATTGATTAAATATGTAAAAATATGATGCTACTTTGAGTTTATGCTTACATAAATAATTTACTACTTATTAATCTGTTGATGGCTTTGATGATGGAGTTGGATGAACTTTATAAGTTAAGAAAACATACACATAACATATCCAAAATTAGAAAAAAAAAATAAAAATAGAAAACTCTTGCAGAGATCAAAGTTTATAATTATTTCCTGACAGACAATATGGGATTTCATGGTGCTAAATAGGTTAAAGAAAAAAATTGGGTGGAAGAATTCTAAAATATCATTTAAAACAGACTCCAGCCAAATATCTCAAGTTGTGAATTCATCAGACTGGAGCCAACTAAGCAAGACCGAAATAACTTAATGGAACTCTCAAAGGACTGGCTTTTGGCAATGGTGGCTTTTCATATTTTCCCTTTCTCTAGTTCAAGTATCAACAACCATATATAAATCAAAGCTACAGTGAATGCAGTCTATTCTATTGATAAGAAGTTAATTTACTTTAGGGTTGATGAGAGTTAAAGAGAAATAAACTATATGATCTTTTATATTTAAAGTTAAAAATGGAAGGGTAATAGATGTCTATACTAAGTGTCCTGAATGCTGAAAGTATATGGGATAAAGATCCAGCTAGGTTAGAGGAGATGGTCAGGTAACAGAAGTAAGCACTGTAAGAAGCTGGTTTAGAAAATTTCTGGTAATATTTGTAACAGCTAAACTGCTGGGTTTTATTTGTCTATGGCATACTATTCAAGGGAATAACTGAAGTTTTCTTAAGTATCCAAACATAGTAATAGAGTGACAGAATTACAGAAAATGACGGAATTAATCAAATCTGCACAGACTGGTTAGGGAAACTAAGAAATAATACATGCCTAAGAAACACACAGTAGATTTTAAACTGAGGGTGCAATCACAAGCTGATGCTTTCCTAGTAATATGGTAATCTTTTTTATAATCAACAGTGCAAAAAACAATCAGAAGAGAGTACAATTAATGAGGGATGGTGTTTTCAGGAAAGGTTTTGAGAAATACTGATGCACATGGAAAAATCAGTAGGAGAGAAAAAAAGAGACCAAGCCAGGCAAATGTTTCTTTAACTTAAGTGCCTATATCGCTGCCTAGGGAAAAAAATGTGATTTATCATCATCCATGTTGTTAACATGATATTGACTTTCAGGTGACTACTGTAAAAGTGGTATCATGAATCATAGGTACTTACTATTATAAATAAATTAGATAAGTAGCATCTGTAAACAACAATTATATAACATCTTTTAAATAGTCTAGTACAATTGTTCGCACATCAGTGCATAAAAAAGTTAACATAGTAAGCCTGAGATGATTGCTATCCTTAAAAATGCCTCCTTATAAGGTTGGCTGTTAGTTAGCAAGTAGGAATATGAATGGTAGAAAGTTCTCTACACTAATATATATTTATAAATATATATGTTTTTTTCCTAAATGATGATGGCTCACTATGCCTAGACGAATAATGTGGCTTATGCTGAACACTTGCTTTTCTCCTGGGAATCTGGATTTTGATACATAACAGGCTGACTGTACCAATGTGACAAACCCCCAATAAAAACTGGGCACTACTCTCTAATGTGCTTCTCTGTTAAACAACACTTCACACATATTGTTACAATCTGATGCTGGAAGAATTCACATCTGGTGTGACTGTACAGAAGAAGATCCTTGAAAGTTTGCACTTGGTTTCTTTTAGAGTTTGTTCTACGTGTGTTTTCACTTTGCTGATGTCGCTTTGCATCTTTTGCTGGTATAAATCATAGTGAAGAGGATGACTATATAATAAGTCCTACAAGTCTTCCTAGAGAACCGCCAAACATGAGGATAGTCTTAGGGATTCCCAACACAATGCCAAGAAAATAGTAAAGTAAAAAAAAAAAATGAAAAATAAAATACTTCAAAGAAAAATGATGGGACAGTGTCAAAAAGTGAAGATTATAATTAGTCCAATTCTTTGCACCTAAAGGAAATTAAAATGTTGAAGAATGACATCACAGGAAATTTTATATAAGACATATAAAAGTTTCCTCTTTTCTATAACATGTCTAGACAGGTGATCATATTAGTAGTTTTCCCTTCCTCTCAGGTAATGAAATGGGTCTAGGTATGATCCAGTATCCCAAGTCTCGCAACATCCTTCTCTACAAAACAAAAAGAGAGATGATTACAATTCTGGATGTGAGATTTTAAGGATATGAATCCATAGCTATTGTTGGAATCTAGAAGTTGTAGAAAATCTGTTTTGGAATCCATGTTGTTATAGTCATTCTTCAAAGAAAAATGAAGACAAGTGACCAAGATTTGAGTTTACCACTAGGATGGCAAATATGATAAGAAAGAAAAAAATTAGGAGAAGATTGAGGAAATGCAGAGCAATGATGGTACAATCTCAGCTTTCACCAATTTCTAAAAATAAACAAGCCCAACATACAGGAATGAATGCTACATGCATGAAATGGTTGAAAATAAAATGCAGTTTTAAAGAATGACTTTTGGCAGAGTAGAGAGTACAAGGTTAACTTTGGACTAGAAGTGTGATGAAGTGGAATGTTTGGAGAGGCTTTCTTCTGTAATTTCTTATTTTCAAATGTATAGGAGTAGATAAAAGGCATTTACATTAAAAATATGTCAAAATGGCATCTAACCTTAGGATAAGAAAATAATAATTTCTCCTCTGGCAAAGAAGCCAAAATTGACAAGAAATGGCATTTCACAGAATCCAAGGGCAGCCTAGTGACAGGCTGGGCATATTAAGTGAACAAAAAGGACTTTTAGAGTAAAGATGTCATGTATTAGACACAGACAATTTCATTCAAATGGTTTAAATCCTTTGCCTATTCTTAAAACAGTAGCAGATTAACCTTCCAAAATTATAAGCTTCAAATCTTAAATATCTGACTCATTACACCCCTGGAAAAAACTAGTTACAGGAGATTATACTGAGGGAAGAAAAGCTCACAACCCTTTTTTATACTCTTCTTAGAGTGTTTCCCCTCAAAAAAGTGAAAAAGATAGGAATATTCAGCATGGAATGAAATAGAAAAAAGTATATCTCTCTTTTTCACCACAGATAATGTATACATATGTGCAATTTTCTTCAAAATACTTTAATTTAAATAATAACATATGGAGACAGTTGCACAGTCCATTCTATAGTTACCTTAATACTTTTCTTAATGTATAACGATTACATGTAATTATATTTGTTTTATTTCAAGTTTCTTGATTTCATTTTTTTTTTCTAAATACAATCAAATAGAAAATACTACATAGTGGGATCCATACAACCAGAATAACATACAAATCTTGTGGCTGTGAAGGTGCACCCCTTTCCACTCATTGCTCTTGGACATGTCTTACCTTCCAGGCCACATCGTGTAAGAGGCAAAATAGTTTATTAGTTAACAAGGTAGTGCTATATTACTAATATGGTCATTTTGAGTTGAAAACTCAAAATATTTTGTATTGTCCTTACTGTAATCTGAAGTAGAAGATTGTGGTTAAGGTGTGGCCTTGGTCACAGACTGTCCATTAGGCAGATTGAGAGGCAAAAAAAGACAAAACATCCCACATGAGACTTGAAAATACAGAGTAAGAAAAGAAAAAAAATCTAGTTAATATTTTTAGCATGAATCTGTAATAAAAGACAATTTTATTACAGTGATAATGATCAATAGTAAAATGGAACTCATTAAACTATACAATATAATTTCCAAGGACAGAGAAGTGGAAAGGTTAATGAAGGTTAATTGTAGGAAACTTTATCTGCCCCTGTTCAGTAATTTTAATGATCACTTGGACGTTATATCAGTGATAATGACAATGACCCCTCTGTAAAAATAATTTAAAAGAGAGAAATGTTCTACTAATTTCTTGCTTTGGCATCTGAGATGGTCCCTCTCACATACTATGTGTAACATTAATAACACAAATCTCTTTACAAAGTTCTTTCTTTGATTCAACATAGCAGATTCTATAAAATAAGCAGCCAATGTTAAAATCTCAAGGATGTGGACATATAAAACTTCTTCCTGTAGAAGGTATGTTGAACTCATTAGATTAGTATGTTTAACTTAAATCTTAGGTATAGATTACCAAAGAGATAGTTTGGAAAACATTAAATTGGAAACGAGATGCAAAGTTCATAAGAATTCATAAGAATTATAAAATTCTCTTCAGGTAACATCGTGAATAAAACAAATAAAGTATGTGTGTGTGGAGGGGGGGATGTTCAAGAACTATTAGACAATTTAAATATTAGTATTAGCAGTTACTATTAAAACAACTCTTAGTATGTAACAAATATATTTTTATATGTATTAAGGTTTAGAAGGAGTAATAAGTTTATATACCAAAGAAGTAACAAAAAAATATACCAAGAAAAGGAGAAAAAAGAATCCTGCCAATTGACATCATCTTGAAGAAGAAATTCTGGGCACAGGATCCAATATTTTGTTAGTCTCTCTCCTACTAAAATAACTTAACAGGATATAAAAGACATATACATAAAGCTATATGAGACATAATATGCTTTTGATAGTAAAAATATATATAAAGAACTAAGACATTTTAAGAATTTAAGCTTCTAATGAGATTAATTTTAATAAATATAAGTGTGACAATGAAGATAGTTTCAAACTCTTAAAAATAAATTATTTTTTGAGGTATTCAAGGTTGGTTCAATATTTGCAAATCAATTAATGTAGTACAACATATCAATAGGTTAAAGAGAAAAATCATATGATCACATCAATTGACACAATACAACTCCAATTCATGATAAAATAAACTAGGATTAAAGAGGAACTTTCTCAACTTTATAAAAAAAATCTATTAGAGCCTAGCTAATACTTTAACACTTAAAGATGAGAGATTGGACGGTTTTTCCCTTCTAAATTAGAAGGATGTCTTTTCTCACTGCTCTTATCTAACATTGTACTGGAAGCCCTATTTAGCCCAAGAATACAAGAAAAGAAAAGAAAATGCACACAGATTTGGAGTATAAAATAATAAATAAATAATAAACGTTTTTCTTCACATGATTTTCTATGTAAAAAGCTATTTAATTATTCAGAAATACAATTTACAATAACAACAACAACAAAGTCCTTGGGTGTAAATCTAACAAAATATATATAAGATCTGTATGTAGAATGTAAGTCATCAAAGATCTAAATAAATGGAGAGATATTTTGTGTTCATAGACTGACAGACTCAATATTTTTAAACTCCAGTGCTTCCTAACTTAATCTATAGATTCAATACAATCCAAATTAAAATACTGGCATGGTATTTTGCTGATACTAATAAGCTGATTCTAAATTTTACACAGAAAGGAAAAGAATCTAAAATAGCTGACAAAATAATGATCAGTATGGAAGGACTCACCCTACCAATTTCAACTTATTATAAAGCTACAGTAATCAAGAGTGCTTCCATCTGGTCTGTTGAGAGTAGAAGTTGTACCATCCTTAAAGCCATTTGTGCTGGGGGGAAAACAATAATGTCACAATTGCAACATCCAATATGTCTGATATGTTGAAATTAAGTAAAGCAACAAGGTTATCCATGAATGGAGAGTGTAAGAAAAATGAAAATAAAAATGTCCATGTTATACTTATTCACACATAAATTGAGCACTTACTCTATGCTAGGTTTTGTTGACATAACATTACTCAAGAATTGCCTAATTACCTCTCAAAAGAAAAGGAAATGTCTTGTTTATAGATTCTGTGGGTGCTTACTTTATAGCACAACACACACCAATGATTTCATCTAGCTAAGAAATTCAGGTCTAATTAAATTCAAAGTTTTTTTTCTAAATCTTTTTAGCATTTTCCCTTAGTATTTGAAATATCTTAAAGGCTCTTTGTTGTAATCTTGAAAGCCAATTAAAAGCTCTCCTGTTGCTCACATACAGACCTCATATGTACCTCAAAAAAGTTTGTGGTTGAGGAATAATTTAATGAGAAAAAGCTGTGGGTTTCTACCTAGATTAAAAGCCACATGTACTGGGGGTGCCTGTTGGGAGTAAGAGTTATACAGGAGTAAATTAGAGAAGAGAATCCATTTCATTCCCTGCATTTAATATTTGTTTTTTTGTTATGGAATGGTGTTGGGCAGACTGGGGGAAAAAATAAAAACCACTAGAGTTTTTATAAAGCTAGAAACTAAGAGTTTCAATAACAGGCACTGTACTCTGGAATTACATTGGTCATTTTAGCTTATTTTATAATATCCAAAAATGTTTTCCCAGGAAACACTGTGTGATTTATTCTTTCTCGAAGACCCAAATTACAAGAATATGATCACATTTATAACTGTAAAGTCCTAGTCAAAGAAGGTTTATTGCTTTATTTTCAAAACCAAATTCCCATACCTTGAAAAAAATATCCATCTGTGAGGCATTCTACAAAGGAAATTTAGAGGGACTTAAATGATTACAGGATAGCCTAGAGCAACAGGATAGGAAGTGCTGGCAGAGTAGTGGGGTAGGCAGTGAAATCAAACGAAGCTTAGGAGATAGATCATGCAAGACTATTCTGATGTCACTATCTTTATCTTGACGCAAAGGGCAAATGGAAGGTATTAAATATTTTTAAATAAGGATAGGAATGCCGCATAGTTAGATTTGAAATTTAAAAGATTGCTCTGGCTGGAGTACAAAACATAGTTTAGTAGTAGCTAGAGAGGAAGCAAAGGGAATAATTAAAAATAAAACCTTGGTCATGGCTGAGAGAGCTCAGAGGGAAGAAATGTGAAGAAAGGACCTAAGAATGAGTATTGAAAATATATATATTTAAAGGATAAAGAGAGAAGTATGAGAAAGTTAAAATGACTAAGAAGTGGTCATAATTATGGTAGAAAAAACAAGGAAGTGTGGTTTCAATGAATCAAATGAAAGGGAGTATTTTTTTTTTTTTATTATGAAATTCTTCTGAGGTAAAATAAGATCTGTGGATATATAGAACTAATTATATTCATGGCCCTGCTCAAGGCTGATTCCCTGTGTGTAGCTTTCCTTGAAATCTATTCCACACTGTTGTCTTTAATTCAGCATTCCTCTATCCTGTACTCTCAAAACCACAGAATATATGATTGAATGAGTTCACCCACAGTTGCTGGATGCTAGCTAGCTATGTGCCAAACTCTATGCCAGTCAACAACAGAGCTTCAGACATGAAAGCAATACACCTTCTGCCCCTGGGGTGCCCATGGATAATTGAGGATTCACGTGCATATTGAAATGTCTATCTGTCTGTTTGTCTTTCTATTTATCAATTATTTAATCTGAGTTTATTTTTTAGAGCAGTTTTAGGTTCACAGAAAAATTGAGAAGACACAGAAACATCCTATATAACCCCTACCCTCACACATGCATAGCCTCTCCCATTATCAACATCCTCCTCCAGAGCGGTACATTTGTTCCAACTGATGAACCTACATAGACTCATCGTTATTACGCAAAGTCCTTAATTTAATTTAAGGTTCAGTCTTGGTTTTGTACATTCTATGTGTTTGGATAAGTGTATCCACAATTATAATAGTATCATACAAAGTCATCTCATTGCCTTTAAATTCCTGTGCTTCAATTATTCATCACTTCCTACACCCTAGTCCCTGGTAACCACACTGAACTTTTTATCGCCTAAAGTTTTGCCTTTTCCATAATGTCACATAGTTGGAATCAAATAGTATATAGCCTTTAAGACTGGCTTCTTTCACTTAGTAATATGTATTTAAGTAACCTTTCATAGCTTGATAACTCATTTCTTTTTAATGCCAAATGATGTTCCATTGTCTGAAAGGCACCACAGTTCATTTGCCCATTTACCTACTGAAGCACAGCTTGGTTGCTTTCAAATGTGGGCAATGCTGTGTTGGTCCATCTCATCTAGTTTTCTCTTGACCTTGGACTAGAATTTAAATCACTAGATCTATATTTAGTTATTTTTTGATTTAATTCAGTAGAGGTTTTGTTTTGTTTTGTTTTGTCTTTTCCTCTCATATAGTTCTCGAAAATATTGTTAGACTTAAACCTAAGTATTTCATTTTGGGTGATTCTAATGTAAATGGTACATGCTTTCAGTTTCAAATTCTACTTATTCATTGCTGGTATATAGAAAAGTTATTTAGTTTAGATAGTTTCTATTGTTCTGTCTTTAAGTTCACTGATTTTATTATAGCTAATATGCTATTAAAAGCATCCAGCAATTTATATATTTATATGTACATATATAAATATAAAATTCTAGAACTTTACAATTATTCTTTTTTATTTCTTTTTGTGTATTTAGATTTACCATCTGTTCCCTCACTTTTTCTTTAAATCCTTAGACAATAACCATTTTAAAGTCCTTTTATGATAATTGTATCATCTCTGTATTATCTATGTGTATATTTCTTATGACTGAATTTTCTCCTGATGAGTCACAATCTACTTCTTCCACATGTCCCCACTTTTAATTATATTTTTGACAGTGTAAGAACTGCATTGTTGAGTGTCTGGGTTTTGCTATTTTTCTTTGAGGAGTGCTATATTTTATTTTCTTAGATAATTTTTATTTTTAAGATCGTCTTGATCCTTTCAATACTTGGTTTTTAAGCACTGCTAAGTATGTTCTGGGTACTTCTTATTTTATGACATAGTAGTCCCAGCGCAAAAGTACTTTTTCCCTTGCCTCTACTGAATGTTCATAGTATTCAGTGAGATATCTTCACACTTGCTTTCAGAAATCCAATCTCCACCTATTACACTCTCTGGAATCACCATTAATCACCTTGTAGCTGTCGTTGGCCTAACCCTGCAGTCTTTAACCTTTTTACATGATAGTTTTCTCTCTGTATGATGCGCTTGAAACAGGCTTCAATTCTTCATTAACAATGTTTCACTTTGTTTGAAAAAATGACAGGAATAGTATCTTCATATTATTGAATAGGAAAGGAACACACTAAACAATTTAGAAAATCAGCTTTTTTCAGATGTGGCTATGACTTCTAGTATGTAAAAAAAAAAGAAAGAAAGAACAAAAAGAAAAAAGAAAGAAAGAAAGAAAGAAAAGACAGGAAGAAAGAGAGAAAGGAAAGAAAAAGAAAGAAAGAAAGAAAGAAAAAGAAAGAAAGAAAGAAAGAAAGAAAGAAAGAAAGAAAGAAAGAAAGAAAGAAAGAAAGAAAGAAAGAAAGAAAAAGAAAGGGAAAAAATAAATCCCTGTTCCTATCACTTACAGCTCAATACTCTAGAGGTTGTTCAATAAGAAAGGCTTACTATGCAGGGAAATACATGGAAGTATTTGAGAAAAGGCCAAACTGATTCATTTGGTACTTTTGTATAAGCTTCAAGTCATATAATAAGTCAATAGGAAAACCAGAAACCTCTTAAGAATCAGTAACTAGAGCCTCAAGTACTTGACTTCAGTTCTGACCTTGACTTTGGAATATATTTCTCAATACAATGACTGAAACTGTATAGATTTCAGGCAGTTTGCTTTTTGTAATCCAAATGTAATTTTCTATTGACAGTTATGTCCACCAATCACTAGGAGAACAAACATGTACCAGATAGAATTTATATTCCTGGAACACTAATGAGTATAATGTGAGGAGATTATTAGCAAGAGTATATTTGTTGCTGTGAACCTTCAGACCCTTTTCAATTAAGGGTTTTAAAAATGAGACACTGAAATTTGCAATGTTAAGTTTTGTTTAACCCTATCTCACAACAAAAATTCAATAAACATGGGAGAATCATAGGACACTGATAATAACACCTGCTAACTAGCTTAGGCTGTCTGTGCTACTGAGAGTTATTTTTGAACCTTCCTGACATTTTGCCAGTTTGAAAGTGTACTAGACTTCAAACACATTGTTAAATTAGTAGAAGTAGAGTAGTGAGGCACAACTAATCATGACAGGCTGCCAGAGTCCATCACTATGAATTCGACAACGTTCTTTTAAGGTGCTCTTCCCGTTCCCAAGATAAAAACCATGAGAAACTTCATTTTCAAAGATAAGAGTAGTAGAGGACCATTTAATTATATGAATAAGTTTTATTTTTTAACTTCAATCAAAAATTTGAGACCTGCGTATTACATTATTATATCCCTGGGAGCCTGTATTTTACATTATGTTCCTGCTGATCAACCTGGAAATATGTTGTTTCTATTTTTCCAATGAGTTTAAAATTTGCTTCCAACCTCCTCTGTAAATAAAATTTGCACAAGGCAAATAAAATTATATATGCTTGAGATATTCACCATCATTTGATGCACTCTAAAGATGTGTTAACTTTAATATACTTTTCTGCTCCAGATGAAAACTGAAATTACGAGTATATGCAGCTATCCAAATTAGCTATGAAAAGAAATTTCACTATTTTTTTAAGTAGTGAAGGGAAACAAAATTTTGTCACCTTTAGTTGCTTCTTAGAATATTGATTTTAAGCTCTTTATCAAGAGATAAGACTCAAAAAAAACCTTTGGCCTTCCCCACTTTCCTGCCCAAGAGATTTAGATAGACAAACCTGCCTTATTAAGAGAGTCTAGGCTTAATAATGTTAAGCATTGTCACTCAGGAAGACTCCATGCCTAATGGTAAGATAACCTTAGTGCTCCATTGTTTCTGAGTTGCCCAGCAAGAATGTGCTTGGCATGTATGCTCTGCCCTTCAACTACCGAAAAATGGCCCAGTCTCATTTCCAAAATCTAATACTTCTCCCCCCACCCCATTCTCCTTTGTTCAAAAATGTCATATATACCCAATGTTGCTTCACTGTCTTCAAAAATTTCATGCTTAAATTCCACATGCATATGTATTAAAACTTTGATTTTCTATTGTTAATCTCTCTGTCCATTTGATATTGGCCTAGCTAGAAGAACTTAGAAGGTGGAGTGTAAAGTATTATTTTTCTCTAGCCCCCAACAATTTGGTGAACTTTGCCAGGAGAACTCATTGGCTGGACCACTGCTAACTTCCTGGACTGCTGCAGCTGGGAGATCTTAGACGTCTGTCCATCAGCCAGCAGAGGTAGCAAGCATTTACACCATGTCAGCCTCTCTGATCGCCTATCTGCAGGGTTCGATGAAAGTTGGAAGTGGTGAAAATCTTTTTCTTTCTTCTAAATTTGGATTGGCAGGAGAAAATATTTGTGGACCTAGTTTCTTGGGCAAACAAGACTCTGGTGAAGACTTGTTTTGAGTCTCTAGGTTAAAAGCTTCTAAATAGGAGACTTATATCTCCCATAGATTCCCAATGAACACCAAACAAGGTATTGCTGGAAATGGATTCACATTAACCACACTGTGGATAACCACTGAAATATTTTTTCAGATCTTTAAGCTGTCTATAATAAACTTTGGGCTGGAACTGAAGTGTGATGAAAGGAGAATAGATTAGAATTTAACAGCCAGTAGCAGGAAAGATAAAATACCAACCCATAGGTTGGTAATAATCCAAAACAAGGGGGAAAACATCTAAACACCACTAGAAAAAACAAGGTACCTTGCTCTCAATGAGGCAAAAAAAAAAAAAAAAACATTGGCAGCTGACACCTCAACAGAAATGAGGAATGACAGAAGGAAATGTAATAACATTTTTAAATTGCTGAAAGAACATAATTGCCAGCCTAAAATAATATACCTAGAGATTATATAACCCCCCAAAAAAGGTGAAATAAAGATGTTTTAAGATATCCCAAGACTGAGGGAATTTGCTGCCAGTAGCTTTGCAGTAAAAGAAGAGAAATGATTTCAAATAGTAACATGGGCACACAGAAGGTAATAAAGAACAATATGAAAAATAAATATATATATGCATACAAAATATTATCTACAAAATACAATTATTAGAATGTCCTGTGAAATTCAAATTATGTATGTAAAATTAAAATGTATGACACAATGATGCAAATGGTAGTAGTATATGAAATTTTAAGATTCTAATATTTGAGCAGACTAGAAGTGATAAACTAAATTATTTATATAAGACAATAATAAATCAAAAATGCATATGCTAGTCTGTAGGGTAACCATAAGAAATAGTAAAAGAATGCACAAGTAATAAAAGGAACTAAAAGAAGTATAGAAATGTTTGATTAATTTAAAAGATGGCAAAAAAGCAAAATCAAAGGAGCAGAAAACAGATAAAGCCTACACAAAGTGAATAATAATACAGCATATATTAACCCAACCTTATCAATAATTGTAGTAATTAAATTATATGTAAATATGTAAATGGAATGTGTGTGTTTTTATATAGGCATATACTTCAGTTAAATAAATGTAACCTCAAACATCCCTATCTTCTCATATAATATAAAACAACTTATTTCTAGAATACCCACTTCAAATATGGCTTAAATTTAATTGAATTATTTTTTGTTCACCTCACTCCATCTTTTGTGATTTAGAACAGTAATTTTATTTTATTTTTATCTGTCTTCATTTTTATGTTGCCTAAAAAAATTATCTCACATATTCACAGTTAGGGATTGGTGAGCACTTGATATTCATTTACTCCGTTCCTCTGGTGATCGTATTCCCTTTTAGCTTTCATCTATAAAGACTTATAAATAATAAACTCTCTTTTTCAGTTTAATCTTGTAAAAGGGCTTTTGATTTTTTTCAGCTGTTCTCTGTATTTTTCTCTTACTTAGGCAAAGAAAATATAGTCTCATAACTTACAAATGAAACATAATACAGAGGTCTGGCCATACCTATACCATGTTTGTGGATAAAGATCATGTGTCATCCAGAATTTGATGATCCTTTTTATCTACAATGATACACATGACTTTTAGTTCCTTTCATGGATTATGAGTAAGTTCAGAAGCTATTATATTATAAATATAATTTAAGCCCCTCAATAAATATAATCACTTATATTTCACACAATGATTTTTAACTGCCATTCTCCCATCCACTTTATTAGATAGTGATCTATTTTGGTCTTTTAACCTCAAACATCTTGGAATTTCACCATCATATATTGGGAGACCCAGGCAATATTGGAAACACAGTCATTTGTGATATGATGAGAAGAAAATGTTATGTATGTTAAAACACTGAAATTTTAAGGTTGGTATATTGTTAATTAATACATTGATTCAAAATAAATTATAAATATATGAATTATCAACCAAAAAATACATTTTCATGTGATTTCACCTTATCTACATCTTCTCAAAGAAACTCAGTCTCATCCTTACTTTTGATGATGTCATATTACGCAGCATTTAAGAATAGAAGACTACTAGATTTTATTAAATGGGAAAGAATATGAATAAAACTTTATATATTTTACATTAGTTAAATAATCTATTCAGTTAATGTATATGCTTCTTTACTCCAGCAATAACTTATAGTGGCAAAAAATATATATATTACTACTACTGGTCTAACATTAGCATGACTCTACATTGGATTGGGGAACTAAAACCAAAGGAGATTAGAAATCTCTGCCTGTGTATGGCCCAGGATTATAAGAATGCTCCTTATTTTCTAATACGCCAAGGGGCCAATTAAAAATGTCTAAGTGATATATTCAGGCAGATGAGCTTGAAAACAGGGCTCACAGAAATCCTACTTGTCTCAATAATGATAAAAAAAAAAACAGCAGGTCCTTGAATAACACTATTTTGCTCAATATAATTTTTTATAACATTAATGAGGGTGGAAAAAAGTGGATTTCCACCAAGACCACTGCCTGTGTAGAGTTCACACATCCTCCCCGTCCCTGCGTGAGTTTTCTCCAGGTACTCAAGTTTCCTCCCACATCCCAGAGATGTGCAAATTAAGTGAATTGGGGTGTCTAACTTGTCCTGATCTGAGCGACTGTGGGGGTGTGTGTGTGCACGCCCTGTGATGGAAGGGTATCCTATCCAGGGTGGGTTTCTGCCTCTTGCCCTGAGCTGTTGGGATAGGCTCCCGCTACCTGTTACCCTGAACTGGAGTAAGTAGGTTGGAAAAGAATTATCTTACTTATTTTTATCAATCTTTCTTAAATGTATGTACCACTCACATTTACTTCAATGTTTAATAATGGAAATGTTTTGAGTCTTTATTTAGAAGTTTAGTGATGTTTTTGTGACCAGAACATGCCATAGGAACTTAACTTTTATCTATATCAATTAGCCTATTTTAAAACTGGTTTTGCTATTGTTATTTCACTTAAAGTAGTAGTTTCTGAGAAGCTATCAACAACTTAAAGTGAGCACTTACTGTAGTGGAATAATTTCTCAGGTGTCCAAATTTAAAATGAACTTTGTGAAACCCCACAAATAGCCTCATTAAGTTCCTAGTAGCCAAAGAGAAACGTATGAGTCTCCAGAGAGAAGCAGAACTCAGGCAGAGGGGCGATGAAGTAATAACATTTTGACAAAAGTAAGAGACATGATGGGGATAAAGACTAAATACGAGCAAGGAAAAACGTAGACAAATCAAACTCACATCTCTGCCACAACTGTGTGCAACATAATATAGATCGAACCCAAGGATGGTGGAGAGAATGCTGATTGTACTGAGATTTAAATCTTGGTATATATTGACATGGGCACCCTATATAAAAATTAAATCCAGTTAGCTAAAAATTAAAACAATTGCATTAACTAAACTGAATGAATTCATAGCCTGAGATTTTTCTCCTATCCATTCATAGTTAAATACTTGGGGGGGGGGGGAACTGAATAGTTAATATGTGCATCATAAATTAGTAAAGTACAGATGCCACTAAGGTCTCATGATAGTAGTAAATTAATTATCAAAATATGTTCTTGAGATATAAATATATAACACTCATTTATATGAAATATAACTTTGTCAAACAAGATGGATTATAAATATATGAAAATTATTAGACATGGTAAGAAATTTTGTTTTGCAGTGTTTAAGTAACTTGCATATATATATGTGGTATGAAATTCAGATATATCTTTTAATAACTTTTATAACATGAGGCTAATTATGACAGAAAAATATAGCAAAAGACTGTATGTCACAAAGAATTATAATAAAATAAAATGACAAGTATTAAATTTGTAAACTCAGTATTTTAGTATTCCATTGAGATATTTATGGTTGGATATATATATATATATATATATATATATATATAGTAAGCAACTTATGTATTATAAAATTTTTATTAAAATATTATAATTACAAAAATTTTAACTCTGGTATATTTAACAGCTTTATTTCATTCATTAGGATGTTTTTAGATATTTGCCATAGTTTTATGACATTTAAATATACGCAATGATAGTTTTATTACAAAGCTACCCATGTTCACTGTAGAGAATCTGGAAATGCAAAAAGCAAAGAAAATGCAAAAAAGCAAAGAAAATACAAAATGAAAATAATCACTTTCTATAACTACCTATATTTTGAGTATATTTTTTATGGGAGATGCTTTAGGAAAAAAACAAACAAACAAAAAACTCTACTTAAGCCCATCATTCCATAACCCATAATGTAACACTGTATACTTTGAATGAGATACGAATAGGCAGAGAACTCTTCTCCACTGACAGTCTTGAACCCTATAGTTCAATGCTACAGGTTATTCTGTAAGTGCTGTGGTAAGACTGCTGAACTTCCAGCATGGCTCCATCACTTACTTGCTATATGACTTTAGGCATATATTTTAATCTTTCTGTGCTTTGTTTTTCTCATATTGAAAACAGAGGTAATAATATTCTTAACTCATAGTGTGGGAGCAATCACTACAAGTTAAAAAGTAGGATTTTGTAAGAATGCCAAGAACATACTCTAATGATTAAAACAAAGATAGCAATGTATCTAACCCATAGAATATATGTAGATAATTAGATACTAGGTGTCAAGAGTTTACATGAATGACTAGTACATAGTGCTATGTTCTATAAATGTTTTAATACATTTATACGGTTTTGTTACCATTATTAATATTACTCAGGTTGTACAATAATCAGTGTAAACCTATCGGAACAGGCTGTTTATGCTCAAAAACACCGAGCATGAGATACCTAAATAGTCTGTGCATTAGGCACATTTCTTTATATCATTCATATTAACCTTCATATTTTAACAATAGGAAGAATCCTACCTTTCAATGTCCAAAATCAGGAAAAGTGAAATTGTATTTGGAGGTTACTATGGACCCTCACTTTTTTCTTCAAAAGAGTAATAAAGGGGAACAGATCATTGCCACCATCTCTCACTCTGAACATGGATAACTTAGCTTTGGGAAATAAGCATGAAGCCTTAGTCATCTACTCTTAGACACCAAATGAAAAATGTCCTGTCTGAGGCTCATGACCATTAAGTAGATTAAAAAGCCCACAAACGTCTGAAAGCAAGGCCATGGTTTCTGGATAATGCTTGTCCCTACATGAATGAGGAAGAAATTCTTTATGAAATCTATGGACTTGTTTCTATCTCATAATATCCTTTAATTCTGATTTAATACAGACCAGAAGTACAGGTTTAATTGATGCTAAAACATTATCTTCCAAATATATGTTTTATTGTATACTATATGTATACATAATATGTATACAGTTATATACATTTTTAAATTAATTATATTTTGAAGATTGTAAGTGTATATGTGTGTATGTGTATGTGTGTGTGTGTGTGTGTGTGTGTGTGTGTATTCAGATATATACACAAAGCACATCAATTATGAAGAGTTTTTTAAATAGTACCTTTCAGTTGATTATTTGAAAAGAACTTCAGGCTAAACTACTTCAAGGATAAGAGTGTCTGTACAAATGTTGAAAATACAGTACTTACCCTATTGAGACAGGTAGAAATAAGGGTGAATACACAATTACATAACATCTGGACCTTCTAATCTCACGACTTTGCTTGGGTTTCTGCATAAAGCAGAAACCAAGTCAAGGGATCAGATGCATGTCTTTTATTTGTTGAAGTAATTCCAACACAGATGAGTATGATTTCTCCACTTATCAAGTAGTGCCTTTCCAAATTACAGATATATGAATGTTGGCCATTTTCAAAAGATTCTTGTCCCATATTGAAACCTCAGAAACAAACTGAGGCAGAAAAAAGAGATTTAGCTGAGGCAATATAAGGTCACAGTTGAATAAAGTTGGTTACAACAAAAATGGCCAGAGTAAAAGACAAGTGCTGTGGAATCTTGGGGGGGTGGGGTGGGGCATAAGGTGTGTGTGATGCATTTGTAAATATGTAAATCACCATTCAGTAATTCACACTAAGTCTTATAAGAAAAGGTTGATAGTTTATCCGTTCTTTATTCTAAATGAATAACCATTGACTATTAAAAATAAACACTGAGAAAGATTAAAATTAAATTTCCTCTTTAATATGTTCCAGTTGTCTAAAGAAATCTTAAATGTACAATGCTTGTATTTACTTTTCTTTGTAAGAATATATAGTTTACTTCTTTTAATTTTTCTTAAAGAACAGAGCATAGCTGAATATTAAAAATATAGACACTCTTATAATATCATTGTGTGTTTAAGAAAATGAGATACAGGTCAAAAAGATGCCACCAACTAGCTAAGCGTCCTTAGTGAGTTATTTAACCTCAGTCTCTTTTTCTATACATGTAGGTTACTCAGTACAAAGACATGCTGTCTTGGTTAAGAGAGCAGACCCTGTATTAGACTTGTTTGAAAGATAATAAGATTAAGTCTACTATCAATTGTGTGATCCTGGTAATGTTATTTAGACACCCTGTGTCTCAGTTCCCCACTTAAAAATAGGGAAAACAATAGTACCTATTGAATGTATATAATGTACTTCGATTAGAGAACTCTTTAAAATGATGTTGAGAAAGTATATACTTAGAGAGAATATATACCTAAGTATATACCCAAGGTCATGTACCTTCTGAGTAAATTTCGGGACTAGAGAGCAGACTGTTAAATTCCATCTATTCCATTCCATAGTGCCTCACAAAATGGCCTTCATGGTAATGTTTTCTGTTTTGTTTTGTTTTTGTCTCTAAAATTTGTTAACTCTATTTTGTAAAAGAAAGAAAATTTATATTTTTAATTGAATAATGAAGTCTTCAGTAAACATCAATCAAAAAGTTTAGCTAATCATTATAGGTAGATTCTCTTTTATTGTTTCAAGGTGATTTAAAAACATCAGGTTAAATGTCTGTTTTTTGTTGTTGTTGTTGTTGTCTTTTATTTGGAAAGTATCTGGGACTGCCTGCTCTTCAGAATTTATTTGGATTCTTTTAGAGGAATTGCTACATTTTAGAAGCTCAAGCCTTATCCAATTTGGGAAATAGAGGACTGACAAACTGATTCTTCAAACAGGTTCCCTAATACCTTTCAGAGTTATTCAGCATAAAATGGGTTTATGACTCAGAGTAAGACCAGAAATCAACAATATTAAACCAAACACCAAGTAGAAAAGAAATTCCCTGGGGATATCACTATGGAAACCGTAGAAACTCTAGTTAGCAACATGGAGAAGAAGAGAAAGTACTGTGCAGAAACAGAGCCGCAAACAAATTAAACCAAACCCAGTGATTGCCTCTGAAGCATACTTATAATTCTTTACAATGCATCTCTTTATTTCAAATTTCATCTCCCAAGATGGTGCTAGGCTCTGTAAACACCCCTGGACAGCAAGACTAGGCATTCCAACTCAGAACCACTACTTCATAACAAAACTTATTTCAAGCTACATTAGGCTTCCCCAGCTGGGCTAAACACGACTGTAATATAATGTTTGTTTCTAAAAAAAAAAAAATGAAAAAGTTTAAAAAGGAGCTTTCATTCAGCAGCCAGTGAGCTGAGACTGCTGTATCTTAAAATCTCCAGTGAACTTCGGAGTTATAAATTAGGTCCCGGTCTTCAGAGTTATAAATTTCAACCTGCTTTCTCTCTGCTATAAGAGAATTCAGGAGAAAAGACTCAAATAATTCAAAGTGGTTTAAAGAACACCCACACTCTGAGAAACGTTGGGAGAAAGAGTGAATATCCAGAGATACTGTAAAGGGATAAATAAAGGTTTTGATTGTTGGCTTTGGATGTAAATAAGGTTGTGTTAGTTTCATCTGTATAGTTTGCACAGCGTTTTCTGCAAGGACTGTGCATTCTGTATCCTAACATCATGTGTACTATATGGCTCTTCTTAGTTCAAAGCAGTCAGAAATGTTGATACACACTGAATATACAGGCTCAAATACTAAAATAAGCACAAACACGTTAGAATATGCTAACACATTTATCACTAGTGATGTAAGAATTAACTAAGGAGTATTTTTTTGCCTATAGAATTTCCATGTTTCTTCCTAATTAGATTAATGGATTCTTTTCATTTGTATTTATCACTCACATTTCTCATGCTTGGTCTATTATGAAATTAACACTCCTCCACATTTCCTTATAATATTAAAATATTAAACAACTTGGAACTTTCAAAATTAAGTTGTCGATTTGAGCTTCAGACAGCTTGAGATAATCAAAACCCCAAGTTCTGCTTGTTCTGCTTATTAATAAGCATCTACAGAGAACTCTGCTGCTGGAAAAACAGGGACAGCAAATGGTCCTGCCCCTTCTAGCCTGGAGACAAGAGGGTGTCCTGCGATCTGCACAAATGTTAACAGGGCTTTGCTTTCCAAGTTACCCTGGAATTTCTGAGCCGTAACAATAGTTAAAACTGCAACATGCTTGGTAAAACCCTGAACGTGGAGTAAGAAAATGTGGGTTTTCAGCGTCATTTTGAAACTAATGAGTTATGTGATTCCAGGAATGATAGTATTGTTGTTTTGGGAAATTGCCTTTTCTTTTGATACTATTTACACTCTATGTTTATTGGAATCACAGAAAGCATAAGATTAGGTTTTAGAGAGATGATCTGTTCCAATCCTCTAATGATTTAGAGGTAAAATAAATCTAACATAAACATTCAGGGATTTTTGAGCTGTTTTTCAGAATCCTATTAGATAGTATTGGTTTCTTTAGTCCTTCTGTTGGAAGCGGTACTGTTTTTGGATTTTCAGGGAATTAAAAAAGAAATGACTAGGAACTTCACAAAAACTGTAGATGCAATACTTGCTGAGATTCATGTTTTGGTCTGTTTAATGAGCCTTCATCACATTATATATGTGGTCTACCCAGATATGTGTGACTAGATAGATATCATTTATAGGGTGATAATTTATACATGAAAAAATAAACAAACAAAAAAGGGACTTTTGTATATAATGTTGAATTACAATATGCTCTGGATGATTGTATATAAGTATATAAAATACTTATGCAATGGCTGATGTTTTATTTTGGCAACATACTAAAATTCTGTCTTACAGATTAAGCAATCAAAAGATGCACTAGACAATATTACCAATTTTAAGAAACAATACCTGGGGTCTAAAGTTGAACTTTAAACTTTCCGTCTAATCTCTCACCTCAACTCCTCCACCTACCAACCATCCAGGGGTCTTTAACATGCTGAACTCATTTTATTATAGATCACTCAGTCAGAAAGTTAATTTGAGAAAGCAGTGAGATCTGAGTAAATCTATACACAGGGAGCCATCAGGAGGAGGTGAGTGTTGCAAGGTAAAGTGCTCCAATGCTAAGGAAAATATTGTTTACATTTTCCACAAGAGGAAAAAAGTTGTTCGAGAATTGTTCAGAACCATGCAGCTAATAAAGAATGGCATGGAGGTTTAAGCCCATATGTTTTAGTTCTAAGTACACTACCCTCTATTTTTTCAAAGAAATAATCACTTAAGTACATTAGATCATTCTCCTTTACATTTTGAAACATTACAGATGGCATTAAAATTAGGTTTTAATCACATCCTCAATTCCAAATCTTCTATAAAAAATTACTATATTATATGATTTTTGTCTATCCCTTCATAATATTTTCTTCCACATTTAAATAAGCACACACACAAGTCCATGTGCACAGAAACACACACACAGCTGTGTTTAATAGATATATTAAAGATTTATTTTATGTGACAATCTTTTTTAAAGATATTTTTCCTAAATGCTTTTTTTTAACAAAATTTTTATTTTAGAATGATTTTATATCTACAGAAAAATTGCAAAGATAGTACAGAGAGGGCTTCTATATACCCACATGCAGTTTCCTTTATTAACATCTTATACTACTATGGTGTATTTTGATATTGAATCAATATCGTTACATTGCCATTAACTAATGTCCATATGTTACATATTGATATTTCTTTATTTTTATCTGATGTCCTTTATTCTTGTATAGGACCCATGTTAGAATACTATATTGTATCTGTCATGTCACCTTTAGCTTCACTTGGCTGTGACAGTTTCTCAGACTTTGTTTTTAATAACCTTGACAGTTTTGATAACTGGAACCCATGGGAAAAAACTTCATCAACTAGAGAACAGTAAGAATGTCCAGTTCTTTTTGCCTTTGATCTCCTTTCCAAAGTTACTTAGGTCAGCAATTTCTCCCCACTCCCCTTCGGTGAGAATTGTTTTGTCATGGTCTATATTCTGTCCTGAATTTCTCCAGCTTCCTATATAATTTTTCTAAATTTGCATACTTGAATGTCCATTCTTTATTCCATCAAGTTCTGTGGATCATGACATATGCAGTGTCATCTATACATTATAAATTATTACATAAAATTGCTTTACTGCCACTTCCAAACCCTCTATGCTTTACAAATTAAAAACCCTACCTCCCCAAACCTCTGGCAATCAGTTATATATTTACCATCTTTATTGTTGCTTTTCCTGCATGTCACATAAATGGAATGATACAGTGTCTAGGCTTTTCAGAATAGCTTTTTTCACTCAACAATGTAGATTTAAAATTCATGTATGTCTTTTCATTGCTTGATGGCATGTTTCTTTTTAGTGGTGAATGATGTCTCATTGTCTAAATGTATTACAATTTATTCATCTACTCACTTACTGAAGGACAGCTAGGTTGCTAACAGTTTTTGACAATTATGAATAAAATTGATATAACATTCATGTGCTGGTTTTGTGTAGAGACATAAGTTTTTAAATAAACTGAGTAATAGCTAGGAGCATCATTGCTGGATCACAAGGTAAGACTATATGTTGCTTTGTAAGAAACTACCAAACTGCCTTACAGAATCATTGCAACATTTTGAATTTCTACCAAGAACAATCCTGTCATCTATAAGCAAAGATAGTTTTATTTCTTCCATCCTAATATGTATACATTACATTTGCTTTTATTTTTTAACTTATAAACTTAGCTGGGACTTCTAGTATGATGCCAAATAGAAGTGGGAGAGAAAATATCCTTTTCTTTTCCATTCTTGCTCTTAGAGGAAAAACAGAGTGAAGATTTGGAGCTTATTTCAGAATTATTAACTCTCTCAACTCCTGGATCTTCAGTGTAAGAACATGGTGGAGTTGGGGGGAGGGGTGGAGGTCCCTGGAGATAAAGCTCATGGAAGTATGGAGTCCCTACTAATAGTGTAATCCTCAGGAATTTCTCAGTCTCATGCTAGTTTACACTGAGCCTCCAAAAATTTATCAAAATTGACATTAATTGTTTCTACACATTTATGATATGTAAAATATTGGTGGTGTCTTTCTGGATGAATCTATGTTTCTAAATTTTAGGGTAATAGTTTGCTCTGCATCTTCAAATTTCTAATGGGTCCACAAAAATGTGCTGTTTTCAGTGTGTCCAACTTTTTCTTGTAAAGACAGTGTGATGACTTCCAAGCTTTTTTTACATTTTGGAGATGAAGTCAGAGCCCCAGCTTTATTTTTAAACACAGCAATGTACTTTGGAAATGTTTCTATCCTGATTGCAATAAAGTTTTACATGTTATAGATTAAAAAATTTAAACATGTTTTTGCCATTTTCTTAAATAGATATTAAGGTGTTTCTAGTTTTGTTTTTTGTTTTTGTGATTTTATATTTTTTCTTGAAAATAAAATTTTGCCAAAAACTGAAGTGTACATGTTTTTACATTGCTTAAGATATTTCTTAAAATATTTTTTACTTCACAATTCTCTATTTTCTCCCTTTGTTGGTCTCCAATTATACTCAAGTTATGCGTTTCTATTCTCAAATCATTGACACTATATTTAATTATTTTCAATCCCTTTTCTCTATGATTTCTACGTTAAATAATTTTTCCCCTTATTTGTATTTTTTTTAACTCGTCTTTTCTTATCTACTTTCCAATTAGATCTTAATCTCATTTTGGTAATTTTTCATTTTAGATATTGTAGTTTTCCTTTTCTAAATTTCCATTTGATACGTTTTTATAATTTATATAGTCATCATATTCTACTTCTTCATGTGCTTGAACATAATTATAATAGCAGACTAAGTCCTTGTCTACTAATTGCAACATCGTGACATATTATATTGAATTTCCATTGAATATTTCCCTCCCTTAATTTTAAGTACAAGTCTAATGTTTTGTGCTGTGTTGTTAGTTTTGTGTTATGTTGTTAGTAAATGCTGGATGTTGTAGAAGACAAAGTATAGAAGCCTATAATGTGTTATCTGCCTTTAAGAAGTATTGAGCTTTGATCTGGATTTACTAGAGGCAAATTTTATTGATCTTGTCAAACTTGGCTTCACAGTGTGTTATGTAAAATTTATTCTCATACTGTCCATACTCTAGGTCATAATCTTTACTCTGAAGTTATGCCATTTCTGGATTGCCAGTTGAATACTCATGGATCACAGTGAGATCTTCACACCCTTTCACTCTTTTTTAGAGTAGATTGCCAAAGTTCCCAAGCCTTAGCTATTGCTGATTTTTCTTAAACTCTTAGCTTCACAACACTTGCTCTCTACTAAGCCTTGCAGAGTCTTGCTCAGATCATATGCAGCTACTCTCTTGGACAAATTCCTATAGGTAAAAAAAAACTCCACCTAGATCTCTGGTACTCTCTTATCCTATAGCTCATTCCTCTCTGGTACACTACCTCACAAATATTTTCCACTGCAGCAGCTCAAACTCCACTCTGTCCCTCTTTAGTTCAGCAAAAACCATCTTTCTCTTTGGACTCTACTTCCTTATGTTATAATTTAGAAAGTTCCACCCTGTATAAGTGTGGATTCCCTTTTGCTCAAGTATCACATTTAAATGTTAATTAGAGTCCCATTTCTGAAAACAATTGCCTCACATATCTACATATCTAGTTTTATAGTTGTTAGTAGAAAGATACATACAATTCCTAACAGTCCAGGAAGGTTATGCAAAGTACAGAGGGCTTGATGTTGGTGACAAGAGTTCAGAATAACATAATTTAATATGAGCCAGACCTTAGACTTCCACTTCCTGTAGAAGTTTAGCAAATTTCCTTCCCTACTATTTTTTGACATGACTAAAAATACAAGACATACAACTTCTGGAAGGGGAGAAAGTACAGTGATATGACTGCTAGAAGGAAATAAAAGCATTTGTGGTTGCTGAAGGCAATCTTTAAAATGCCTAACAATACCAGAATAAAAATGGGTTTGGGAAATGGACATGGGCTGTGATGTTGCACTCTCTTTTTAGAAAGCCATTAAACACTGGCTTTGTCAAGCAAAATAAAGAACAAATAACTATTTTACACCAGACACCTTCAATTCTCAAAGTCAAAACCAGTATTATTACACTGGCTTATAGCATAAACCAAAGAAAAGATAAAAAAAAGAGTTAGAAAAAAAATTTTTGTTGTTCTGACTTGGTTATGCCTCCTCAATGAATTGTGTCTGAAAAGAAGGATATTATAAATGTACACCAATTCAGCTCAGAAGAAAGAGAATGAAACTCATTTATCTCAATTGCTTGATAAGCCTGAGATATTTTAGGCAGAAGTTAGAAACTAATGGGATTTTTGTTCATACGATGTAAATAATAAAAAGGAAATACTAGATGCCAGGTCTACGTATGAAAACTACATCTGGCCATTAAAAGGATAGACTTTGGTCTGATGGTAGGTTTTAAAACCAAGATTTAAGGAAATATTACTCTTCTGTGAAATGAAAAAAGTACAAATATGAAAAGTAAATACTTTTTGAAGCTAGTGAGGCTAATTTACTTTTAATTGTATGAAAAGGGTGATAAAATAATTAGTTTAATTCATGAGAAGCTGCAATAATACAACTTTTAAATGATTTGTTATAGTTGAGACGGAGAATATTACATTACATAAATCTTACATGTCTTTCAAATGTCATTTCCAATCATACATCACTCTTGAAGAGGATATTCCTCTCAGGTAAGAAAGAACCTGATTTGTTCAATGGTAAACATGTACTATCTTCTTTTAGAAACATTATGCCATTGATTTAGTCCAGCATTTGTAAAAAAACATCCAGGGAGTAACATAATGCTAGATTTTCTATAGATAAAATGATAATAATAGTCAAATGATGTCAGAAAATATTACATATTGTACCTCCTATTTGAAGAATCAAGTCTTGATGGTGTACTGAATGCTCTAAAAATCTTGTAGTGAATGTGTCTATTTAAGAGGTTTTATAAAATATTATTAATCAAAAGATAAATAAAAGTTTTATGAAATATTTTTCTTTTGTGTTCTCCATAGCACAATTTCAGCACAAGCCCTTTTGTACAAATAGTATGATGATTAGGTAGGACACAAAAGAATGCTTAAATAAACTTCCAGTGGATGTGAACATAGAATGAAAAAGCTCTTCTCTTCCTTTAAAGTGACAAGAGAGAGTCAAGAACTGACACATATATGATACTAAGGCAGAAGATGTTGGAGATGGAAAAAAGGAACTGGGATGAAGAAATAAACATCTTACCAATACTTTGTATTTATCTCTATTGTTAGATAGTCATGTTAGTGGTTTCCATTTGTCTAGGTAATATTTTTATCATAGCTAGAAAATGTGACTAGATGATAGTTATTTACCTAGAAAAACCATCCTGTCTCTCAAAAGGAAGACTGAGATTAAGTGTATAAGAAAAAGTATTTTATTAAAAAGGAATCAAAATAGTTTCTTATGAGTTATAAAGTATACTGGAGGGTTAAAATAAATTAAATTTTATATCTGTTGAGGGAATAATTAAATCTGAATTTATTTTCCAGTGTAAAGTTGCCAAATCTCTATAGCTGAAGCATAAAACATCAAAGAACAGAACAATCTTTTTATAAATAGAGCTTACAGTTTTTGAAAAGGCACAGAAAATTTCAATAAATAAGATAGATAAATAAAAAATGTATACTGAATACAATGTATTGTATGGTTGAATGGTAATAGGTATTCAGAGTAAGAATTTTAAAAGAAAAGATTGCTTTAAAAATGTAAGGCATTTACTAGGTAGAAATTTTAGTTCACTAAACCGCAAGTTCTTTTACAATTAAACTAATATTCTCATATGGTTAATGGAACAGATTAAAATGCTAAAATCAAGAAATATCTCTTCGCATTTATGCAGTATACATAATAAGTAGTTGTTCTTGAATGTATACATGAGCTAAATTATTACAATAATACTTTATGTAACATATTGTAGGTAGTATTTAAATATTACAATTGACGAATCAGATTAAGGAATTTATGAGGTTGATTAAATCTATATGATGTATCAGTTAAAATAAACCAGATTATGTTGCAATAACTAATGGCTACATGATGTGGGTGTCTTAACACAACTAAAGTTTATTTCTTCTTTGAGTTACATACACATTAGGGTTAGCTGTAGTCCACTACATATCATCATCACTTAGTATCTCATTCCACTGAGGGGCAGGGGTTCTCCCCACACCAACAAACACCAGCAGAGTGTCTCAAAATTCAACTCAATTATGACAGTGTCTACCCAGAGATAACATCATATTCCATGCATTAAAGCTTAATCCTAAAGAACCGTTTAACCCCCACATGCACAAGGAGGGGATCCCAATTAATTTGCTAGAAAGGCACAGAGAACTCAGAGAAACAAGGTCTTGCTAGGTAACTGGTTTATTGTCAAAGGAAATAACTTACAAATGACAAGCTGAAAGAGATGCACAGGGTAAGATATGTGAGAAAGAAAGAAGAGCTTCCAAACCCTCTCCAGGCCTTCAACCTCCTTTCATCTCAGTATTCAACAAAAGCTCTTCAAATCTTGTCTATTTGGATTGTATGGAGGCTTCATTACACAGGTATGCTGTATTAAATCACTGTCCATTGTGTAGTGATTGGCTCTCCAGCCCCTCACCCATCCTGGAAGGTCTGGAGGATGAAACTGAAAGTTCCACCCTCTGATTACATGGTTGAGTCTTCTGACAACCAGCCCTCCTTCTTAGGCACTTCCCAGTCACCTCATTCACATAAAGACACTTTTATCATTCTCAACACTTGGAAAATTCCAAGGGTTTCTGGAGTGTAAGCCAGGAATTGTGGTCGGAAGGCCAAATATATATGAAAAATATATTTTGGTCCTCTAAATGATCAAATACATATTTCTTATAAATCACGATATTTCACAAGGATATTTGACAAGTAATTCAGAGTGTTTTTGCTTCAACACATGTCTATATTAATATTTTAAGTATATATTATCTATTACTTGCTTTCAGTAGGTGCATATAATATGTTCTCTGTGAATTAGAAACATATTGATAAGTGCACATCAATTTAATTCTATCAATTGCTTGCATTTAAAATGAAATGGCAGATATTTCTATTCATAACTCCTTCCTACTCTAACAAATAGAAAATTGGAAAAAAATATAACAACTGTTTTAGGATATTGGCTAACTGGCAATACAAGAAAAGAAGCTTAGAGAAAAGTCAATGAAGGAGGCGAATCAATATTAAAGCAAGATCAATATATTAAAAGAACAATTTTATTTATATAAGTTAGCAATTTTCATAATGAGGTTAAAATAGAAAAAAAAGACAATGCCATTTGTGACACATCAAATACCATTTGCAATGGCATCAAAATCAAGAAATTTTTATAGCTAAGTTTAGCAAAACACATGCAAGATCGTACATTGAAAATTGCATATCGTTTCAGAGAGAAATTATAGAAAGCCTAAATATATGGAAAGATATACTAAGTTTATATATTAGAATACTGAAATATTTTAAGATGTCAATTCTCTCCAGAATGATCTGTAGAGTCAACATATTTCCAATCAAAATTCCAGAACTTTTTGCCAAAATTGACAAGATGATTCTAAAATTCACATGGAAATGCATAAGCCTAACCAAAGAAAATTTTGAAAAAGTGAATCTAACTTGAAGGCCATGCACTCCTGATTTCAAGACAAAGCATAAAGCAGGAATAATTAAGACAGTGTGGTATTGATGTGAAGATAGACATATATGGGCATTAATGGAACACAGCAATGCCCAAAGAAATAACATGAATATGATTTTATACACACACACACACACACACACACACACATACACACACACATATTAGAAAATAATCAAAACAAATAGCAGCAACTATATATATATATATATATATATATATATATGTATATATACGTGTGTGTGTGTGTGTGTGTGTGTGTGTGTATACACACATAGAGTCAATTCATTTTTGACAAACCTCTAAGATAATTTAATGGGGGAACAATAGCCTTTTCAGACAGTGCTGTATGAACGATGTTCTATTCACTTCACAGCAAATAAAAAATTAATGGCTTTAATAAATTTCAATTTATTGAAATGAATTATAAACCTACATGTGAAAATTAAAATTAAAAACTTCTAGAATAAAAACTAATCAAAAACCTTAGTGACATTGGTTTAGGCAAAACTACTTAGCACACAGAAAGATCAAACCTTAAAGAAAAATAATATAGATTGAATTTCATCCAAGTGGAAAACTTGTACATTTTGAAAAACACTGAAAAGGAAATGAAAATCTAAATCACAAAATAGAGGAGAGGAAATTCTGCAAGAAAATAAATCTAATAAAAAACTGTAACCTGAATGTATAATGAATCCTTACAACTCAATAAGACAACTAGGTAAAAATAGGTAAAATGATTGGAACAGACACTACAACAAAGAATGAGAAAATAACTACATGAAAAGGTGTTCAACATCGCTGGTCATCAAATAAATGCAAATTAAAACCACAAATTGATACCAGCAAACACTCACTGGAATTGCAAAAATTAAAAAAAGCATGACAAAACTGAGAGAGGATATAGTTAGTACAGCTGGATCTCTTACATTTTGCTTATGGTAATGAAAATGGTTCAATCATATTTTAAAACAGTTTGAGTTTCTTATAAAATTAGAGATGTAATTACCTCCCATTCATTTTTCTAAGTGTTTACCCAAATAAACAAAAACATATATCCACATGAAGACTTGTACACAAATGTTTATAGTAACTTTATTCATGATAACCAAAATCTAGAAACAACCCCTATGTCCATCGACAAGGGAATGGCAAAACAAATTGCGCTATGCCCACACAAGAACATTCTATTCATCCAAAAAGTAATAGACTATGATATGAGCAACTACACTGATGAATCCCAATATCACATTGAAAAGTGAAAGAAGCCAGACACAAAATAGTAAAAATTGTATGCTTTCCGTATTTGGAACTCCAAAGAATACAAATCAAATTTATAATGACATAAAGTAGATTAGCTGCTGCCTGGATAGAGTGGGGTTTGGGGAGAGATGGGCTTTGAGTGTGAAATTTACAAACTTTTTAGTGTGGAAGAAATCATTTGTATCTTGTTATCTGGTTGTTATGCAATTGTATAAATTTGTCAATACTCAAAAAGTATGTATTTTATTTTACTTTAACTCTGTCTAATAAAGTTAACTAAAAATAAAATATTAGTAGCACAGAATCTAAAGAGAGAGCATGTCATCTAACAGTTGATTAAGGAATATTATAGTTCCTTTAGCGTAAGAGAACACCACCTGTGCTTGGTGGCTCACATCATCGTACTTGCTTTTCTCTGCTGGAAGTGCAATTTGATATATTCTATCCATTTCATTCATTAAGTCATGTTTAGTGGAGCCACCTTTTGCTAATGGAAAATGAAGCCACAACCTTTTCCTTTCTACTTTATTTGTCTAATAAAGATAAAAGAGTATACTTAAATGAATTAATTAGTCATTAATCATTAAGAGTAGAATTTGCTTGTCATCACTACAGTTCTTCATGAACATAACAGAGTATCAGAGCAGAATCAACATAAGTAAAAGCCAAATGACACAATCATTTGTGTTTCAGCCAAGATTATCTCTCTTTATGTCTGTGAAATGTCAGGGTGTAGCCATCAGACTCTCATGTTATAATTTGGATTATTTTCCCCTTAGTTTGAGATATATTTCTTTTCCTTTCTAAGGTACCTGTCACTCATGTTTATCTCATTTCTGTCATTTTATACTTAAGAAGTATATTTTTCTTAAAATGGAAGGATGGAAAAGGGAGGGAGAGACGTAACGATTACAATTTGAGTAGAAGTAATTGAGGAAACACTATAATTTTATATGCTAATTCTAAAATTACAATGTTTAGATAGAGTTTGCTATGAAAGAGTGTCCATTTTAAGGAAAATTTACTAACAGTCTATCCAAATGAATGCATCTACCTATTGCAAATATTTATGTTCGTACCCTATTTTAATTTTTTGTTTACATGTCCCCCTCCTCCACTGAAATCATTGCTTACTCTTGCTTTGACTGACCTTAAATAAGTGTCTGAAAATAGTATTACCTTAGTGAAGATTTGCTGAATGAATGAATGAATGAATGAATAAACAACTAAAATTTTTCATGTTATAATTAAGTACCTAGCCAGAAACACAGGAATAAGTCTTCCAATATGGAGGTGGTTTATGAAGGAGTCACCAGTAAAAATGCAATATTTAACTTTCTAACTCTACCTCTTTCCCATTTCCTGCATTTAATTTATTTCCCAGTCTGAGTTTCACAGAACACAGCCTCTTGTGGGATGTAGGTGGGTGTTTTGTTAAGAAGCAATCATGATGAAACACAATTGGCTATTTGAAAATAGTAGTAATAATAATGGTAAGCAAGTTCCTTTGTAACAGAATCTGTTTTTTTTTTTTTTAACACTACTGTAAATTGTAAGTTTCTCAAGTGAGAGATACTATATAGAGCTGTGTTTCTCAAATGTTAATTTGTTTTATTAACATTTGGGCAATTTTGTTAAAATGTAGACTCATTATCCTGTGGAAACTAAAGTAGTTTCTCATCATTTCTAGGAGCATGGAATCTCTTAGAGGGGGTGAATATTCCTGAAGTCCATGAGATGGTGAAGATGAGAAATTCAAACATTAAACAAGATAGTAGATAGCTGTATTTAAACAAATGGAAAAGTAAACCCTTCTGTCTCTTTTCAATTTTCTCTCTTCTTGGTCTGGACTTTTAGGAAACTAGGTATGCTTGTGAATGCTCCAGGGTGGTGGAAGATGATAGCATTTGCTATATGGAGCAAGCCAGAAGCTAGGCAGAAAGGCAAAGAATTTATATGAAGATTATTAAAATACACTAAGTATGCACCAGCTCTGAGAATATTTCTCTATTTTTATCCCTAGCCCTTTCATTGATAAAATCCTTTGAATGCACCCCATCCTGTTCTCAGATATATAATAGAAAATTCAATGATAATGTATTGTGCTTATTGGAAGAGTTCTTTAAAATAAATGGGAGAGTTGTAATTTCAGAAGGTATTGGAATTAGTAGTTAATGGAAGAGTTCCAAAAGATGAGGAATTACAGAGTGAAAAGGAATTTGCTGTATACAACCCAACTACCTATCCTGCTGCATAATTTTTACATGTATAGTGACCTTTGAACAACTTGGGGCTTAAGGGGTGCTGACCACCTCAACATCCTGCAGTTGAAAATCCACATATAACTTTTGACTCCCCCAAAACTTAGTCGTCCCTCATTATCTGTGGAGACTGGTTTCAGGAACTCCTGCGGATACCAAAATTCGAAGATGCTCAAGTACCCTATATAAAATGGCACACATTAATCTACACAATTGGATTTCTGAAGCCACAGATTCCCAACCAGATAGAAAACACTATAGATATTTATTGAAAAAATCCAGGTATAAGTGGACTTACACAGTTCAAACCTATGTTGTTCAAGGGTCAACTCTGTGTGTGTGTGTGTGTGTGTGTGTGTGTGTGTGTGTGTGTGTGTGTTTCTCTCTATTGACAACACTTGGTTGTGATTTATTAACACAGTTTTCCCAAATATTCTAATCTTCTATTTCCTGAGTTTACATTTTGTTTGCTGCCTCTTTTATTCACTCTAGAGATGTAAACCCTGTGACAGAAGCACTGACAAGCTCACCGAATTCTTGACACTGGACAGAGAGCTAGACCAAATTTCCAGCCTTCCTTGCAGTTATGTGGGTCCTAGCAACTGAGTCCTAATCATAGGAATGTGAGCAAAAGGGATATGTTTCATGCCCTGACTAGGCAAAATTCCTGAGATTCTTTATGCTTTTTTCTCTTTCCCATCTGCTGTCTGAATGCAGACAATTCAGGAGAGGACTCCAAGACCCAAGGGCATGAGAGCTAGAATAGAGGAATATGTAGGGTCCCTGAATCATCACTTAAAAAGAGGTACCCAGGAAATCCAGCAAAAGGAGAACAGCAGATTGTTTTGCTGTGTGAGTGAAAAAACACTTTTCTATTGTGCTGAAACACTGAAATGGTGCATTTTCTGCAGCTCTCTATATAACTTATTCTGGGTGCACATGCCTTATTGCCCTATATGGAACACTTCCATATGAATTGGCTTTGTATGATGGTATTTTGGATCCTTTTCTGTATGTGTGTGTGTGACATCAGACTGTTAAGCTGGCATCTGCCGCTGATTACATTTGTTTTATGACTTATTTGGGGGAAATACTGCCATCAGACTTTTTCATAACTTTTATCTAAATGAAAAGTAGTAACTTAGAAAACTAAAATCACTGCTACCATAACTAAAGTTCCTCTACAACTTGGGAAAGAACAAAAGATTTTTCTTCCTAGATAGGTTTACAAGTTTACATTAACACTTTTTCCATATATTGTTAATATAGTATATAGTATATATAATATACTGTTAGTGTAGCTGGTTATACAGTCAATGTCGCATGTCTAGTCACATTATAAGAGGAAAGAGAGACAAGAAGAAATATCCTTTCTCATTGAAAGGATATTTCCTAACTCTTTTTATGATGTAATTTATCATAGACTAATACTCATTATAAACAGATTCATTTCAAAAGCTGTCACTTCCATGTAAGGTAACTATGGTTATTAGATTCAATTACAGTGTTAGAAGGCTCCAGTGAAATTCGAAAAAGAACCTCAGCTATTTTTTCCATTTACATCCTGAGTGTAAACTGTCAAGTATCACATTATCCTTTTGGATTATATTTACCTCTAAATTTTAAGATATCATTACAAAATGGCCATACTTAAGTTAAAATAATACTGTATAATCTGAAAATAAATTTACAAATATGATAAGGTAAACAAGATTTTTTTGACTTTTTTTAATTTTTGAGAGATTATGATAAACTCATTAATCATGATTTGTTTCTTGTACAGAATATAAATTTTCAAATACACAATTTCATTTTTAATTGCATTTAAAATTTTAATTATCCTCAGTATTTTATTTGAACAAATATTTATTGAATACTACCTATAGAACATAAAAATATTATTTGGTTGGGATAAAGAGGCCAAATATTAATTGCAAGAATACTAAAACTTGATACCTACTTGGTTCTCTTTATCTTTTTTATTTCTCTACTATTAGGTATTAAATAGACTGTGTGTGTGTGTGTTAATATCTTGTACACAATAGCTTAAAAAAAACCTTTGAGATAGACATATGGATACATGTACATCTTCATGTAAATCTCATCTCACAGGTAAGAAAATAAAATATTTTTTTTTCAGTACACCAGCTGGATGAGTCAAGTGGAGACATTTTATTGCATGCTCCAGAATGTGTTGTTTGTTAAAAATAATATTAAAATAATGAAAACAAAATTATTTTTAAAAGACTCCTAATAAGAACTAAAATTTTGCCTAACTAGGAACCTAGTAAATTTTTTTCCAGATTTTCTTTATAGAAAAAGAATAAAATAAATGTCAGTTTTTAAAATTGAAATAATTATAAGATATTATGAATAGTTCTTTTAAATAATAATCAAATATTATTTTTATTTTTTTCATACTAGAGTTCAGGCATTTTTTATTTAAGATCTGAATTTCTTTCTTCCTTTTTTTTTTTTTCCTGCATAGTCTTGAGAACTTAACTCATTATTAGTTTGATCTACTAGGTAAAATAAACTACATTTTTTCAAGGCTAATACAATTTTATGTTTTTTTTTTATCTATTTAGTTTCTTTATCACTATAATGATTCTGTAAGTGTGTACCATAACTGCATTATAGAACCAAGAACAAGCCAAGGAAAGGAAACTGCCTAATGACAGACAACTAGGGTGACTGAAGGTCTAAAACAAACTGGTAAAATCACATCCAGCTTCTTAGATACAAAGAATTTGCACCATATTACTTTTATAAATCTAAGAAAAATTCTCCTTTAGCATTAAAATACACACACACACACACACACACACACACACACACACACACACACATTCAGCCCCCTCTGACCACATGCACTCCTATCTCCCTAGTTCCAGCCATGAGCTTCTCTTAACAGGATTACTGCAGAGACCTCCTCTCTTACTTCCTAGTTCTCCCATGTCCACCTTTGCCCTCCTGCAATAATTATCTACAGAGTAGCCATGAAGATGACTTTAAAATGTAAGTAAAAATATCTCACTCCTGTGCTCAAAATCTTCCATTTTCTCTCACTTCACTCAAAGTGAAGTTAAATTCCTTACAGGGGCCACCCATTCTGTGTACCACCCTTTACCCTTCGAACTTGTTCTCACCTACTGAACGCATGCTGCTTCTGTCACACTTGCTCCGTTGCTAGTTGCACAACACAGCACATACCCACCTGCCTCAGAAATATTTCACAGGTTTTTGTTTCAGACCAGAACCCATAACCTCTAAATATATGCACTTCAATTACTTCCATAGATTCTTGGATCAAATGCCTCCTTCTTAATGAGGCCAAACCTGGACACCTTAATGAAAATCACAGCTGCACCCAGTCACACACCCAGATCACTAACCTGACCACATTTCCTTCTCTTTATGTTTTAATTAACCAGTGTACCGAGGTATAATTAAAATATATAAAATTAATCTACTTTAAGTTTACAATTCAATGATTTTGACATATTTACAGATTTGTGCAACTGTAAATACAGTCTAATTGTAAGACATTTCGATAACCCCCAAAAGAAACCTCGTGTTCATGTACAGTCACTCTATATTACCAAACCTAGCCCTAGGCAACTATTGACCTATTTCTGTCTGGATAGATTTGTCTTTCTGAATATTTATATGCATGAAATCATAAAATGCATGTTATCCATGTGTGGCTTCTTTTACTTAGCATAATCCTTTTGCCTCTCATCCAACTATTAGCATGCATCAGTAATTATTTGCTTTTTGATGAATAGTCCATTGTATGGATATACTACATTTTGCTTATCCATTCACCAGTTGAGGGACATTTGGGTTGTTTTTACTTAATACCATTAGAAACAACAATACTATGGATATTCATGTGCGAGTTTTTGCATGGACATAATGTTCACTTTTCCCATACTTCAGGTTTATAACATTCGTCACCTTCTTACATATCATAAATTTTCTATTTATTCTGTTAATTATTTTTGACTTTCACCAACCACTAGAATCTAAACTCAAGAATTTCTGTTGCTTTTATTCCAAATGCCTGAAACAGTTCTTGGTATATGGTAAGAACTCAACATGTTTGTTGAATGAATAAAGCAATGTCCACATTTAGAGTGCATATTTCTATTTCTAGATAAGACAGATATTTCTAACTGGCATATATTTTCATGCTTCCACTTTTCTATCAAATATATATTTAACCTCTTCCATGCTATAGAAACCATGTTAGGATTGATATGTGTAAAAAACGTGTAGGATATAACATTATGCTCAAAAAGTTCACAACTGGATAATGGAGACATGTATGTAAGGAAATAATCACCAAATGACAAAAAAGAAACTATGGTAGGTAGAAGAGACCCTCAAAGATGTCCACACGCTAATCCCCAGAACTTGTGAATATGCTATGACCCATGCAAGGTGAATTGAGGTTACAGATGGAGCTAAGATTAATAATCAGGTGACCTTAAAATAAGTGTTATCCAGGTGGGCCCAATGTAATCACAAGGGTCCTTTATAAGTGAGAACAGCAGAAGATTCTGAGTGAGAGTAGGAAATGAATGACAGAAACAGAGTGTTGGAGTGATGTGATATGAGAAAGACTCAATCTACCATTGCTGGATTTGAAGCTGGAACATACAAGGAATTGGGCAACCTTTATAAGCTGGTAAAGCAAAAACATGCATTCTCCCCTGGAGCTACTATAAAGGAATGCAGCCCTCCATCCCTTCATTTTAGCTTCGTGCAATCCACTTCAGACTTCTGACCTTCAGAACTATAAGATAATGTATTTGCATTGTATGAAGCTACTAAGTTTGTGGTACATAGAGCAGCAATAAAAAGCTAATAGAGAAATCAGCTGGACAGGAGCATAAAAGGTGGGATCTGAATCCCCATTATGTTTATTAATCTCTTGCTCTTGTCTATAAATCTGAAATAAATTTTCAAAGATGTGGGAATCATGGTCTCTGCTCTTGAGGAAAAAAGTTTACAAACTAGGTGGATTTTCCAATGGGAAACTACAACCATATGGCAGAGATGTTAGAAGCACAAAATTGTGCCAACAGGATAATCAAGCATCATTTGCATGGCCAGCCATCCCAGAGAACTGGCAAGCAAGGAGCATCACTGTGGCAGCTGTTGCTATGGCCCAAAATCCTATGATAGCGACTGAAATAGAAACAAAACAAACAAGCAAATAAAAACCCTCTGAGAACTTGAACTTGTAAAACTGAAAGGCAGCATAGTATATTCAAAGGGAGTATGGAGCTACCTTACACCATCTGGATACTGATCTCAACTCCACCTAACAATAGGCTGTGACCTTGGGCAAGTTACCTAAGCATGATGCATCTTTTTTCCTATCTGTAAAATGAAGTTGGACCCTTTCAGATATTCTCTGGAAACTGACAGAGATCACTTCCAAAATAAGCCAAATATTATTTCTCCATTCACTTTTTATATAACACAGATATAATCAAGAGCAATTTTAGTACTAAGAAAAATATATGTGTATGATTTACAAAATATTTATTGACTACCTACTTTATGTCAGGTTGTTTAACACCTTTACAAAATAAATATATTGACACCTGCCCACATATACACATAAGTGCATAATTTATCTAGAAAACATATACATTTATGTAGAGTATATGGAGAACTATATTTAATAAGGCACCATAAGAGTTTTATAACTAAACCAGTATATTTCGGAGATTCTCAACAAAATTGGAAGACTAAAAGAAATTCTGACATGGTCACAGTATTAGTCAGGGTTCCCAGGAGAAATAGAATATATATATATAGAGAGATAGATATATATACACACACACACACACACACACACACACACATATATATATATATATATATATATATATACACACACACATATATATATATACACATATATATATATATACACATATATATATGTCTCTCTCTCTCTCTCTCTCTCTCTATATATATATATATATATATATATATATATATATTCGAATTATCTCAAGTGATTATAGAGATCATGAAGGCTAAGAAGTCCTAAGATCTATGGTTAGCATGCTGGACACCCAGGAAAGTTGATGGTGTATTTAACATATGGTCTGAATCCAAAAGCCTTAGAACCAGGCAGGAGAGCGGATAGTGTAGATCCCAATAGGAAAGTAGGCAGGCCGAAGACCCAGTAAGAGCTGATGGTTTAGTTTGAGTCCAAAGGCAGGGAAAGACCAATGTCCCAGCTCAAGGCAATCAGGCAGGAAGATTCTCTCTTATTTAGCAGTCCTTTAGTGATCAAAAGCCATTAATTTCATGGAACTCTGTGGTCTTAAAATACCCAGGAGAGAATTATCTATTCACAATAATCCTCTTCCATTATTGACTCAAGCTCTGGTGGTTAATTATCTATAGTGATGAAAAACATTTTGCTTTATCAGGTAGACCACAGGGTAGATGGGGGGAAAGGTGGATAAGAGATATAGTACCTAAACACTGAGTTTAGTAGAGCTTCCAAATGTGATTTCATTATATAAAAAAATTGAGTCTGTTTAAAATCCCACAGATATCATCAGATACATCTTTAATTACTGAGAGGTTGTCAATCTCACGTGGTAGACATAGGTCTTCCGAAATTCTAATTCTTATTTAAAATAGTAAATTATATCATTGGTAACAAATTGTTACTGTTTCCATTATAGTAATAAGCATACTTTGTTCCTTTTGGGGGAAAGTCCACAGATGCCTGTCTTAATATGCATAGTTCATCCGTTAGACACTCTTTCAAGTAAAAATGGTATTGCATGAAAAAAGCAGCATATTGAACAAACTCAATCATGCAAGCCTAAAGGCAACTATTTACTATGACTTGCAGCAGAAGTGCTCTATATTATGTAGCAAAGAATACAAAAAGTAAAATAATAAATAAATAAAATAAAATAAAGGTGTACTAAAATGTTGATATTAAGAGAGTTAATATGAACATTCTTGAATATAACTGGCATTGCTTTTATTGTTAGTGGGTGGTGGTGAAGGACACAGTGATTACAGTTTGGTGTCACTGTCTTTATTCTATGTCAATAACAGTTTTACTATGTTTGCTTTTGTAACATCAGTATAAATGTCTACACTGTGAAACAAAAGGCCAGAAATGTCTTAGTACTATTATGAAAACAGTTTGACCTTGCAGTTACCCAAAATGTATGTTAAGGATGCCCAAAGCTTCCTGTACCTCACCTTGAGAATCACTGTACTGAAAGGTAGTCAACATGTAACTTGAAATGAATGTGCAGTGTGCTATGAGCATTGGTCAGGTTCTTCCTAGAAGAAAAACTCTAATTTTTCAAGTAGTTTGTTAGTTTGGTAAGAGAGTCTCAACTATTTATATAAGTAATATAGATAAAGCATATAATTTTCTTCTTAAGTGTAATTATTTCTGAATTCATTATTAATTCTCACATTTGTCCAACATTTTTAAGGGTATTATTAATATATTAATAATATATTATTTTATACATTAAGGGTATTACTTTATATACTAAGAAATTGAGACTACTGTTTGGTAGGGACAGTAATAGGCTAGTTCATGTGAATGGGGTTTAGTTTAAAATATTCTAGTTTCACACAGAAATTGGAATTCAGGGAAAATATTGTCTTGGGTCTATTTTCATGGAGAAATACAGTATTTACATTTATAAGTTCATTATCTCTCATTGATTAACACTGATGACAATAGAATATCCCAGAGACCTCAGTTCAAATAAACAAGTAACTATTTAACTGAATGTGGTTAACCCTACTCAATGGAGTGGCTAACCGATAATCTTTTAAAAGAAAATACCATCTCAAATTCAGTCTTTAAAATGAAATTTTCTCCTGAAAAACCTATAAAAAAAAGAAAAAAAAACTTTAAAAAGTATTCTTCTTTATTTTTAAACTTAAAGCAACCAATTCTGTTATTCAAAATTTATTCAATGTAGTTTTCTCCAAGATAATGCATTACTTCATTAATCTCATTGTTTGCTATTCTAAACCAATATATTATTATTAGGTTTGTTTGTTTGCTTTGATGCCTGCTCTAGGCAGAAAATTAGTTTTTGAACAAATTCAATATATCTGGGAAAAAAATTAAATTTCCTAAATTACCATTGTGTTATTCTTGCAGAATTTAATTTTTCTGCAGGTGAACATTTTAAGTGTCAGTATTTTCAATTTATGGAGTTGAATCACAGCCCCTTTATCTGCATAGAGATGTAAGTGCTTCTTTGTTGGTTAGAATTTTGACCTTTTGTTCTGTCCTTTATTTTCTTCTCATTGCATTTTACCTAACAATCAGGGTTGTTGTTTTTTTTTTTTTTAATAAAATAAATGTTTCCTCACATTTCTCTATGTTTCTGTCTGTATGAACAATACAACTGACACCTCCTCTGAAGCACTAAAAACCACACCATGAAGGCAGCTGGGATAAAGTCTTAAGATTTCTCCATGGGTCCAATGTAAAATTCTGACCTCGGAAGTGGGAGAGGCCAAGTCACAGGGCAGCAGTATTCTTCTTTATTCAACTACACCAGAGAAGTGGCAACTGGCTTGATTACAGTGTATTTTGCTAATGTGCGGTAATCATTGAGGATACATTTACCAGCCCCAATGTAAAAAGCTCTGACTGACAGAGCTGGACTGCTGCCTATATCACTGTTTTCTTTTTTATTTTTTTTATTTTTGGTTGTTATTCTTGTTGTTGTTGTTGTTGTTGTTGTTGTTGTGTGTGTGTGTGTGTGTGTGTAATATCATCCTCACCAAGATTCAGTAGCAACTCTTACTAAGACCAGGTGATCTGTTTTAAAAATCAGAAATTGCAACAAGAGCCATCAATTTCTTTCTGTTTCTCTTGGATTCATATTGCTTTGCTATTTTCAAATTAAAATATTTGATTCCTTTAAAAATTTGTTTCATTTACTTATTTGTCACTTTAAAAATGTTTCAGTCACTAAAACATATGGATACAAAAACTAGTGAAATGAGTTTTTTCAGAGATTTATTCTAGTCGGGTCATCCATAGGTAGTGTAAATGCTATATAAAAATGCAATGTACACTTTCTTGATAATTTTTGTGAGATGTGACCCTTGTTACATCATGTTTATATTTTTACCTGATTAGCTTGTGTGGGATAAAGAAAAGAAATTAAATCTCTAAAGCATTACTGTCAATATATCCATAATAGTGGATTAGCTCCCTGAAAGGGCTCTCAGTTCTTAAAAACCTGCTGAAATGCACCCTTTTAATATGTCAGTCAATGTCTCTAGCCCCACCTTCACCACCTGAAAAAATACAGAGAACAAATTATTGAACAATCTCCTTGTCGGTTCCATGTATTTCTGGTGAATAGATGCTTCTGTGTCCTCATTGTTTGCCACCTCCACAGACAGGACTCAGTTAATGAAATGGCTAATTAGATTTCTGTAATCCTGTAGTCATTGCGTTTGAGGTGACATTTTGTCGGTATTTCTCTTGTGGATCCTTCAGTGTGATAGGAAACATTTTCCCTTAGCCAACTTGGCTCTTGCTGTTTTGCTAGAATGGCAGTTCCCTGTGTCAGTGTAATGAAATCACTGCTCTCCCAAATACAGCACTGCCATTCAGCATTTAAATAGAAAAGAATAGGAAAATGGTCATCTGATTAGTCAAACAGGCCCATGTTCAAAATCCATTTCTGAAATCAAATAATAGAATTGGATTGAGCTCAGAGTGGAGGAATGATTTAGGTATTATTACATACAGTAGTACATATTCATCGACCAGGAATGAGGAAGGATTTAAAGTTCTAAATTCTTATTCTTATGATCTGGAAAAACTAAATTTTTGGAAAAAGCAGAGGCAAGGAGGCTATTTTAGGCAGCTTTTTTAGACCCTAACAACTGTATTACAGCCAAGAAGTAAAAGGTTAGAAGCAAAGCTACAATTTAAGTATCAAATAAAAATTATTTAACATACTGGGATGATAAGTAATATTATAATTTAGAATTTTAGAATTACTTGTTATAAAAATAAAAGGAATTTTATATATTTGAATTCTAATTAATATAAGTTTACTTTCTATAAATTCTAATTTCCCTTTTGAGCCACCTTTCCCTCGAGGTAGCAGAAATTTGGTATTAAACATTTTGAGAGTCATCCCAACACTTTTCCAGAAGATTGCGTCTAAGTTAATGCTTTTTAACTTGATTTGGATGTAGAAGCTGGGTATAGTTCTCAAAGCCATCCAGACCCCAGACCTAAGTCCACACAGGTCACATCTGAGATATTCCTTCAGTTCCAAAATTGTCTTCAGCTATTTCTGTATTATTCAGGTTCATGGGGGTCATCCACTTATCTTCAGACCAAACATAGGCAATATCTCTGATTCTAAGAATCCATATGTACCTGGATACATAACAATGTGTTTTCCCACCCCAGATGTTTCCATTCATCTGCACAGCATTATCCTAAATTGAAGACAGTACTTCTTTCATCTTAAACCTACAAGGGGTTAGGCCAGCTCTTCAGTACTATACCCAGCAAGCCTTCTGTCTTGCAGTTGCCTTGCTTACATACTCATCACTTCTGCTTAGTCTCTATTTCCATCTCTTATTTAACCCCAACAAATAATCTATATTCTAGAGGCAGGGTAACTTCCAGCAATGAAGCCTTGATCATGCACATTTTACCTTCTCTAATTTTACCTATGCCTTCTATAACACTTTTCATTCTCCAAAGGGCCTTGAAAAGAAAAGCCAGGAACAAAGTACTTTCTCTGCTATGCCACATGCTTTCTCTTATGCATTAAGTGAAGAACACAAAAGCTGTGAGGTATGAAGAAAGAGGACAATTAGAGAAAAGAAGGTGTGGAAAAGATCTGTGAGAATAACAAAAATTTCCACAAATGTATGAAAAAAGTGATTTTTTTTCCTGTGGCCACACAAACTTGTGTATAGCTTTGCATTGTGTCATCATGGACAGCTCAAACTTCTTTCATCTGAATTTCCTTCCTTGTATGTGTCTGAATAATGTGGACTATAGGAGGTATCATCTCACAAAAGTTGGAAGAAGGAAAGGAAGAAGCAAATATTTTATATCATATGCACACATTTTCCCTCCTACCCAATTGAACACTAATCTAGGTATTGTCATAAAGAGATTTAGAAGATGTAATTAAAATCCATAATAAATTGACATAAATTTGATATCTATCTATCTATCTATGTATCTAACTAGATAGACATATCCTGATATATCTTGCTTTCACACTCATCTCTTCCACTTAGTCTCCATTTCTATCTCAACAAATGACCTATATTCTAGTCTGAAGGTAAAGAGGAGTAATGAATCCTTGATCATATGTATACCCCTTCCTCAATATTACTGTCGGCTGTGATGCTTTTCATCCTTGAAAGGGCCTCTGTTGATCTCATCCTTTGATAAGCACTGAAATGGTACACAAATATCTTCATATGTTTCCCCATTCAGAGAGGTCTATCCATATCTCTCTCCTCCAAATTTCTTTACTACCAGTTTTCTAATCATGTTCCTTCCAAGTCCCTCACAATTGTCTAAAGCCTGAATCAGTGTATAATTGCACATCTGGTCATTTCTCCTTCCTAGCAAAGTGAACGTCCAGGTACAGTTCCAGAAGTTCTGTCCACTAGGGGAGGTTCCCTCATCACTGCCCTTCAGAAGTGTCCCAGAGAGGGTTTGTAGTGCTGCAGCTGTCCAGTTCAGGTGGTACCTTCATATCCTGCAGAACTATCTACAAATCAGGCCTTCTCTTCCTCTGTCAAGTGCTCAGAAGGAATTTCCCATGAGAATTTAGGTGCAGGCTGAGAGACAGAAGCAGGAATTGGGACCATGGGATTTGAGCCATTTCTTCATGTAACTAATTTGTGACTTTGAGTCTTCTCAGGCCTGCTCATTATGGAGGTCAAAAGTCCTGTGAGCAGACCATCTAGAAGCTGGAAAACCAGGAAAGCCAGTGGTGTAATTCATTCTGAGTCCAAAGGTCTGAGGACTGGGGGAGTCCAATGGTCTAAGTCCAGGTCCAAGGAGAATGCCTAAGAACCAGTAGCACTGATGTCCTAGAGTATGACAAGATAGAGACCCCAGCTCATGCAGAACACAAATATGTTCTTCCTCCCACTTTCTGTTCTGTGTAGTCTACCATTTCAAACGCTAATCTCTTCCAGAGGCATCCTCACAGACATACCCAGAAATAATGTTTTGCCAGCTATCTGGGCATCACTAAGCCCAGTCAAGTGGACACATGAAATTAACCAACACAAACATAAAAATATTTTCAGAATCCAGCCAGTTCTCATCATCTGCATTGGGTAGCCCAAGATAGCTCCACAATGCCTGGATTCCATCCCACTCCATTATTTGCTCACAAATGTTCTATGTGTTCTTTTTCACATTATTGAATTTTTAACTTTACCCACCTATTTTAAGACTTCTAAAAAGAAATTCTTTGAAAATAATCTAGTGTGCATTTAATATTTGGCCATTATTGTTTGCTATATAGCTACTCACATAAATATTTTTTGGTAGGATGACTTAGAAAATTGTACAACCAAACAATGAAAGAAACAATCTATGTAAATGTGCTTAGTAAAGTAAGTAAAACAAAGTAATCACCCAATAAATAATAAAAGTAAGAATGATTTAATGTAGACTACTATACTCCGTATTTTGGCAGAGAAAATTCATTGAGAATTTTCCCTTTCATATTGACAAGAAGGAAGAGAGAAAGAAAAAGAGTAAACATTTTTTTAAGGAACACTTATTTATCTTAAGAGGACCAGCCATAAAAACAGCTTTAAATTCCAAATAGAATTTCCAACATTGGCAATAAGGAAAACTTATACATTTACTTCATGTGGGAATGAGTATAATGTGGAAGACACTGAGAAAATCACTTCAAAATTCTGGTACACCATTTTACAATCACTTTCCAAACTAAAACCACACTTATGGAGGATAAAATTTGAAGTAAGTAAAGGACTTCAATTAAGATTCATTAATATTCTATTCAAGTTCAGTAGTCAACAATCACTTTTATTTTGATCTATTTATTCTTTGATTCACTTGTAATGTTTCTGAATATGCTGAAATAGACCTGCAGACAGCATAAAAGGGAAGCTAATTTAGTATTTGCAAAAGAAAATTTTTTAAATGCCCAATTAAATTATTAAATATTTTAATTTATCAGCAACGATTATAGTCTCAATTCCCATAAGGTAGTGTGTGAAAAAAAAAAAAAGCCATCTTATCATTAGAATTTCTTTCTAAACCAGGGACACCACTTTTTCTGTTTAGCTTATTCTCATCACATTGGGGAAAATACTATTTGCAAATAAATAGCAAGTTCTTTAAATCTCTGTTGCTGTGCAATTTAAGATAAGAAAATGAAGAACTTTATCTCAAAAAAATGTTAATGGGTCTCTAATATATCTTATTTCAGAAAAGTTGTCTGATTTCTCTTAAGATCATTTTTAAAAACATGATTATCTATTTTCTTAGTGACAGATAAATCTATCAAGCAGTATACCCAACGACAGCGTGTACACTGAACACCTTAAAAATAGATCACGAATAAAAGCACATGTAAAACTTTTTTTTTTCCTTTGAAACTGTGTTTCTTCTAAGTAACTTATCTTTCTCTTTTGATACTGTGGATTTTAAAGAGTTTTATGAAAGCAAATAATTGGCCTTATACTTTTGTAAATTTCTTAAGAGCGGTAGTATCTTCTCTATTCAGGCTCATTCATAAGAAAGGAGGTGGGGAAACCTGCTAATGTGAAAATAAGTCAAGTTACTCATACAATTTTTGCATAAATATAGAGAAATTTCAGGTGTGGCCTCTTTTACAATTTAACTACTCAGGGTATACATTAAAATTCTTAACTTTCTTTGGTACTGATCCAGACTTAGATAAATATTTAAAGTAAGGGAGAGAATAAAAGGGCACAGGAGAATAATAGAAAAAAGGACAACTGTACTTGGTTTTAAATAATGTTGAACTTGTTCTAATCGCCCTTTTTGTGTGTGTGTGTATTCTACCCAAACTCTTCTGTATAAGTGTTACATTTGGTTTAGTGGAATGAACAGAAGCTATGGAGCAACATGGAGCTGAATTGAACATAGTCTGACCAGATCTTGGGCAAAGTAAGTATCCTATATAAACTTAAGTTCTCTCATCTACAAAATGAGTATAATAGTAACTATCATACATATTTGCTATTAGCATTGCATGAGGTAAGCGTAAAATTTCGGAAAAAAAAAAAGATTAACGGAACAGCATAAAGTGCTCAGAAATAGACCCATATAACATAACCAACTGATTTTTAGCAATGAAATAAGAGCAATACAATGGAGAATAGATAGTCTTTTCAACAAATGGTGCTGGAACAACTAGATATCCACATGCAGAAAACATGGATATAAGACAGAGACTTTACACCTTTCATAAAATTAAGTCAAAACAGATCATAGACCTACATATAAAATGCAAAGCTATAAAACTCTTAGAAGATTACAAAAGAGAAAATATAGATGACTTTGGGTTTGTCAATAAATTTTAGATACCACGCACCACACCAAAAGTATAATCTGTGAATAAACTGATAAGCTGAACTTTACAATGAGAACTTCTGTTCTGCAAAAGACACTGTCAAGAAAATGAGAAGATAAGCCAGACTAGGGAAAAATATTTACAAGAGAAATATCTAACAAAGGACTACTATCTAAAACATACAAAGAACTATTAACAACAATAAAACAACTCAATTTAAAAAATAGACAAATAACCTAAATATATCTCACAGAAGAAGATATACTAATGATAAATAGGCATGTGAAAAGGCATTCCACATCATATATCAATAAGAAACTGAAAATTAAAACAACAATGAAATACCTCTACGCATCTTGTAGAATGGACAAAATACAAAACAATGACAATACCAAATATGGATAAGAATGTGGAACAACAGGGAACTATCATTTATTGCTGGTCAGAACACAAAATACTACGGTCATCTTGGAAGACAGTTTGGCATTTTCCTACAAAACTAAAAATACTCTTACCAAACATCCAGCAATCACAGTCCTTGGTATTTACCCAAATGACCTGAAAATGTATGCCCACACAAAAACCTATACACAAATGTTTATAGCACCTTTATTCATAGTTGTCAAAACTCAGAATTCACCAAGATGTCCTTCAATAGGTGAATGGATAAATGAACTGTGGTCCATCAAGAAAATGGAATATTATTCAGTGCCAAAAAGTGATGAGCTATCAAACCATGAAAAGACATGAATAACCTTTAATGTATCTTAGTAAGTGAAAGGAGCCAATCTGAAAAGGCTATGCACTATTTGATTTTAACTACATGACATTCTAGACAAGGCAAAACTATGGAAGTAGTAAAAAGATCAGTGATTGCGAGGGTTAAGAGGGAAGAAGGAATGAACAGGTAGAGCACAACACATTTTTAGAACAGTGAAACTATCCTGTATGACACTATAATAGTGGATACATGTCATTATACTTGGCTAAAACTCAGAGTATACAAGACCAAAAGTGAACCTTATATAAACTACGAATTTGGAGTGATGATAAATCAATGCTAGCTCACTGACTGTAATGAATGTACCACTCTGGTGCAGGATGTTAACAACAGAGGAGGCTCCGTGTGTTGGGAGAGAGGGGCACAGGGGATACATGAAAACTCTCTGTACTTTCCACTCAATTTTGCTCTATACTTAAATCTGTTCTAAAAATTATCTGAAAATTGCTGTAAAACAGTCGATATAACTAGCTTGGTAAGATAAGAATGTTAAACTTTTAGGAAAAAAAATAAAAAAAAAAATTATATGCTATATTAGAAGGTGTCATATGGCCTATTCTCTGGTAGGAAGGAAGAGATTTTGATTTTCTCTAAGAAAGACCATAGACATATGTCTTCTTTCAGAGTTTGGGAAGTCTTTGCAATCCTAACCTCAAAAAGGGGTTCTGAGTTTTCTGTTGATTATTACCTGTATGCTGGATTTAATGAGCTACTGGCTTTTTGCTAATATGCCTTTAAGTGTTACTGTGAGAAAAAATTTAAAAGAGTGCAATAAGTCTTCAGTATAAGGAATAATGTGGGTGAGAAGTCAAGGGAGTACAGGGGGAAATATAGTGGAGGGAGACAAAAGCAATAGTTATTGAACAAGAACACTGCTCAATATAACAAAAGATCTTTGCCAAAGTGGGTTGAATAAGAATGATAAAATATTCCCATGTCTAGCAATATTTAATAATCCCAGGAGGAAGTAAAATCAAAGTCTTAACTAGCCATTTGCTGAATATACAAATGGGGAGAATATTACTATACCCAGAGCTCTCAACTATTATCATTTTCCCTGAGACTGAGACTCACGTCACATAACCTTACTGTGCAACTATCTGCCAACTCCTGAGAGCCTATATCTGTTACTGTCCTCCTGTCAAGTATAAGTTCAAGGGCATCGATAAATAATAAGTGATAGGGCCCATAACTTTCGGTAGGAACTTAACTTGAGAATACTAGAACAGTTCATACTGTCAGTGAGAATACAGATACCAGGCAAAGAGACAGAGAGGGACTTAGATGACAGTACATATAACATAACCAACTTTGGATGGAGCAGAAACTAACTCTAAAATGTGTTGATATATACATGGGTAAAAAATTGTGCTCTTTGGAAACAGAGCACTGTACATTGGATTTCTAACTCTAAAACTAATTAACTGATGTCTCCATTCATTCATTCATTCATTCAAAAAGTTATGTTCATTGGTCCAGTCCCTGGATTATATAATTTTGAGCCAATATTAACACTCTTTCTAACCCTTACTTTCATCATTTATAAGGTGTTAATAATTGCCTACCTAAATCAATATAGTTGAAAATATTGATATAATGTCAATATTGTACTGAAAAGTATGCATTATGCACATGGTAGTTATTAAAGAATAATAGCCAAGTCTTAATTTATTGTGATATAAATACAATTCATATTTAATCATCATCTTTTCTAACTTGCATAATACATATAAAAGCCACATTTTTTCCTAGTCATGGAAATTCATACTCTTTTCTACAATTAGCTAGAATTAAAAGAATTTTACTACATTTTGCAACTCAGAGTTCAGCAAAGATTCTTTTAATTTTGGATAGAAGCGAAGTGTGATCAGGTGTTTATTTGTATCCTAGACCACAAATTCTATATTACAATACCAGTTGGAAACTGAAGTCCCAATTCTGGGTTATTGGAAACACAAAAGAAAGTGAAATTAAGGATTAAAGGTTGCCTGCTACTAAGCTGCAGAACACTCATTGTGCTAGAGATGAAATGATTCAATTCAATTCCACTGCAGAATGATGTGAAAATGAAACTGATGGGAGAGCAAATGGAAACAGCTGTGTTTTACTGAAACACAGACAGTCTGCACATTTTCCTGCTTATTTATAATGAAAATGGAAATTGTAAGTGACAGGCTGAGGGTAGTTTATAAAGCAAACGTTTTGAAGCCTTCAAGGTGCTCTATTGCTTTATGAAAGGCACCCAGCTGACCCACCTTTTCCATTATGCATGGTCACTAAATTCTCCTTCAATGATGCAAACACATATTTTCATATCAAAAGGAAAGTGCTTGGGACAAAAGAAGAACAAAGTTTTATAGAACCCCAAATGCATGTTATGGTTCTCTAAGTGCAAATCTAGAATATATTACTAATCAGAACATATCTGGTTTGGAGGCTTTGGGCATTAGATCATTGGATAATAGGACCTATTCTGCTCAAGTAATAAGAAGTCCAAAAGTAGGCAAAGCAATGCTGATACCAAAGTACAATGACTTGGATATGATCTAGGATCCTTCTGTGTTCTCTTCCTCTCATGTAGAATTTCTCTGCATATTCCCCCATTTGCTGCAGCACCTCCAAGCTTGTACTTTAATTGACTATCGCTAAATGAGGCAAAAGGGTTGAATCTGGGTCGAGTCAGCAAACAGGACTTTAAGTGCTATCGGTAAAAGTAACACTATTTTCTGCATCTCAGATATATTATCTATGTGTCTAAGTAACTTTGACATATAAAAATATTTTAGTCGAATGATACATCTTTGTTTCAGTCTGGTAACAAATTATTTTCCACTACCGTGGTCCTCTTTTTCATAGAGAACAGAGGCAATTTGGCTCAGAGGTTGGTCAACTACAACCTTACACTGTAATTGCCAATTATTTTCTCTAATAGTCAAGCTTGCAACTAAGTCTGGAAGATGCATTTTTCCAGACTTCTACTATTCTATGTGATTTGTTCTACAAAAGCTTTATTCTTACTTCCTGCTCTATTAAGACACATAGGAGACTTTTCTGACCTAGACACACACATGCACACTCACACTAGATCTAGGTGGTTAGTACATAATCTAGGTGATTATGTAGTCACACCATAACATAATCTTAGCCCATCTTTTGACACCTTGAGAATCTCAAGACTATGCTCTACTACATGAGGGCAAAGAAGGCTAGTGTAAAAAACTGTTTATCTTGACTGTATAATAATTTAACCCTGGCTCATAATGGTTATCCACAATGGGATTACCTATCATACTTAAAAGTCAACTGGCAAAATAGTATAGTAAGATCAGTTGGGAAGGAGAGTTTATTCATCCAAAAACATTTTGCTACATGCCAGGCTAGCTACTGTGAGAAGTGAGTAAATACTTCAAACTCTTAAGTATGAAATAACTATAACACAGGGCGATGCTAGGCTAGATTAGGATCATGAACAATCTACGAAGAGAAAACAAAGGTGGTATTGAGTAAGTTTGGTATGAGAAGTAAAGGAACACAATGGAGAGTGCACTTGAATCGAATCTCAAAATGAAACGAGAATCTGATTATAAAAGAGAGATGGAGAGGAATGACATTAGCAAGACGATAAAACAGGAAGTCCCAGTTATTGCTACCCATCAGAAACACTGATTTAATAACCATATACAAACTGAAATACCTTTATGAGAAGTCCACAATCTGGTTAAGAAGATGCAATACCCCAGGCAAACATAAAACTGAGAATAGCTACATTGAAATGAATAAGAAGAGTAATTTCACTTCACTCTTATCAATCCAAATAGGTTCAACTAGTTAATTTCTTTAATTAGGAAACTATGTGTACAAGTTCACAGAAGGCAAATCTATATGAAGTGTTTGAGAGGATCTCTGAATTTCCAGTCAGGCTATTTGGTAAAGATATTGCCCTGTCAAAACCAGTTCTTAAAGACTAGGAAGGGTAACTGTCTCTTCAAATGTTCAGACACTAACACAAAGTTTCAAGGAACATAAAAAATAAAGGCAAACACAACAAAATTAAAATAAATAAATAAATAAATAAATATATATCCATAAACCGGCCCTAACAAATTGGAGGCATAAGAATTGTCTTACAAATAATTCAAAATAATTACCTTTGTGTAGCTCAGTATTTGAGAAGAGAACACAAATAAACAACTACATAAAATCCAGAGAATAATATAGCAACAAAATGAGAATATGAACAAAGAAGTAGAAACTGTGAAAAAAAAATTCTGTGCCTGAAGAATACAATGACTTCCCCCAAAAATTCTCCAGAGGGGTTCAACAGTAAAGCTGATCAAGAAGAAGCAGGAAACTTGAAGACTAGTCACTTGAAATTATCAGGTGAGGGAAGCATAAAGAAGAATGAAAAGAGTGAAGAGAACCTAAGAGACTTATGGGACATCATCAAGCAAATTAATGTGTGCATATTGGAATCCCAGAAAGAGGAGAGAGACAGAGAGAGAGATACAGACAGAGACAGAGACAGAGACAGAAATACAGACAGATAGAAAGCTTATTTAAAGAAATAATGGCTGAAATTTTCCCCATGTGGGAGGAAAAAGGACATCCAGATTCATGAATTTCAGAGAACCTTCAAACAGCTGAACATGAAAATGTTTACAACAACTCACATTATAATAAAATTGTCAGAAGTCAAGGACAAAAGAGAGAATTTTGAAACTAGCAAGAGAAAAGCAATTATAATGTACAAGGGAGCCATCTTAAAACTATCAATGGATATTTCAGCAGAAACCTTGAAGGCCAGAAGAGAGTGGGATAATATATTCAAAGTACTGTTATTCAAGTTGAAGTAGAAGGATACTATATAACATCAAATTCATTAGGAATAGGCAAAACAGAATAGTATAATACCAAATGATAGTGTGTAAATCACTTCTAATTTTAATACAAAAGGCAAAAGTGTTAAGAATAACTATAACTACAAAAACATTTTAATGAAAATGAAATATAATAAGATGAAAATTCTACTATGTATAAATTGTAATAAATTGTAAATGTAATAAATATAAAAGAATATATATTAGGAGCAAGTGTGATGGGAAAGAAGTAAAAGTGTAAAAATTTTTATGCGATTGAATTTAAGTTATTACCATCTTAAAACAGATTATTATAACTATAACATGTGTTATGTAAGCCTCATGGTGACCATAAAGAAAATACCCATAGAAGATGGTCAAAAGGAAAAAAAGAAAGGAATGAAAATAACAAAGGAAGACAGCAAGTTAGGGAAAGAGGAACACAACAAATATGAGACATACAGAAAACAATTAACAAATGGTAATAGCAGATTCTTACCTATCAGTGATTACTTTAAATATAAATGGATTAATCTCTCTGATCAAAAGACATAGAGTGGCTAAATGGGGAAAAAAAGTAAGGAAAGAAAGAAAATGAACAGATAGAAAAAGATATTTCATGGAAATGATAACCAAAAGAAAGCAAAGGTGGCTATATAATTATTTATACAAAACAGACACTAAGTTGAAAACTGTCTCAAGAGACAAAGAAGGATGTTGTATAATAATAATAGAATCAATTCACCAGGAAGACATAAAAATTATAAAATATATTTGCACTTAACATCATAGCACTCAATTATAATATAAACAAATATTGAGATCTGAACAGTGAAATAGCAATGCCACAAGTAAGAGACTTTGATACCCACTTTCAATAACAGATCATTCAGACAGAAAGTCAATAAAGAAACAGAGGACTTAACACTAAAGACAAATTAATCTAACAAAAATATAAAGATCATTCCATGCAAAAAGCCATAGAATACACATTCTCTTCAAGGGCCGAGAAACACTACCCAGGATAAATTACATGTTACGTTGAAAAACAAATCCTAACAAATTTAAGAAAATTGAAATTATAACCAAGAATCTTTTTTCAGTCACAATGGAATGAAACTAGAAAACAATAATAGCAAACTAGAAAATTCACAAATATGTCGAAATTAGAAATAACACACTTTTGAGCAAACACTAGATGAGAAAAAATCAAAAGTAAATTTTAAAGATATCTTGAGACAATTGAAAACTAAAACACTATTTACTAATACGAATGGCAAGCAGAAAAAGCAATACAAAACGAAAGATTATTGCTATAAATAATTACATTAAAAAGAAGAAATCTCAAACAACCTAAGTTTATACATCGAGGAACTAGGAAAAAAATACAAACTAAGCTCATATATAGCAGACAAAAAGAAACAATAAGGATTAAGGCAAAAATAAATAAAATAGAAAATAGGAAAACAATAGAAAAAACTAAGATTTGGTTTTTGAAAAGATAAGTAAAAATTACAAAATTTTAGTTAGACTAAGATAAAGAGAGAGCAGACTCAAATAAAACCAGAAATGAAAGAAAAGGAATTACAGCTGATACCACAAAAATAAAAAGGACCGTAAGAGACTACTATGAGCAATTGTTTACCAACAAACTGGATAACCTAAAGAAAATGGAAAAGTTCCTAGAAAAACACAATCTATGAAGAATAAATTATAAAGAGGCAGAAAATTTGAACTGAACTGTAGTACGGAGATGGAATCAATAATTAAAAACCTAGTAACAAAAAAAAGCTCAAGAACAGATGGCTTTACTGATGAAAACTACCAAACTTTTAAAGAATCGATTCCAATCATTTTCAAACTCTTCCAAATAATTGGAGAGGAAGAAACACTTCCAAACACATTTTACGAGGCCAGCATTACCTTGATACCAAAGCAAGATAAAGACATCACAAAGAAGAAAACTACAGTTCATTATCCCTGATGAATACAGATGCAAAGATCCTCAACAGAAATACCAGCAGGAAAAATTCAACAATGCAGTAAAAGAATCATATATCATGACCAAGGGAGATTTATTCCTAGGATGAAAGGATAATTTTACATGAAAATCACTTAAAGTGATATATCACATTAAAAGAATAAAATATACAAATCACATGATCATCTCAATAGATGCAGAAAAAGCATTTGACAAAATTCAACACTTTCATGATAAAAAACTCTCAAGAGGGATAAAAGAAAATTACCTCAGCATAATAAAGACCACATATGGCAAGTCCACATTCCACATCATACTCAAGGATGAAAAGTAACATCAGGAACAAGATAAGGATGCCCACTCTTATCAATTCTGTTACACATAGTACTGAATCCATAGTACTTTTCACTTAGGCAAGAAAAGAAATAAAAGGCATTCCTATCAAAAATGAAAATGTAAAGATGTCTCTGAATGTAGATGACATGATCTGACATGTACAAAACCCTAATGACTTCACAAAATTTTTTTTTGTTAGAACTAATAAACAAATTCAGTAAAGTTGCAAGATACAAAATCAATATAAAAAACACTTGTATTCCTGTACACTAACAAAGAACTATCTAAAAAGGAAGTTAAGAAAATAATCACATTTAAAATAGCATCAAAAAGAATAAAATACTTAGGAATAAATTTAACTAAGGAGGTGAGAAAGACTTATATAGTGAAAATTACAAAACACTGATGAAAGAAATTAAACTTACCAACAGAGAGACATCTCATGTTCATGAACTAGTAGACTTAATACTGTTAAAATATCAATTCTAACCGAGGCAATCTGGAGTAAAGTAATCCTTATCAAAATTCCAATGGCATTTTTTACATAAATAAAAAAAAGCCTAAAATTCATATCAAATTATAAAGGAACTCAAATATCCAAAACAAACTTGAAAAAGAATGGGCACTTCACTTTCTAATCTCAAAACATATTACAAAGCTACAGTATTAAAATGGTGTGACACTGGCATAAAGACAGATATATACATTAATGAAACAGAATACAGAGCCCAGAAATAAATCCACACATATACAGCACCACATCAATCTTCAGAAGAATGGTAAGAATACATGATGGGGAAAGTTTCGTCTCTTCAAAAAATGGTGTCGAGAAAACAGATGTAAAAGAATGAATAGGACCCTTATTTTACATCATATTCGAAGGTTTATTCAAAATGTTTAAATATTTAAAGATAGAAACTGAAACTATGCAACTGTTAGAAGAAAACATAAAGGAAAAGCTTTATGACATTGGTTTTGTCAATGATTTTTTGGATATGACACCAAAAGCACAAGCAACAAAAGCAAAAATAAAGAAGCAGGACTACTCCAAATTAAAAATCTTTTGCACATCAAAGGGAAAAATCAAAAAAATGAAAAGGAAACCTATAGAAGAGAATCTATCAGATAATGGGTTAATATTCAAAATATATAAGAAACTCTCACAACTCAACAGAAAACAAACAAACAAACAAACAAAAAAGTTTAAAAATGATCAAAGGATTTAACTAGATATTTCTCCAAAGACATACAAATGGCCAACAGGTGCATGAAAAGATGCTCAGTGTCACTAAATCATCAGGGAAATGCAAATCAAAATCACAATGAGCTATCATCTCACATCTGTTAGGATGACTATCATCAAAAAAAACAAAAAACAAAAAAAACAAACAAATGAGAAGTGTTGCTGAGAACGTCGAGAAATTGGAACCCTTGCACATAACTGGTGACAATGTAAAATGGTACACCCATAATGAAAAACAATATGAAGTTTCTGCAAAACAAAAACTAAAACAAAAACAAAACAAAAAACAAACAAACAAAAAAACCTGCCATATGACCTAACAATCCTAATTCTAGATAGTTATCCAAAAGAATTGAAATCATGATCTTGAAGAGATATTAGCATTCCCATGTTCATTACTGGACTATTCGCAATAGCGAAGGCATGGAAACAACTTAATTTCCATCAATAGATGAATGGATAGAAAAAATGTGGTATATATATATACAATGGACTATCATGCAGCCTTTAAAAAAGAAGGAAATTGTTGCCATATGCAGCAACAGGAGATGAACCTAGAAGACATGTGGAAAAAAAAAAACTCAGAGAAGGTTACATTCTGCATGATTTCACTTACTTGACGTATTTAAACTAGTTAATCTCATAGAAGCAGAGACTAGAATACTGGTTGCCAGGAGCTAGGGGAAGGGAAAATAGGGAGTTGCTGTTAGCTTCACAAAATGAGTAAGTCCTAGAGACTTCTATATAACATTGTGCCTATAGTTAATAACATTGCACTGTACATTTTAAAATGTAGATCTCATATTGCATTGTTATCGTAAAATATTTAAAAATTATAGAGAATTTAAGTGTTTTGATACAAATTAAAAACATAAAGTATAAGGATATTTCTGAAATAAAGGGCATTATGGGCAAAAATACGAAAATAAAATTCTGTGTGATGAGATCAAAAAGTTTTGGGAAAGTATGAGTAGGAGGGGTTAGGATGGAGAATTTGAAGGATGTGAAGATAAATCAGGATAGGAAGGTCAAGGTCAGATAGGAATGCAACTTCTATTCCATGTTAATATATTTCACTCGCACACTCTTCCCTCAGAGAAGTGGGAAGAATCTGTGTGCTTTCATTAGTTATGAGATGGGATTAGATATAATTGGATGATACATAGTTGTATATATTGAATATGCATTAAAGCCAAAAATTGTAAAACATAGCTATGGCTCAGTTCCATGGGATAGAAAGACTGAGTTTATTTTTCCTCAAGAAAAAAAATAAGATATTCTTCACAATAAAATTGACTATTCTAAAAAGGAAGCATTAAAAACAAGGGATATAAAACTTTCCTCTTGTCATTTGAACATAGCCTCATGTTGTTAGGGATATAATTTTGTAAGAGTGATTAGTAAAATGGATTTTTTTTTTTTAATTCTAGTTTTCAACCCACTGTGCCCAATACCTTTGTACATTAAAAAGGATTAAACTGGGTATTCATATTACTCTCTCTTTCTATATTTGACATGTAATTATTTCACCAATATTTATTTGCTACATAAAATAGACGTCCTTAAATTATAGAAGTTTTACTGTAGGTACATAATTTTTTTTTCTTGTACATTAAAATTCCTTTTTTTTATTTTGGTATCCATATTTCTTTAGGACAGAACTCCAAATGGTACTATGAAGCTGTCATCAAGAACAGAAAGGTTTCAAATAAATCATTTTGTTTCATAACTCTAGGGAAAATAATATTATATCATAAATAAATTACATAGGTAATTAGGAGAACTGACTTTCCATTAAAAAAAAAAAAAAAACTGTTCCTAACTGGCTGTGAGACCATGGATGACTCATTTCACCCCAATGGACTCTGTTTCCTCATTTGTAAAATGAGAGCTTGGAACTTTGGAACTATCAAAAGTAGAAATTTTGCCAAATTTCAGAAGGTGTTCCCTCTAAGGCCAGAGGTAGTTTTATGTTTCTAAATGCTCTGATCCAAGTATGACTACAAATCAATTAAAGAGCCATATGGTTTTAAAGTGTCTATATTATTTATTTCCTCAAAGACTTATGTTATTTTGTTTTTACTTCTAAGTTATACGCAACTTGCCATATTACAGTCTATCATATAGACAAATCATTTCCAACCATGTCTGTCGACACAAAGCATGCAGAACTGAGTTAAATTACTGTCAAAAACTTATTATATATTAAAATTTGGAGCAAAGGCTGGTTGAGCAACTGGGTTTGAGCTTTAAAATATTAAGAACATAAATGAGAAATTCTCAATAAAGAGATAACATAAAAATTACTGAGGCAATATTTAAAAATTTTTTTTAAACATATGTCTTCATATATTTATGCTTAGACTCAACTGTGATTGATAAACCAAGCTGGATTGGGCTAGGGTAGAGCTATCAATATTTTTGTTCTATTCCATTTTAAGTCTCTGTATCCAAACTCACATATTGAACTGACAAATAAAAGGATTAAAATTTTCGTAATTATTGTATTTTGCTTAAAGCGTAGTTTATTGAATTTTTTTGTTGTTGTTCAGGGTGATTAAACTTTCTATTTTACAATCACCTGGACTTACAACATCTTGTCTTTCAATTATGATGCATTTTCCTTAGTGAAATGTTGGCGAAAATAAATTACATTAAATACGTCATAAGGATCTGTTGAGCTAGTAATTACCTTAACATAGCTGCGAAAAGAAAAGAAAACAAGAGAAAAGGGATAAATTAAAAAAAGGGAAAAAATAAGTGATAAATGGGATGCACAATAGCAGGATGTATAGTAATTACAAGTTCAAGTTTTGAACTTAATCATATGATTGAACTAGTTAAGCAAACACTCCCAACTTCAGCTTTTTCATTTGTACATAGGTATGTGTCAAACTCATACCTTTTTTTTTGTGTGAGGTTTACATGATATGCAATGTATTAGTGCAGTGAATGTCTTCAGAAGAGTGGCTATTATAAGTTAGCCTCCACTAATGCACCTCCCAATAATGGAAACTTAGATAAAACACAATTAGTGTTTTGCTCGCATCCTCTACAATTACTCAAAAAGAACATTTATCATCGTATGTGATTGAACGTTTGAATGTGAATTGCAGCATGTTGGCAGGGTTTCATTCATGCTTTGTCCATTACACTTATGTAAAAATCCTACAGTATTGTAGTTAGAGGCTAAATTCACTTAGATCTTCTTGAGCAATGCATTTTTGGACAAAATACCTAAAATATGTAATACTTGTGATATCATTTCTTAATCCACAAATTAGGGATAATTACATTTAATAAATGAACTGAGCTATACAAGTGATATAATTATTTTCTACCAATAACTCTACTTTAGAGCGAATGGACTGTAACTTTCAAATATAATTTTTCACTATGAAAAGACTTATTGTGGATTTTTGGATTCACAATAAAACTAATTAGTCATTTTAGCACACAGGAAGTGTTGACAAGTTAAAAGGACAGTATCAGCACCTGTACCTCATTTAGCAGCTGGTATCTTGATGCTCTACTGAAAAAATACACACACGCGTGCGCGCGCGCGCACACACACACACTCACACACACACACACACGTTTTAGCTTTGCTAGACTCCCCAGAGAATTTCATAGATCCAGTCTCATTTAACTTTTGCTGAAGTTTCCTCCACAAACAAATAAAGGACATAAACGACAACTCATTCAAAATGCCTACTGAGTACAGCACCATGCTTTCTGAAACCTTCACATTGAAAATAATACCAGTAACATAGGCTGAAACAATTAACATGGCAAAAAACACAACCGATTAGGAAGCTATCCAGTTTGTAACAATATGTACCTTTCTATAATTTAAGGCCAGAGATATATTTTGACAATTTTTTAGTGTATTTATATATATATTGTGCATATGGAGAAATTAACATCTTCCTGTTATTTTTCTTATTGACCTAGTCCACTGATACCATACCCAGAGTGAATATATGAGGTTGATGAGAGCAGCTGTGACAGACCAAGTTCTTTCTCATTTTAAATCTACTGATTCAGCCAACTTCACTGTATAATTTAGAAAAGAAAAATACCTTATAATGGGTCTAAGAATGCTTAACAAACATTATTGCAATTCTAAAAATGCTTTTACTATCTGTTTTATACCAGCCTCTGCCAAGAATACCTGTAGAGCAGGTTTAATACATTATGGTATAATCTTAAACTTCAATACAATGGGAGAAACACTACAGTTTAATACTGAATGAAGAAACACTGGATTACTTGTGTCTATTACAATGTACTGTTCCAGTGATGCATGCCTTATAAGTTTTATTTCATTTGTTATCCTTATAGGAAAATGGATTTTGATTATTTTCTCCTTCAGATGCAGCTGTATTTTTACCTCTACTCTCCTAGCAAGTGATTCAAAACATTCGCAGTATTCCTCAAAAGAACTAAAACTTTCAGAGGAAGAAATCAGAAATTTAAGCAAAGGGTTAATAATAATTGAGGTTAGGCACATCCTCACAAAAAGAAACAAGGACCAAAAAACCATACTTTTGCTTTATTAACAAGTTCAACTCTTCAATATCATTAAGTTTTGAATTTTCTACAGATATGTTCATGGATTTAAAAGCTTCACTGTTTATATAAATTATGATATAAAAAGTAATATTATGATAATATAAAAATTAAAATTATTGCTGATTTATAATTGTTTTAGCTCCTATATTTCCTCATGAAGTGTCTCTTCATTTTTTCAATCACTGGTTCATTTAACAGTATTTATTAAATGCCTACTATGTGCTAGGTGCTATACAAGATCCTGAACATAGGTAATAAACAATAAAGGAAATATTATTCTTATTCTCCTGGGATTTTATTCTTTGGTAGGGTACATAAATATTAATCTAATAATCATAGATATATGTAAATACAGATGGTAGAAAATGATATGAAGAAAGAGTAGTCATTTTTACAGGAGCCTGACCAAGACACGAGAAAGCTCACCAAATAAAAACAAAGCATGTCAAAAGATAAAAGTAGATGCTAGTCAGGAATACAGAGGAGTACTATGTGCAGAAATGCTATGGATTTATATTTTTAATGCCCTGTAGAATAGCGCTGATAATTTTGAGAGAATGAGAGGTGGCTAGCATGGGGCTTGAGAGAGAGGAAGACTACCAATAATGTAATTTGAGAAGGTGGTAGGAAGCCAAACATGAAGGAACTCAGAGGTCATGGTAAAGACATTGTGTTTATAAACATGAAAAGACATTGTGAGGTTTGCATTAGAGAGTCCAGTCAAGGTAATTTGTTTGTATTTGTGTGTGTCCATAATATATATACTTTTTGTAAAAAATATTTAGGTTTCAGTAGAGGGAATGTATTTCTTCCTCATAAATTCATGAATAACAATTTTTGGTTTTTTTTTCTGTTTATATTTTAAAACTCATTATAATTGCTTTCCTATTGGAGCAGGTTTTTACAAAGTGATATTATGTATTTTAAAAAAATACATTATATATGTGTGTGTGTGTGTGTGTGTGTGTATATATATATACATATATATATATAAACAATATGAATCAAGGCATGATAATCTGCCAAAATACAAAGCACAAAGCCTATATGGTTTCATAAATGAATTTTAGCAAAAATTTAAGAAATATTATATCATTTTTTTTCCAGAAAATGGAAGCGGAGGGAACAGTTCCAATTTACTCTAGGAAGCCAACATTATCTTTATATCCAAACAAGCCAAAATGTTACAAAAAAGGGACTCTACAGACCAATATCTCTCATGGATATGGATGCAAAAATCCCCCCAAAATATTAGCAAACTGAAATCAACAATGTACAAAAGGAATGATATTTGACAAAGTATGATTTGTTCCAGGTATGCAAGGCTGGTTCAACATTTGAAAATTAATTAACATAATCTATCACATCAACAGGCACAAGAAAAAAAATCATATAATTATATTAATAGATGCAGAAAAAGAATTTGACAAAATTCAACACCCATTCATGATAAAAAACATTCATTAAATGGAGAATAGAGACAGACTTCCCAAACTTCATATTGACTATCTACAAAAAATTCTCACACTAACATGATACTTAATGGTAGGGAACTAGATGCCCTTCTCCTAACATTGGCAGCAACGGAGGAATCTTCCCTCTCACCACTCCCAGCTAACATTGCACATTGAAATCCTAGCAAATCAATAAGAGAAAGAAAGAAAAGAAAAGGTATACTGACTGGGGAGGAGGAGATAAAATTATCTTGTTTGCAGAGGATATGATTGTCCGTGTAGAAAATCCCAAGAATCAGAAACAAGAACAAACTTCTGGAACTAATAAGCAATATGAGATAGGCTACAGGATAATAAACAGAAGTCAATTGTTTTCCTATATGCCAGCAATGGTCAATTGGAATGTAAAATAAAAAACACAGCACTATTTATATTAGCACCCTCAAAATAAAATAATTAGATACAAATTTAATATAATGTGGATAAGATCCATATGGGGAAAAATACAAAACTCTGATGAAAGGAATCAATGAAGAACCAAATAAATGGATGAGATTCCATGTTTATGGATAGGAAAGCTCAATAATGTTAACATATTAGTTTTTCCCTACTTGATCTATAGATTCAAAGCATGCCCAATTAAAAATGCTGAAAGTTAATTCGTGATTATCAACAAATTCTTAAATTTATATGGAAAAGCAAAAGATCTCAGATAGCCAACACTATATTGAGGAAGAACAAAGTCAGAAGACCGGCATTACCCAATTTCATGACTTACTATAAGGCTATAGTAATCAAGACAGTGTGGCATCAGTGAAAGAATGCACATGTCAACAGGACAGAATAGAGAGCTCAGAAATAGACACACAAATATCAACCGATCTTTGACAAAGGAGCAAAAGCAATACAATACAGAAAGGATAGTCTTCTCAGTAAATGGTGTTATGACAACTAAAAAGTAAATCTAGATACTGACCTTACACCCTTCACAAAATTAACTCCAAATGGATCACAGACCAAAGATAAAATGCAAAATTATAAAATTTCTAGATGATAACACAGGAGAAAAATCTAGGTGACCTTGAGTTTAGCAATACATTTTTAAGTACAATGCCAAAAGCATAATGAATGAAAGAAAAAAATTTAATAAGTTGGACTTCATTATACTCAGAACTTTGTGAAAATGACTGTTAAGAGAATGAAGAAATAAGTCACAGATGGAGAAAATCTTTGCGAAACATATATCTGATAAAGGAATGGTATTCAAAATGTCCAAGTACCGTTAGAATTCAAAAATAAGAAAACAAAAACCCAATTAAAAATTAAGCAAGAAATCTGAATAGACACTTTATCAGTGAAAATATACAGACAGCACACAGGCATATGAAAAGATGTTCAACATCACATACCATTAGGGAATTGCAAATAAAAACAATGAGATACCACTACACGCCTATTTCAATAACTAAAATCCAAAATACTAACAACACCCATCCAATTGCTGGTGGGAATGAAAAACAGTACAATCTGTTTGAAAGAGACTTTGGGAGTTTCCTACAAAACTAAAGATACTCTTATCATAGAATCCACTATTCACATTCCTTGATATTTCCCAAAATAGTTGAAACTTATAGCCACACCAGAACCATGCACAAATGCTGATAGTATGTTTACTCATAATTGTCCAACACTGGAAATGACTAATGTGCCCTTCAACAGATAATTTTAAAATTGTCATTTATTTTTTCTAAATAGTAAAGACAGGAGCAACTATCTTATTAATCCCATCAGAGTAATAAAAGCAGTTAATATGCAAGCAGTTTCCTAGAGTATGAACATTCAAATTTGCAACTGAATTGTTTATAGAGACTACTACTTTAATACATAATGTCCTTTACTTTATAACTCAGTTTCCTGAAAAGATAATACCTACTTTTTATTCACCTTTATGAATAAAAGGAAAACAGTGTATCTAAACAGTACTTGATAAATGTAGGTTCTTTTCACATCTCTCATGTATACTTAAATACCCATGCAGAAACACATCCAAATACAAGCTTATACTGCTTAAAGTTTCAGGATAAAAAGTTAGGGAAAAAGGCACAACCTATATCTGAAGTAAGGATCAGCTAAATATAAATGTACTGATAGTCTGAAAACTCTCAGCTCCTGGAAAATCAGGTGTAGAGGGAGGTTACAAACAAGAAACTCTGAAAATATAGAATACTTCACAGTTCCACACTAGAGGTGTAAACATCGTGAAATGGGCTCCTGACATTCTTCTATTCACAGAATCAGAGGGGGTGAGTGCTGAGAACAGCTGAAAGCAAAATGCACAGATCTGCACAGGGAGTGGTCACTTTCATTTCCTGGGAAGAGTATAAAAGATTCTGCAATCTAGATAAGCCTCTTTTCATAGATTGAATCCTCTCCAAAGGGCATATGAACTGTTGATAGCCATCAGCTCCTCGAGCCAGTTTATTTTCTAAATCTCAATGCCTCGTGTGTCTAATATCCACTTTCATTTTCTACTCTTAGTGGAAATAATGCTGATATTGTTCTGGTGTCAGTAAAGATGAGTAAATGGAAACTAGGAAGGAAATTCATTCTGGTACCACAAACAGTAAAGAGTTTTAGTCTCTTTACACTGATGAGGAAACTGATGTCTTCTTTGTCATTTCCCTTTCTCCATTGTTATTACTGGCATCTAATTTTGAAAGCACAGTTTGTGAAAAATGATACCAGTTGCTGGCATGTTTTATAAGAGAGGTCAGTTTCTCATTTAACTAGGCAGGGACACCTGGTCTGCAGATAGCCTGATGCTATTGCAAGGTGCCATTCATCTAGCCCTTCATCTTCTAGGATGTTAAGTAACAGCCCTCTCATTTATAATTCCAAATGTTTTTATTTCACACTCCATCTGCTACAGATCTCTTCTCTCGCTGTCACCTAATTCCACATATTCAGATTAAAACAACAACAACAACAACAACAACAACAACAACAACAACAACAACAAAACATGACAGAACATGACAGAAACTTTCCTTCAGGATAAATATTTCACACTTTTTGGGAGAACTCCAGTAATTTATTCAACACTCAAAAAATGTGATTTTTGTTTTGTTTTGTTTTGTTTTGTACTTACTACTAGACATGTGATAGGTTTAGCATGGGGCAAAACAATGAATAAGATAAGGATAATCTAACCATATGAAGTTTACATTCTAGATACAAGTGGATGATCAATGAATTGATTGATACAATGATTATATATTTCATAAATGTTACAATGAAGAAAATGAAAAAGTAGAATAGACAATAATGACAAGAAATGTGCAAGATTTAAATAGGCAGGGGCTCACTAAAAGTCTGTTAAAGGTAACATCTAAACTGAAACAGAAGAAATAGCAAAACAGACAAAAAAGAAAACAAAAACATCTTGCAAGCAGAGGTGATATCAGGTAATGACTGCTGAGCCAGGGAAAAACTCAATGTATTTCAAAAACTGAAGAAAGTCCTGTAAAGTTATATCCAGGAGTAAGGATGTTTTTCAACATGAGGTTGAAAAAATAGTGGGTCATATCACAAAGGGCTAACCAACTTGAAGGTTTAGGAATAAAGCTTCATGTTTATTTTTATTGCATTGGTTGACCATGAAAATATTAAAACAGGAAGCGATGGACTTGCTACCAAGAGGTAAATGGATTACGATGAGATTTGGATAAAATAGTTTAAGTATGAGAAAATGCTGGTTTGGATCATAATAGAGTTGGTACAGAGATACAATTTTAAATATTGAATTGATAAGATTTGCTAATGGATTATATGTAAAAATAAGGAAAATATTTGAAATAGATAAATTTCTAAAATGATTCAGAAAAAGCAAACTTAAAACCATAAAATCACTAAATAGTATTTAGTAAGAGTTTATTGTGCACATAAGAACACTTCACAAACTGGGAGCTTTCAAATTTAAAACAAATATGAAGCTTATGGTTGTGACATGATGGTTTATAAAGTGAAACTGAAGTTGTTAACTTTTAGAATGACTAGTTATTGCACTGTGTGGTTCCAGATGGCAGGGAATTGATTAAAAGTAATTAAACTATTTTTAGAAAGATGACTTAAGTTTCTTTTATGATTATCAGAGACACAAAAAATTACGTTTTCCTTATGTTCATGAAACAAATTAGATTTAGTTTTGCTTATGTGGCTTAAACAGTTTTGTCCGCTCAGGAAATTCTCAAGTCCGGTCTCCATTTTGTATTTTATTTTAACAATATCTAAATTTCTGGCCTGAGTCACTGGGCTATGGTGGTGTCATTTCCCAGAGTAGGGGAAAGCTCAAAGAAGAGGCAGTGGGATTTCAAGTCATTTTATAGTCAGTTTAAGGTTGAGGTACTGCTGAATCACCAACTAGTATAACTAGAATGGTTGATAACTTTGTAACTCAGATGCAAAGCTCAGTAACAAAAAAGAGATTATTTAGTCAGGAGTGGGTGAGATCACCTTGAGAGGAAGTAGAAAAAGAAAGCAGCACGTGGTGATACTCTGAGCGACTCAATATTAAATGTCTGAAAATAGTTTAAGCACTATGCGTTCTTGATTCATCCAGGTACATATGACAGAGAATGCTTTTATATATATATTTATGATAAAGCACCCTTTAATTTAGCTTATGCTTGTCTTTTATTGCTGTTGAAATGCTGCAGACAGTTACCATCCTAAGTTTAAACCCATATTTCTTTAAGAAAAAAACTCATATTTTATGAAATCATGGCACCATCCAGATTTTTCTATTCAACACTTGCATTTTCACTGAATAATTGCATAATGTTTAGTTTCCTTTGGCTAGTGGAGGCAAAAATTGAAATTTTAAAAGCTAGGACACAGGGGAAGAGAGGTGTTCTTTCTCCAGAAAAATATGTACAAACCTAATTTTGCCTTGCCATTTCTATTCTCCTCTGCCAAAGGCACACTTCTCAGAAATAATGCTGCATATAAATCCCTTTATAATGCCAGTGCTTGAGGTAAGGATGTTCTAGCCAGATAAGTAGCAAGAGAAAACCTTGTTAGGAGATCAATGTGTTATAATAGATTTTGACTGAATGTGGTAGTTGTTTTTGGGGGAAAAAAATAGCATCTGACTGTTTTTAAGGGTAAAAGAAACTTTACAGTCCACCGTGTCTCAATTTTACAGAAGGAATTGAAGTTGATGAAGGTGAAGTTGGTTTCTCAAGATCATACAGCTAATTAGTGACATAAGTGGAATTTGAACTCAAGGCTCTAGACTGAAAGTTCCTGTAATAGACAACCTGATTTGACCCAGCATGCATAGGCAGCTGATGGAGAAGTCATTTAAATTAATGAGTTATACTGAGCCTGTCTGACTTTTGACAATATATTTACTTAATTAGAGCTATAATTTGAGCTAAAAGCAAAGTATCTCTTAGTGGATACGGGAAGTCTCTTCAGAGTTGAAAAGTATCGGATCACCTTTGGGGAAGGGGCAGACATTTTTACTTTCTTCCACTTCACTAGTTGCCATTGCTTCCAGGTTTTGAGAAACTGCCTCTCTGACATTGTAACACTGAGGTTAAGAATATCAGGGTTTAGAAAAGCACAAAAATCAATCACTTCCTCCTCACACATTGCTGAGAATTCTGTTACTAAGAGCTTTTTGGAGTTGGATTTTGTTCTTTCTCTAAAAAACCTAGAATCCTTAATTTCATGAGCATTTAATTTAATCATGGATTTTTTTTTCACGTATTCAGTATTCTTTCACTCAACTAATATTGTTAAGCATGAACATGTGATAAACAATATAGGAATAGAGAGAATGTATGAATATAAAGCAAAACAAACCAGTCCTCCGGGTAGCTTACTTATAATACAGAATAAGAAAGGAAAATTCACAACTAAGTGTATAATTGTAAGTTTATAATTACAAATTGTGATATGTATTATTTGAGAAAGACCCAAGTACTATGACAAAGAATTACATTGGAAATCATATTTAGATGGTAGGTTTGTGACAGTCTGGGTACAAGTAGGGCTAGGAAAAAATACCCTAAGTATTCAAGCAATTGATTAAAAAAATTTTTTTGAAGAAAACATGGAACATTCATTATTAAAGGGAATGTCATGAATAAATGTAGGTTTTGTAATTTGAATAAATTTTTAAATTATTTAAAATAATGCAATTCATCAAATTGCAAGCTTCCTAACACACACATACACACCCCATTAGCCTTTCTCTTATGGTTTGCGCATGTGCCTGAAACAGTGAGTTATCAATTCCATAGTATAACACTGTTCACTACTGCAAATAGTTATATAACTACATAATTTCAGTTGTCAAAACTTGAAGGATGTTTTTCTGGAGATTTTTAAAATCTGCATTTTCTCTGTTTCTTGAGTCATGAACAGGTGTCTTTCCTAGATACATGAGCTATTGAATTAAAAAGAAACAATTGCCAACCATATCTTACCTGCTTGACAGTATCCTTACATGTATAATGGAAAAATTTGCATCCATTTCATAAGGCTGTTAGGAGGATGACATAATGCAGAAAACAAAGAGCATGGAGGCCAGCACATCATAAGCACAATGTAGATAACAACTAATATCATATCACCTCTATTAAAGAACTTAACACACTGCATTATAATTGTTTACTTATTCTTCTCCTCAACTTGTCTGTGAACTTCTGGAAAGCTAGAGTAACTTTTACTGTGGGTATTTACATCTTTGCTTTCGAAATAAGTATCATATATTTAAATATTTTAGCTTTTAAGTCATTAAAAATTATTAGGCATTTCTTTGCTTTTTTATATGGAATATATTGAACTTAATGAACTCTCTTTGCGATTTTTCCAGTCTTTTGTGAAAATTTTTTTCTTAATATGTCGGATAACTCTCCATGCCTGCTAGGTTCTTTGATTTCTTTTGCCTGTTTCTTTTACTCATCTTTTCTCTTGCTATACACTATTCTTTATCTCTATTGTATTCATGTACCTGCATATATCATTCTTTCTTCTTCATGAACATTTCCTTTGTTTTTACACGTACAAAGCAGATTATTGATCTTGAAACTACCTGTATTATATGGATTCTGAGTTTAAATATTCTATATATGCTGAGAGCAAAAGGTTTAGAGTATTACCTTTCAGGCATCTAATTTTGCAATTAATATGACCAAGATGTTGTTTTCCTTATTATTCTCAGTTGTTACAGACTTATCACCTAGTTTGAAAGGTTAGTAAAGTAAAAATGAGATATTTATTACTTATGCTATAATTGTTGTTAAAGGGATATATTTTTACTCACAATGCTATGGCATGGAATGTATCGACAATAGGAAATATCTCCAGTATCATTTCATCCCAAAATCCTTACTTTAGACTCGAGAAAACAGATTAGTTAAATGCCTTGTACAAAGTTACACAACTAATTATGAGCAGACATGAAAACCTAACTAATAGATTTTAATTAATGCTGGGTAATTTTTTGTGTTATCTCGTATATAACATTTTCTAGTGCCAGAAGCTCTATCTAATCACAATTTTCAACTGTATATGATGGTGATCAAAACATATTTCTGAGATACAAAGGAAATATAAGTTGGCAGTAATATGTAGCACTGATGTAGACAGCCGCCAAACTTAAAGATGAGTTCTTTAAGCTTATTTTATGCTGTTGGTTTTTTGTTTGTTTGTTTGTTTGTTTGTTTGTTCGTTCGTTTTGAGATTCCTGGGTCAGTTCACTCAAACTTTTCTACAGTAAATCAATCTTCCTCATATAAGTCTATAAACACTTTCCAATGCCTTGGTTGTTTCTATGACAAAGAACTAAGGCAACTAGAAAAGAAAACAAAAGGCCATAACAAATACCTATTAATTTTTGACCCATGGGCTTAGCTCTTCATTGTTGGCATCTCTAAAAACATTTAAAGTATACTCCCTTGTGGTGCCATTTTTTAACTTACTGAGATTGCAGGTGGCTTTGTTGTGTCTTCCATTTTTCCAGATGACTGTAGACCATAAGAAAGTCAACGATGAAGAACTGCAACCATTCATTTACTTATGAAGATTCATTTCCTGCTCACTTTTCTTCATAGTATCAGGGTGTGCTATCTCATTCTGTGGCATTATTACGTGATTTGTAGTTAGTTATGTGTAAGTTGTGATAGGTGAAGAATATGAGGTAGGCATGGAAACCTGGATTTTCAAACCAAATCATGAATTAACTAATCAACATTTTCTATAAAGGTAGCTGATCACTTCATTGGCAGAAAACAGAATTTTTTTAAGGTAAAGTATAATACACCATAATGAGCCCTTTATGAGATTTTGGTACAATGTTGGCTTTTAAACATGTAAGAAAAAAAGATGCTCTATATTTTAGCTCACTATTTTAGAGAAATTTTCTGGAAACCAAAGATAGCAGGAATAATTTGCAAATTGCAAGAGAATGCCAAAACGTATTAGCATATATACAATAATTACTATCCAAAGAAAACCAAAGATAAGCATCCATTATGAGCTAGTATCATATTGTTCTAAAACAGCTGAAGTCTTGAAAATTAAGTAGCATAGAATTAATAATTCTGTGTAAGAAAAGGACAATCATATAGGGAGCATGAATGAATTTAGCAAGAGGTAAGACCATAATGATTTCAAGCAATGGCTGTCATCATAACTTAACATTTGCATAACTTTGAAAATTCTATAGAGTTTTGGCTAGAATGATAATTTATAGTAGTTCTTATACTTTCCAAAATAAAAATCAGCATTATCATATTTGATCCACACAATGATTCTGTATTGTTCAGTGACAGCTTGGCAGCCTCATACCATCAACATTTTCAAATAAAGAATATTTATCTAGAGCTGGTTGATGGCAGAATCTGAACTTGAACTTGGGTCCCTGGGTCCAAAGCTCATGCATGCATTATATTTTATTATAGTTTTCTATTTCAAGAGAGAACTATAACTCATCTCTGATAATTCACATTAAATAATCAAATTTAACTACTTACTGATTTGTAACACTGGATATGCATGCAAAAATAAATATATATTGATTTTTTCCAATAAATAAAATTTTTAAATAGCAAATATTTTCAAGGTCAAGGTTAAAAATATCAAATAGCACCAAAATGACTTAACTCTGAAAACCACAACCCCTTGACACTCCTCATGCCAGTTTTGTTTCTCAGAGGCAAACATTTCTAACCATTTTAGTTTACTTTTTATTCTCCCCCTGCCCCCCTTGCAAAGTGAATTTTCATTTGGGTCATCTTTACTGACATTTGGTTTGGACTGCTGCTTTTCTGATTTTTTCATTAGCTCCATAGTTTTAATACATGGACCAGTTAATGTCCTAAGTCCTTATCTGGCTCAAGTTTCCAGTAAACCTACTTCTAGCTAGTACTGGCCTCAGCACTTCAGGTTTCTCTGCTTATTAAAAAAAAAAACCTAGTCGTTTAAATGTTTTCATATTTGTAAATCTGACTATATACGTAAGATTTGTAAGGCATGCTGAGTTCTTGCCTACAAATTCTTTCAAATTAACTTGAATAAACTTATACTTATTTTTGAAAACAAATGGATCCAGAAGTTCATGTATTAGGTTCAAAATAAGAAATATATTTCAGTTCTGAGATGGAGTAGAATTCAAAAGTACATAAAAGTAGATTGGCACGGTCCTCTATCCACATATTTTATATTTTCTATAGATTCCAACTCTTAGTAGAAAATACTATGTGCCGAGGAACTTTAAAAAGAAATAAGAGTATTCACAAGACAAATAACCCTGACTCGTCCTTTATTCATCTCTACACTTTTTTTTTTCTCTGTTGAAAATCTCCCCACAGAGATCCACAAATACATAAGGACAAAAGGCTGTCATTACAGTAACCCCAGCACACATTAAACCAAGCATTTTATCACATTAACCCAAGCATTTTATCATATACTCTTAACACGAAAATCACCTATTTCCCAAATTAAATTGTTTTGCAACTTAATGGCAACATTATAGTACAGAAAGCCAGCAGTACTACTTTCACCAAATAATCAAGATTATTATTAGCAATAGTAAGATGTGTAGACATTGTGTGCTCCCTGATAGGATGCACTGAGAAGAGCATTAACACTTCTATGTATGCAATTTAATCATGAAAAATCTGACAAATCCATGTTCTACATAGTACCTGACCAGTACTATTCAAAACTGTGACAGTGGTGAAATAATAAAAAAACTGAGTCTGTCACAGATTAGAGGAGGCAAAGGTAGCATGGCAATTAAATGTAATGCAGGATTCTAACATAAATCTTGGAAATGAATAAATACATTACTAGAAAAACCTAGTAAAATTTAAATAAGAGTGGTAGTTTAATTAATATGATTGTACAAATTATGATTTTATGGTTCTAATGATCACATTATATTATTAATGATCATATATATTGTTAGGAAAGAATGCTGAGAGAATGGTATATGGGAACCTTCCATATGACCCCGTAATTACCTGTAATTTCCATAAATCTAAAATTATTCCAAAATAAAAAGTTAAAAAATTATATAAATATTTGAAAAAAATGACATAGTGACATTCAGAAAAGCACTTAATATACTATTCTTTCAAGGGATATTATATATTAAGGAAGTAAAGAAATTATACATATACATCTCAATAAATCACTACAAAGTGAGTACATCCATATAACTACCAGCAAGGTCGAAAATGGAAAAACAACAGCCAAAAAAATGCTTTAGATCTCCTCCAAAAAGCTACTCTATCTCTTCTCCCCAAAGGAATCACTGCTACTGTCTTTTAATTGCATAAAATTGTTTCATTTTTAAATTTTATATAAGGGAATGTACAGTTTACTGTCTACATGGAAATGAGAGTTGTCTTTGTTTTATATCCTCACCAACATGTGTTTGTCTTTTTAACTATCTGGTATGTGCAAAGGGTACAGAGAGTTTCTATAATAGTCTTCTTTTTTAATCCATGTATTCCACTTAGTTATGGCTATATAAAAACATCAATAAAAAGGGGAAATGCATAAAAATATTTTTAAATGATTCAGCACATGAGGTGATTTATATATTGATCACATTCTGAAGTTTCACTTACAGGTCCCAGAGGAATCTAAATCTTTCTCCAGAAGAATGGTCTTACAAACCCAAAGTGAAGCAATAGCATCGAACGCATGGTTTGGGATTGTTTAGATTTTGCATGCTTTTTATGTGATGGTAAAACTTATATGTTTCTATCATGATTTAAAACACACACACACACACACACACACACACACACACACACACACACAGAAAAGCATAACATTCTTCCATAATAGTGACAAGAGAAAGATTTTGAGATGTCTTAAATGGAATTATAGCAAGCCAGAGGGTGGAAAGGAGAGACAAGGAGTTAAACAGTTAATATAGCCAAAGGCAAAACCGAACAAGACTATTCACATTCCTGAATGTATGTTGAGACCTTGAATTAACTCCCAGGTGGCTATTTCAGCTCTTAGCTAGAGAAAATGGCTGAAAACCAGACTCCCCTATACCCTCCTTATGCATGAACTTTCTGGACCATTGCCCATAACAAACCTGAAAGCAACACACACTTCTTCCTTAAGGACTATGCACCTATCCCCGAACTAATCCCACTTCACCTTCTACTGCCCCGCCCCCATCTACAGCCAATGTAAATTCTTTCAAAACAACTTACATCTTTTCTCCAAACTGGTCGTAATAAAAGGGCCCCATCAATCCCAGGATGGGGACATGTTTGCTTTTTCCATCTAGCCTTGCTGCTGCTGGTTCAGGCTGCATGCTCCAGGACCTGATTCTTTTTCTGGCTACCATATGGCTCAATAAATTTTTTGTTTGAGAAAAGCTTTTGGCCATGCGGGTTTTTTTTTTTTTTTTTTTTTTTTTTTTAAACAACAGAAAAGCATCTTTTAAAGATGCAGATATTTTGTGCCAATTTCATTTTAATACTTGACCACTCTTGATTATTAAACATATTTCTATTTTTCCAAAAAGAAATAAAAAGAGGCCCATTTATCAATAACATATATTGACAGTTCAGAAAACTTTTTATATAACATTAAAAAATATTTGTATATGGCTAACATTCCCTTAGTAGCCCACTAAAGTCTTCAAGAATATATTATAATGATTTACTATAAAGTAGAACTACATTTTTAGTAAACAAAATTACCTGCGATATAGCAAGAATGACTGATGAAGAGTAATAAGAAAAATACAATGGTCATTTAAGTAAATTTTCTTATTTAATTTATATACATATTTTGTATTATTTCTCAAGAATCTTATGAGATTCTTTATGACAGTCTCTGTTGTACATTCAGTCTGAGAGAGAGTAATATATGTCAATATGTAATTGGATTCAAATAATTTATGTGTTTTGAATTGTTATGTCTCTATTCAGGTTTATCACAGTTTAATTTTTGCTTCCCCCCACAAAAAAAAAAAAAAGAGAAGGAAATAAATCATGTCATTGTTGGCTCATTTATTATTATCCACATTTTATAGCTGAAAAAACTGAGATTACAAACAAAAGGCTAGACAGCTAGTATATCAGAAAACTTCAGCTCAAAATAAGCTCTTTTCATTAAAATCAATTGTAATATTTCCACTTGCTCATCACATATTTCATTCTGCATAATATTCATATAGTTACATTCTTCAAGAAGTAAGGAGAAACCAAACCAGTGATTCTGAAATAATAGAGTTAATTGTGCTTCGTTAGACTTCCAACAGCTAAAACTGTATTTTTCTTACTATCTACCATCTCCTCCTCCTACTACTACTGTTCCCTTACTCCCATCCTTTCCTCTTTTTCCTACTCAATTCATTGAGAGAAGCATTTGAGATAAGAAGAGTTGGCTGTCATCAATTATCTCAAGTATTTGCAGGATAAGATTTCATTAGGGTTACCAAACCAAAAAGAGATTATTTTTCTACTCAGTCCTACAAGAAGATACACAGAAATTCTGGTCTTATCTCAGTCTTATTGTTAGTACAAAGGCCAACTCAATAGCGGACTATAAAAGAGAAAAGTAAGAACTGAACCTGGTAATCTGGAAGCTGGAGTTGTACTTGACCTTTCCATACCTGTCCACATCCTGGAATAAAATCTGGCTATTGCTGGCCAACCTGGTACAAAGAGTGGTGTATTTTCCTGTTACTGCTGCCCCTGCCAATTTTATACACTTTTTAACTCTGCAAATATGATACCAAGGATTCATTTCCCTTCCCACTTGTATCATTTTATTCCAGTGTATATGTGTTTTGCTTAGTTTAATTTTGATTTATTTTTATTTGAAAAAGGGGTTTAAAGTATTCGTTTGTTAGCTTGTTTTGTGAGTAACTGGCAATATGTAAATAAAGATTAGGTCTGACTGCATGTGTTAGAAAACTCCAAAATAAACAAAATACAATTTCATTTTTCGCTCATAGGTGATAAACAATCAGGGGTTGGCACAGCAGCCCAATAATATCTAAAGGGACATTTCTTTTTGATATCATGCACTGCTATCCTGGAAGCCACCTCATGGTTGAAAATGGTGTTTGAACTGATAGACAGCAAAAAGTATAAAGATGAGGAACTGTATATTTTCTATAAGAAATCTTGTTGGAAATCACAGACACAAAAAATAATAATGAAAAAAAAAAAAAAAACTTCTGCTTATATTTTATCTGCTGGAACAAAGTCACTAAGCCTAACCTAGCTCCATAAAAGTATTGCAAAATAATGTCATAACTGGAAACTACAATATTCTATCAATTTAAATAGTAGCTGTAGTTGACAAAGTTTACAATTATATGTCTGTGTGTATGTAGAGTCATATGTCTGTGTGTAATTTACATGTATATCCCAAAATGAAAATAAATTGGAATAAGTATACTCCATCATACATTTTGTAGAATTTGGGGGTGAGACTAGCAAGCATCTTAGCATTTGCTGAAGAATATTTCCTTAAGTCAAAATATTATTGTCCACAGAAGAGGCAATTGAAAATATCAAGCATTACAAAATGGTTAACTATAAAATGTAACTTTATATGACAAATTAAATATTTAGTAATAGTAGAAACTGAAAAATATACATCCTTGAGAAAAATCATTGAATCAGTGATTCAGTACTAGATGACACTGCTAAAATGAACATAGCAATAAAATGTAAAATCACTTTTAATCATAAGAATAATATTTTGCCTACCTTAAGTATTTAAGTAATCAATACATTTTGTCATTTAATATATATGGCACAAGTTATATTTTAAATGCATATATTATTTGGAAAACATTTTTTGAAAAGAAATATTCTAGGGTACCATCAACATGAAAATAATTTTGTTTGTCAATAAACAGTTTTTCAAAAATTATATTCTTTTATTTATTTTAAGAATAAGCCTTCATTCTCAAATTTATTATCAAAAGTTTGGATAATAAATTGTATGGTCCAAGATATTGTTTAATGACAGTGTTTTGAGTCAAATTTTACTTTATATTCATTTTGAGTTATTTCTATATAATTAAATAAAATACCATTTATATAATTATATAAAATTAGGCCATTAATCCCAATAATAAACTTTTATGACAAGTCTGCTTGGACCTTCCATGTTGACTATTTATACAAGAGAACAAATAAACCTCTTATAAACTAAGACAAAATATAATTTCTTATACTCCACCAGTATATTCCATTCAAGTTTATGTACTTGGTCACTCACTTTTTTTTTTTTTTTTTTAGGCGAGGCAACCTTTGTTTGACTTCACAGATTGCAAGGACCTTGTCAGCTTAAAATCCCTTAATTTTTATTTTTTACATCTACAGCACCTGTTCTTCCTAGGTGGTCTCCTATCGAAGTACTAACCAAGCCTGACCTTGCTTAGCTTCTGAGATCAGACGGGATTGGGCTTGTTCAGGTTGGCATGGCCATAGACTGGCCATTCACTTTTAAAATATAAATAAATAAATGATATATTATTTCCCAAAATGTGCTCAGTACTATATTTCATAATTAATAAATAAATGGAAAAAAGCAAGTGTCAGGCACAGAAGCAAGTTTCTTTTAAAGTAAAAGATTGATGTACTGTTAATTTTTTTAGAATGTGTTTACTTATCAAATAAAGAGTTATAAAAGGGGAAAGAATGAAGGGGGAGTTAGTCTAGATATGAAACAGATGTGTGCGTGTGTATTCATGCAAATCTACTCAGGTACATAGAGAAAATAAAAATCATTTCTCAATACTGTTTTGGAGATTCGATCAAAATTATATGTGTGCTTTTGGGCAATTATGCAAGGTAAACACTGTAAAAATGAAATATTATAAATGTCCTAATAATATAAAGACTAATGATAGGAATGAAAATAAACGATTTTTTCAAAACCAGAAAATTCTATTAATAGATTTATTCCTTTTTCCAGATTCAAGTAATAGTATTTTACTGACTCTGTAAATGTGTGTGTGTGTGTGTGTGTGTGTGTGTGTGTGTGTGTGTATATTGCAACACCCTTGAGAGAAGTTTTTATTTTATTTTTTAAATCTCAGACTTACTATCTAGAAATAGTCCTCAGAATAATGTTCACTTTGACATTTTATATGTTGGACAGGATTAAAGGTAAGACATGCCCAGAATTATTTAGCAATATGTATAATTGCACATTTATCTGAAGTTTCTCAAGTAACAGTGTTTTCTTTAGAAAGTAGTAATAATAATTCTCAAAAACAAAATACAGTTTAAAATGCAACTTCCCCTTTTTTCTTCCCAGCCCCTCAGTCCTCATGATGAAGAGTGGTAATTAGATTTATGTGACGATGTTGCTGACGATGAGGAAGGAAAGAGAAAAAGCAATAGCTTCTAAGCCTGCCCCATCTGTACCAACTCTGCTATGCCAACTGCACAGGAAAAAGCACAACTTGTTTTTATTGGTAAAGTCAGTACATGTGACTTGAAGACAAATAGGCAGCAGATGTGATGAGTTAGATAGTTTGCTTTTACATAGGCAAATGTGGCTATAGCCATCATAATTGGCGAATGCTTCAGGTGCAAATCCATTCTTTCTCATAAATGCCAAGCTTACATTTTTTATACTCTTGGTGGTTCTAGAGGAAGCATAGAGAATACACCAAAACTCTCTCTGAACTATCATCTGGGAACATTAATTTAAACAAAATCAATTAAAAAATGTCTAAAAGGCATGTGCTACCTTTTACACACATTATTACGAAATATAATCTCTTGGAGTGTCTGTTGTTAAAAAAAATGAAAGAGAGAGAGAGAGAGAGAGAGAGAGAAAAGAAGAAAAAAACACAGAAAGAAATACAAAATATTTGGCAGAACTGGCATGGAAAAACATTACAGATAGACCAGTTGTGTCAATGGAGTTGGGAAACAGTGTTAAAAAAAAAAAAAAAAAACACATACACACAACCTGTCATTAGACTTGGTGGGCCATTTCTGAAGGTGATATTTATGTCCTTGGAAAAGTATAATATACTCAGTTATCAGACTTTGACCCTTCCTCCTAAACACTGCAGGAAGCTGCTGATCAGCTGTGCCTCTGATGTTTTGGATGCCTGGTTGCATATTTTTAAAGGTGGAAGATATATCCCCATTGCATTTGGAGGAATCTCCAAACTGCAATCACAGAATCAAAGGAAAAAATAATATCAGTATTGTAAGCCAGGACAGCTATTAACTCTCACCCCAATCCTTTATTTTGTCTCAGTAATATACTAGGCAAGTAATAGCTAATTGTATAACACTGAACTATTTCTCACCTTTCCTTTCCTTTTTTTTTTTTAAAGCATATACCATTAAAGCACAAAGTTTCATTCATTCTATACTCAGCTGACAGATGGTATTATTATTACTATTATTATTGATGTGATAAGCAAGAATCTTGCTTTTGATAATTGAAATTATCCAAATTATCTTAGCATCCTATTTTACTTTTACATGTCCCATAATAAAGTAATCCCTTCAGGCTACTGATCTTGCTATGACCTCCATGTATACCTTCGAACTGAGTGCAACCATGCAGCAACTAGAACACCTTCCAGAGACCTGACTGAAACTGCATGCCAAAAGGATGCGACAGGACAATCTCCTGATATGTGACTATGTTTAATTTTCTGTGAATGATGCTAAATCTTAAATGAATCACAACATCCCTTAGTCCATAAAAGAGAACAGCAATGATACTTTCTATCTTGGTTTCTGATTTAACCTGTTATTAGTTTTGTGGGTCTCTGTTTCTCCAAATATAAAATGAAAATCATAATATCTAACCTGTAGGGAGCTGAAAATGATGGACTCATGTCATTCTTGGGGTGAGCATCCAATCCACAGGAGGGGAGGACTCAGTGTACAATAGTGCACACGTGGAGTCTCATGACCTATGTTGACCTTTACCAACTGTGTGATTGAAGAAGCCTCTTCACCTTCCAAACTTCAGTTCTTTCACCTTTGGGATAATAACTACATGAAAATTAAGTAATAATAAAGTAATTAGAATGGTGCCTGATACATTGTAAGGGCTTAATAAATGTTAGCTGTTAATCTTAATTCTTTCTTTAACTCAATCTCTATTAATCCCGTATAGAATTTACAGTGAATGATAATAGGTAATTGGCCCACTATATCTTGAGTTCTTTCTGTCATCTATTTCTTGATCCCCAAAGCCTGAGGCTGCCACAGGGTGTCTGTATCTGAGAATTTTATTCTAATGTATTGCTACTATATTTCATAAACTCTTTCTCTGCTCAACTTCACTCCTCTGCAAGGCAGGCATATATATTCTTTGAGATTATTAACATGTCAAGAACTACTAGAGTGATCATTTTAATTCATTGATCTTCATGGTATAAACACATCCTTAATCTTCTGCGAGAAAGATTCCCTAATGGTTTATGTAGAACCCCCTTTACCCCATGATATATCAAGCTATAATAAAATGGCCTGAGAATTGTTACTGTTTTCATTTTTCTCTTGCAATACTATTTTTTTTTAAGTATCAGTAAAGTCTGGGACTGAAGTTTTCTTTTTACTGGAATCAGCAGCAGGTGGAATGATTCCAATAGAGTGGGAAAAGAGACATCCATGTCAACAACTTCATCGAGGTTTATTTTTCATTCCTTCCACAGTCGTGCTGCTGAAATATGGTTGGACTGCTTTGCTATATCATGAGGGAAAGCAACAGCAGAATATGACTCAAAGCAAACAGTTTCACAGTCTCACTGATATAAAGAGCAGAAAAATTCATCTTTCATGTTGTTTACTATTCTGAAGAGCAATCAGTAGTTTGCACTTGTGAGTGAAAGCTATCTATTAAATATATCATAAATGTGTCCCCGGTTAGTATTTATTGGGGAAAAAGAGATCTTAGGGTCAGATTGAGTCTCTAGCAAGTTTCTTAATTCAATCTGGATTTTACCTTTCTTAAATACATAAACTGGAGCTCGATTCCTAGGATCCCTTCCAGTTCTCATATGTTAAGGCTCTATATAACTTTTATTTTCCTAAATATCATATTTTAATAGTTGAATCCATCAGAATTTGATGTTACTCTTATTTCTACACCACTATCCTCTCTGGTTAATACCAAAATCCTCTTTTAAAATTGCAATCAAATATATAACATCAAATCTATCATCTTAACCATTTTTATGAGTATAGTTCACAAACATTATGTATATTCACATCGTTGTGCAACCAATCCCTAGAACTTTCCCATTTGTCAAAACTGAAACCCTACATCCATTAAACATATCCCCATTTCCCTCTCTCTGCAGCCCCTAGCAACCACCATCTACTTTTATTGTTATCATTTTTGTGATAATAACACTTAACATGCCCTAGTAACAAATTTCCAAGTACGCAATACAGTTTTGTTAACCACAGGCACAGTTGTACAGCAGATCTTTAGAACTTACTCATCTTGCAAACTGAAACTTTATGTCCCTTGAACAGCAACAACCCATTGCCCCTCCCCCAACCCCTAGCAATTACTCTTCTGTCTCTATGAGTTTGCCTATTTTAGATATCATATCTTGGTTATTGTGAATAATGCTGCAATGAATATTGAGAGAGAGAGAGAGAGAGAGAGAGAGAGAGAGAGAGAGAGAGAGTGTGTGTGTGTGTGTGTTATTTTACTTTTCATTTCTATGAGCTTGACTACTTTAGATACATCATATAAGTGAAATCATACAGAATTTTTCTTCTTGTGACTTTTTTTATTTCATTTAGCATTTGATCTATGATCACCTTGTACTATCGTATACCTATTGAATAGTCGCCAGGTTTCAGCGTGTTAAAAAGAAAACATCTCCACCCTGAACTTACTTATATACAACAGCAACAGTGGCTTTTCATTATTTCTTCTCATGGTTTTGAGAGAATGGACTCAACTAGTCACTTTCTGCTTGAAGTTCTTTTATATAATTGGAGTGAGACAGTAACTGGTGCTGTATAACAATCCAAAAAGCTTCCTCGTTTACACAAGGCTTCTAATGCTGGCTCTTGGCTGGGGCTTCTACAGGATCTGTTAGCCAAAATGTCTATATCTGGATTCTACAGATGAAATAAGCTTTGTTGTAGCATACCAGTTAGGTCTCAAGGACAAGCATCCCCCCCAAAATTAGGTGAATGATGGATGGTCATGTATTATTTTACCCTGTAAAACACAAAGCATCACGTCTGAAGTGCTCTATTCATTAGAAGATAGACAGTAAGGAGAAGAGAAAAATTATGCTACCCTTTGTGAGAGGAGAGGGATAAGACTCTAACTCTCATAGGGAAGAATGGCAAAGGATGCGAAGACATTTTAAAACCACAGCAAACAGTGTCGAATGATAACATGTATTAATTTTATTGCCTTGATGTATTTCTATTTCTCTTGATGTTGTTAAATCTATAAAAATTAAAAACATCTGTCTGAACTTTTGATAATTGTCATTAGAGAATATCGAAATAGAAAAAAAAAATGTAATGCAGTATGTTTCTAGATGCCAAAACCTCAAAATAACAGGGATAAAGCACAAGGCTAACACTAATCTGCTCAAATAGACATCTGATTTGGGATAAGAGTCTCTTTCATAAACTGACTATCAAGGTGACAGGCTGGTAGGATCATCATTTACTGCAGTGGCACAAAGTATGTGGAAACAAGGTGGCAGGCAGCTGTGCCTTACCACATGGTGACCAGGTACTGGAACATCAAATCTCCTAAGAATACGTGACTTTCATTGAATATTGGTCCACTTGCACCTCCAAAGTGCATGGGTTTTGAAAAGGCTTCCAGATATCTGTAAATTTTTTTTAGCATTTATTAAATCTTTTTTGGCTTTTTTTAGGAGCATAAAAAATCTACATTAGTGAAATGCTCAAATATAGAACATGAAGTGCAGATGTACCGCATAGCTTATAATATAAAGTAATCCTAAGCATGATAAGGTCTTGACTAACAGGAGACTTTGCAAACTGTTATTTTAATAGATTGATTACTTATTCCACCTTAATAACTTCCTTTTTATAAAAAAAAAATTACTTGTAAATAACTGAAATGTAGGTAATTACTTGCATTACTGAATTTCTACAATTCAACTAAGAATTGCTTTATTCATAAATAATATACAAGTAAAAATTAGTCCATATTTTCTATTAATTCCATTTATAGAGTAATAAATTCATTTACACATGTGTATATATTTATTTATATATATTTACATATATTTATATTTATATACATGTATATATAACTAGGAGAACAAAAGATTTTAAATATTAATTAATGAAGCAATTATATTTTTGCTAATAAAAATTCTAAATTATAAAAGTAAGAAATCACTTATAAACAAACTACAATATTAACTAAACTTTAGATGGCTTTAAAACTGTAATTGCTGAGGTTCCATTTTTCAAAGAAATATACATTTTGAATAGCATGAACTGGGTATTCTGAACTTAAAGGCAACTCTTTAATGAAATTTGAATCATATGTTAAAGCCACAATTATGGATTCTAATTGAAAAAAACTGAGGTATAAAAGACATTAGTCAAATAATAACTAGTAACCTGTAGTGGCTACTTTATATGATGCTAGAAACAAATATAAATATTATCTACATTTTTCTTTGGGAAACTAGGTTTGGGCTTTAGAATAGTTGTCATTCTTCCAATTATTTGGTATAGTTATTTTAATAGAGAGGCTGCGATATAGAAAAACAACACAGGCTATGCCTCTCACAATCAAGAGTAACCCATATTATTATCTTGCATCCTATTCCTTACTAACTTCAAAAAATGGTAAGGTAATTTTCCAAAGTCATCCTCTTCCTCTCTTGGAAGTCTTTTTTTTTTTTTTTTTTTTTAACCGTGAGAATATTACCGAGAGATTTATTTGTGTCCTTCAAATCGTGAAAGCCTTGGATTAAAGGCAGATTCAAAATTAAAGAATTTAAAAAGACCGATATTCTATTACTCAGTATGCAAACTTAAGATGAGGTTAATCAATGAAAAATTAATTTGCAAGAGAATTGATATTTCAAAAAGTAAGTCTTGAAAATGTCAAATTTTTTGCCTGTGATGATATGATGATACTCTAAGGAAATAAAAGGTGAGAGAGAGAGAGAGAGAGAGAGAGAGAGAGACAGAGAGACAGAGAGAGAGAGAGAGATGTTAAAAGAAAGGTGAATTTGTGGTTAAGAACCAAAGCACCCCATAGAAGAGAAATATAAACTAATTCATAGAACAGAGGCAAAGGAGAGTCTCATTAATGTGGTCATGTGAAAAGGAGAAATATCTTGGGGGAAGGAAGGGACATATTTGAATTTGTAACATAATATTCTGAGAGATTTGACAGTGTAGAAACTGAATTGAGATGCATTTAACAAAGTTCTTGGAAAGAAGATTCACACAGATGAATTCAGTGGATACATTTTGCTTTAGAAAGAAAACCTCTTTCTCCCTTCCTTCTCCCCCTTCTTCCTTCTTCCCTTCCCTCCTCCTTCCTTTTTCCTTTCTTCTT
>CM053510.1:14646245-14748745 GCA_028627145.1 Eidolon dupreanum
ACAGTTCTAAAATACCCTTCCCCTTTTCAGATAAATGGCTTACCATCTTCCTTAAGGTCAAATTCAAATTCTCCTACATAAAATATTAAAGTCTCTATAATTTGGTGGTTTATCCATTTCCATGCACTCCTTGGACTTCCTTCGATACATTTTAAGTTCCGGCTATACTGAAGTTCTTTCATTTTTAAAAATGTGTCATGCCCTTCACAATTTTCAAGACTTTGAGTTTGCTAGCCCTTTGGGTTAGAATGGTGTTCTATGGTTTCTTTATTTGGCTACACTCTATTTATCCTTCTTTCCAAGCTTAGAGCTCAGTTTTGTTTTGGAACAAATAAGATATAAATAGAAAGAGGAAAGAAAAAGTTCTTTCCTCCCCAAGTGTTATTTATCCTGTCTTCATCTGTACTTCTTTGACACTTTATATTCCCACTAACTTACATGTTATCTTGTACTATAATGCATATTTACTTGTATCCTCCATTTTAGGACAGGAACGAGTATGTCTGTTTCGTTCAACATTTAAGTAATATATTCAGCAAAGTGTCAGAAATACTGAAGGATCTAAATAAATAAATTTGGAATGAGTAAGAGGCTGACAAAATGCTTATGTAAATAAATGAGGGAGAAAACACTTAGAAATTATTGTAACAGAAAGTTGATTCCATAATTTAACTAAAACACTTTTCCAAAAACACTTAATTTTTTATATGTTATGTTTTAGGACATGGACATCCATGAATAAATTAAGTACATGGAGATCCAATGGACTGGTAAAAGCTGAAAGCTGACATTAGATCTTCCCAGAGAAATGTGAAAATCATATTCAACTTTTGGTTTTTCAAAGAACATTTACATAGCTGGTAAAATTCATTAGGGAATGAATTTTTGGCCTGGATGCATCAACTGTTTGCAACAAAGAATGCTGTGGCCCTTAAAAACAGTTTTTACATAAAACTTTATAGAGAACTGAGAAAACATTAGCTAGTTAGTAAGTACATATGGAATTTTTAAAAGGCATTCAGAGACATTCTGATGGCAGTTTTCTGGAATCCAGGCATTTGTGGGATACAACTAGAAATTCCTTCGCTATAAATGGACTGAAGTAGGAAGCACAGGATTAAGCTATTCAGAGAAGATAAAGAAGAATTTGAATTAGAGGCACCAGGACAGATGGTGGAGGTTGGAACTCCTGAGCTAGGCAGAGGCTATTTAACTGAATGAACATGGGCATAAAAGTGTGGAATAAAATGGATAGAAAAATTAAAAAACAAAAAACAAAACTCCTCAAAAGGAATATTAAATGCATACACAAACATATAACCTTAAATCTCATGTACAGAATAACAACTGCTAACTAGTTAATTGCAACAACAATCCCCAGTGTGTTTTCACGTTTGTACACTCAGCTACACCCAATACAACCTCCCTGCCTTTCCCCATTGTTCATCTACCCCTGACCCATTTAACACTACCTGTGACAATCTTTTAAACTAGTTTTCAACCCTATGGATCACCTCAACTGGTGTGATTTTGTCCCTCTGCCAAAAGATAATGGCGATTCCTCGAACATGTTTGTTTATCACACTGGGTTGTTGGTGCTACCAGCACACAGTGGATAGATGTCAGGAATGCTTTTAAACATTCCACAATGCACACAACAATGTCACTGTGCCCAAAATTCCCCAGTTCTAAATTTCAATATTTTTGAGGTTGAGAAACTCTGCTACAGTTGATAGTGAAAAGCCTAGTAATGATTTTTCTGGGGTCTCACCCCTATCCCAATGGAATAAATGGTTTTATATTGAAAATAACTTTAGAAGAAAAGAGAATAGTTGGCACTTGAGAATGGTGTTTAGCAGTGATGTTTATAAAGCTCCAAATCAATTGAATTATTGAGTTCATCTTGAAAATCTCAAGATTCAAAGCTATTGCAAATGAGAGTTTAAGTCAAAGATTTTTTCCTTCCCACAACTTTATTAGTCCATCAAAATAGTAAGTTCCTTATCCAGAGAAAATACCTAATAATTTCACTAAATAAAATGTTTTGCCATATTATGGCATTATCAGAGAGAGAAAGACAGAAAACAAAGCACACTGATAATACAGCAATAAAATATAGAGGAAAACCATAAATAAGTATAATAAAAAAAGGATTACGTTCTATGTGGTTCAAATATCATCTGCCTGGAGCTGCTGTTTGCATTATGCCAGCTGGAATTTCCAGACAAATTGCTGCATCTTTCACAGATTAAACTAATGCTCCTGACTGAATGATTTCAGTTTATTGCCAGGGCATATGATGTAAAAACACTTAGACTATGGAAATCAGACAGATGGCTTGGCAAATTAATCCATAAGCAGCATACCATAAGGTTAGTCAATGACAGTGACAGAAGAGTGTAGTTGTTGATAGGAATAATCATAGAAAATTTGAAGGTGAAAAAGATCATGAGGAAGGAATGGGGAAGCCACTGTTTAATATTTATTATAAAGCTACTTCACACGTCTATGATAAACATGCTTTAAAAAAAAACTGACTGAAAAAGAATTTTACTAGTCATTAACAAACAGGTGAAAACAGATATTTGAAACTTTGTGACAATAGAGCCTTGTCATTGCCCCAAGCACCAGAGTTTGAAAAAAAAGGCGGGGGGGGGGAGTTATTGTAAGGATCAAATATAAATTATTGTTCATATTGTATTAGAATAACTTTATGTGGGACTTTGTATAATTTTAAATTTTCAGTTGTAATCCATGGCCATCTTTTTTCCCCTCAAATTCCAGGAGTTGCATTATTTGTGTGATTAAAATATCTTAATTAAAAATTAAAACAACATAAAAAACACATAAATACTAATCCATGAAGACGAGCACTACCAACTTTTTTAAAAGCCCTGTCCGCGGTCATAAAGGTGATCATACAACACATGCTGTGTGACTTGAGGTTCTCACCTGATATGTGGAAAAATGAAAGGTGCAAAGGCATTTGAAATTAAGTATACTAAAACAAGGTCTAGCGACATAGTGTCTATATTATCAGTTAAGTATAAAGTGAGCCCGTTTTCTGGTTGTAAGAGGAAAAATATGAGTTTCAGAGGTTGGCAAGAATCTTATATATTGAGCAAAATCTCTCTATTAAAGAAAGAAAGTTTCAAATAAGGCAAAATATAACATATGTGGACTATTTTTCAATACTATGTTCACATTGCAGTGTCTGAAACATAGCAGGTGCCTGTCTAGTAAGAGCATTGTATCAACTTTTAATGCAAATGCAAACCAGCCCACTAGAGCTTAATAACTTAGTAAACATTTAGAATTGCTCAGTAGGCTGGGGATTCTTTTCGTCTAGGCCAGCTTGACTAGGCCTGGATGTTTCAAATTAGCTTCATACAACGTCTGGCGACTGGTTCAGTGTCAGCTAAGTGAAGAGATGACCTGACCACCTACGTCCCATTATACTTTAGGCTAGTTCTGGCTTGTCCACGTGGCATTCTCTAAAGCAGCAAGTTGGCAACTCCAATGTGCAAGCACATTTTATGCTTCTGCTTGCATCATGATTGCCAAAGGCCTATGACCAACTCAGCTTCAATATTCAAGGGGTATCTCTCTAAAGTAAATTGTGTTAGATACTTTATCCTGAATTATGTCTAAGCTACTTTAACTGCGAACGATCCACTGTAATATACACTGATGTTGCTTTAAATGAGCATATACATTTCTGAGTTTTAAAAATATCAAAATATAGCAATGCTTATCTCCAGGATAAAACTCCAGGAAACTCATTTTACAGAAATTCAAAAACAATATTCTTATGTTCGAAATATTCATAGATCTTACTATTTTTCCCAAAACTGAAGCACAATCTTAATAGAAAAATGCAATAGTCTTTAGAATACAGTTATGGCGCCAGCTGAATGACATTTTGTGGTTATTGCAAAAGAGTTCTATTAGATGTGGCACGTGGTCTGAATCAGTGACCAACATACAGCATCTTCTATGCAAAGACATGATACATAGGTCTAAGAAACAAAACAAGGAATTGTATGTTTTACTTATGACTCATTATAATCTAAGGAAGAAATACATCAAACAAGTAAAACCAAAGGTCCATTTAACTAGAAGTAGAGACAGCACAATAGAAAAAAAATTGTTCTGCTGGCTGTAATGATTGATCCTATGTGAAAAGGAAAAAATAGGTAGTTACTACACAAGGAAAAGGAATAAGCCCAGAATATGAATGGAACCAGATTTTGGGGAATCCTCTAAGTATTCCATGTCTGATGGTTATAATTAATTGAAAACTATAGCAACCAAACACCAGAACAACAGCTAATAGTGTAGATATTTTAAAAAAAGAGGTTTGCGTTGTCCTAACCAGTGAGGCACTATGACCAGATTATCGATATAAAACAGACATTGGAAGAAACTTGTAATTATGATCTTCTACCACTTTACTAATTGCTATGGACAAGGAGAAAATTCTGAGATGTCCTAAATTAAATTACAGTAGGCCAGCTTGTGGAAGGAAGAGACAAGAAGAGGTTAGTCGGTTAACAACTGCAGGACAAAAACAACAACAGACTGCTCACATTCCTGAGTGTAAACTGGAACTTTGAATTAACTTCCAGGTGGCTATTTCTACAATTATCTAAAAGAGAATAGCCAGACACCACCAGATCCCAGGAGGCACTGCATCCAGCATTTGCATGAACTTCCAGGATTGTTGCCCATGAGCAATCCAAAGGAGCAAACACGTTTTCCATTCAGACTCTGCACCTAGCCCAGAACTAGTCTGGCTTCACCTTCTCCCAGCCCCTATAGTCAATGTACATTCTCTCAAAACATCTTACGTCTTTGTCTTCCCTACCTGATGTGTAAGAAGAGCTCACCAACTCCAGGACAGCGGACATGTTGCTTTCTCCACCTAACCACGTGGCTGGTGGTCTAGACTTCATGCCCCAAGACCTGGCCCCTTTTCTTGCTAGCAAGATGGCCTAATAAACTCTTTTAAAAAAGGTTTTTGGCCATGGAAGTTTAGATTTTTGTTTAATGCTATGCTATTTAAGCATTTTTTTCTTTGCTTTGATGTTATTTGTATAGATTAAAAACTCTTTTTCTCTTCCCCTAACTCTGTGTTATAAGAAGTTAAATCTCAAACTCAGTATTTAAGTTACAGGATATCAAAGGGGAAGTGTGAATTAGCTAGAAAAAGAATGAATGTCATCTAGAGCTTCAATGGGTCTTTGCACTTCCCTTTTTGGAGACTATCAACATGTCTTAAGTTTTATGTGAAAGAATTTCATTTAGTTAAACTGAAGAATTATTCCATTAGTGACTTTATTCAGAAATTAAATATATTTGTAAGGAGCACGTGTAAAGGCTGCTGTGGGGAAAGGAAAAATTTTCCCTTTTTTCCCTCTTAGTTCTTTCTTCTGACTGGTCTAATAATCAAAATGACATAAGACAGCTTAACAGGAGAAAATTATCAAATTTAACAATGTATGTACATATGGGGGTTCCATAAGAATATACCCCCACCCCCAGGACAAACTGGGTGGTTGAAGCTTACTTGTCACCTCGAGCTAAGGAGAATGGGGGGCAATGGTTTGGACTTCAAAAGGAAGAAGGCAATTCAAAGGTAGATGACAAAGAACAAATATTTATAAACAAATTCTTGCTGGCCATCAGAAACAATGGGACGTAGAGTGGAGTCTGACAATCAGACTTTGTTAGGTCCTCCCTGTCTGCCACTCTCAGTTCATCTTAGCTGAGGTGACAGCTCCCTTCTGGGAGCAGGTTTTTAGACTTGAATTCTTTTAGGCAGTTAGGGTCTTTTGTTTCTTAAAAATAACTACCTTAAAATAACATCCCCAAAATGGCATATTTTGGGGTGGCATACTCTGCCCTCATCCTCACTGTACTGACAAACGATGGACTGTGATAAATTATTTGCTTCAACTTTTTTGTGAATGTTTTCCAGAATGCTCCTCCTTATATGGATCTTGGTTAGGCATTGCTTACAAGAGGTACTTGCCTGAAGTTTGAAGGCAGTATTAAAGTTGAGGTCATTATACTCTAAGCAGGTTGTAGATGTCAGATGTTGTTGTAGCCAGGAGTGATGACTGACGTGTTAATTTCCAAAGATACAGAAACTTCTACAAACATTGGCAACTATTCAGATATAGTCATTATCTCCCTTTGTGCTTACAGGACTAGATTCTCAGATTTCCTCATGATTATTTCCAATCATTTCACTAAAGTCATCCAAACATTCTCTCACCCAATTCCAAACACATTTGTGGAACCTCTAGTTCCTATATGCAAATCCATAATTTGATTACTATGAAAATAAGAGCCGCTGCAAGAATAATGGAAATAAGACAGATACAGTAATTAACCAGCTGGATAAATACACAAAAGCAAGTCATATGTGAACCAATAAAGTATGTTATGAACCAATGATTATGACTGACTGAGATTCAAAGAAGAAAAAAAGTAAACCGACCAGATATGATTATGTCATCTTCAAATGATTTCCTTAATTGAATTAACAGTATTTACACAAAGATTATAGATGATAAAAATCTCAAAGAAGGCACATAAGACACAGTCTTTTTATCCTTTTTAAGGTAGGAGCAAGACAAGGATAACCACTGTCACTGTTTCTATTCACCATTGAACCTGAATACATTGTCAGTGTAAGAGAACAAGAAAAAAGCAATGTAGAAAAATTATATGGGTCTAAGTTCTAGTGAGATGTGAGATGTAGGCAATGAGAAGATAAGATGATAGTTGTTGAACTGTTTATCATGGGAATAAGAAACTAACATACATACTGATTTAGAATGAATTAGAATATTATATTTTTGAGTAAAGTTTTAGGAAAGTTCTTTGGGAGAATGGGAAAGTGAATAAACTAGCCAACTGTAGTTAGGTCTGAGACAATACACTTAAGAGAACACTTGAGGTTTGCAGTCTTGGATAAAGAGATACCAATCACTGGGTTTCCCATTTTTTTCTTCAGCTATATTCAACTGCTTGGATACACAAGGGAGATGTACATAGATATAACAGGTATTTGGTTAGGCAGTGTGACAATAGGGTAGGGTAAAAGAGTTGAAGAAGTAAGCAGCAACGAACACTGGATTCTAAATTAGGTAAAGAGAGAAGTGAAGATAAGAGGGTGGGCACATTACGGTGGGGAAAAGAGGAGAAGAGTGGAATCAAAATGAGATTGCTGTATTTGAGAAAGTAAACTTCAAAGACAATTCAAAGAATAAGGTAATGAAAAATTGGAAATGCGGAAATAGCACAGTTGTTGGTAATGACAATATTTGGAGAACTCTATTGTGAGAGTACTTACATGAGCAAAAATGAAAATCAGATTATTGGAGATAAAGCATTAATAAAGACTGAGAGAGTGGGCAAATTTTATGAATAGTGAACTCCACAGAATTAGGACAAAAGTAGGGATTGAAGTAAAGACAATGAAACTTATTAAAACCTTCAATGAATAAAGGAGAGTGACTGGAAAGTCAGTTAACTGGATAATGTTATGTCGTAGGACTCAAAGAAATCATTATTTATTTATTCGAGGAATGGTAAGCAGGAATGGCAATAATTTGAAAATGAAAATTAGGATCAAGTAGGATATATATCCTCTGCCAAATTCTATAGTATGTGGGGTGTGGAAGGAAAAGAGCTTACCAGAAAGAAAATATTTTACAATGTATAAACTGCAAGTTTAATCAAATCTGTAATAAATATTGAGTGTTTTACATTCTATATGAAAAACTTTTCATGTCAGCTTTTCTGGAAAATGAAAAATACATATTTATAATTCCTTAGCAAAAACATTTAAAACAAATTTATACTGTGCCTTTTTAATGTGTCAATGGCCAATAAAATCCAAAGTTTTATTACTCAATTTTTAATCTTTCTATCTTCTGACAGATTTAATTCAGAGTTTTTTTAATGGAAATTTCTTTATCTTGGATATGTTATAAATAAAAATTAATTTATATTATCACTAAGAAGTTTTGATTATGTGTAATTCTTTTATATTTGAAAATTATTTTCAAGTTTTTTTCTAGAAAAGTTGTTTTATATCATTCTTCACTTTACTCTACATCTTAAGTCCACATATATAAAGTGAAATAAATACATGTTTAAAAATAGGTGTCCTAGAAGAGAATTACAGACTTAAATAATTTCCCAATTGTATCTTAAGAACAAATAAAAATTAAAGGTGACACAAAACTTTACACAATCTAGAAAGCAGATCTAGAAAAACTTGACCTTGTTCTTAATTTCGGTCATTTCTTTTAACATGATAGAAGTTTAACAGCATGTGTATATTTTTAACTGGATGAATATGAGGGGCTAATATCATCCAAAAAAAAATCTTCTTGAAGAATTTTTCTGAAATTCAGTTGCGGGTATTCTGTGGAGAAGGTAGAGATGGAACCAAGGAATGTGAACAATACATTCTGAGTTTCCCACTAGAGTCAAAACTTTATAGTAAATGCAGCTTAGCAAATTGGTTTTGTTAATTACCATTTTTTTAGCTGCAAATATATGAAAGCTTTGCTTAGCTTTGTTACTGCAGAAATGTCCATGAATGACTATTTTGTTACAATTGCAAAAGGACTTTTTTTTCATTTTTTTTTTTCTGAAGACTCATTGTTAGAGTATAGGAACACTATAGATTCCTGAAAATTGATTTTGTACCCTAAAACTTTACTATATATGTATTATAACTTCTAAAAGTTTTTTAATGGAGTCTTCTGGGTTTTTTATGTAAAGAATCATATCTACAAAAAGTGACAATTTATCTTCTTTATCCCTTATTTGGATGTCTTTTATTTCTTCCTCTTGCCTGTTGCTCTAGCTAGGACTTCCAAAACTATATTGAATAATAATGATGATAGCAGATAGTCAGGTCATATTCCTGATTTTAGAGAGAAGGTTTTTAGTTTACCATTAAGTATAATGTTAGCCAAGGGTTTGTTGTATATGGCCTTTATTATGTTGAAGTACTTTCTTTCTATACCTATTTTATTAAGTGTTTTAATCATAAGTGGATGTTGTGTCTTATCAAATGCTTTTTCTATGTCTGTTGATATGATTATTATTTTTTATCCTTTATTTTATTTATGTGGTATATCATGTTAATCAATTTGTGTATTTTAAACCATCCCTGTACCCTTGGTATAAAGCCCACTTGATCATGGTGTATCATCTTCTTAATGTATTGCTGTATTTAATTTAACAGTATTTTATTTATGATTTTTGCATCTGTATTCATGAGAGATATTGGTCTATGACATCAGGTTTTGGTACCAGGTTAATGATGGCCTCATAAATATGAGTTAGGAAGTATCGTCTCTACTTTTTTGAAAAGAACGGGTATTAAATCTTCCTTGGATGTTTGGTAAAATTCACTGGTGAAATCATGTGGTCTTGGATTTTTACTTTTGGGGAGGTTTTGAATGATTGTTTCAATTTCCATACTGTTGATCAGTCTGTTTACAATTTCCAGTTTTCATGATTCAGTCTAGGAAGGTTGTATAGCCTAAGAACTTGTCAATTTTTCTAGGTTATTAAATTTGGTGTTGTATAATTTTTCATAGTATTTTTGTATGGTACTTTGTATTTCAGTAGTGAATGACTTTATTTTGCATACATCTTCCTTGTTAGAATACTCTAAATGTTCTTGGAAAGCTGTACCAAATAAACTATTTAAGAAAAAAAACTAATTAGGATAATGCTAATACAGCAGACCCTTGGCCTGAAAAAAAAATGGGCATTGTTTACATCATTGCTGAAAAAAGAGATACTTATAAACATTCCTTTTAAATGTCGGTTTGATAGCAACATTTACCTTATAAAACAAATGCCAAGTATCTTCCAATAAGTAACTCACTCACAAATACATATATTTTACTTGCATGATTGTCCCAGAGCTATCTGTCCCTCTTGTAAAATGATAATACGAATAAAAATTCAAGGCTTAACGAAAGCTACTTTTCTTAATGTTCACTAAATTAACCTTGACTTTCTAAAGTCTGTGTAACTTTATGTAAAGGATATTCCTGAAGATAAAAAGATGCCATTCCCTTTCTGGCTTTTATCACACCTCAAACTACTTAATATCTTAAACACAAGGCCTTGAGGGTCTTAAACAGAAAGAAAAAGAAATACACAGGTACAACTATAATTACTTTCCTATCTCACAAATTGTCTTCCAAAATCTAATATGATAAAGCCCTTAAGGTTATACAAAATATGTTGAGTACATGTTCCAACGTTCAAAAGATTTTGGATTTGATTATTGTTTTTCTAATCTTTCTAATGAAAATGTGTACGTAACCCTAGAAAATAAATCATATAGTATGAAAATGATAATAGAGTAGAAAAGATAAAAAGAAAACACTGGGGATTCAAAATCAGTTAGAATATAGTCTTCAAATTCTGGAAATAGCAAGGCATAGAAAAAGAAAGACATATTGGCATTTTAGGAAAAAAAGTCTTTCAACTCTAAAATTAGAAATGTCTAACTGTTGGGTGTTTTAAAAATAACTGCATCATTAGAATTAATGTCTCGCTGGTTAGCTTCTTTGGGGGTTAGAGATGAGAAGGATATCAATTCGAAAATTTGCCACTTCAAACTCTTAACCATATTAACTCTACCCCCTGAGGGCCTGGATTTTGTAATATTTATTTTGTATTCAAGGATACAACCTTCCAGGTGACTTAATGAATGAGTAGGGGTGGGTGGTAAAGCATACAGCTAATGGAGCCTGATATAGGAGGCAAAGTAGGGGTGGGGTGGGTGGCAATTGTTGCGCTATTTGGCTACATAATCAGCGGCATAAATAACATGAAGCTCCTACAGAAAGGCACAATGCCACAGACAATTGTCTGCTCCAGAATTCTTTACACCCTCTTCAAATTTTTTTTACCTTACCCATTTTCCTGACTACTCTGTTATTCTTGCTTATGTTTCTGCCTAGCATCAGAAGACTCCTTTCTATTTTAAAGAATTTATTTAGTTGAGTACCAAAAAGGTAAGTCGTCAAAGATTCAGAAGAATGGTCAACAAAACTAAGTTGCAGAAAAATAGTGTAGTTTTCTATTTCTTAGTATATAAAAATTTATGGTTGTTAAAACATCTATGTTTTGTTGTCAGCAAAAAAAAAAAAAAAGAATTTTATTTAAATCAAGAATATTATGCTAGGTTACAGTAATTCTTCATAGTAGCCAATCATTCTGCTAAATACTGTCTTTAATAAGAAACTAAATAATTTTTTAAAGAACCACTTCGTAATCATTAGATCAATCAGCAAGGTTAATCAATAACTCCTGGTTTTTGGTGATTTTATCATCATAAGAACAATTCATGACTAAGTAGCTGGAATGACTCTTGAATTCATTTTGGGTTGTGTGTGACACAGTCATAAACACAAACTTATTAATGGGTTTTACTCCTCAGTTTTTTGCCGTCTATAGTAGGTCCTGGAAGAGGGCAGGACATGGCAGGTGAGAAGGGATGAGAACCTTGAGTTGGGAGAGTAAGTGGATTAAGTGTTTGCAAAATATTAAGTGCTACCCCTCTTTCCTAACCACCACCGTTATATGTATGCGCACTTACAAACACATATACACATAAGCATGTATACTCACACATAGACCTACAGACATACACACAAACACACACTTACACATCTTCTCACTTTTTATTGGTACTCCTAACTTTTCTCCCATTGGAAAAACTTTTAAGTTCTATGTGCTTATTGATAGGAGAGTTGTTTGAAGAGAAATACAGCAGAAAGGCTTTTGAATTTGAGGCCATGAGTAGACTAGAATTCAGAGAAAACATACAGCATCTATAAAATATTACCCCCAAAAAATATATGAAAAGAAGGAAGGAAAGAAACGAGGGAGGGAGGGAATAAAAGAGGGAGGGAGGGAGGCAGAAAGAACATCCTATACTAAGATGTGCCAAGGCACAGTAGAATTGATTCCAACTATCTAGGAGAACACAAAAATTACTGAAGACTGAGTGTATCCTAGAGTCACTCAGCTACACACAACACACAAGGCATGACTTACTCATAAGAGAAATAAAATATCTTACCAGCCATCAGTAGAGAATGCATTGTGTCATCCGACTGTCTCATCAACACTAGCACAATTTACAGATGGCAGAGCTAGAAATCAAACTTAGAACTCCTTAATTTCATATGATGATGTCTTAATAATTCTCCTTATTTGAACTCTAACTCAGTTCTATGTTTGTTATTTGAATGAATGAACAAATATAATTAAATGGATTTTTTTCCACAGAGCAAATTAAAGATACTAAATAATTTCAACTCAGTTTGTAAGCAATTTGATAGAAATTCGATTTTAGATGTAATGTAATAATTTAATTCTTATTTGAATTCCTGTCAGGTAAACATTTTTGGGCTATCTTAGGTGGCATAAACTTTCACTGAACCAGTGTAAGGCTGTGTCAAAGAAATTATGGCCACATACTGGCACCTATGACTCTATCAAAATTTCCATTTTATGTTAAAGTTGGTAATTCACATCTCAAAGCAGCTTCCATTATCCATATAGACTGTTCTTAATGCTTTCTATAAAATAACCAGTTTCAACTTTATATCTGCAAATCAATTTAATCAAGGTAGTTTGTAGTTTTGTTAAAGTCGCTTATATTTTAGAATTATAAGAGATGGGGAACACAGGATTGTTTATAACAAAGCCAGAAGCAATTGTCTTCATGGGACAAACCGAACACATATTTTTATCTGAGGGAGGCAAGTATTCTTCCTGTGATGAAGCATCCATAATCATGTAATCAACAAAGTACCACTTGAAAAATGATTTACATGTATTTGAAAATAACTCAGATAACTTTTATATTCTTAATATTAGTATTTTTTAAGAAACTACTGTGAAAAGTTTAGACTTAAGTGAAAATTCTTATCTTTCTAAAATCTCACTATGGTGTATTTTTAATATGCTCTTGCTCTTTCCTTCCAGGCATCACTCCTTTCTAAAGAAACATTTAATAATCAAAACATTATTCCTATTATACAGAAAGTAAAACTGAGGCTTTAGAACCTTCCTTTTCAAAAATAAATTTTACTCATTGACAACATATTGTCCCATAAATTTAAAAAATATCCGCATTGTATTTCAAAATGATAATTATACATTTATATTAATTATAGTTTTAAAGCAAAATCATCTGATAATTAAGTAAATTTTACATACACAAAGAAAATTCTACTCAACTAAAATGGAAACCTCATCCATACAATGAATTGTTATAATATTAGAACACATAGTTGTTAAGTACTTTCTCTCATATTCTGCATAATGTATAACCAGTCTGTGACTCTCAGAAGTATTAGTTTCACCTTCATCCACTATACATTTGGGCATGTATGCTTATGGCCAAGAAGATGATATAGGAACAAGCTGGTTCCTGTTAAAGAGAAAATCATAAGAGCCATGCAAAAAGCATGACAAAACTTGGGATATGAATTGACAAAGTATGAAATGTAACAGTGACAAAGATGAACAGTTTTGGCATAAATGACAGCCAATTTCTCACCTCTAATGATTCAGACTTCAAATCAGAGGGAAGATATTATATCAGGGAGAATCAGTAGAAGTTCCAATCCACCATGGCTCTCACCCAATAAAAGGGATGGAAAAAATAAAATAAATCAAAGATTAAGGATTAGAATTTAATACCAGCTCATAAAGGACAGAGATATACTACATGTTCTAAGATTCCTATTTTATTAAATAACACATAAGTGCTTTGTTATTTAATAATTAGATTTCAATATTTGTTGAATACATGTAATGATATTCTTGTATTTGACCTTCCAAGAATATTTATACAACAGAAATGTTACCAGTTCCGTGTACATGGGGGAGAAGAAGGCATTTTCCTTTGTAATTAATAACTTTCTATTATATTAAGAAGATGCATGTGACAAAGAGGCCCTTTATATTCTCCTCAGCTTGACTGAAATTTAGACAATCTCCTTCCTGACTAAATAGGCTCCTCATTTCTCTTTATTTAGATCATTTATTTAGAAATCTTATAAATGTAAATTCTTTCTCTGACCCTTTGAGATACATTCAAATCTTTCATTTTTAAAAAATCCTATTTCTAGTTTTATGATCCAAGAATGTCTTTCTCAAGGACCTGGGAGCAATTTGAAATTTAATCATCAGGAAAGATTAGCGACCCTATTTCCCAGTATATACTAAGAAAGTAGGAACCTAATTTCAATGGGTGTCAGTTAGCAAATACAGAATCCCTAATCACCAAGAAAAGCATTTGCAAGCTGAGGAATAACTCAATGTGCTAGACACATGTTATTGCTCAGTCTCATCTTTCTACTAGTTCATCCCAGTGTTTAAAAAAAATTAAAAAGAGGAAGAAAAAAAGAGAAAGAAAGGGAAGGGAGGGAGGGAGGGAGGGAGGGAGGGAGGAAGGAAGGAAGGAAGGAAGGAAGGAAGGAAGGAAGGAAGGAAGGAAGGAAGGAAGGAAGGAAGGAAGGAAAATAAAAATTAAAAACAAAAAGGAAAAGAAAAACCTCTCACCTTTTGTTTCGGTGGAACTGAGCTCAAAGTCCTGGCCTCTCTCCCCCATTCTAAAGAAACTTTATCTTTGAATAAAGTTCCTCTACCTGTTTAACTTCATTTGGTGCAATGTTTGCTTTGACAAATGCATTTACAGTTTGCATCTTCATAAGAAAAGAATGGCCATCATTCATTTATCATTCCTTGATTTAGGACACTAATTCATTCATTAATCCTATAAGTATGTTTTTAATATCTGATGTGTGTCAGAGTCTTTAGAATGTACTGGGATAGACGGAATATTTATGTTCATCATATTTTAATGAACAGAAATCTTTAGATTCTGTTTGTGAAATATAAGTGAGAAGTGCATATTCCTTTGGAGGAGAAAGACTACTTAGTCTAGAGACTCATGATCTACCCAGGAGTTTTTTTTATTGTTTCTTTATTTGTTTTGTTTGCTTGTTTGTCTTTTCTAAGTTGGAATCCTGAAAAGGACCCAAACTCTCTTAACAAAGCTGCAAACAGAAAAATTAGAAGGATGAGTTTTTTGTTTTTTTTTTGTTTGTTTGTTTTTGCAATAAAGTTGGTAGCAGAAGCACAGAAGAGCTTTTGCCCATTTCTTTAAGTAGTCATTTAATCATTTGCTTCATTTATATTCCTTTTAGATATGTTTATGTAAATATGCAAAGCTGAAAAGGAGCTCTATCTTTCTGCTCATCACATCTTATAAAGAGATATCTAAGTTTAAGTAATAAGTTCCTGATGGACCAGAAGTGTGCTATCTCAAACAGATGTCTACTTCACTACCCAACAGCCATTCATACTGATTCGGGAAGAGGCAAAGTGGCTGATATTCTGAATTTGATACAAGTATAAAATTAGGTCCTATATGTTGGAGCCCAACCCTTACCTCTAGAGTATATAACTCAAACTATCACAATGTACCATCGATCATCAAAATAACAAGGAAACATTCCTGGAGAAGTAATAGAATTTACTTTAGAAGATGTAGCAGACATCAGAGAGATGTACACAATAAGGTTGTTTTTGGGTGGAGATGACATTTTCCAGAATAAATATTTCATTTGGTAAAGCACATTCATCATGACATTCATTCTAGGAAAATAAACAACTTATCCATTCCAAAGCGGAAATGAAACAAAGAGCTGCAATCAACCTATTAATGACAGCTATTTAAAAATGTTAAGAAATACTCAAATGATCAAAGAGTAGAATTTCAGAAGGACCCTGAGGTAAATCTACTACTCCACATACATTAGCCTTTATTTTGAAAGAATAAAGTGAAATCTTCTAAAGAAGCCAGAGAAATGGAGAGAAATTGGATGCAACTTGATGTGTTATTCTCTATGTATGGAAACTTAGGATGGCTTAGTGGAATCTGTGAAACAAATCAACACTTCTAGAACAACTGATCAAGAACTAAACCACAAAAGCCATTTACCCAGTGTCTATTATGGTTAAAGATTAGAGAAATCATCCCCTGTGAAGACTGTGGTTTTGTGGAACTTCTGGCTCAACCGTGAGAGAACTAAAACACACAGGAAAAATATTAAATAAAAAGTTGCTGAGACCTAGCAATTTTACCTGGCAGATTTTTTTTTTACATGTAAACAAGAAAAGCACACTAACAGCATGAAAAAATGTTCATCGTAGAATTATTTTTAATAGATAAAAGCTCCAAATTACAAAAATGTTCGATAATAGGAAGATAATTATGTAAATAATGGTTTAGTTATAATAAAAGAGAATATTAAACAAATATTCAAAATCATGCTTAAAAATTAATGACACAGAAATACTCACCATATAATTTTAGAGGACAAAACAGGTAAGCAAAATGCAATTTATGTTATTAGCATAAGGACATAGCTTTATGTATATGTACATATACAGCAATGTTACAATTTGTGCTAACATTAAAATATTGCCTTTCTCTGGGTGTGGACATTATGGATTTGTTTTCTTCTTACATGTCTCCTCTACTTTTCAAATTCCCTGCATAAAAAAAATATTGTTTTTATAATTAGAAAAATCTTTAAAAACAAATAACTACAATGTGTCGAGACTAAGATTTTGTTCTGCTTTTAACCTAACCAGTTAGTCTTCCACAGCTTAGATGCTGCCATAGATGCTGTTGGAACACATGATTCAGGGTCAGAGGTGAAGGACTTTATTACTTGGAACAGAGTAGGCAGCATGAGCTTTACATTCACATTGGTTCCCTTGTCCCCAAAGTCCCACAGAGATCAGGCAAATAATACTGTGTGTAGACTGGGGTCCAGGGACCCAGGGTTTAATAAATCTGGATCTTGGAGCTTCTAGCAAACCTGCCCATTTTTTATTCTAAAGGGAGAACTGTCTTTATCATATCCTAAAAAGAACACATCTGCCTTCTACCCTAGAGGGAGACACTATCTCTATCTTCCAAAGCTAATGGCTTCCAAATGCATCCTTGGAAAGACAGGTTGGAGCAAAACTATCAATGCTTGTCGCTAAGGTCAGGCACAAAAACATGAGCGACCCATTGGAACATTGTCCCCTATCAAGAACATTTCCAAATTCAGTGTCTGCTATTTCCTTTCATTCTAAACTTGCTAACAAAAGGAACGGTGCCTCTGAGACATTATTTTTACCATACTGACGCTATTCTGTCCCCTGGGTCTGCAATTGAGTTCTTCAAAGGACAGTATTAGAATTTGCTTTAAAAACCTACTAAGAATCTCTAGTCTTGATACCCGATTGTGACACTGAATTCCTCTGTTAAGCCAGCATTGGCTTGTCCTTTGGTTCTCACAGGTAGATTTTGCATCTCTCACTCTTACTTCCCAATGTGATCTCTATGACAGAGGACAGATCCAATGCATCACAGAACATATACTTTGAGGGGAAGTCTTTCCACCTACCTTAAGGTGTGATGAGGTAGCTTTTGGTAACCAGCCCATTTCAGTGAGTCAGAATCAAAGATGCAAGATATATTTCTAACATCAATAAGATATATTCTGACAGGACATCTCATATCCACAAAATAAATAAAAAACAGTTTATTAAACAAAGTACAATTTGTCTCTGATGCCTGTTGACACAGGTACAGCATTCCCTTCTACAAATGGGAATCTCATATTGGTCAAAAGGAATCCATCTGATATCTTGGTTTATTACTAAACCTCGATTCTCTCTGACACTCAGGAAGTTAAGTTCTCCTTGTATTCTTGGATCTACGCTTCTTTATTTCTCCTTTTTTTTTTTTTTTTTTTAACAGAGTGATCAAAGTTAAGGCACCAGGAGTAACAAAAGCAAATGTCTCACCATCTACCGTAACAGTAACTTTGAAAAACCACTTGGCTCAGTGATTTTTTTTTTTTGAATACTACTAGCTCTACTATACCAGTATTCTATTTGCAAAGAAAGGAGATCTACAATAGTTAGGCTTCCTAGAAAAGTCTCTCTGAGTAGAACGTAAATATTTTCACACATACACACACAAGAAAGGTAAATTGGTAAAGGGTGTGATAATTAAATTCACTGGGGTGGGGAGCTGGGGTTGGGAATTCTTTCACCACAGACATCAAATCATCATGTTGCATGCTTTAAATATATCTTATAATTCTATTTGTTAATTATACTTCAATAAAGCTGAAAAAGGGAGGGAGAAATGAAGGAAGGAAGGAAAGAAGGAAGGAAGGAAGGAAGGAAGGAAGGAAGGAAGGAAGGAAGGAAGGAAGGAAGGAAGGAAAGAAAAGCCTCATTAAGCTCCCTAAAAAAAGTCCATAAATGGAATTAAAATACTAAAATCACATAGCTTTTCTGAAATGGTCATTGAAACTAGTGATTTAATGGAAAAGCGAGTAATAATTTATTATTATGATAAATTTCAGGATTTGCTAACACTGATTCATAAGAAAATCAAAGAGAATTAACATAGTCTATGCTGATTATGAAGTTTTTTTTTCATGTCTTTGTTTATATCTCCATTTAAAAATATTAAATTATTTGCTTTAGATCCAGTTAATGATTTTATTGGTCCACAAAGCTCTCCTTTTCCTTAATCTATTAACTTAGCAATGGTTAAATAAATGAATTAAAATATACCTCCATGCTAAGAATAATAGTTTGCACATAGGCAAGTTTAAAAAAAAAGTTCTTTTTTTATATTGACGTTTATAAAAAGTCAATAAAAAGTGTTACAAAACAAAGGTAGACAATATTATTCCTTCTGTCTTCATTTGCAAATAGTTTAAAAAATTAGCACTGCATTTATACATAGTTTTTGTGTCCTACTTGTTCTTACCTAAGATGAATGTTTTTCAATGTCATTACAAAGCTTTATAATAAACTATTGTATAGAGGTAATATAAACTATCTAACTATTTCCCTTTAGTTGAACATCAATTATTTTCTGATTTTTCATACTTCTAAATAAAGCTTCCTATTTTTCCCATTGCAATATTGCTATAATAAATTGGAGACCATATTATTTCTTAAGCTAGATTCCTAGAAGTATATTATCACATCGAAGGATGAAATCATTTATGTCTCTAGATATTTAATTCCAAATTGCTGTCCAGATAAGATGTATCTATTTACTCTTTTTTTTTTTTAGTGGAATGAGAATTTTTACATCTCTGCACTTCTCTCAGAATTTATCAAAACATTAGAAGAACATTATATTTTGGTTTTGATTTATATTTCTTTAATCAGAAGTAAAATTGCACATTTTTTTCCTTATAAAAATGTAGAACTCATATTCCTTCTTTAGAAACTTGTTAGTTTCATATGTTTAAAGAGGCTCTTTCAATTTCTATTTTAACCTTCCTCTATTAAGAGTGATTGGGAAGATGCAATCTGTATTTTCTTCCTAGTACCAAAATGTGAATTGTGTTGTACCAATCAGACATACAAGCATGAGTTTGGAAAGGTAGAAGTGGGGCTAATGCCACCTCTCTGTAGTACAAATTTTAGACTAAGGGTCTCCAGCATGTGTGGATATTGACAGTGCTCAGATTCTACATTCCATCATCTAGTCACTGGCTTCTAGGATGTGAGACACTTGTGATTTCACCAGCGGAATTCCCAGCAGAGCAAAATTTGGATCCTGGTCATGCTAGTACACCCTTCCAGGCGATAGTCTTATTGTTGCTCTGGGATTTCTATTTCCCTAGCCATGCCAATGACAGCACCTAATATCCTCTTTTAAATTCCTTTCTGCTGGAAATATCTGTTTCCTGCACTGAAACATGCCTACTGTATTGCCTATTACTCAAGCCTTCATGATACAATCTTTGTGGCTCATTTGTATGAGTTTATGTAGCATATTTTACTGAAGACTTTTAGAGATTCTTTTTTTGCACAGTAATGCAAAAAAAAAATTAAATGACATACATAATAACTATCTTTATAAAGAGTTTTAACCACTATACCCTAAATTAGTATTAATATATCAATTAGTATTGTTTATTCATCCCAAGATTCTTTATTTCCATTTTCTAGATTCCAATTCTTCTCTTCAGGCTACTCATTAATCCTTTTATTATTATTATTATTATTATTATTATCATCATTATTTACAATTATAAAATATATTTTAGCTTTTGACACATTTAGAAAACACAAAGGTAATAGTCATTTTAGATTTTAGGTATTTTTCACTTTTCATCATTAGTATTTTTACATACCTGTCAGGAAAGAACCTCCTTATTTTTTCTTTAAAAGTCTTTTTTGAGAATTTGTATCATTTATTTTTTTAGATGAACTTCAGAAATATGTTGTCAAGTTCTAAAAAGTAAGTTATAAGCTATTTTTGGAATTATTGCTGAGTCTTTCCACCCATGAATATGGTTCACTTATCATTTATTTACATATTTTTTTGTCTTTCAGGAAAAATCATAGTCACAATTTTCTTAATATATTCACACATTTCTTAAGTTACTCATGATCTTTTTTCTACTGTATATACTATTCGTTTTAATTACTGCTTACACATTTCTTCTACCACCCTTCCCCCCACCCCTGATTTCCTGCCCCTGACAATCACCAATCTGTTCTCTGTAACTGTAGACTTTTTTTTTTTTAGATTCCACATATAAAAGAGATTACACAGTATTTGTCTTTTTCTGACTTATTTCACTTGGCATAATGCCCTTGAGATCCATCCATGCTCTTATAAACGGCAAGCCTGTATTATTTTTTGTGGTTGAATAATGTTCCATTATATACATATACCATGATTTCTTTATTCATTTATCCACTGATGGAGACTTAGGTTGTTTCCATATCTTGGCTATTATAAATAGTGTGGCAATAAACATGGGAGTGCATATATGTTTTTGAATTAGTGTTTCTGTTTTCTTCTGATGAATACCCAGAAGTGCAATTGTTGGTTAATATGGTTGTCTTATTTATAATTTTTTGAGGAACTTCCACACTGTTTTCCATAGTGGTTGTGCCAATTTACATTTTCACCAACAGTGCACAAGAGTTCCCTTTTACCTTCCCCCATATCCTTATCAGCACTTGTTATTTCTTGTCTTTTTAGTAATAGCCATTCTAACAGATGTGAGGTGATATCTCTTGTGGTTTTGATTTGAATTTCATAATGATGAATGATGTCGAGCATTTTTTCACATATTTGTTAGTTTTATGTATGTTAAGCATCTCCTCTGAACACATGATAAAAAACTAGAAATTAATTACATAAATAAAACTGAACATTTCACACATGTGTAGATTAAATTACATACTACTGAAAAACCAATGGTTCAAAGAAGAAATCAAAAGAGAAATTTAAAAATTGCCTTGAGATAAACAAAAATGGAAATGTACCAAAATTTGTGGGATGCAGTAAAAGCAGTCTTAAGAGGGAAGTCCATAGCAATAAATGCCCAACTCAAGAAAGAAGAGAGGTCTCAAATAAACAACCTAACTTTACACCTCAAGGAACTGGAAAAAGAATAAATGAAGCACAAAATTAGTAAAAAGAAATTACAAAAATTGGAGCAAAAGTAAATGACATAGAGACTAAAAATAGACAAGGTCAATTAAATTAAGGGCTGGTTCTTTGAAAAAGTAAACAAAACTAACAAACCTTTAGCCAGACTCAAGAGGAAAAAAGATAGTAGGCTCAAATAAATAAAATCGGAAATTAAAGAGATGTTACAACTGATATCATAGAAATAGAAAGGATAATAAGACTATTATGAACAATTATATGCCAACAAATTGTACAACCTAAGAGAAATTAATTAATTCCCAGATATATACAACCTGCAAGACTAAATTATGAGGAAATAGAAAATTTGAACTTAGATCAATTACTAGTTAGGAGATTAATTCACTAATCAAACACTTCCCCCAAAAAATGAAATTCCAGAACCAGATGGCTTCACCGGTGAAACTTACCAAATAGCAAAATAATTTTATTCTTTTACACTGAAGTAAGAAAGTGTTTTTCCCTTCTGTGAGGGAAAATGCATCCCTACATTTCAAAAAATAGAGTAATCTAATTTTTTATTAATAAAGCATGGTTTACTACAGCAATTTAGTGGTAACAAGAAAAAAATGTGTAGCTTACATAGTCATTCCTTTTATTTACTCAATCCACATATATTGAGTGAATATCTAAAACTTAATAAGCACTCACATTTACATACTTATTATAAGCTATTTAACTTTAGGCAAACCATTGTAATTTTTTTTGTATTATTTCAGACTACTCTTCTGTGAAGATGTTGTTACAATAGTACCCACCACATATGATTGATGTACCTACCACGTTTGATGTTGGAATAAATTAAATCAATATATGTACAGACATTAGAGCAGCAGCTAGACCATATAAGAAACTCGACAGTATTTGGCAATTATTATATTTATTATTACTTCTCTCTTGGAGAAGTTACAGCCTATCCACAAAACCAGCCATCCTATTTCTTCTTCATTTTCTTCCCTACAGCTTACTTTAAACAAAGTAATATTTCTAAAGTACAACTCAGATCTTTCCTGCTCAAAGTCTTCAACAGCTCACAATCAAATTCCAGCCCATACAATTTAACCTTTATTTATTCTTTCCACATTTATTTCACATAACCAAACCTGTCTACTTTATTAACTACAAAAATATTTTTAAAATAAAAATAATTAACTAATCAGAGTGCTGAGCTTTGCTGATGCCATGTAGTTCCCCGTGTTCTCTGGATATTTCACTTGAAATTTCCCCTTCATTCAATGGTTGGTGGAAACCTTTTGTTCTCTAAGTCTCATTCTAATTGCTGCCTTCCTCATAGAACTCTTCCTGATCCTCACAACTAAATGTAACCTATCCTTCCTTTGAACCCTCTAAAATATTTTGCTGATATTTTTCTGAAATACTTAGTCTGTATTATCTTATCATCATTGTCACATTCGTCTAATTGCATCTATCTAACCATAAATTTGAAATAAAATACATAACTATTTTTAGCCCTAAAGATGCCTAACATCAGTTCTGAAATATTTTTGATTTCTCAACATACATTTGTTAAAATGTTTTGAATGGTTTTTAAAAATAGCTTAAGGAATGTAAGTACATACTATCTCTAAACACCACCTCTTTTCACTGAATAAAGAAATGGGTGCTATATGCATGTGTGTGTGCGTGTATATATATATATATATATATAATATATATATATATATAATATGTGTGTATATATATATATACACACACATACATTATATATTATAAGATTATATCTATATCTGTACATGGAGAAACAGAAAGAGACAGAGAGGACAAGAGAGAGAGAGGAGAGAGGGAAATCTAAAACTGATGTTAGGCATTTTTAGGAACTAAAAAAAAATCATGTCTATTTCAAAATACAGTCAGGTAGATACAATTAGACAATCAGATAAACATATCAATGAGATATATCTATATCTATATCTATAGATAGATATAGATATATATACACATACATATATATCTCTCTCCAAATATACACATAAATATAAGTACATATTAAATATAGGCATTATATATTAAATATAAGATTATACATATCCAATATTTGCCTATTAGCCTTTTCCAGAATATACAAACTACCAAAGGAATAATTCTCGAAACACTGAAAATCATTTAATGTGTAATTAGGCATTTAATTGTGTTATTAGGCTTTCTGAGACTGATTTCTCTCTAGCATCTTCACTCCCAGATACTTATAGTTCATTATGATTTGGTTTTGTTTTTCATTGTTCCTGTCCATTGCCAAATATGCAATATTTATAAATTTCTTAAAAAGTACATTTATCTATATAACTTTTTTGTTTTATTTATTTTTATTTAGTTTTTGAGTCCTTTTTTGCAGTACCCGCAGTGGTCTTCTGAAGGATTCAGAAGCAATCATATATATGACTTAGAAGCACTTCTAAAGGAAGCAGGTAGATAACCACAGGAGCCAAGTTCACCTTGGAAATGGACTCTGAAGAGTTATAGCTCTCCATTACAAAGAAAAGAACCCCAGGGCCTCATTGCTACCTGCCCCCAAACTGTGTGATACATATAAGATGCAGTGCCACATGGTGAGAATAGAAGCTTTCATAAGTGTAAGAATTGCTGATAAAAGACAGTTGATGGCACTAGGGAAAGGATATACTTTCAAAGTAGGTAAAAGCAACCAGTGCAAATTATACCTTAGAGGATCTAGAGTTCAAAAACAGTCTTAACCTAAACTGCAAGTAAGGAGACAGAGAGCAGTTTGGAGGCTATTTTTTTCTCACATATTCATTTTTTATCTTTAAAATTAATGTAAAAGTCAGAAAATAACTATTTGGAAAAAATAGTATTTCTATTATTTATAGAGTCCTGAAAGCAAAAATTTAACATTCTTTCACTTAAAAGACATCTTTTCAGGTCTCAAATATGGTCGAGAATACATTAGAATACAATTATGTGATTCTTCTTCTAAATCATTCTTTGCATTTGGCACAGAAAAAGTAAAAAACTTGCCCAGGGATATATGATACTATTACAGTGCACTGACTATGCTATAAGTTTAACATACCTCGTAGCTATTTTGACACCTAATACCATCATCAATAACCACACAGAAATCTAGGACAGTGTTCAGCAATCTTTTTCTGTAAAGGGCCAGACGGTAAATATTTTAAGCTTTGTAGGCCATATTGTGTCTGTTGCAAGCACTCAAGTCTGCATTATAGTGCTAAACCAGCTATGAACAATATGTAAGTTAATAGGCAGAGCTGTAGTCTAATAAAATTATATTTACAAAAGCAGGCAGTGGAACAGATTTGGCTGGGATATACTTTATCAACCCCTAGTCGAAAACATGCTTTTAAAATGATAGTTATAAACTGAGGAGTGTTCTTAAGATGAAAGAACACCTATTTATCTACATTATTGTTTCTCCTTCTTGCATTACTTCTGATCTCCTTATAGTCTAGTCACAAGATGCACCTGATGTCATCCTTGCATTGCCCACATTTTCTTGCATTTGAAATACTGAACCTCCCAGGAATTGCTGTCTTAACGCATTCCTGCTTGGAAGTCTCATTCATACTTCAAAGACCAACACAAACTTTCCTCCATCTCCCCTTAGCTGTGCCATTCTTCCTTTATACCTCTTAAAATCATGTATCTCCAGAGTCCTTCTCTGTATTATAATTGTTTGTGATCATGATCATGCATTCAGAGAAGTGAATTTCAGATTTTTTTCCCTTAAATTGGCCAATACAGTGCTTTGTATGTATACTAATATTTAATAAATCAGTTATTCAGTGGATAAATGCCTAAACAAGCACTTATATTGGGGAGAAAAAGGAAAAATGTTTAAAGTAAATATCATGGGGCCAATTTGGTTAGAAAATTCCAAGTAAATTGCAAGTTATTTAGTCTTTATTTCCATATTAATTTAACACCACAGCCTACCTATATTGAAGTCTTCCAAACTTGGCTGAGACCATATGTTTGAATAAGAAATTCTTGTCATTTATTTAAATTGACCCATCAGTTTTATTAAATCATTTAATTTCTCTTATGAATTCAAAATAAAATATTATTTAAACATATAAACAGCTTTTAAACAAACAAGGGTGATTATTTTCTAATGATATCTAAATTACTAAATTCATATTCATTAGCATTTCAATATTATCATGAATAGTTGTATTCTTTGGGAATATGAAACCTGACCACAGAAAATCTCAAATAATCAAATAAATATCATTTTCTCTGTCTGTCATATGTTTATTCACCAATAAATTAATCGTTTTTTCTCCTTAATTTTACTTAATAACAGAGACTTAATTTACCAAAAAAAAAAAAATTTGAGAACATCATGAAAGTCAAGGACTTATAATCTTTTTATGAGAAAGCCTGATTCCTATATCCTTCTTTTTTTTAGGAACTCTATCATTTATCTTTTTTTTCCTCAATGATATTTTTTCTATTCCTAAAAATAGTTTTAGTTCTTATAGCACTTTACTATTATGAAAATGCCACTGCATTTAAGTAAAACTTTGTTTTGACCAGTCATATGTAAATAATATCTCTTTTTTGTGTCTAGTGTGTTTTAGGTAAAAATGCTTGTGGGAGGGAGCCACTGAGGGCAGCAAAAGACAAAGCAAGCTCAACTGAAGGGTATAACAAGAGAGAATCAGACATAGCTCTTCAACCCAAATCAAATATCAGGTATAAAAATAGCAGCTAATAGTATAGGGTAATATTCAAAAAGCAGGATATTAAATATAGGCCAGAATATCTTGGGTTATTGATAAGGGACTAAAAATTCATCCCAGGTTTAGTGGGATCTAGTTGTCTATATTAAATGAGATTCTCTGGATGCAAGTAACCAAGCCAACTTGACCAAGTGGAAGCAGAAAAGAGTAATTTATGGTAAAGATACAGAGAGACTGACTCCCAGTGTCCAACAACAGGACAACAGTAGAAGTTCAGTAAGAAACTGAAAATGAAAGTTGAAATGCTGCTGGGCTGTTTTAAGTTCTTGACTTTTTCTGCCTCTCTGACTCTCTCTCTGTCTCTTTCTCTGTCTCTTTCTCTGTCTCTCTCTCTCTCTGTCTCTCTCTCTCTCTCTCTGTCTATCTCTCTGTCTCTCTGTCTCTCTCTCTGTCTCTCTTCTCTCTCTCTCTCTCTTTCTCTTTCTAAAGTGCTTCCAATATCTGCCAGAACACAACTTGTCCTGATTCCACTTCTTATACGTAGTAGGTAAAAGAAGGCTATGGTCTTTCCTCAAGAAACGACACCAAATTGAATTAAAATTTCCTCATCCAAATATCCAACAGTTATAATTTCATTTGCCAAGCTTGAATCAGGTGTCAATACGCCTTAGTCAACTATACCAGGATGCTTGACAGGAGGTCAGGGTAAGAAAATAGAAAAGTGGACATTGTAAGCTGAAATAAAACTTCCAAAATGTGTTTTCTCTGAAGGTTCAGAGTTCAGATGAGTACATAATTTGGTGTGGGAACATTATCAAATATAGGAAATAAGAAGAAAACTTCTGGTTGAAAATTTGGCAATACTGACCATAAGCATAAATAAATAATTTTTGACCAAAAAATTACACTTTTTAAAATTCTGAAGCAAATGTATAAGATTTGCATAAAATGTATGTGCAAAGATGTTAATCACAGACTTGTTCACAAGAGCAAAAATCAAGAGGAACCCAATAACAGAGGCTTTAAAGAATTATAGTATATCCAGAGAGTGATTAAAATGATAGTAAGATTTTAAGATAATATGGGGATGATTATTTTTTTTTCAGTAAGAAAAGCAAAATAATTTTGGAGAATATTTATATCTCATGACTCCAGACTGAGAAAAGATCTCACTTAAGTCTCTAAAGGTTCTAGCTCCTGGATGTAAATAATCATTAATTACAAAGTTTTAACTCATCCTAGGAATGCATATATAGTTGCCTCTTGAACAACGTGGGTTTGAACTGCAAGGGTCCGCTGAGATGCAGATTTTTTTCAGTAAATACAGTTGGCCCTTCATATCCACAAGTGTCACACACCTGCGGTTTCAACCAGCTGTGATTTCAAATGGTATTTTTGAATTCTCAACTCTGGTTTCCCAGCCAGAAAATGAAAATACTATTTTCATCCATGGCTCATCAACTCCGCAGATGCGAAAGACAGACAGACTGCAGAGTCAAAAGTTGTGCTTGGATTTCTGACCATGTAGGGGTCAGTCCTCAACACCCATGTTGTTAAGGGTCAACTGCATACAACCCAGAGCATTTCTAAACCACTGATTATGTTGCTTATTTAATTGTTGCTATGTGATTGTTTTAGGGAAAAGTATGAATTTGCTTAAGACATATGTGAATTCCTTAGCCTTTTGTGAATTTATCTTTTGCCATATGAATCAGTTAGTCAGAAAGGTCTAAATATTTTTCAGTTCTAGATAGAAGTGCAAGAGTGCTCAAACAAAAATTCTGAGCCTGAATTTTTGAAATCTAAATTCACTTTGAAGCTTAGGCTTTTTAGAAATCCTATGATCAAAAAAAGGTCTCCCTGGTGAGATAAAAACTAAAGTCAGAAAATTCAATGTTTGTTTGTTGAGAGGGTGAGCAGGATATTGAGGCAAAAAGTAAGAGTCTATACGAAGTTCCAGACATGGGAAGAAAATAAAAAGTGTGTGTGTATGTGTGTGTGTGTGTGTGTGTGTATGTGTGTGTGTGTGTGTGTGTTTAATTGGTATTTACACCCAAAGTATAAAAAAATCTGTTAGTCCATCCTGATACAAATAAATGGTTGACTGAATGAACAAACAAAGAATGAATGAATAAGTAAATGAGTGAACAAATGGATGGATGAATGAATGAATGAATGAATAAATAAATAAATAAATAAATAAATAAATAAATAAATAAATAAGAGACTAATCTCCTACACAGAAGAATTCCAAGTAATTTATGGAATAAATTTGTTTTTAAGGTGTTGAAGTATACTTCTCCAATCCTTAAGTGCAGGCTGTCTATAGTGACTACCATTCAAAGACTATGGAAAGAGAGAGGACATAAAAGAGACTAGCTTTACAGTGAGGAAACATGATGAACTCTACCTCAAGCCAGGTGGTCAAGTTTAACATCAGCAATAATCAGTGATATTAATAATTATTACCCTTGATATGATGTGAAGGAAATGGCACTTAACCTCTTTAGTCTTTCTCTCAAAAACCCATAGCCCCAGAGTAACCATCCAACAAACCCAAATTGTAGTTTATTCTATCAAATACCTGACTATGACTTCTCAGACTGTCTATAATAAACCATTAGGGGAAAACTGGGGAAATCTTAATAAAATATGGACTTTACTTGATAATGGTGTTTCAATATTGGTTCATTACTTGTGACAAATGTACCATACTGATGTAAGATATTAATAATAGAGGAAAGTGGATGTGGGGTATATAAACACTCTCTACTATCTTCATAATAATTCTGGAAATCTAAAACTGTTCTAAATTTTTTTAATGTTATGTTAAAAATGACATTTAAGAGAAACTAAAAGAAAAAAAGAACTGTGTGACTGGAGCACATTAAGACAGACTCCAGCAATAAACTAAGATAAATTTATTGAAAAATGATTTATTGAATCCCTATCTTTGAGGCCAGGCCTGTGTATTAAGTATTACAGTCTTTACTCTTCCAGAGCATAAACATTTCTAGTGCGAAAGTGGAGCAATACTCCATTAAGCCAATAAATAAAAATAAGCACACATTGTGATCATTCCTGTGAAGGAAACAGGCAAAACCCCTACACATAAGCATTATAGTGACCCAAATGTTACTCCTTTTTTGGTACTTCACTTCACAGGCAGCCCTGCCCTTGTCCCTAACCAGTACTTGCTTATCAATGCTGACAGTCTAGGATGTTTTCAACGAGCTCACATTTGTAGATGCTGTAGCTATTCCAAAATGTAAATACATTTCTAATTATCTTTGCATGTGAATGTTTTAAAAGGGGTGGGAAGAACTAGTACTCGGTGGCCTCATTTCAGTGGCCTCATTTTGGAAAACAAGCACAGAAAATAAACTAAGAAACACTGAAATAATGCAAATACGAATGTTAATTTTTCCCTATTTAAAGAAAAAAATGTGTGAAACATGTTTCTTTCTTCAGTCTTATTACTTCTCTAACAAACATTAAGGATATATTTTGCTCTTCCATTCTTCCTCGTATATTTTAACGACCCATATTCTGGAAGCATAGCCACATATATTCTAAAAATATTCATTTTTTTCAGAAGGAGGATTTTTTGTGAGCATAGATTCTGAAGAATCATAAGAATGACAGAAGAATGGGAAACTACCTAATCTGACCAGATTGGCTTTTAGTTCATTATTAGAAATCATGACTATAAAATCCTCATGTCAATCTGCTTTTAAGATATTTGAGTTTATTGATTGAAATAAATTAGGATTTTATTTTTATTTGTTTTAAATTTTGTTTTTATAAATTTACTTTAACAAATCAACTTTTGTGCTTACCTGAAACTTTGGTTTTAAAACTTAGTTTCATGTAATGAACAATATAAAGCAAATTTGTTTAAAGGTATTTTTTTGAAAAATTAGTGTACTCTTTTTGTTTTTTTTTTCAACAATTGTTTTCCTATTTGATACTGTGTTACAGTTCTCTTTAAAATTCTCATGTCAAATCACAATAAATAAAGTGATTATTCACTTTTGGAGATATATCAATCCAATAAATTATTGTGCGAATTTGTGTTTGGATTGTAATTGATCCTAGGTTGAGATTTTGTTGAATTTCTATTTGCCAAACATCCAAAAGTCTAGTATGCTCTCTCTCATTTAGATGAAAATTTGTTTAGTTATAAAATTTTAGGTTAAAAACTCTTTTTTATCCATTAACCTGAGTACACTACACCGACTTATTATAATAAACCACTCTAAAATATGAAAAATATTTATTTTTTGATCATGTCACAGTCTGTAGCAAATAAGATGGCATACATTCAGCCCTCTCCATACAGTGACTCAGAGATCTGAGATACAGAAGGTAGTAATCTTTTCTTTGTATACTGAAATATTTCATGAAACTAGAAGAGTAATAAGCATTAAGTGAGTGTTCGATAAATATCTGTTGCATTAAGTAGCGAATGAAAAGTAAAGGAAAATACAAATAAAAAACAGAAAAAGTTTGTAGAGTTGTACTATTGAGTTAAATATAAAATAGTATGAGGTTTGTTTGATGTATCAACATATGCTAGGAGGAAATGCTCTAATACTTTCTTCTAATTTAGAATACAATTAGTTTGTATCTTTAACTGAGTGTGAAAAAATGCCTAGATACATAAGTATGGTGATATTTTTCTTAAGAATGTGAGAAAACTTCCTAAAATACCTGGTAATTGAATGTTACATGAGAAAAATTGGGGAATATAAAGCATATGATGAATCTTATTAGTTCTCAATTTCTCCTCTCTCTTCTTTCATCATTTCCTCTGTGTTCATGATTTACTATACAATACATTTCAATATAATCATTGGGTAATATTTACTCTGGGGTCATGGAAATCCAAAATGAGGTGTAGTCAGTCATTTGTAATTGTTGAATCAGGTAATTTGCTTTATCTCTAATTGTTATAAATTTAACATTAATTATTTTAAAAATGCCAGTTTATAAAATATATTCTCACACAAATGAAGTTTTCTGGCTATAGAAATTTACTACTTAACAAGAAATCCCAATCTTAATCATCGGACCTTTTATTTTCTATTCATAGTTATACATAATAATGCTCAGAATAAAGAGTTAAAAGATAAAAAAAATGTAGTTATATTTTCAAGAAACTTTCTAAGTATTACTTCCATTCTACATCGTGTTAAAAAATCAACACTTTATTAATAAGTCATTGTATAAGGAAGAACTGGAATGTCCTATAGAGGCAACTCTCCTCTCAGATTTCTGACCCTAATCCCCAAACTGCTGCTCCTTTAGTAAGGTGAATTTTCTGTCATTACATATATCATTATTTTTCCACTTTGCTTAATCTTACTACCCTCAATAATTTGTCAGATCCTTTGTATTCAGACACACGTGGTTGCATGCTAAAGGGCCTGAAACACATCAGGAATCTAATTTCTCTTGACAACTGCATTATGTCATCTCTAGCATTGATATATTTTACATTTCCATGTTTTCTACTGATTTGACTGACATATAATGTGCTAAATTGCCTTAGCTCTTGAATATATTTTCTTGATTATAGCCCCAAGAACTCCACCCCGATAAGTGAGTATGCTCTGATTTTTAGAAGTAAATATTCATATAATTAAAGAAAACCTTTTTGATATCCTTACTTACAATGTCAAAGAGTAGCTTTTAATTTAGGATTGGAGCTTTAAAACTTTTTGGTTTATAAGTACTATAATTCAGTTTGATGTTTAGAGTCACAAAATTTCCCTGTTCTACAGCATTCAGCTTTAAGTTTATCCAAAATCCCATATTATTTAGTGTCTTTTTTTATAAGAATTACTGACTATAGTCTTATTTTTAAATATGCATCTTCAAGAAACCTAATTCATATACTAAATTCACCTAGCCACATGCCATGTTTACACCATATATAATTTTCCTACAGATAGCAAAGTGATAATAAACTACATTAAAAATAGTAGTTTTGCAATTTCTTTAAAGATATAAAAATAAGGCTGCCGCCATTTGTCTTGAAACAAAAAGGATATCTAAAAAGAACATAGATTTAAATATTTAATTTTAAAAAATTGCTCTTGGCTTCTGTCCTAGTTTCCTAGGTTTCCCATAACAAATTACCATAAACTGCATGTCTTAAACCAATAGAAACTTATTCTCTCACAGTTCTGGAGGCTAGAAGTACAAAAGCAGGTTATCTGCAAGGCCACGCTCCCTCTGAAGACTCTGGAAAAGAATCTTTCCTTGATTCCGCTCAGCTTCTGGTGGTTTCTAGGATTCCCTGCATTCCTTGGCTTGCAATTGCATCAAGCTAATCTCTGCCTCCATCTTCATATAGCCTTCTTCCCTCTATGTCTCTACCTCTGAATTTTCCCATATTTTCTCCCATAAACACACTAGTCATTGGATTTAGACTTCACCTTAATCCAGAAGGACATCTTCTTGAATACAAACATGTGCAATGACTTAATGTCCAATAAAAATTACATTCTTAGGTTCTGGGTAGACATGAATTTTGGTGGACACTACTCAAACCATTATGATCTCCTTTTGTAAAGTAGAAGAATATATAAGAAAATGCTTCCAGCAAGTGAATCTTATAGACAAATGATTTTAAAAGCTAATATCAACTCGATCATTCAATTTCATTAAATCCTAATAATACTACCATAAATGCCCCCCACCAAATGTGCTCACACAACCCATAGCAGCATATAAGAGATACCTCAGTACTCCATGTGCTTTTGTTGGGACCATGTTTTCCTTGATGTCAGTTTGATCATTACAAACTAGCTACTTACAAAACCGGTTATAAAAAGGAATCTATAATTAGAGCCAATGATCAACTCATGTCTAAGAGACTATAAACACAAATCGAATCAGGTTTTTATTCCTGTTTACCTCATTCGTTTGTAACTAGAGTTATCTATAATTCATCTTCCAAATTAGAACACTTCTGAAAGTGGAAGAAAGTACATTAAGAATTACACTGAAACAACAAGCATAAAAGAAGGCAGGCATATGTTCACTCTACCAGTAATTGCTCCTCATCAACGAGGCCTTTATTTCTGTGTCTCTATTTAGCCACTAAACTTAATATGTGTAGGAATATATTTTCCTCATTTCTCATATCCTTCTGCTGTGCCTTTTAGAAAATACATGGGCCATTAAAGGTTAAATGTACTATATCTCCAAACCCTTTCTGAGCACTCCCTTCACCATCTTGGTCTACCTGAAACCTGGCTGCAAACGTCTCCAGTGCAAATTATTCAACATTTCTCATACTAAGGAGCCTAAGTTTGAGGTAGGTGTGTTCCTTTTTCTTCATGCCACTTGCAAACTTCTTTTTGTTCAGATATGCCACTTCCTTCATAAAAGGCATTACCACACTATACCACTGAGACACCCTACGCTTTTATGATTATCTAAAAACCTCCAAGTCATTCCCTCTTCTTTCATGAATATTTTAGTATCCAGTTCACTATTTCTCTCTCCAGAACTATTTTCGTTGTGATTATTTCAACTGTACCATTCATCTAACACCTTGGTTATTTGGTTCCTTTGGTTCACCACTTCTGGCAGTACTTATCTCCACTTTTCATCAGCCTCCCACTTCCATATGATACAGCACTGTCACTCATAAATAACTCAGTCCTAAGTACCCACATTCAAATCATCACCTCTTAAATCTCCAGGTTATTGTTCAGTTATCACCACAATCCTCCTGCATCATGAATGCATTCATTTTTACTGGACTATTCTTGTCACAATATAAACATACTATAGTATTTCTCATCAAAAGAGAGAAAAACGTTCTTTTAATTCCCACACCCCCCTCCTGCTTCTATCTCCTTATCTAATTCACTTTACAGCAAAACTCACTGAAAATGTTGTTGATAATCCCTGCCCAATTGCCCTCTACAATCCATCCGTTATACTTGCATCCCAATAACTCCACTAGGTGGGGGAGGGGCAGGAAACTGTAACCAAGAATTTTCATATTGTCAATATTTTCAGATCTCTCATCCTGGACACTACGAGTGTCTTTCTGTCTTCCAACTTCACAGTTAGCTCCTCCTCAGTAGCCGAATTATTATTTTTTTGCTTTACTCAATTATCAGCGAGACTCAGTACTGCACCCTTCCCCCTTTGCTCTTTGCACTAGCTCCTTGAATCATCCTTTTCATTCCCATGGTTTTATGTTTCTTATATATGCTACTGATAATCACATTTTTTTTTTCTCCAACCTGGATGTCATTGCCCAGGGCTCCAGGCTCAGGTATACAATTCCTTATCTATCATTTATCCTTGGAAGTCTAATACTCATTCCAAGTTCAATATAGCCAGGAAAGCTCTTGATTCTACCCTCAAACCTTTTCTTTCACTGGTCTTCTATTAATAAATACACCATCATTCACCTAGTTACTCAGTCTAAACATTTAGGTTTCACGGTGGCTTTTTTTCTTTCTTCCTCATACCACATCCAATTTATGAATACTGTTGACTCTTCTTTCAAAATATATTATAAATCAGACCACCTCTTTATATCTGTTATCACCCTAGTCTAAGTCACAATCACAGTTCTTATGAAAAACATAGTTTCCTTATATATATAGGTCTTTCTTCTTCCACTATTCTTACGTAAAATCTATTTTTAACACAGAATCCACAACAATCTTTTCCCAGGCAAGTAAAATCAATCCTTCCCCTTGCTCCATCCTCTCTATCATACTAAGTAAGTGCCAATTCTTTATCTCTACCTGTGTTGGCTGACTCGGCCTCCCTGCTGCTTACCCACCTATCTACCACTTTTTTAAAATTTATTTATTTATTTAAATTAGTTTCATGTATATAGTAAATTGGTTAGACATCTATACAGTTCATAAAATGATCCCCCAATTGCTCCCTCCACCTAGCCATCATATTAATGCTAACTGCATTACCTCTGCCATGCTCTCCATTCCTGTAACCAACTATCAACAACTAATGTGTACTTCTTTAACCCTTCACTCCATTCTCCCAGCCCCACAAACATCCTTCCCCTCTGTCCATCACCTAATTGTCCACTATATTTGTGTCTTTTTTTGATTAGTTTGTTCTTTTTTGTTCCTTAGATTCTGCATGTAAGTGAAATTATATGGTATTTATCTTTCTCTGTCTGACTTATTTCACTCAGCATAATAACCTCTAGGTCCATCCATGTCATTGCAAATGGTAGGATTTCATTTTTTTTAATTGCTGAGTAGTATTTCTTTGTATATATGAACCATAATTTCTTTATCTAATTGTCTGTTGATGGGCACTTATTTTGCTTCCATATCTTGGCTATTGCAATGGCTTATATTTCTCCAAACTGACTACCTTTCTTGATGGAAGTACATACCTAGTTTTTTCTATTTTAGAATCTTTCCACTTTTTCTCCTCTTCCTTGCATGTTATTTCCTAGAAATTCACATAGTCCACACCTATTTCTTTCAGGCCTTTGTTCAGAGATCATCCCAGCCATGGCTCCCTCCTTCTATCATGTTTTTTTTAAAGGTAAAATCAAGATTATCATACATATATAAAATATAAAAGAAAAATATGTCAGATATTTTTTGTAGTTCATTATTTAGGGGGAACCAGTAAAATGTTACAAGTATTTTAACGAAGAATTCAAAGAAACTTAGATATACAGACAAGGACTTCTGAAATAAATTTATAAATAGATGTTAAACTGGTCAATACACAGAACAATAATCAATAGCATTGCACCAGATATAATTCATTTGCATTTTTATGAATGTAATTTTTATTATCAGTTTCCTACAACTTAGAATTATAAATTAGCTCAAAGGCAATGAAAGGCAGAGATTAATGAGAAAAGTGCACTCAATAGTACACTCAGTAATGTTTTCTCCCATTTCAAAGTCTTTCTTAATGTTTACTGACACTTGCTATTTTCCTATACTCCTTTACTTTTCCTCACTGAACTTCTAACTATATGAAAATATATATTCACATTTTTACCATTTGTCTTCCCCATTATAATACAAGCTCCATAAGAGCATAAAATTTTAAAAGTTCCTGGCACAGTGGTTGTTCATAATTTGTTAAAGGTTTGAGGGAATTCATATATTTCATAACAGATCTTAGAAATTATCTGTTAATGGAGTTTTTAAAAAGTTAATCATTACTCTCATCAAAATATGAATTGAATATGTGTCAAAGATTTTATTTAACTCTTCAGTTAGCCAGTAAGATGTTTAAAACTAGTCCAAAGGAGAATTCTGAGTAAGTACACATACATAGGAAATCAGAAATGCTTAAATGAATTAGTTATAGACACAAAACTGGCTTTAGAGGATCAGACACACCTCAATTAGATACATTAGCTTGTACATCTATGAAAAATAATCATTGGTATTAGCATCAATTTTCTATAATTTATAGAATTTTTAAATAGCTCAACTGTAAATAAAAGGTGCAGGTAACCTAGAATACTGGATAGGACATGGGTGATCTTTTACTTAATTTCAAAATCTTTCACAATATTTTTTTCTAATATAACAGGGACTATAAAAATGTATAACTAACATTAGTATAAGAATTATCCATATGTAGAGAACATACCCAAACTCTGATTGCGAGTCTTCTATTTAATTTTTGTATTTCCATTAATGCATATCTATTATCAACCAAAATCTAACAAAGTCATAAGTCAAAGAAATGTGATTTTTTTTACTGTTAATCTTGCATTTGAATGTATGTTTTGCTAATTATCTTAGTTTAGTTTACAGAGTATTTAAATCAAGTGTTCTAGTTTCGATCTCTGTAGACACTAGTTAGCTCTTCTCTCTTTCTTAGTCATAGTAAACCCTTCAACAGGAATTTTTCTCTCATAGATTCTTGGTGACAACAGATTGTGGCAAAAGATTCCCATCTTAAGCATTAATTGCAACCAGTGACATAATGTGGTGTACTGACACAGAATTCTGGAAATGGTTCATCTTACTTTTATTTCAAATATCTGGTGATAACTCTGGTCCATTCTGAATACCAATTTGTTTCTCATATGATTTTTGCCTCACGTGGCCTGACTGAGCTGTCAGCATATATTTTAGGTCCTTCTTGTTGTGTCTTAGACTTTATTTCTGCATTGCTTCAAAGTAGAGTCTTTGGTCACTGAATCTTTATGACAACCTATAATGGCTGCTTCATGAGATAAACTTGCCTCTACACTGAAGTCTTCGCTTCAGTTAACTCCGGTCTTTAGCTAGGCTCCCTCTATTCTCTTAGCAAGCTGCTATAATGCCAAGGGGATAAAACATTTGATGAGAAAAATGTCTTCCTAATTGGAGACCAGAATTAAAATAGAGATATAATAAATGAGTTGTGCCAAACCATTTCCTTTATAACACCACTGTACATACCCCAAAAAACAGCAAACATTATAATTCAAGTAGTTTACACTCAGTATAGCATGAGTTAGACTAGCACATCTTACAAAGTACTGATCATTAACACAATTTAGAAATCAAGCACTGGGCACCTTATAAAATACTTCTGTGGCATTATAAACTCAAAATGACCTGAAAATATGACATTTCCTGGACCATGTGAATTCGTATGATTTTCAGTATGTTCTTTTATCTCGCTTTCTACTGCTCTTAAATAATGCAAAGAACTTTAATACATTTATAACAGATTTTCCTTGACCTGTTTAACACTAATTTTAATAAACAATTTAATAAAGTTAAACTGCAAAGATGACATATGGTATGATTAAATTATCAGTAACTGATGTAAGCCAGGGAGAGCATTCTAACATTGGAGTATGATCTTTGTAAATTGGTTTAAAAACTCATGCATGGCAAGGGTTAGAAATAAATAGTACTTGGGTATGTACCAGTATGTGTGTGAATGCATGTGCATATGTGTGTGCATGCATGTACATGTGCTTATGCTATTCTTTGACTGTTTTCTCTTCTATCCATTAGTCTTTATAAGAAAATTTCATGGCAGTGCCAATATATTTACATAAGTAGATATTAATTTAATTTTCTATTTTCTAATACTTTTCATAAATATATATCTATGTGTAAGTATATATATATATATATGTGTGTGTATATATGTGTGTATGTATAGATACCTGTATGTATATACATATATATACATACATATACATATACACATACATATACATATACATATACATATACATATACATATACATTACACATACATATACATATACACATTTAGATATAGCAGTTTCATCAGAATATCTAAAAGTGTTTTTTTCAATAACAATTGATCTAAAACTCTTAGATGTTACCTGGAGGACATTTAAATAGTAAAGTCAGACACTAAATATATCTAAGAGCATCTTAATTTAATGGTATAGTTCTCAGCATTTTAGCTTTTCCTCATTCTTCCACTAGGTTTCATTTGTCCTTCACAGTATGAGTGGTAACAGAAGTATTAGGGAGAATATCATCAAATAGATACAAGAAGCTCTGTAAGTAAAAACACCATGAAGATGAAATAGCAATTCCTCCAGGACACCTTGACTGACATCCTCTCTGAGATGTCATAATGCTTTTTACATATAATTGCTAGCCCATGGTCTGTGACTCTCAGGGAAGCAAGCTCTTTGGAATATAAGAACTGGCTTTTACATTTATTTTTACATGACATATTTGAATTTACATACTCATGTTTACATCTATTTGTTTTAATGTGCTGCCTACTATATTCTCTGCATACTCTATTCTCTGAATGAACAGGAAAAAAAAGATCATTTAAGGGAACAGCTGAAAACAATTTGCCTAAAAAATCAGCCTTACAATCAGGACAAGATAAGAACCATAAGAACAGATATACATCTACATTAAAATATTCTGCCTCACAAACATTTGGATGAAAGTATAAAAAACACCAATTATTAAAATTACTATAAATAGGAGCAAGGGTTGAAGGCATTTTTCCTAATTTAGAACGAAATATGACATATTCCAGGTTAACTTTATTATATGTATACTATGCAAGGTACATATATATATATACCTTATGGGATTGATGAAGAGCCCTGATAATCATTAAAGTCAAAGAAGATAAGATGAAGGGAGCAGAGCATACAACTAAGTGTACAATAATCAGTGGGCTACTGAAAAGGTGGAATTTGGAAAGAAACTGTGGATCGGTAGTAACTGAGTTGGCTCGCTCTTTCCCACAATATCTATTGATTTGATTACTAAGGAGATTGTGAGACACATGTGTTTTTATCTCAGAGAAGTCAATGAAGAGTTTATATTACCAGCACCTACAAAAATATGTTTGTAGGAAACCTAGTATGTATGTGTGTGTGTGTGTGTGTGTGTGTGTATGTGTGTGTATATATATATATATATATATATATATATATATATATATATATACTTCATTCAATATAGTGAAATTTAATTTTCTAAGAATGAGAATGCAATCTTGACACTGCAAAGTTTCTGAACTCTAGTTCTCTACTCTGAGTTGTGATAACAGATTTTTACAAGGTATATAGGTAAACGGCTGTTATGGACTTAGAATTATTCATATGCACTTCATTTTTCCTTTTATATCTCTATGTATATTTTATATTATATATCTCAACATCTTACTTTTATGTGTGCATGCAAGTGTGCTAAGTGTGTGTATAAACACATATAAAAGGTCACATGGCATATTTGAATTTGCATACTCATGTTTATACATTTGATAAGGTATTTAATGTGTAATATGTGCTAGATATTATATGAAGCAATAAAGAGAAATACGATATAGTCAGGCTTCATGAAACTTAGTGTCAATGTGGGAAGATGAATATATTAAAAAGTTTTAGAGAATGCAGTAAATGAGCTTTGATATATGAAAATCTATGGAAGTCCAGAAAAGGAATGCTGCAGGATATTTATTGAAGGGAGTCAAGAAAGGCTTCACAGACATTAAAACACATGAATACAGTCTCTAAGAAAGAGAACAAATATGCAAGGCATAAAAAAGAAAAAAGGCAATGGCATATAAGAGACTAGCATTTGCAAAGGCTGCATGCAGGAGCACAAGAGAGAATCATGTTTGGAAAATTACAGGCAGATCAATATGACTATTTACAGATAGATACAGATGTGTATGATTTAAATAAATGCATGTATACTGTGTGTTTTTTAGATACACACATTTCTCTATTTTTTTCCCCAGTAGTAGTATGAAAAATAAAATTACTTTTTAAGGACATACAGAAGAAACCCAGCTACTACATCCTCAAAGCAATAAAGCAACAGAGTAATGTAATTCGATCCAATAGCTACAGGATACTCTGCTCCCCTTAAGTGCTCCATGAAATATTTTGCCTATTGCAAGGAAAACATTTCACTTTCAAATTGGGGTTCTAACCTGCTCTCATAAAATGGAGGTGCTTCACGATTGACATTTATTTTTTTGTTTCTTTAAATAGTCATGGTTGTGTTTTCTTTTTTAAAAGAAAAATCACACAGGAGAATCAAATCAAATCAAATCATGACTTACTGGTTTCAGCTCTATTCAGAAAAGCTTTTTGTCATTTCTAAACACCTTTAAAAGCATTTACATCTTGAGCAATACCCAAGGTCATGTGAACCTCTGCAGGCTATTTCTGATGGAATTCTTTTCACCAGGTCTGACAGTAGAGAACCTAGCACTGAAGCTCACACCTCACAAATGTAATTTGGAGTGTTAATTGGAAAGGACCTAGATGACCTGGTGATTTCTCCTCTCTAAGAATTGGCGACAAGATATCCCATCTTTCCTTCAGAAGTATAGTGGACAGAAAAGGTGAGGATCATAGGGGATCTGGCTGTAGAGGAAATAGATACGTAATATGGGAGACAAGAGAAGAGAAACGCAAAAAAAAAAAAAAAAATTGATTGCTTGGTGAAAATAAATGAAAACAAATTAAAATTATATCACTTCTGAAAGTTTAAGCACATCATCTAAGAATGGTTAGGACTATCCAGTTTCTACTTAGGATGTCTTTGAGATAAAGTGAAGAAGGGAAACTTCTATAAAGATCAAGCAAAATAAAAGGAAGGGAACTTGTAACTTCTCACTAGGGATTCCAAGAGAATAAAGGAAGTATCTAAATTCTAATTGCAAAATACGAATCTGTATTTTGAAAATAATAGTTAACACTTATTAAGTTAATACAAATGTCAGTCATAGTCTAAGCACTTTGTAAGTATTAACAATTTAAATCTCTCAAAACCTTATGAAGTAGATTATAAGTATCACCCTCATTTTCCAGTAAAAGAAACAAAAACAACAGAGATGAGACAAGTAAATTTAATTTCCTAATTGGCTGCCTGAGATTGATTACAATGAAAGATCACTACTACTTCTTAGTTTTCTAAAATGAGAACAAAAAAGTCTATTATGAAACAAGAATATAGTTTTAGTGACCTCTTCCTTTAGTAAAACTGGCATGGAATTGACATGGATTAGTATAAAAAAGTCAACAATTTGAATACTGACTAAGCTTCTGATATGTTGGATACAGTTGAGGGCATAGAGGTTGGGCAATTACAGATGCTGAGGGTTTGAGTTCAGTAAACTAAAAATTACTATTGATGCCTCAGTAGTAGAATTTAGACTCTCAACATCAATAAAAAAGCATCTTCATCACCATCAAGTCGAATGACTGTGTACCTTATTAATATCATAAATCCCTGGGGTCCGTGTATTTGATGTTTGAATCTTCATGACAAAAGCCTGCCAAAAGATTATCTAGCCCAGACAGGATATCTTTGCCGTTTGATATTCACTGTCTTCCAGAGAAGTACTTTCCATCTTTGGAAAGGTCTATTTCAATTAATAGTTCATTAATTTAAACTGAAACTAGTTCCCCTGTAGCATTTAAAATTGAACTGAATTCCACCTTGGGCAAAAAATTCTTCCGGGAGGATCAGCTTATTCACCTTATCAATCATTGTAATAAAACACTGGATTTTTGTTTTATAAAATTCTTTTTAATTAGTAGTTGATATCGTTGCAAATAAAATCATTTGTAGAGCACAAAATGTTGAATTATTTAAAGTGCTAAAGATATTTTTCAATTAAAGTAGCCATATTCTCCTCTCTCTCCTTTGCTGTAGCTTTTGAAGTGACCTTACTTTATATTTCATCTGATAAATGAGGAAAGGAGTGGTTTTAAGGGGATAGAACAGAAGGATTTCTAAAGAGGGTTGTTTTATTTCCTGGGGTCATATCTTCCAAATGACTCTCTGTCAGGGAGGCTGTCTTTCTCTCTTATCCTACAATGTTAGATATGTATACCATCCAGACCAGGCAAACTCGAGGAGCTTAAATTTAAAATTCTATAAAATGTGATCTGGGTTAAACTTAAATTCCTTGGGCTCAAAGAAGAGACTTCTAAGCAAACCAAGAATGCACAAGAGCAGCAGGGTAACTAGGGAGGGGGTGGGAATGAGGCAGAAGAAGTCATGAATAAGGAGATGGGGGTAGAAGTACCTGTTTAAGGAGGGAAAATGTACTCTGTGTGAAAATCATGGCAAATGAAAGGAGAACTATACTTGTTTAGACCATATGCTATACAAAATGAAATAAGAAATTGACAAAATGTTTCTTGCAAGACTTCTATCAGTACTGACTACTAAATAGATTGAGAAAATTATTCCTGCTCCTTGTCTTAAATTTTTATAGATGTTCCTGAAATGTTCAATTAGCTCTCCTCTGGCAACAGATTGAGCAGAATGATTTACGAACTGGGCTGATTTCCATACCATTGATGGATGTTTTATTCACTTAATGATCACTGGCAAGTAGAAGCTACTATGAAACTTCAAGTGTCACTAGTAGGACTTTTTAGTTCTTATACTGTAAAACACAATTTGGGGGCTTTTTTTTTTTTTTTAAAGATACAAAGCCTTAAGAAAAGTCTTTACTTTTTCCATGTACTAAGCATTTTAACCTTATGTCATGTGTCCAAATACTTGACTGCTGTGTTTTCAGGCAATGTGACTACAAGTGAGGATAGATAACATATTAAGGATAGTTATTGTACTAAGCTACATATAATTGAGAAAGAAAAATCCACAATGAAAACAAATAGAAATATTTTCAAAATTATGTACATAAATGAATGCTATATCCAAGAAACTGATGTTTAATAACAATATAAAATACAAGTTACATTTACTGTATACCACATTATTATATGTCATTTTCAGGTGTTGTTTCATTTATTTTAAGTGTATGTAATTTTAAAAATTTGAGGTTAGAAATGTTTTTAAAATATTCTTTTAATACATTTTGCTGTTTTTATACAGAGGATATACATCTGTGTGACTAAAGATCCCAATTGCCTAGTAGATATTGTTCTCTAGTTCAGTAATAGTCAGAGGCTTTTGTCAAAATTACTGCCACATCAGTGATTTATGGAGAGTATGGTGAAGAGAGTTGGTGCTTGACGTTGTTTTCTATTTGACAGAGGCCATGAGGCTCTTGCTGCTGTCTCAATATTCTCATGTGGGTACTAAGGAGGTTGGACTAGCTAATCACAATGGACTCTGACATCTCACACATTATAGCATTCTATAAACCCAGAACATAAAATGAAACACTCTACAAATTTAAAACAGAAAAGCATACAATGACTGACTGACATTCCCTCAAAAAACTTATTATATCTGTTTTAAAGCCATATTCTTTAGGGAGTAGTTAGGGATTTGGTATAAAACTTGTGAGTGTTGGGCCCCAAAATACAAGGCCAAGGCCACTTCCTGCTTTCAGTGTTCATCTTAACTATGGAAGAGTACAGTTATATATCAAAGCACGATGATGAACATGTATAAATTTACTAAAAAAAAAAAATCAGCTTCTTTATGAAGTGTCTATTTCTAAGGTGAGGGGTAAGGAACTGGAGATGCTGATTTTACACATAGTAAAAACTGACATGCCCCTACAAAATGGGCAGGTTAAGAATCCCACACATGTTATCACTCATCATATAATCATTTTAAATTTCCAGACATCAGAAGATCCCTTTGTGGGGAGAAATAACTTTGAGCTGAATAATTAATTAGTTTTTAATGTTTCACCTGAATGAAAATGTTCTTTGACACAAAAAGCAAAATGATAATGGAAAAAACACAATCTGACATCAATAAGAAAAAGGACTGGAAATCATTTTCAGGTATGTGTTTATTCATTTTCTCCCCACTTCACTAAACTGCAAGAGTTATACATCAAGAGACTGGACAGTATTTATTAGAGAAAGAAGCTAAGAGAGACATTCACTTTTCATTTAGCAGTAAGTGAAAAATTCTGAGATATTATTTGAATGTTCTCTAGCATTACATTTGTTAAGGAACAGCAGGGAAAGCCAACCCTTTTGACTGAACTTGAAAACAGAGGGTCCTGACATTTTCTTCTCATCTTAGTAAAAAAAAAAAAAAGAAAGAAAAAAAAAAGAAAAAGAAAAAGAAAGAGAGACTTTTTTTTAAAGGGCATCATTCTTATAATGAGACATTTCTAGCATTTTTTGGGGGGGGGGAGTGAAAAAGAGACTATTATTACAATACAAGGAAGATTAAGAAAGTGGTATCAGAAACTACAAACTATAAAAACCAATTTGCAAGATTGTTATATCGGTTTATGTTACACGTAGCTGCAAGTAAGAGAAAAATGTTATGAAGAGTAGCTTAAGAAAGAGTGGATTTCCCACAGGACAAGGAGCCTAGAGACAGTTTAAATGATGGAGCTGATTACAACTTCATCAGAGATTCAGCCCTTGTAAACCCTTTTCTCTTAGTGGGAGAGCCCTTTGCCTTGTGTCACAAAATAACGGCTCTACTTCAAGACATTGCATCGGACTCCAAGTAGGAAGACACAGGGAGGGCGAAAGTGAAATCAAAGGGCTATGACAGACAAGTCTATCTTACTTTATCCGAAAAGCAAGAGCTTTCCCATGCCACAGCCAGGAAATTTCCAGTTATATATCATTGGCCCAGGACCCATGGCTATGAACTACAGCTATTACTGATCATAGGGAATGAGCTTACCATAGTGGATTGTATCTCATGATTCATCTGCTATTGTTTAATCTCTTAGGTGCAGTAATGCAAGAAAGAGTGGTAGTCCCATCATTCAAGAAGAGAGGCAGAACAGACGTTAGTCAGACAATGGACTTGAGTTTTTAAACTCCAACTAATCTATATTTCTGCTTCTATTTTTTTAAATCAAGGAATAATTTTACCTTCTTTGCATTTATTACATATTTTTATTTATGAAATATGTAAAAAGCATTTACTATTTACTGTCTTAGCCTTCTAAAAACCAACATAATCTTGGCTTTGGAGCTCCAAGTCAAGTTGAAGAATCACACTGAATGCAAGGATTCTATAGCAGGACATGAGAAAAAAAAAAAAAAAACAAAAAACTACAACCTGAGAAATCAAAGAATGACTTTGTTTTTTCAAAAACACTCAGGACTCCACAAAAATACAAAAGAAAAATTACTGATGACATTCTAAATTAATGTACAACCAAAACCTCACTCAAATCATTCCCCAAAGGACACAATCTAATGTTCACAAATCACCAAATTTAGTTTCAAGTTCATATTTCTACATGAGTCATACTTTATTTCTATTACAATTCTGCCTCAATAGTATTTAATATAAACTATAAATCAGAGGTTAAATTACAATTAAATATATAAAATAGTGTTGAGGCAAATACTGAAAAAAAAAAAGTTAAACTACACACACACATACACACACATGAGATTTGATAAAAGAAAAAAAAGTGTATGATAATTTCTTCATTTCTGCAACTTGTCATGGGATTTTAATAGTATTTAGGAATCATGACCACAATTCAATCCTAGAATTCTTTGAATATGTGACTTTACATGGCAAAAGGGTCTTTGCAGATGTGATTATGATTAAGAATATGGAGATGGGAAGAGTATACTGTATTATCCAAGTGAGCCCAAACTAATCCCATGAGTCTTTATACATGAAGAACATTTCCAGTCCACAGTGAACCAGACAGATGGCAATCTGAGAAGGAATCACCTTGCCTCTCTTCCCCATGGCTGACTTAGACGATGGAGAAAGGGACCACAGGCCAAAAATGTGGGTGGCCTACAGAAGTGGGAAAGTAAGGAAACCTCCTTTTGAGCCTCCAGAAAGAAATGCAGCCCGTGACATACATTGATTTTAGCACAGTGAGACTGACATTGAACTTTTAACAAACACACTTGTAAGAGAATAAGTTTATGTTGTTCTAATTGACTACGTTTATAGTAATTTGTTACAAAAGCGATAAAAAGCAAACATACTGGCTATAAGGAAAACACAGTTTAGCTACTTAAGAACATGACAATGGTTCTCAGACTCAACTACATGTGAAAATCATCTAGAGATATTTTAATATTTGCAATGCTCAGGAACCAGTGTCCAGCCCAATAAAATTGGAGTCATTGGGGCTAGGAATAATACTTTCAGAGCTCCCCAGCTGATTAAACATAGCCATGTTTTGAGTACCACTCATATCTGACATTCTGCAGAAGAATATTTTAGCCATTGATGCTGTATCTGAAATATTAATAGATTGTTCCACCAATCTATTGGCTACTTCTATATGAGAAGGTATGTGATAAAACAAGTGAATCCATTCACTTGGTAACTCATTGCTTTTTATCAAAGATACAGGTACCTTTCTTAGAAGCAATGTTCACTAGAAGAGCATCTGATAATACAAGGTTTTTTCAGAAGCTTTCATTCTAAGCTATAGTTATTGAGTATGTGTTATCTGTTTCACATTTTTGACATGAGATTAAAACAATTTGATAAGAGAGATGCTTTTAACAAAAAAGGGAAAGGACAAGCATTTGAAAGTTAATGGCCTCAGAATGGTAACATTTTTGGTGTACGATAACCAGTATGTGCCATGGTGTTTGAGGGGAGAGCAGAAGGATGAATAGGTAGGTGAAGCACAGGAGAGTTTTAAAGGGGTAAAATAATCCTGCTCAATACTGTAAGGGTAAATAAAAGATCTTATGCTTTTGTCTACATTATTAGAACTTCACAGCACAAAAAGGGAATCTTAATGTAGGCAAAATAAAAATAGAAATATTTAGGAAGTTGTAGGCCCTCTGGAAGGAATGCAGACTGTGACAAGAAAATCTAACTACGTATTCTAAATATAAAGAACAACCTCACTGATGTAAATGGAGAAAAGGCATTGACCTAAGTAACTTTAGCTACAAGTAGAGTTTGTAAAACAAAAGCTAAATAAATTGTGCATAAGTACCGTTTTTTTTTTTGTTGTTTTCTTTTTTACATTGATAAAATTCTATCCAGGAGTACAAGTTAGCGATTCTGATACTTCTATTCATGTATAGTGGATCAAAAAATAAATGCATGCCACATTGTGGTAGCCAGGTTCTTCACTATTTAAGGGGAAATTTATAGATAATCAAGGGGAATAGGGTAAAATGATCCAGGTAGTAATAGATTAGAGTTAGAAACATCAATAACAACTCATTTTTAGCTGAGTATAGATACAGTTGGTTAATTATAGAACTATATCTAGATTCCTATATATATATAAAGGTTAATGCAAACTCATAAGATATTTTTGTTAGTTAAGAGGGCGAAAAAAAATGACATCCCAGTACCAAGGAACACACCTTATGTCCAGATCTTGCTTTCCAATTAAAGGAACTGGAGATCCTTGGAAAAATGGTTGATTCTAGGGCTGGGGCAAGAAATATATGAGATATTTATTTTATAGGGTCAGAAAATAAGAAATGTTCAAAAATAAATAAATAAATACATCAGAACCAACTGAAAAAGCTCCTAAAAAACAAAGCTGGATTAATTTGAGCAAAAAATTAATGAATGAATAAATGAAAATAGTATGGATTATAACCTAAAGTATGAAATAAATATTATTCTACACTGACATAATTAAATCATTTACTAAATCAATACATTGGGAGGTGAAATAGAGGAAGAAACTAATCCTCCATGCAGAAGAATTCTAAAATTATTTAGGTAGCTACTCCTCCCTCAAGGAGGGGGAGCACATACCCACCCCTTTGTGTGAACTGTGCAGAGTGACTTCCTGCCAAAGCATACAACATGAAAAGGGGGAGAGAGAGTGACCTTATAGTACAAAAACCTGACAAGCACTACCTTAGCTAGGTGTTCGAGGACAACATCAATCGTCATAAATCATGCTGACAATATGTACACTTGATATGACATGATGAAAATGGTACTTTATGTCTGTGGTTCTCCTTTCAATAATTCATATACAAAGTCTTATAATGAGAAAAAAAAACCATCAGATAAATTCCGACTGTGTGCTATCCTACAAAATATCTGGCTAGTATTCCTCAAAAATGTCAAGGTCATCCAAAACAAGGAAGGTATAAGGAAGTACCACAGTCGGGAAGAGCCTAAAGAGACATAAAAACTAAATGTAATGTGGTGTGATGGATAAGAAAAAGGAAATTAGATGAAAACTAAGTAGTTCTAGATAAAATGTGGATTTTAATTAATAATATTATAAACAAACAAACAAAACCGAAATAGACAATATCTTTCCTCAACTGCAAGCCAACATCATGTAACATCTGAATAATTGGGAAGTCAAATATTTTTAAAGTTTGTATATACAACAAAATATACATGAATGAGTAAAACATTTAATGAATAAGTATAGTCCCACCAACAGAATATCTGCTATTGTACTAAAAGCATTTATTTAAACATGTCAATATCATTCAATACGATGAAAGACACACAAGCTCAATTCTTATGTTATGAGCCATATGTTAACAAAAACAAAAATCCAACATGTGAAAGGGCAATCAGTTGCCTAAAGGTAAAACTGAACTTTGGCAAAGATACCCATGCTATAAAGAAAGCAGAGCCAATAAGCGAATACAAGTTTACATCGCTTGCCTATATCATGACCTTATCGCAATTCATTCTTCCCTTTAAAACAGGGAGTTATATCCTGCCTAAAATGACTGTCAATTTTAAATATGTAGTTTGCTGACCTACATTTATTTTTCTCTAAACTCAGTAATAAGGCTATAGAAATGATAATTTTAAATATTTGAAACACTGAATTTATTGGTTCTCTATGAGTAGACAAATACATACAGAAAATAGATCCTATATATAAATTTAATGCTAGTTATTTCAATTTGACTAAAGAAGATTCCATTGAAGAGTACAATAAAAGCCATCATTATCAGCAGTCCATACAGTTCATGTTCAATTTCCCATTACTCTTAACAAAGAGCTGCCTAGGCAAAAGCAATGTCCTTTTCAGATAATGAACTGGCTTTTGCAACATAAATGGTAAACAGGAGTTAGTCTTGTACATTACATAATATAAAGCACTGTGGCTAAACACTAAATACTCTACTGTAGACATGACTCCAACATACTAAGATATTTGAGTCATTAAATACTACATAATAAAAAAAAACAACAAATCGGATAATATTAAAATATTGCTGATACATAGAGAAGAAACACTTGTTAAATTATTACTTTATCTGCAAAATTTATTTTGAAAGAACTCCTATTAAAAATAAATATAATTATTTTACATAAGAAATTACGTTAGAGATATATAAAGCATTAAAGTTTTTGTTTCAGTGTCATTCTTGGATTTTATGTTTTCAGATTTTAGTAATTAAGCAACTCTGATTCCTTGAACCTTTTCTCTGCTCTGGGTGTGGAAGCATTCAGGGTATTTAGAAACTTTTGCTCTTAACTTCACTAGACACTCATAGCTGCTAGAATTCTTTGATTGCACCCAGTCTTGAAATCAGGATTTTATTTTTTTATCCAACTCTAAGCACTTTGAAATTAAAGCTTTCAGCGCAAAAATTGTAAAAAGTTTTCCAACAACTACTGCCATTTATTTCAGATTTTCCACTTAGCAGAAAAGAAATTGCCCAGTAGCTCTGTGTCTGTTCTATTTGTAGCGGGTATTTAAGTGCCTGTGTGTGCATGGCTGTCTTATCCTTCGCATTTTTAAAAAACAGACCTGCTAGCATCTGGGAAATATTCCATCTACTTTATCCCCCTGCAATCTAACAGCATCTCCCATAGGGAAAGTGCTTTAAATTTTCTGTAACACCACTTGTCTGAAATGTTCTTTTGATACCAAAAATGTTACATGATAACTTATTTACAATAAATAAATGCTTCACTTTCTTTTCAATACCTTCTCTCCTTAACACTGCAGTGCCTTTTCAGCTAATGAATTGCCTCTTCCAAAAAGTCTTCCTTTGACTCCTCAATGAGTATCAGATTGTCTTCCCCTGTACAGGCGTGTAACCTGGCAAGCCCTAGAGCCCAGTACTCATTATTGCATCACAATTATTTCCTGAACTCTTTTACTACCTTGGCTTTCTGGGTGTATCTCTTTATCCTAGCACATGGTATACTTTTATTGACAGAAAATGACTAAATTAAACAGAAGTGAATGTTTGAAAAGGAATTTTTTTCTAACTTACATTTATCTGTGTGAGATAATATTCAGAAAAAGAATTTTTTCAATGTAATTTTACTTTTCATGGCATAATTTATAAATATACACAAACAAAAGAACGACTTAATTGGTGTTTTTTGTCTGTTGTTGATTAAATAAACCATGAGCGGAGGATGCTCACTAATAAATTCACAAACATTTCTCTCTTCCATTTTTTTTTCTTCCTTGTTAAACTGCATTTAAAGTGACTTTGTTGGTATTGCTAAATGAATCACTTGAGCCAGGTACACTTATCTGAGTTAAGATGCACTCACTTTGAGTATGTTAACTTATTAGAGCTAAAGAATGTCAATTTCACTCTGCAACTGAGGCCCTGGTTTTCGGTACTGGAGAATACCACCACACACACATGAACACACACACACACACACACACACACACACACACACATCACTGAGTATATTATTTACGTGGGTGTTAACAAAATTTTGTAAGCCTTCTATTTTTGGAAATGCCAGGACAACTTAACCACCAAAATAATACATATTATCAACTGAATGTATCTATAAATATCTTAGATGCACTGTTCAATGAATGAAAGAATGGCAATTTGCCACTATTAGACTTAGTAGAGCTTATAAAATGAATGCTTGCTTTTAGCACTATTAATAATTTACATCAGTAAGTTTATTAGGTGGTAATGCCAACAAGAAATAAACATGAAGTCTGTTTTGGAAAGGTTCATAATTTCTAAATATCAGATTTGTTATTGATGTAAATTAATTCACTGGAATCTCATTTTACAGTGGTGTAAAGGTAGGTTAAGAGGAAAAAATGACTATGCAAATAGCAGGGTAAAGCAATGAAATGCACGAAATACATTTAATGTGTTCTTCAATTGGAAGCAATACTAATAGATGCTACCCTCTATGAAATGTATGTCTGTGCTAGACGAGAGAAACTGAGCTTTATTTGAGGCCAAACCTAATCCAAGCTTTTGAGGATAGGGAGTTCTTAAAGCTATACAATGTGTGTGTGTGTGTGTGTGTGTGTGTGTGTGTGTGTGTCTACTCACAAAAGCTGAGGTTCTCAAACCTTCATATTGTTAGCAGTAAGAGGAGACCAGGGGAAAATCTTTGTTTCCTCCTTCCTCAAATATTAGTCTTGCCACATATAATATTTGCTGAAATAAATGGAAATTTATATTTTTGACATTGATAGACAGCTATGATATCCAATGGGAATTCTGAATAGTGGACCCACATCACACACTATTAACCACATATGTGTAAGCATATGTTTATGCACAGATATGTCCAGAAGATGACCCAATAAACTAGTAATAATAGTTGTCTCTGAAGAGGAACTAAGGTTCTAGGAAGACAAAAGTAGGAGGAAGCCTTTATTTTTAAAACATTTTTTACCTTTTAGAATTTCTTTGAATTTTACAGCATGTAAAGGTATTACCTATTCAAAAGTTTATGTATTTAAATTGTGTATGTGACTTTTGTTAGACCTCAAACCAACAAGAGCAATAAGGATAGCGAGCATTTATTGAATGCAGTCCATAATCTAATCACCTGAAATGCATGACCTCATTTAATCCACATAATAAGCTTTTAAAGGAGAACTGTTATATGATGGACCAGTTCTCCAGAATCAATAACCCACAACACTATGTTCTGTGGTGGGTACTTGATAATTCCCAGGTTGATAAACATGAATAATAGGTTTATCAGTTTCAGTCTTACCTGAGAGCAACAGGTTTCTACATTGTTAGGGTACTGACCTTTGATCATTCTTAAATCAGATCAATTCACTAGCCCAAGATTGCTGTCTGCAGATATGCTGATTTATCGTTTGAACTTCAGTCTCATGTATTTTCAGGTTGACTAGACATAGACCTAAGCATCTGTATCTCCATCTGATCCCACCTTGTGTTGTAGCTATGCCTAGATCTTAGCCGATCAACCTGGATGCCACTGCACATTACAAGTTAAAGCAAAAGGAGAGATTGAGCCCTAAACTCTCTCACTTACAGACTTTTGCCAAACACTGAGAAATCTAAATGTGATATCAGTTTACACCTGGGGAATTTGGGGAAATTTTGCCTTAAAAAGTAGGGTTGGTAAAAGATCTTGACTATTTATATAGATCTCTCATGTAGAAAAAAAAATAGATTCAATCACATGTCACTAGAAATTCATGATACTGCATGGTTTGCACCACTACATTTCCAAAACATCATTTATTTTTTTACAACAGGGTAAAAAACTACATGAGATGTTTTAAACATTTTTTCACAAATCGCTTAATAACTTTGAATGTTTGTCACTCAGTAATAATTCAGTCCATCTCATATATAAAAAAGGGAGACTTGTTTCCCTCATTCACTGGGGAAAAAAATGACCACAGGATATTCTTAAAGTTCCACCAAAGTTTAGTCTCTCTCACTCTTCTTTCCTAAGTGGAGGAAGAAGTTTGTACTTTGGAAAAATAAAATAAAAGAAGGAAACCTTACCAGAAGTGTACTAAGAAGTCATTGAAAGTAAAATGTGATTGCTAATTAATATCATCATAATTAGGCTTTTATAAATCTATTTTGACTGATTTCCTGGCAGTTTTACCAGATCACTATAATTTAGTTTAATGCTAATATCTAAACAGGAGTTCACATTTAATCTACAATAAGGAAGACTGTGAATGTCTATCTCTGAATTTTAGCAAAAACATCATGAGATAATTTAAAGGAATGTTAAACGTTTGATGTGCAAATTCTACATGGGGATCACTTTTTGCCTTGAGTGCATCTGACTTGAAAATATAGGCAACCTTTTTCCTAATTCCTTGGAAAAATATTTATGCATAAATCTTGTGTCTTCTTTACTATGACTGTTTTTTTTTTTTTTAAGAAATATTATCAGCTCTGGTTGGTTTCCAACAGCTGATTAATATCTATCAAAAAATCATAATATTATTTTCAAGGAAAATAATTTTTCGAAGTCTGCTGAAACAGGAAATAATTCCTCTAAAAAACAATTCATCAATATTTATAACATTTCTCAAGGAACAAAAAAGTTCATAATTTAACTTTTAATGTAAATGTGACTCAATTTGCACTGCAGTTATCATGAAAAGTTTTATTAATATTTTTTAAACAACAAAAACACAGCAACAACAAAAACAAACAAACAAAAAACCTGGAAGGCATTGTAATCTAATAAATTCTGTGATGGCCCAAATGGAATTCTAGTCACATAGATGGCAGTGGCCCTGTTCAAAGTTACTTGTGCCTAAAGCTGATTTAACTTTCAAAAGTTTGAAAAAAGGAAGAACTTTAAAGGACTTGATGGGAGAAAAGGGGAGGAAAAAACAGGAGATGAACTTATTTTCTAATTTGCAAAATGCCCAAGACCAAGCTCATGTTTTCAGCTGTAGCAATAACAAGAATAACAACAACAAAGGGTGGAAATTACTCAAAATAGGTATTGCTACTCTTATTCCTCTGAGTCGATGACTTGTCATTTTCATTCATTAAAATCCTTTGTAGGAGTACTCCACTTCCTAGCCCCCTTTTCTTACATTTCTCCTGAGAACATACTGTGTGTTGGTAGACCATCATGAGTTGCAGAATTCACCTCTCTCACTCTCACTGGGGATTTTTTACTCCTAATATTTTCCCCCATAAGTTAATTTTGTTCAGTATGAAAAGAGTATTTGATTCAAGCAGAAAACGGTATATTTTACCTACTGACTCTGGGTTTGGAATACGATCTTTAATGTTTCTTCGACTACAAAATAGAGTAATATGACCACCTACCTCTTAAGGTTATTTAATTAATCATTTATTCTTTCAGAAAAAAATAACTGAGCACATACTTGATGGAAACTGAGCTAACTGACTAAAATGTTTATGGTCTAGAGGGGTAAAAAGATGGTAGCACTTGAGAGTAGATTAAAAAACTATCTCCTATGGGAACATAAAAATGGACCCAGGCACTAGAATAGGCCTCCTAAAAGAGGTGCTATCTCAATTGATACTTGAAGATCTAGTAGGAGTTAAGTGAAGAAAGTCAGTTAAGCTACTCTTGGAATACGGAAGAACATGTAAAGACAATAAAAATTAAGAGAGTATGGTCTATCACTGAAGTCATACTTGGAATGAGATGTTGAAATTTCAGTAGGACCCAGTGTATTAGAGTAGGTAAAGATAAGAGATGATGCAAGAAAAATAAGTAATACATATATCATTAAGGGCCTTCTATATCTGGATTATTCTCAGCAATAAGAGCTGACAAAGAAAGTTCAGTGCAGAGTAATGTTTTAGGAAAACTGTGACTCAGACAGAAATGTTGAAAACTGTTAGAGGTAAGATGTGGGATCCAGGATTACATCTTTCATATTCGTATCCTCATTGCCAAATGCAGTTCATAAATTATAGTAGGTATTCAACCCTAGAATTGGAGGCAATATACAACCAAGACATCAAGATCAATAAAGCACTCTGAAGATATTAAATATTATTCTTCGAATTGAATGTAAGGGGGACAGATTTGTTGATTGCTTCCTTTAGAATCCCCACTTATCTCCTATTCATGTCCCTCTTCACCAATGGGCTGAATGTTGCATTGCCTCAATGCTTCTGTACCTTAAATAAAATTCAGAATTCAGAGCAGGCTTTAAGGGAAAAAAAATCTCACCATAATAGTCATAACCTCTTGCTCGTTTTGGTGCTTTGGGATTGAGAATGTCAATTCAAATAATCAATACTGCACTCTCAGAAATAGAGTCTGTGGGTGAGAACTAGCTGGGGGCTTACCTAAAGCACTAAATAGTCTGCCGCCATGCAAAGGCAGACATGATCAATTCATGGAAGTATATTTGAGCATTAGTTACTGTTCACCTGCAAACATTTATTGATACAGATCAAACTTTCTCAGCAAATGGGACAAAAATCTTAAATGTTATTATGTACTTAATTTTTCATGATTGTATTCTGTGTAAAACAAGGTTCTTTTTTTCTGATTTAGAATCATAAATCAAATTTAAATTCTCTTGTTTATCACAGCTTCATAAAAGTGAAGCTGTCATGGGATCATGGAGGTGGGTGCTCTAAAGATTGTCTTTGCCAGCGTCATCATTTCTAAGAGGAGTGATCTGAACTCCAGAACACTGGCTATTTGCCTAGGGACATATATGTCCAGTGATGCCAAAGTTTGCAATTTGAATCAGTGTTCCTTAACTTTTAGTTCAAAGATCATTCAGTATGCCAAACTACAAAAAAAGAAAAAAACAACAATTTGGAAATCACCATATATTAAAATATAGAAGGAGGAAGACATTAAATGAATTCATAATTAAATGTTTTGATGTATTGGTTTTAAGACTATCAGGTCAACTAATTATTTTTCTTTGTCGTGGCACATCTTTTACCCAGAGTATTTAAATGAAGAAATAAAGGCACCTAGTACTGAAAAAATAATAATAATAAATGTTGAGGGTTATAGCCATCTAAATATTTGGTTTTATCCTACTTTTGTTTTTATCCTCCTTTAGGCCCGAGAATATGAAGGAAGTTGCTGTAGAAAAAAACAGATAGTGAATAGAAAAATCACCTGGATTGTCAAGAAAACTCTGTGACTAGATACACAGGGTCCAGTTGGCCGTCCACTTGGAACGTGACCCGAGCAGGCAGAAGGCATTTCTAATTCCCTGGGAAATGGCATGGAGCCCCACATCACAGATATCATAGTTATCAAGATTATTAGCAAGATGGTGCCTTGCTCCACCAACCGATACAGATGATTCTTACTTGTCACAGCAGTTTAACTTTCTAGGATTTCAGTTAGTGCAACATCTAAACAAATGTTTTAATGTTAAAAAATATTTCTTGGGAGTATGTCCTAGGCAGAAAACACTCTGAGAGGACCCCCATGTCCCTCCAAGATAATTTTTAAAGCACAAAACAAGCAGACATGAAAGCAATATGTAGAGCATGTTAGTGCTTCTCAAACTTAAATGAAGCTTCGTGTTTAGTATGCCTGCGGTGGCCTCAGAGATTCTGCAGCTATAACAAACTCTCAAGTGATACCAGTGATACTGATGTGCTGATCACAGTTTGAAGCCAGGTTATTGTTCAATAAATAATTTTGCAGGTACTGCAGGGAGACCTCTACAAAAATGAATATTTTACGTTTGTGTTTCTTTCTAAATTACTTGAAATATACTCCTGAATTCTGAAGATATCTTCCAAACCATTTATTTTTATGAGGAGATAAAATGAGAGATAAAAATGTTTTAAATATCTACATTTTCTTGAAAGACAACAAATTTGATTTCATATTATAGTTTCCCAATTATGTTCGATTGAATAATGATCCCACTAAAATATCAACTAATATGTTAGGTTAGATTTAGAAACTATACTGCAAATATTTATTAGGCAACTTGGATTGTGCCCAGATCTATGCAAGTTGTAGCAGCAGACACAAAAAAATGAAAAATTCTTTGTTCTCAAGGGACTTAAAATTTCACTGAGAATACAGATAAGGGTATAGCCATACACATGTACATCGTCACAGATTCATTTAATAAATACTTATTCAATGACTTCTTTTTTTCAGGCATGGTATGAAGATAGTATAGCCATTCCTTCATGACACTTAAAGACAACATGTAACTGATGTATTTCAAGTCTATTATGCAATATGGGATGATACAGATATAATGGGTAGATTATAAAACCAAGTTAACCTTTAATTTTTTATATCTGAGTTGTTTAAACATCCATTTTGATCAAACTTTGTAGCTTTTCCAGTTCTCTTTTTGATATTTATAATACATAGGTTCTCAAAATTAACTATATACAAACAATTCCAATAATTAACAAAAGAAATGAAACAATTCTACTGAATAACATGTGGCTTTCTTCCTTTTCCTGATGAGCATATCAAATGAAATAATGTATGATTTGCAAAAGACTCTGAATGTTGTAAAAACTGCAAAGTAAAGGGATTAAAAGATCAATATTAGTCCCCTGACCAACAATAAGAAATCAACTGTATAGTCACAGAAAAGTTTTCTTATTACTAGGAAAACTTCTTATCAGCATAAAGATGCACAATGATCTGTTTAGGCCCCTTCCATCACTAAGGAATATGTTAGTGATATGTTTCATGCTGGTTAAACTAAATATAATTTCTATCAGAAATCAAGGACATATTAATGTATTCTGAAAGATTTAGACAACTATAACTTGTAACATCTTGAGTTTCTCTTAAAGAACAGCTTTTAGTAACTTAGAATCTCCTAGAAAGATTAAACTACTAATGCCTAGACCCCACCATCAGAGATTCTGACTTAATTGGTTTAGTGAAGTACTACCTATATAGTATTCCTTTAAAAAGAGATTTTGACATGCTACCTAGAACGATAACCACTGCTTTGATCTATTAAAAGGGGAACCATCTTTTTAGTGGAACCAACCACTAGCATTCATTCTACTTTCCTTCCTCCTCCCCACTCCCTCAGCTCCTGGCAAACACTAATTTGATCTCTGTCTCTACAAATTTCCCTATCTGGAACATTTCATATAAATATAATCATGTAATATGTGTCTTTAGAGTCAGGTTTCTTTCACTTAGCATACTGTTTTCAAGACTCATGTTTGTAGGATGTATTAGTGCTTCATTCTTTTTTTTGTGGCTAAATATTATTCCATTCTATGGATATACTCTATTTTGTTTATCCATTCATTACTCGAACATGTGGCCTGTTTCCATTCTTTGGCTATTATTAATAAGGCTCCAAAGAAGATTAGTGTGTAAGCTTTTCTTCAGACATGTTTTCAATTCTTTTGGAAATGCATATGTGTGTTTTAGTATGTTTATTTATTTTTACTTTCACATGAATGTTTACTGAATAAATTACTGGAAAGAGGCTATGCTTCCCTCTAGGTGTATAAGTGCTAAGTCATATTGTAACTGTTTTACTTTTTAAATAACTGCCAAACTGTTTTCTAAAGTGGCTGCACGATTTTACATTCTCACCAGCAACATATGAAAGTTTAGGTTTTTCACATCATCCTAACACTTCTTACTGTCTTTTCGATATAGCCAAACTAGTAGTTGTAAAGTGATGTCTCAATATTATTTCAATTTGTATTTGCCTAATGGCTATGAGTATGCTTTCACTGCGGTATTGTCAGTAATATCAAAAATAATGTATGAATCATCTAAATATAATAATGGAAACAAATCTACAGGATATACTGTTAAGTGAAAAAAAAAGTTGCAGAATAATGTACAGAGGAGACTAACTATGGAAAAAAAGGAGGACTACAAATACACACACATATGCACTTAGCACAGGACCATGAAATAATACTTTGAGAGGGGAACATGTACTAAAATATACAGAGCATCTGTTTCATGGCCTAATAGATACTAGGCTTCTTTTTAATTTTCTCTCACTCTTAACAATAATCCTAAAAAGAAGGGCATTATTGCCTCTTTTCACTCAGAGCATATTGTAGGAATGCGTGGGCTCATTTGCCCATGACCTCACTTTTTTTTTCTGTCTCCTACTTCTCCATCTTTATCCACTTAGCTACTATAGAACCTGATTTGTTGCATACGAACCTAACTCCAATATACAGTTCTTGATTTAAAGATGAAGTCAGGATTCCAATTGGGCCACAGTGCCATTTCCCTGAGGTTTGGGGCTGCAGACTGAAAAAAGTCTCTTTCTAGGTGATCACATATATGTTAGAAAAGTTAGAAACTGACTTCAACAAAGACAATTTAATTTCAGCAAGTCTGGATTCCACACATTTCTTTAACTTCAAAACCTTTCTTTCTAGAACATTACACTTATTTTATGTGTGACACTATTTTAAGCACTTCATGAAATGTAAAAATGAGATGAAAAATTAGTAAATATGTGATACAGTGAGTAAAAACAGTTAAGAAAAATAAAGTTGGATAAGAATTATTAGTTTATATATTTCTATGAATTATCAGGGTAATGGTAATTTGACTTTGTTATTAATTACATAATATAAACTCATATTAAGACTCAGCATATCCTCCAAGTGGCATATAAAAGGATATGAATTTAAACATTCTACATAATAGAGAAGAAATTGAAACAGTCTAAAGTTCTATTAGTAAGGAAAAGAAAAACAAACATAACGTATATCCAGGACATGTAACAGCATGTGCAAATGTATAAGAATGGAGTATGTGTACATATAGTGACATGCAATTATTTCTAAGATGTACTGTTAAGTAGAAATGTCACCAGGTTGTGCCACCATATCATTAGTTAATCCTTAAAATTTTGTTTAAGACAATCCTTACTTATTTTTTCTCTTCTCTCCAACATATCCCTTGACAAAAGCACACTGAACTCAAGAAAAAGCAGAAATTCCAGGGTTAAGTATAACAGCAGGAAATACATAAAAACCCCAAGGATCACAGCTAAGAACTAGTTTCCAACATCTAGAAAGATCCAAGATAGCACCCCAAACCCTTTCCCAAGCTACCTTTGGATGAAATTTTCTTCATTAGCATACTAAAAGTCATGCCCAGAAGTGGAGATTTAACATTAAAATGAGACGTGATGCATGAACAGGCATGTTCTGAGCATGCTAGGAAACTAAGCGTGTGCTACCTTGCAATTCCTAGAACTCTCACCTTTTTTTTTTTTTTTTTTTTCAGAATTCTCCACCCCTGAATCCTTCTACCTTCCTCCAACTTTTTAAGAATTTCCTGATTACCCAAAATTGGAGAGAAGGAATTTTCAGAGCAAGAGCTCGCCCTTATCCCTTCTTTCATCAAATAAAGTTTCAGACCTGCTTTACCAAATACAGTCTTGTTCTATTGGCCTGAGTGACAACAGGCAGAAGGATCTTGATTTGAGGTCTCTGACCCACAGGGGTGAATGAAAAAAAAATTATCAAGTTAAAGAACCATAAGCACATTTTATAGCATTAGAGTTAGAAAACAAATGGAAAAATAGAGGTAAATACTACAAATTGGTAAGGGAGAGAGAGAACAAACAAAATCTGTAAAGATGCAATCATATCAGTGATAAACATGAAGAGCACAGTCCACCAGACTGGGGATAAAACCAGGCTTGTATTCTTTAACTACATGTTTACATACTTTATTACTTCTACATTGATAAATATCTAAGGAAAAAGAAAAAAAAAAGGAAAAAAAAGGAAAAAAGGTAAAGAGTAAGTCTGTCAGTGCCAAATGGGATTACTGAACACACACCCTTTTTGTATAGTGCTAACTATACTATCTTAAGTATTTAGAGCCACAAGAACATTTCTATTTTTATTACAATAATCAATATACTTCATTTCTTTTTAAACAGCCCCAAAATAATATTCATCACTTAGTCTACTATGCACTGTTTTTCTTTTTGTTTGTTTGTTTTTTGTTTTTGTTTTTTGTTTTTGTCTCTATCAGTTGCAACGCTTGGTGCTCTGAGCTCCCTTAGAATTAAATTTTGTTCCTATATTTTATGTGGCTACTGCAGTAGTAAACTTCATGGAAATCAATTTCTTAGGAAAGTGTGACTCAAAAGAGCACAATTTATCATGATTGTGATGTTTACAGAATACAAACAGATAATTATCTTTAGATATGCACAATTTGGCTTTGAATTTACTTTTGTTTGGTGTCTGAAAAATTAAAAATAACTTGGAGGAAGATACAATAAAAATGTAATACTATTCATTTCTAATTCTCATGACCTAAAATAACGTTAAGATACTTTGGTGGTAAAAATCTGGGCCACATGAGGTATTGAGTCCAAAAGCTGGACAAATCAATTCAATTTATATGTAATGTTTTTTTGGATTTGCAGGGATAAACACACAATTCTTTAGTAGATTTACTGAAATCTATATCCTGCATAATTGGCTTTTATTGTTATCAAATGGATCATTTTACCATTTGTAGAAAGGATGGAAGCTTCAGATGACAGTTCAATTATATTATATAGAGTACTCCCCTAGAATAATCATTTTGCACATAAAGAAAAAAGGATTTTGCATCAACTTTTTTTGAAAATCCATGGATATAATGCATCTTGAAGAGAGTACAAAAATATAAGGATAGACAGTTCTCAAAGTTTCCTTCAAGTGATTTCATTACACCGTCATCCACTGATTGATTAGTATTCAGTCATATCGTCCCATAAAAGATTTAAGTAAGTTATTAGAAATGCATACATTGCATCTGTTTCTCAAAAATGTTCTCTGGTAATTATTTTTGACTTTCTATTACAGGCATAATATTACAATTGTAAGAATATATGAAGTTTTATTTATAAATTCATCTAATATTAATGCATTCACCAGAAGCTTTGATACACTAAAAGTTCACTGTAAAATGTAACAGTGAACAAACTGATTAATCATAATTCTGCTTGTATCTCACTCCTTAATCTTAAAGTTTGGTTAAATAATGTATTGATGACTTAAAAAATTCCAATGAACTAAACTGCTCCCAGTGCCATACATATTTATTCAATGTGATTGTGTTTATATACTATTTTAACATTCTTTTTCCCATACTTGACCTTCAATCCCAGACTTTCAATCCATTTACTTTTGCTGAGGGAATCTCATTATCGTTGATAATGAGCAAAACGAACTATTAGTAACAATTTCCTCTTTCTTTATAAATGGGATTGACTCTTGGTAAAAAGATATGTAGGCCCAAACAACATATCTCTTTTCCCTGAATGACAAGACTTTGGAGATGACTCCACCTATTCAAGAAGACTTCTCAATAGCAAGAGCAACTTTTAAAGTATATAGACAATGTCTCTCAAATTTCCCACTCTCAGGGTCATTAGACTATGTAGTCCTCTAATGCGGGTATCACACTCATCATCTTTGTATACCCTCCATTTAAAAATTCTTCTGTTTCAGAGGAGGTATTCAACAGACAAAATATTGAAACAAATATCATTTCCAGCAATTTCTTGGTACTGTGTATATATATTCTCTCCAACATATTTTAAGTGCTTTTTTTTTTTTTTTTTTTTTTTTTTTGCCACAGTCATTTATCTTTGTCAGCTTGGGTCCTCCATGAAGTATGTACAAAAACCAAGATAGAAGAACAAGAGGTTTGCTGAGGATAATGCCTGTGAAAGATAAAGCAGAGAGAGCAGGAGTAGAAAGGGAAAGTCTTCAAGCCATGAAAAAAAAAGAGAAGGAAGAAGGATTGAGGAAGAGTAGCCCAGACTATTCTACCACTCTGAGAAAGCCTTGGCCAGTTCAATGGGAAATTCTATTGCAAAAAATTGACTGAACAGGAGTCCAACTTGAACAAAAATGACTAGCTCTTAGTACCTTGCCGAAGCACAATCATTGGTTTGGGCCATCTTGGAAGAATATGTCTTCTGCTCAAACACTGTAGTTGAGGCCAAAGTCTTACAAGTGTATGATGTTAATTAACAGCTCTATTGTCACAAGTTCAATAGTGAAGAGCACTCTGAGTGGCACATCTCTAGAGCAACTGTATGTATCTACTCCAAACCCTAACGATAATAGCAGAAATATCCTTTCCTGAATTCTCTACCTGACATACATCTACTCTGTCTTATATATATGTGCAGGTATGATATTATTATAATAGGTCTGAAGCCAGTAAACTCTCTTAACATTGTATATATGGGATGTACACAATATATATACAATACAATTTTGAGAAGATATATGTATATCTTCTCAAAATGATCTTTGAACAGTTCATAACATCTTATTGGTCCCCCAAATAATTAATAAACTTATTTTAAATTTTGATATGTGTTATTTTTATATATGCATGAGAATCATGGTTTTTAATATTTTGAAAATTTATACTTTAACTATAGACTGGGGTCAAACTGTTTGAGTTCAAATCTCTATTCTACCATTTAAGCACTGGTTGACCTAGAGCAAATTGAACCCTTCAAATCACTTTCTTACACATAAGAACAATATTACTTTGTTCACATGACTTTTGTAGGGTTATTACAATGCAAAGTTCTTAGAATATTACCTCAAATGAGTAATCTATAAATGTTTCTTCTCCTTTGATTTCTTCTTCTTCATTTTCTTATACAGTTTACCCAAAACAATTTGAAAGTTGTTCATTTAGCTATACTGTATATTTTCAGAATACCCTTTTATAGATTTTAATAACAATCCATTCATGGTTGTATTTACTAATTATTTATTTCATCCTACCATGAGAATTCACCAAGTACCTCCTGTTCAGCAATTAAATAGGATGAGATGGTTTGATATTCCTTTTCTTCTGGCTATTTACTCTGAACCCTGAGTTACCATAATTGCTTTCTCTCTGAAGTGTGACTTTTTGACCAATCAACATCATTGACCTCATGGCATCAGCCACACATCTGAACTTATAACTCAAATTATAGGCAATCAGGAGATAGCATTCTTGTCCTTAGTTATTTCTATGACAAGCACACTGCTTCCAGATCTTTCTCAGTGAAAGCGATGTCATGTCATACCAGATTTCAGGGTTGTTTAGGTTGTTTTTTTGTTGTTGTTGTTGTTTTTGTTTTTTTTTTGGTAAGGAAACAAATTGAAATAATGAAATTAGGAGGTTCAGTCACACAATCATGTATCAGACTGTATCTGTTCAAATTAGTATTCCTTGGATCTTACAGCTTTATTTTGGTAATAGTTGTAGTAGTAGTAATTACAACAACAATTAGCATATGACACTTCACAGTCTTCACATTTTCTTCCTCATAGTCTCCTAATTTACATAATTCTGTAATTTACATCATCTTCGTTTTACAGATGCAGGAACTGAGGACCAGAGAGTTTAACTGAATTGCCCCCAGCTTACAGAGCAGCAAGGAGCAGAGCTAGGGCTCAAAACCAGCCAGGCCATGTGATTTCAATCCCTTTGCTCAGCCCATTACTCCGTTCTCCCCCCTCTCATTGGCAAAAATAACTCTCTCCCAGGAAAAAAGCATAAACTATTAAGGTTAACTATTAAGCTTAATGACTACTCCAAGATAGTGAGAGCAATATTAATGCCAGAAAATAACGAATTCTAAAAGACATATGTAAATCACCTGTTTTCTTTCTCAGACGAGCACTTATATGAATGTGTGATGTTTTAATGTTTTTATATTTTGTAATAACCCACCATCTCGTCCAAAGGCCAGTATGATTTGAAATCGTTTCATTTCATTTTGGTATTATTAAAATATTATCTCTAGTTGAAGATTCCTCTATGTAAATCTTATTACCACTTGATTTAATATTCAGGTTTTCCTAGCATGATCTCTTTCAATTTTGATTTTCCTGATTGGCAAATTTCTAGAGATTAATGGATAGAATTATATAGCTGAACAGCAAGTGATGCTAGTAAGAATCCTGACTGCATTGGCTCTGGAACAGAGCCTATAAGTTATAACCAAGTCTCGATAATGGTCTTACAAGCTGTAAGTGCTTTAAACCTTTGTTTTCTATCACAGCATCAATGTTATCTCTAGGAAAAGCATGGTTTTACTTACGATTTGTGAGCTTCATAGCCAGAGGGATAAACATCCCAGACAAAAAGTGAGATAGATAAGCAAGGCTGATTTTAAAGGGGCAAATGCCTTATAATAAGTAAATTACAGTAATGACCAGAGGTCATAAAAATAAATGCCAAAATAATCCAACTCTGAAGATTATCGGCCCTGAAAATAAATTTATTTTCTCTGATTAGTAATCAGAAGGCTTCCAAAACCAAAAAACTTATCTAACTAGTAAGATTACATTTATTCTGTCTCATAACTCTAAATCAAGTTTCTGTTTGTAAAAGTTATACTTTTTTTTTCTCAAAACTTCACATTACAGACAGCAAAGTCTTGTGCTCAGACACTATAATATTGGTAGATTCATTTAATATTTTTTTAACTTTCCTTCAAAGCAGCATCAGTGTATTTTTTAAAACAACAATCAACTGAATGTCATCTCATAAGTAATAGTCTGTTTTCTTGTGCATACGACATAAATTTTTGTCACTCTCCCTAAGAAGAGTAAATTTATAGTATTTTCTGCTTATTAAATGGTGACTTTCACTAATACATTCCTTCAAAAAATAATCTTATAAGTAAACGGAATAACTTTTTTAGGGTTCACTTATGTCTTTGAGGACAAAAACAAAGTTACAGTCATCAAACCAACAAACAGAAGACTCCATGATGTCCTTTTTCTTCAAAACTCAAATTCAGCTTCCAGAAAAACCTACTGGAAGTAAACTAAAGTGGGCACTACATTCTTTCACAAAGAGATTCAATGCAGACCAACTCCATTTGCTTTCAGTGTGTTGCGAAGCATTTTATCCTGTTTGTAAGCCTATTTAGAGTCGCTAACACCTGAAGTGGGACAATCGATTGTCCATGACATTAAATAGTCTTCAGAATTATATCTCTCTGTGCATACTCCAATGCTTTGCAATCCCTTTCCCTTTAGTTTTATAAATTTAAAAATTATTAGAAACATGCAGCCCTCATGTATAATTAGAAGCAGTGTGCCACTTGGTAGGATGCGCTGAAAAGATGCAACAGTTTGTTACATCTATGTAGCTTTATGCCGCACTGGTAAATGAGAAGTGTTTGTGTAAGGATGTGAATATAATGGCACGTGTGTTTTCATTGTGGAGAAGGAAAAAAGCATCTATTCACACTCTGGTCTTTGGTCTCATATAATATCACTACTTTTTGGTGAGAAATAAAACCAAGATATTCTAAAATTACCAATCTAAGTAAAAACAAGACTAGGCATACTTTCATAACCCTGTGTTAAGCAATATAAAACCAGGCATATTTTCTTGTACCTATGTTAAGTAGTACTGAGAACAAGCAAAAATAATTTAGCTAGCTGCTGAAAATACTTGCTTCTGAAATATTAAACTACAAACCAACTAAAAATTCTTACTGATTAAGTCTAACAACCTGATAACATTTAACATTTAGACTAGCTTTAAGATTGTCACTTTATTGGAATCAATAAATCAAACCTATATCATAAACTGACCCAGAATTAATCCGTTCCCCACCTTGTAAGACACAGCTTAAAATCACCAAGTGGGGACCTAAAACTCCACAAATATCTTTTCCTAATTTACTTTCCTGAAATACCACTAAGACTTCCAAGGTGATGGACCCCATTACTACAGTAGGTCTACTAAATGTAGCAAGAAGATTTTTCTTATAATTTTTTAAAGAATTGATAATCGACTAATCATTTACCAATAATTCAAATATCTTCTTTGTTAAAATAGAGAGTGAAAGAAAACTTTTTTTAGTGCCATGTCTCAGTACTTTGGAAAGGGTAGCCATAACTTAGACTATTTCTGATAGAGTAAAACCATGGAATTTCCAATTCTTTCATTCATTTATCGAGCACTAAATAGGTGATGCCGTAGCGGCTATTACTAAAATAGGGAAAAAAGCTGACTCCATCCTTTCTTTATGGAATACATACACGGTTTGTATTCAATTCTTTAATCAACAATCTGCTAGCTATGAGACTTTGAGCAAGTGATGATTTGTCTAAACTTTACTTTCTTCATCTTCAAAGAAGGATTAATAATAATTTATACAGTTTTGGCAAGAGTTGACTGTGTTTAGTTATGTAAAGAATTTACAATGCTGGGCACTTTGTAGGCATTTGACAAAATGCAGGTTTTTTATTTATTTATTTATTTAAAGAGCAAAGGACAGAGAAATCTAAATATAATAATAAAATAATTTCAAATCATATTGATTGCTAAAAAAAAGAGGAATTTAAGAAAATAATATAGGTTCTAGGGATGTAGTCAAAGGACATTTATCTGACAACATGATATTGTAGTTGCTACTCAAAGAGTAGGAACATGTCATGAGAAGATAGAGTGTCACCATTTCAGGTAGAAAATAAAATTCAGGTACATGCAAAGGCCCTAAAATAGGAAATAGGGAAGATTCTTCAGGGTTTAAGCAAGTCCAATGTTAATAGAGCTTAGTGAACAAAGTGAGAGAACTAACTATTAGTACTCTGGGTAAGCCCTAATGGTTGGATACTCAAAAAGCAAAGGGTTGGTGTAAGGTAGGCACTGCCTAGCCTAGACAGTCCTTAGTGCTTGATTTCACCAAATATACAAGTGTTACCAAGTTCTATATACCCTCAGATTACATCAGACATGGATGAAGTTGGGAAGACCCCAAAACAATAAAAAAATATATATATCCAGTTTGTTCAACCTGAAACAGCTTTTAGCAAAGGCTGGAGAAGTCATAAAGCATATCATCCTGTACTGATGACTGCTTTGATTCTAATCTGTTTCACATGAAGCAAAGTGGAGGCAGGTTTATTGGCTGGATCTCCATGAACATTACATACTTGTACATTGTTTATTGAGAAACTGAATTGAAATGTACTATTTCGATTTACAAAATAATAATGTTGCTGAGACTGAATTCTCTTTTTTTTAATATATATATATATAATAGCTAGAAATATGCAATATAAGTCAGGGGAAAAATTCTACACAGACACATATTTTATTTCATTTTATTTTATTTCTCTAGAGGTAAACATTTAGATTCACTTTTAGGAGAGTTGAATATACCAAAACTCCCAGAAAAATCTGTGCAGTAGTTTATAAGAATGCTCAATGTTTTCCAACTTAATTTTTATGAATATTTTATTTAGTACTTATTACAGTGTTTATACTTGGTATTCTAAAAGTCTCAGAACAATAAATTGAAATGTAAATCAATAAAATAATCCTTACATTTTAGGGTATTATTGCTCTGTTCAATCCCATGAATCTTGAGCAGGTTCTATTACACTATGGGAGTTTCAGTCCACAGTTATTACTCGATTAAGTCCCTATCATCCAGGTCAGAAAGCCTTTATAAAATTTGAGATGTTATTCACATTCATTTTAAAATAATAGAAGACTGGAATGTTTCTTTTGGAATAGTTCACCTTTTACCCCCTACAAATACGTAAGTTTGCCTGCATAAGTGCACAACTGTACTACAATGCAATCAATCCAATAAACATCCCCATATTAACTAATTAATTATGTTTTATTATCAAGACAACATTATTTATTCAAAAGTCTTATAGATCTCCTATACAAGATCCATCAAGAAACCCTAAAACAAAAATCTGGCCAAGAAAATGAGATACAAATTCTTTACTCCTAGAATTACAAGATGATATGGTCTACACTACACTTTCATTGGTAGGTTAAAAGTCTGTGCATGTCAAGGGAATGTGAGTTTATAAAAACTGTAATACAAATTTAAATAGTAGGTGAAAATTCTAACATATGTTCAATGTTTATGTGTATGTGTGTGTGTATATATATATGTATATATATAAATATATATATATACATATATATATATTTCTTGTTTGAACGTAAATATCAAATCTTCATTTTCCCAAGCTTCTCTTTTTTCTCCTGTGTTTTGCTCTTCCTTATTATGAACTCTACAGTGGTGAAAGCTTATATCTGATCACCAGCACTAAACCCACTTAAATTGTTGTGACTACACAAAAAAATCAGACTCTCCTTAATGCTTATAATATCTCTCTGTATCTCTGTGTATCTGTCTCTCTTGCTCTCACACACACACACACACACACACACACACACACACACACACTAAAGTCCTTTACTTTCCAATAGAGAAGTGATTTAGGGTAGGGTATTGCAGTTTTAAACAGACAGCTCCAAAATTTCATGGTTTAACATAAAGAAATCACTCATGGCCATGAGTATAGGAGGAGGAAAGGGGCTCTGTTCATGCAATTATACAAGGACTCAGGATCTTTCCTTTTTGGCATCTGTTAGGGCACAACAGACCTACACTTCACCTTCTGAATCCAGCTAGTTGTCAGGGGAAGACAGATGGGTTGTGTGGGTTTTTATTTTACTGAGAGATAATTGACATATAACATTATATTAGTTTCAGGTGTGTAATATGATTTGCTATTTGCATACACATTGTTAAATTATCAGTGTACTTTTTATTTATTTATTTTTTTAATGCTGTTGGTCTAAATGTCACATATGTCACTTATGCTGTATTCTACTGGCCAGAATCCAGTTGCATGGCCCTAGCTAAGTGCCAGGAAGATGAAAACACTTGCCTCACTCGTATCAAGAGTGATAGGGAGAATTTGATGACCCTATATCATTCTCTAGCATGAGTTTTTGTGGATTATTTGACCCATGGATACATATATTATACACATGAAATAAATTGGTTTAGATTAGAACACAAATAAGACCTAAAAAAATAATCACTAAAACTGTGGAAAAGTGATGTCAACAGACATCCTTTCACAAACTAACACAAACAAGCATTGATACATCTGAAAGAGCTGGGAATGGAGTAAAACTCTTGAAGGGATATGGGTTAGCACAGATGCATTAATAAAAACGACAGTGACCGCTATAATATAATTAATACAATTAATTTTACTATATGCCAAACAGTGAGCTAAACTTTAACTCATCTAATTATCAGAATTACTTTTACCAACCACATTGTATAGATGAGAAAATGGGTTTTAGAGAGGCTAAGGCCATAATATAAAGCAGCTCAGCATTTATTTATTAGAATAGATATTCAAACTAGAGTCCATAATCAGAGATTTTAACCTGAGGGCTACCCTGGCTTGTATAATACTTCCCACCAACACACATGCACTCAAAGTTTGGGGGAGAATACTGCATGTATCCTTATGAGAGTATATTTATTAATTTGCATTAAATAATTTGGAATTCTGAATCCTGTGTCAAATATGTACTATAGTTTCCTATTTCAGGACAGATCACTTAGAAAATATGGGTATTAAAGTATTTGTCATGGTTCCAGTGTTTATTTCATGAGAAATTTAGTGTAGGCAAGTGTCTTTGGCTCTCAGAATGTTAGTACATATTTTATTCATTTTAAGCTTGTAAATATTTTTATTAAAAATCTATCATCCCTACTCGAATGTAAGAACCATGAAGGGAGGGATTTTGCCTGTCTTCTTCCAAGTTATATCTCCAGCACCTAATATTATACATGGCAAGAACTGAATAAATAACTAAACGAATGAATGACTAGATGCTGAGAATGCAGTGCTGTGTCATATAGACAATATCTATGACTCCTACCACAAAGAGTTGGTGTTTCATCTGAAAAAATAGTTACATAAGTAACACACGGCAACAACATTCTATGGCAGAGGAAATGGGTGTACATGTGAAAGAAGACCACGGTATGCTGTCAATCACCATGGGAATATGAGTCATTATTTTTATGTTATTACTGAAAACAAATTGCCCAGAGACCAAATTCAAATTTTCAAAAAATTGCAAAGAAATGACACAGAATTCTGCCCACCCCCCTCAAGTAAGTAAAGAATTGTACTCTTGTAGAAATTTTTGACATTTACAATGTAAACTATTGCTTAGCTTTTGCTTTTTTGTTCAAGTATTGCCTAGTAGTGTTGTGTCAAGAGGAAACAAATAACGCCTTTGTTTCTGAACTATTGTATCTGAAGTACCACACTTTTTTGGGGGGTGGGAGGGAGGAAATTCTTTGACAAGAAAGAAGTACTAATAAAATTGTCCTGCTAAACTCCAACCAAAAGACTTTGTAATACCACTTTCCTTTTTTCTATCTACGGTTATATTATTTATGAGTTGCTGAAACTCTTTCCATCTACAAGCAGTGCCTCTGGATTTTGTTAATAGAATGGACACTGACAAAATAAAACAATGCAATAGGAATTCAAAGATAATAAAAATGTGCTTCTAAGATTATTGCCTTAGTTTATGTTATAAAACTGACGCTGAATTTAAGACTTTACTTTGTCAATCCCAGGCAAGGAAGTTAAAAAACTTGTTATATTTTTTTGAAAAATACAATTTGGAAAAAAAAAAGTAAATTGATAAGTATTTCATTTAATAAATGAAATACTTCTCTAACCTTCAATGACAAAAATCTTTCAGATAGGTAGATAGATATGTATGCATGCATGCAACACATATATACATACATACATAAAGCACCAAACACATTTAATTTTTCTTGATATATCTAATAATGATTATATTATACAATGTGATCATGTAATAAATTTGCTATCACCTCTTATGCCAGAACATTAGTTTTATTATGACGTGATAATAAATTATTGCCACTATTCTTCCTAATATTTTTTCCAATTTATTACCATCTTGAAAAACCAAAAAGATGAATTACAATATAGACCCTGCATTCTAGGAGCAGACCATTTATTTTTGAAACAACTACATAGTTGAGTGAATTGGGGAAAGTTACTTATTTTTCTTAAAACTTAAAGTTTGTTTAACTACTTGCTAGCATAGTTACAGGTGAAATGTGCCATACCAGTATAATGTGACCTTTTAATATATATATAACTTGCATTTCATTTCTTGATTTATTTTTCTTTTTTCTTCTAGTTCTGAAATTTTAGAATAATATGCCTGCGTATGAGTCTCTTTTGGATCATTCTGCTTGATACTTGGTGGAACTTTGACTATAAATACTCAAATTACTCACCAGGTAAAGAAAGTATTTTTTTTTTTCCTAGTAATTATTGCTTACCTCACTAACTTTTTCTTTCTCTTTCTTAAATTTACTCATGTATTCCATTTATACTTTATTCTTTTGTTTCATTTCATAAGTAATTTCTCATTTTAGTAATCTAATCTTTAGCCATGCCCATTCTTTCATTCTCTTTATGATTTAATTATTTGATTTTTGAGTCATATTAAATAGTAATTTTAAAATATTTCTCATATGAAATTTGCTTTAATATGAATAATAATCTTGCTAATTTCTGTAGAGATACTATTTGAAAGTAACTTTAAATATTTTATATTTTCTTTATAGGAATTATTAACTATTTCCTCAAAAGATGTTATTTCTCCTTTTTAAGGAATTTCTCTCATGGTCTTGGTTTTCCTAAAATATTTTATCACTCTTGTTTCTAATTCATGAGTATTTGGGATGGTTAATTTCACCTGACAATTTTACTGGGCCATGGAGTGCTCAGATTAAACATTTTCGATGGAAACTTAGTAAAATAGATTTCCCTCCCCAATTTGGGTGGGCATTGGCTAGTCTGATGCCTTGAGGGCCTGAATAGAGCAAAAGACAGAGGGAAGAGTAATGTTCCTCTTTTTTTTCTACCTCACTGATTGAGCTGAGAATCTCATTTGTTGTCCTGTCCTAGGAACAGAATTTATACTGCCCACTCCTCTGGTTGTCAGGCCTTTGGACTCAGTGAATTACACCACCATCTTTCCTGGCTCCCCAGCTTGCACATGGTAGATCATGGAAATTCTCAGGCTCCACAGGTGAGTGAGCCAATTCCTCATTTAAAAATATATACTTATATACACACATGCACACGTATTTGTACATACACATACAGACACACACACAGACATATACATGATATTTTCAGTCCTATTTTAAATTCTTTATGAATACAGTATATAGAGTGGTTTTTAATTTCCTGACTATACCATGATAAATTCAGCCATAGATTTAGCATAAAGGCAAATATTTAACTTTATTTTAGTTGCTTTAGGAATAGGAAAGTGAGAGTAGACTTTTAAATAATTATTAAATAACTACTGTAATGTTCATACCATTCTCAGTACATACAAACCTAGTCTTTCGATTATTTCAGCTATCTACTGGGGGAAAAAAATATATGTGTGTGTATATATATATATGCTTCTCTCTTTCACCTGCATAAAATGTCTGCCTCCTAGTTCCTTTGGAAATTTTATTTAATGTGGTCCTAAAACATCTTATATCATCTAAGAAAGTAGTGACTATTATTCTCTTTTGTAGATGGCATCCTTCCAAGATTTGCATCTATATGGTTTTATACTTATTAGATCGTTTTGATGAGACATAAGAGAGAGAGGCCATAAATGCATCCTGTAAGTCATCCTGAACAATAGCCAAGCTTCTAGGGATAATCTTGCTTATCTGGCACTATTCAGAATATCAAAATACAAAACTAATCTAATTGAATTAGGTTAATAAATGTTCCATGCTATATTGTTTACTCTGAAAACTCAGGATGTACTTTGGTATATTATAAACTGTGAGAAGCCTTGTAATTAAAAAAATTTTCTAAAAATTTATCTAATCTCATGTTCCAAACTTATTTGCCATAAATGTCATTCTGCAATACAGTACACTTCAAAACATGTATCTTTAAAGTTAGTACAATATAAAGATTATTAAATAATTGTGTTTATATTTATGTAAGAAGCCTTCATTTAATGGTATTGACAGATTTTTCTGCAACAGTAATTTTAATAACATTTGGAAAGAATATTGGTATAATACTTAATATTCATCTGATGTATATTTATGTATATATGTGTAGCATCCAAAAATGCTTTCATATAGTTTATATTTTCATTCTGTGGTTCTTGAAGAAACTGACATACTAGTTACTAATGAGAGAAAAAAGTATAGAAAGATACAAAAATTTACCTAAAAAATGAAATATTATTAAAGCACATCACCTCATTCTCTGATTCTAGTAATCATTCTTTATCGTTTGATTGCTTTTATTTGCATCTTTATATTTAACAATCCCAGGGCACCAGTGCAGTTAAATACTAACTAAATTATTTAGAACAACAGCTGCAGCATTTAATAAAACACCAGAAGAGCACAAGGAAATAGTAATAACAACTCAATACTTTTTAAATTGTGTATAATACATTAACAGAGTGATCATCTTCCAGTGTGGTTAATAATACTGTTTTGACATCCATAAATGTAAAATACGCTACTAATATAAACAATTAGTTACCTGTTAATTACACTCCTACATTTAACACTAAAACTTTGTTTGCCTATAGCTGAGTCACCAAATACTATATATGTCCTATTTCTTTCCAAGAATACCTTGTTAAAGTACTGAAACTTGGGACTTATTTCATTTGTCCTTTTATTTGAACAAATGATAATTTGGATATTCTTAGTCCATGACCCTTCCATAATAAGCAACAGTTACTGACTGAATATTATCTTTTTTGGTTGTTGTTTTTCTGGATCGAACAAATTCTTGCCATCTCTTTCAGAATTCTATCAGATATGCCTTGTATCCCTATTTGCTCTATTGCCTAGTTTGAGGGCCCATTTTCTATGATCTGCATAAATTCAACATCCTCCTGACGGTTCTTCTCGGAGGTCCCTAAAAATATTTTCCAGTTTGCATTTGCTTATAGGCTATGTTTCAAGGTCCTTTGCAAGGCTTATTAGATGACACATAGCATGACAAACACATATTTCTCTCATCACGTAACAAATGTGTTTCAGTTTCTGCTGTAGACCAGGGAATGTTACAGGTGGTGGAAATCAAGTATATGAATGACAGAGAAAACAAGCAATTAGGCACTGTGATGGTCTTTTGATGGGTCAACTTGGCTAGACTATACTCTCCAGTATCCAAAACACTAATCTAGGTGTCTATGTAAATGCATTCTGACAGAGAAGACAAGCAATTAGGCACTGTGATGATCTTCTGATGGGTCAATTTGGCTAGACTACACTCTCCAGCTATTCAAACATTAATCTTAGTTTCTATATGAATGTATTTTGCATATATGATTAAAATTATATCATCACAAAACTAAAGTAAGGGAGATTATACTAGATGATCTGAGTGGGATGATTTAATGGGTTGGAAGTCCTTAAAAGCAGAGCTAAGGCTTCCTGATTAAGAAGAATGTCATCTGTCTTCCTCTGTCTGATTTATTTCACTTAGCATTGCGTGCTCAAGGTCCATCTAGGTTGTTGCACATGACAGGATGTCCTCATTTCTCATAGGTGAATAATACTGATATATAGATCAAATATCATCTTTCTCCATTCATCCATTCATGGGCACTTAACCTGTTTCCATATGTTGGTTATTGTGAATAATTATTGCTACAATGGCAATCATATTACAATATACATATATATATCAAATTAATATATTGTGTACCTTAAATTTACATAATGTTATGTGTTAAATATATTTCGATAAAGAAAATTTTTTAAAAAGTCTGCCTTAGCAGCTTTAGCCCTGAAGAGTTCCAATTCCATACTATGCTTCCTGAAGGCCTGCCTTGGCAGCAGGAATTCAGACTTGACTATCAGCACCGATCTCATTAGCCAACTATTTGCTAAACCTCTCAATATAAATTTATATCTCCTTCTGGTTCTCCTTTTCTGCTTGAAACCTCACTGAGAGCGAAATAAAGAAATCTTGAATAAACAAATAATAAAAATGAGCAACACAATATTTATTGTGCTACATACCATCACAGGATTGAAACACAAGTCAAAATGATTGACTTTGTTCATTGCTCTTATTCCATTTGTATTTTAATGAGGATAGCTTCTGAAATTATTACATCCTTAGCTTAACTTTTGCTTAGCAAGTTTAATTCTGATCAACTATACAAAATTTCTTCCCATCTATGACATTATATTTATAATAAATATTAACAAATGTTTCCTCAGTACTTAAGACATGTCAAACATTATCATTATGACTTCAAAAATACCGTTTCCTTTAATCACCATGATAGTATAGTGAAGTAGATGTTGCTATTTTTCTTATTTTTCAGGAACAAACCTGAAGAAGCATAGACAAGTTCAGGAATTTACAAGGTACAAAATTCCACACAGGATAGCAGAATTTGAACCTGACTCTTAACCAGTATTAGAATCGACCCATTCCTATGTCCAACTTGGTAGTTCTATTTCAACTCTCATATCTGCTATGAGTACTATTTCTCCAGGGACTACAATAACATAACCAATAACCATTATGTAGAATAACTTACCATTAGGGACATATCAAGATGCAAATAAAAAGGCAGCTCTTCTGTAGAGCCTTTACAAACCCTTCAACTAGAACCAGACACCTTTTTCTCTCAATCTCCATACCAGCCTGTAGTTATCCTTATTTCTGTTTGGAATACAGTGTATTAAAATGGCATATTTGTATGTATTTCTCCTAATTACGTATTTCTCCTGATATGTATGTTCACTAAGAGCTGCTATCTTGTTTTATTTGGTAAAATATCCACTCCAGTGCTAGAATAATGCTTGCAGTTGAATAACAGTCAATAAAAATTGCATAAAATTAATTACTTTAAAATTTGGAATGTCTCCCATTACCCAACAATATGAAGCACACCACTGAAAATAAGAAGAGAAAAAAGATGTCACGTTCATTGGGACCAATATATATCTCCAAGGACTTGAGGCTCTATTATACTCATGATATTTCTCCTTCCTTACCCTAAATTTAAACTGTTTTTCCTATGTGTCTTCTAGATTAATGATCAGGAATTTTGATGGAGGTTCTTTCAATGTAAATCTCTTCATGTCTCATATTCAGCATTTGATATCCCAACGGTTGTAACCAAAGATAAAGCACTTTTTTTTTTTTTTTTTTTTTTTTACTATACCACTGTGGCAGCAAATATTATTTTCAAACAATGGCCATACAAATATATATTCCGATCCAGATGTTTTTTTACAGGTGATATTGACATTCTTCAATGAAGAGGTGGAGTCCACATTTAATAACCTTGAATTTCAGTGGATCTTTATAACTATGCTAATAGATGTAATTCAAGTGACTGAATTACTTTGTCACTTCTGAGGCTAGACCATTCAAAGCAATGCTGCTTTTGTTTCTCACTCTGTTCCAATGGTTGTTCTCAGAACCCAGACTTTCACTTGTGACAAAAGCCCCAGTCACATGGAGAAGCCACACATAGGTGTTCTGGCTGACAGTCCAAACTGGCAGACATGAAAGTGAATGAGCCTTTAGGCAAGAGCAGACTTCAAATCTTCCAGCTGGGGTGACAGGCATCCGGATAAGTTGTACTCCACCTGAATTCCTGATCATAGTTATTGTGAGAGATAATAAATTTGTTGCTTTCAGCCATTCAGTTGGGTAATTGATTAAATAAACTGAGATAAAAACATAATAAGAAATATATTCCGCATCATGACTCAACACACCACCCACATACACACAAAGAAACTTTCACGATGCACAATAAATATTTTAAGTGTTCTATTATATTACGTATTACATTATTGTATATTTATTGTATTTTAACTTATTGTTATTATTTTTGGATATATATTCCATTGGATTCATTGATTTCATGACACAATTTTGGGCCACAACATGCAGCTTGAAAAACAGAATTTTAATGAAAAAAAATAATTTTCCTTTAAATCAAGCAGTTTCATGAAGGTAGAAAGATGGAGACTATTAAAATACTTCCATACTTTTCTTATGAAAGAAAATGTGTTTATACCGGACCGTAATCAGAATATTCCCTCAGATATATAAAAATAAACAACTCTCAGTTTATGAACTCTTGGAGTTTAAAGAGAAGCCTGGGCAGATTGGCTTTGACCTTTGGATCACATATTCTGGTTTTGAATAAGTTATTTGAAGCTGGAAAAAAATTGCCTTGTCTAATTCATTTTTAAGTGCGAACTACAGTACAAAATAATGAATGGCTTATAAGGAGGTTTATAAGACTAAGACCTTTTGCACTCTTAAGATTGACTCTTGTTATTGGTCAGAAAAATCACAGCCAAAACATCACTAAGTAGAATTCAAGAATATTTTCAGCTTAGGGCCTTTTATGGCTGTTTCTACCAAGTAGAAAAGGGAAAGCAATTGCATTTTTAATATAAGGTCTTATTATACTTCTGAATAAAATGCCTTAAAAGAACCGAAGAGGGATTTAAAAGAGAGAGAGAGAAAAAGAAAAAGTTCCTCTGTTTGCAAACTATTTGAGACAGTTGAAAAGTTGGGGAAATTCTACTTAAGTCAAAAAGTCATGCAAGGTCTTCTTATCTTGCCTTAAAAGAAAGCTTTTTGGCTTTCTTCCTTTCCTTAAATTGTCAGTGTTTGGCAAAAGTGAGGGCCAGAGTCAATAAACATTAAATGTGCTATCTCTTGGGTGTTACACAAATAGGAGAAGTATTTGCATTGCAAATGAATGACTAATACTCATTTCTGATCAGTGCCCTGTTTTTATTTCAACATTTTCCTCCAGCTCTTGTAAAGGTCTAAATATTTTTAATAAAATTCTACTATCTAGATGGTAATCATATACTTTTCAAGGTATTTTTAGATGTGCTAATGAGAAAGCAAGAGATCAGTAAAACAGCAAGAATCATTAAAAATTAGATTTATTTGGCAACGCCCATGGTGCTTGTTTAGGTTTTACATTTCATCAGTTTGGGAAATATATTTTTTTAATGCTAATCAGTTTGCTTTGAGATAACTGTATTTGTACTTCTCCCAGGCTAGTGACAGAATAGCTGAGATTCCAAAACTTGAGATAAATATGAAAAGAGTTTGAAATAAGAACCTGATAAAAGAAACACCAAATTAACTACCTCAGAACCTACTCCTTTTTAATTAATATGAAGACTTAAGTTAATGGTTTAGGGCAGGGGATGTGATAGGGGCTAAAACTTCTGAGTTATTCTTGGGATGGAAACGAAGAAAAAATTGATTACATGAGAGATAATTTAAACGCCTTAAACAGAAACCAGCCAACCTAGCTCAATAAAAAAGGTAAACTTGAATTTCATAAATATATAGAATTGATGAATGCAATGACAGAAAGTGACAAGGTGAACTAAGAAAATCTCAGTCACTGGGCATCCAGGCTGGTAGAATATAATATATCTGTCCCTGTGTACCAGATATTGTGTTTGTGCTTCTTTGGGTGTTTGTTTTGGTTAATCTGTTTTCCTATTTTCTGTTCCTTTTTTCTCTGAAGACCAGATTCAGAATAAACTGTATTTAATCACTTTTGGCTCACCTATAACTTAGCTTTGCATATCACTTAGGATTTATTTCAATTCTCAAGACAAAATAAAATGAAAATTGTATCTCGTGGCTCAAATATGGAGCTGAAGTAAAGGAGGGGGTTACACAGAAAGTGATTGAAGTATCCATTACTCAATGCTCAACTCAGTCCAGTCATTTATGTTGCAGGGTGCCCCTGGAGGAGAGGGAGAATCACATATTACCAATACAGCTGCCCAGCCTACCTCATCAGCAAAAACCCCCAAAAAGTGATCAGTACAAAAACAATAATATTTATGACTTTATTAATGGGGCAGGTACAGTGGTCAGACATTTTACATTTTCTTATCTCATGAGACTTCCAAGGCAAGAAGGTAAATATAATCTTCATCTTTCATAAGCAAGGAAACTGAGGTTAAACAAGGTTAAGTGACTTATCAATGGTTTTATGACTAACAGGTAAGAGGTCTAAAATTTATTTTCATCTCTACGAGGTAGCAAGTTAAAAATTTTTCTTATATTTTGAACAAGTTTATAAATTTCCAAGAAAGAAATGACTAGATTTGATAAGAAATTATACTAAATAAATTCTGTAACTTTTCCATTTGTGTTCTACTGATTCTCTGTACTTATCCTGCATTACAGGTTTTTGATTTCTTTTCTCAAAACAGGTATCTCTGAAAAGTTTTAATACATATTTTCTATGGAATTTGTGAAACAGTCAGTCTACACTCTCTACTTGTGCTTTCTATGCTCCTAATATCTGACTTTATGTGCTCATAACACTTATTTTATAGTAGTGTTATACTTGATTCCTTCAGAAAGTTCACAGACCTCTCCACATCCATACACTGACTCTATGGTCCTAGAATTTAACTCAAAAACCTTGTTTGCAGAATGTTTTTGGATCTGTTTTGTCTTTTTATTTGAAATTCTGTGGAAACTTTGGCACATGACTGATGACTGCTAAACGTCTTCCACACGTGGATCCCGCTAATCTGTCTAAACCATACTTGTCACTAAACACTGAATAACTAGACCTTGGAGCAAACTAATGCTTAATAAATATGTGTTCATTTATAAGACATTCTAATTTTCTATTTCAAAATATTTCTGTTCAAGAAAAAGGTTCACTGTTTCATAAAATGGGTAAGTACAGAAAAACTATGAGTCATATCTTTATGTTCTTTAATCACTTGAAAGTGAAATATACAGGGTGAGAAGGCCCCATAGTACCAGTGGGGAAAAAAACGTAAACAGATCTTGTTTGTGTTTGAAATTGTTTTCACACAGTTATTTAATGGCTTCATAGAGAATTGTTCTTGAGGAGATATATTCTAGGATTCTAGGATTCCGAACTAGGCACTAACTAATTCTTACATGGAAATATTTGTGTAAATAAAGTGAAATTGAAAGCTGTAAATATGTTGGAGAAAAATGCAGAGAACCTGGGAGTGAGATTATCACTCATCAAATGAGCACTGTGACCTGAAAGAATCTGGATTTGCCATCACCACAGAGTGAATAAGCATTTAAGCAACTATATAGGAATCAAACACTGGCATAAAGTAGTAGCAGGTAAAAAAGAAATACCATCTGCTTTAGATTGAATAAGAAAGTTCACAGATGATTCCAGAAAATGGTGATAGAGGGCATAAAATTTTAGACCTTTTGTTAATATGAATATAAATCAAATATTAGAAAACTAAGATTGCTACATTTTATTTACATTTTGCTCTGAGTCTAGGAATATCAGTACAGAAGACATTTCTCCTATTAGTCAGAGTGGTTTTCTTAGAGTTTTTTACAAAACAGACATTGTAGGTCTATAATTTCTATAAACTTTCATAGTATAAACTGATTTCCTTGTTTACTATATAATTCTCGATTTTTATGAAGATCTGCACTTTGATTCCTAATATTACTTCTATAAATAACTTGATAAAGTAAATCTAATATTTTATTTCTTTCAGCATTATCTTTATCTTCCAATACTATGATGATTGATTAATGTACTTCCTATTCCTCATACTTCTAATATAAACTCAATAAAAATTATTTTAATTTTTATTCTTTTTATACTTTCATTTTCAAATATGAAAATGCCTCAATTATTTTATATGTCAGCTTTATATAGCCTTCTATGTCAACCAAGTAAAAGTGAAGAAATCAGAATATTTTCTTTGCATCCTACCTTATAGTACTTCCTTCTTAAAAATTTTAGCTATATGATTTCTAGGTTGTTTCAGAGATAATATACATTTTTATCATATTTGTCACATTTAATACTTTCACATTTTAACACTGTTTAATATTTCATTTTTTTTCCTTAAGATTAGATGGATTCATTACTGACAAGCAAAACCTTTGCTTTTATTCTTATTTTATATCTTGGGTTGGCCAAATTTGGTAAATTCCTAAGAAATTACCCATATGACCAATTTTTCCTATATCCTTGAATATTAACATTTTTGTTCTTTAATAAATGCTATTTATACCCCTGAAAATTTTGTAGATATCATTCTACTCTCTTATATGTTGTATGGTATTGTAAACAAGTCTAAGGCCAGCCTAATTTTTTTCCCCCCTTTAACTGTTTTGAAATTTGCAGATATACCTATGTGTATGTAGTTCATTCTGAATCAATATTTCCTCAAAATGTACCTTTCTAATTTATATATTGAAGTCCTCTATCATTTTTTTTCTTGTGTTATTTCTTAAAACATTTGTTCTATTTCTTTTTTTTTTTCCCAGAAGCCCCATATATATGACACCACCTTTGCTTGTTATATTTATTCTGTCTTGGGCTCATTCCAATCTCAACCTTATATTTCTTTTACTTTTATTTTTTCCTCCCAGGTATTTCCTGAGCTTTGACAGCTCATATATCATCTCTTTATAGTGACTTCATCTTTTCCTTGAGCTCTTTTATCTCCTCTTTGAGCTCGTCCATTTGTGCAGTTAATTTATTATGTTTGTTTGTTCTTTGATTACATGTTCCACTATTTGATCACAAATTTCATCTGTTACACTGTAGTCTCTTATTTATACTCTCCATCTATCATTCTGATTTTCCCCCTTTGCTTGTAACATAACCATTAGATAATTTTTATTACTCCTACTTGAAGTTTTTCTCCAAAAAGTATATGCTTATAGATCTTACTAAGTATACCTATCCAGACACATGAACTACCTCTCCAGTCAAGACTTCTTCCACATTCTTCATTAAAATCTGTATCAGTTGTTTCCTATAGGGTTGTTGTTCTTTTAAAAACTTATTGAACTTATAAGTATAGAATTTCTACACTGGCACGTTTCTATTTTAAATTATTATAATTAATTACACACTGCAGAAATAGTCCTAATCAAGCACAAATATAAAAGTAAGTTCTCCCATACGTAATCACTGCAGCCTCTTTTTCAATAGGGAAAAACTGACCAGAAATAAACAGATGAATAATTTAGCCAAACAGTGGTAATTTTACAGTCATTATCACAGCTCTTATTTTGACTCTTTAGTGACATTTGACACAGTTGATCCATCTTATTAGACTTTCTTCTCTTGGCTCTAATAACAACACACTCCTTATATTCCTCATTTCAATAGTTTCTCTTTCTCCGCCTTAAAGTCTACATAGCGGACCCACTACTAGAATAAGATACTTCTGCTTGTCTGCTTCTAATATTGGTCTGCAGAGATTAATTCTTGTTCCTCTTTTCTTTTCTATCAATACTCTTCCTCAATGATCTCATTTGGGCATCAAGACATTAAAACTATCTATAAACTAAAACACCAAATTGATCTCTTCATACCAGACTATTTTCTGAACCACAAACATTTAGCTGTTTATTCTATAACTTGCTTATCTACCTAATAACATCATAAACATGAACAAGACTAAACTCATCTCCCTACTCTCAAACCAGACCTGCCCTCACCATCCTCCATCCACATCAGATTATGATAGATCAGTTATTTCAGTAGCTCAAGCCAAAAACTTGAATTATTCTTGACTCCTCTACCACTCACTCTCCATGTCCTGTGTAGCCAGGCAATCATGTTTCATCTCTTTCCCAATACACGTAGGTTTATACCATTTCCCACCAATTCTACTAGTACCACCCTAATCTGAGACAGTCTAGTCCCTTGCTAAGATTAATACAATAGCATCCTTTTACCTACCCAAACCATTCTGTAACTTCTTATTAACATGGCAAAAGTGATTCTTTAAAACTTTGAGACATATCATTTTATTCCTCTGCTTAATATTCTTCTCCCAAAGCTGGTTTAATAATTTGATAGGCCCAGCACAAAATAAATATATGGGCCCACTGCTAGGGCAGAGAAGTTAATCTCTCCTTCCACAGGCCCTTCACCCCAACCCACAGTAGATGGGCATGGGTGACTGATAAATATTTCACTATCTGGACATGCTTGATACCTGAATGGGGTGGGGGAGCAGGGCAAGAGCCTTCCACTAATTGTCTGTCACCTCAGGATAGAAACAGCTGCAGCCTTGCCCCACCCAGACACCCTGTGGAGTTTTTGCTCTATCCATCCTCCCTGCAACATGCTCAAGCCCCAGTTGTGGGTATAGGATGACAGGAGATGGTGGGCTTCCCCTTATCAACTCTACCAGTTCATTAGCCCAGCTCAGTAGCCTGCTGGCAGCAGGGAAGGAAAGGCTGCACAAGCTCTGCAATGCCAGGGTTCTGGGAGCAAGGAGCTGAAACCCCATCTTTGAGAGCCAGGGAAGAGACAGAAGGGGAGATTATGAGTGAGCGGAAGCTCTAAGTACTGCCTCCCTGAAGCATCCTCCATGGTCCCATAAGACTTTACTTACATGACAGAAATTCAAAGATAAAATCACTAAAAGTGTCAAAACAGTAGCCACATTAAAACCTAAATGTAAGTGCAGAGCTCTTCTGAGCACGGGACTTTGTGTGACTACCATGAAGCCAGCTCTTCATTCCTGAGATTTTACTCAGAGTAAAAGCAAAGCCTTCACAAGGCTATCCAAGGTATCCTGCCCAACACTCACCGAGACTACTCTCTTGTCATTCCTCTCCAGCCATAGAAGCCTCTATGCTGCCCCTAGAACACACAAGGCACACTCACTTCTTAGGGCCAATGCACTGGTCATTCTCTCTGGCTGAAATATTCTTCTACTGTTTACTTTTACCAGGGCTCATGTTCTCAATTCCATCAAGTATCTCTAATGTCACTTTCTCAGTGAGGTGTGCCCTGCCAAGGCTGTTTAAAACACAATCCTCCCTATCCAGTTCTCTAAGCAATATTTTATATAATTTTTCTTTATTGTTTTCATAGCACTAACCATCTTTTTACTACATAATCAAATTCTTTATTTTAATTGTTTATTTTCTACTTCTTCTAAAAAATAAGCTGCATGAGAGCAGAGATCTCTACCTCCTTTTGATGTGAATGTTAGTTATCATGAGTTTGTTTTCTATTTCACTGATGAAGTCAAGTCATCTACAAATGTGCCTGGCACCTAATAGTCACTGAGAAAATATTTGTTAAGTTAATTGACATTATTACGTTCAAGTATATTTAATAAAATGGCCACAATGTACTAAGTCAAAGGATATAAAACCGTTAGCTACCAAATGACCCATTTGTATCTTACTCTAGATGGTGAACTGATGGGTGACTTTATTTTCATTTACTTTTTCGCATTTTTAATTATCTATAGTATTAATTTATGATTATAAAAATAGACATTAATAAAATGTCATTATTTTCCAGAAATGTTAATTGTTGCACTCTCTTATTAATAGACTATGAGCTCTTGTACCTATAACTTTTAGAAACTGCTAAGTCAGTGTAAGAAAGCTTTGATCACTTTCTCCTCATAGCTAAGGCATAGATCTCCTTATTTTTCTTCAATAACCATAGTATATCTATCACATATTTTATCATGGATACAAGAGATTCACATAGCATTTCTGTCCTCTGTAGAACTACTGATTCTTGTTTCTCATTTACTAATACAAAATCTATTTTTCTACATGATTCTTATTTTCCCAATGACTATATGTGGCTCAATCAAGAATTGACACTAAATAAAAGGTCCAATTTTATGGTAGTAAAATTATTAAGGTCTGAAGATGTGGTCACAAGAAAACTCAGTGAATTAGAGAGTAATATCAAGTACATATGGGGTACATGTACATGTAGAATAAGAATGGACATATATGATGGTACCCACAAGCATATGTGAAGCTAGGCATTGGGTCTTCCTACTGGCCACCCCCATTTTTATGTGTAAAAAGTCAAGTTGAGATGAACATCAAAGGAAGCCTTGATAAAGAAACCAAGGCATTGGGTCAATAAACATTTGCTTAAATGACAGTCATTGAAATTTTGAACATTTTCTTACTAAGAGTTATATATTTTTTTCCTTTGTTTTAGCTATCAGATGGCAGGTCCTTTTTCTCTCTCTTTTTTCCTATTAGCATGTATTATACCATATTTATTTTAAAACACATTTTCATAAATGTTTGCTTACTTTACATAAATAAAAACCACCAATTCGATGTTTCTTTTCTTTCCTTCATTTTTTTAGTAAATTATCCAACACTTGTAATGTCAAAGGAAAACACAGTCCATAGTACATTATATTGAATTGAACTTTAATCAAATAGAATAATACTCAGTGTAATTCTCATTTTAACTCAATTTTAGTCTTATTCCTATTGGATTTAAATTTTATTTACTTAGTAGGTCCTTCTCTTTTGTCTAAAATTGGGACTCTATTAAGCACATAGTAGCAGCACTTTTGAATAAAACTGAAATAAATTAGATATTTGTTGAAGTCAAACAAACTTGGACAGGAATTGTATATAAATCCATCTTCTCTCATGTTTTCAGGACTACCTGTGCATTTAATATTTATTTAGTTCGAATTCTAACTTTCCACAATTCTATCATTTAATTAACCTCTCCTCACTCCGCACTTCTGTATCTCTTTGTTCGCAACTTCTTGACAACACTCACCACATTTTACTTGCTATATGAGGACACAGAAGTCACACTGATGGAGTTTCTATGTGCCAATCACTGTGCTGGTTTCCATACATGTTAATCTCATTTTCTCAATGAATTCCAGCAGCAGCACTTTAGGGCTGATGCTAACCATTACCCTAATCTCAGAGAGGTTAGGGAAATAACTCTCATTCACAGTCCACATATAGGAGGTCTAACATTCACACCTAGGCTATCCAAATCCAAAATTCAATTCATGGGTCTCTAATTATCCATTCCAGTCTTTCTCAATAGACTGTAAACCACTTAACCTCAACAACATTGTTACGCTTCTTGTTGAACACTGCATTTTCTTAGAAAATTATAAACTATGATGTTGTATTTTCAAAATAAATCAGACTTCATGTTAACTTTGTTAAAATGTATATTAATGATACATAGGTTTAAATGACACTCTACTTTTGCAATAAGAAAAAAAAAACTAATTATGTTGACCCCCAAAGTGATTTCAGAGAAGTAAAAAACCATTCCATTTTCAGGGCTAACCTGTGTGGCAAATAATGAAAAAATGAAATTAAAACAATGACCATCTAAACTAAAACCACTTCCAATTTCTTAAGGGAGAAATATGACCCACAACAAAAGGTATAGCTTCTTGGTCTCTTATCTTTTTCTCAAGTAAAATAACAATAGATATTAGGGAAAATCAACCAAAACAAATCCAAGTCTTTTTTTTTTTTTTTTTTTTTAACATATGCTGTATATAAGGGGAAAGTCAAAACCTCAGTGCAAGTTCTGAACATAAGATTATTACTGAGACAAACTTCACTTAATTACACTGGTATATTTAGTTTACTTTCCATGAGGTTAAAAGATCCAGAGTACAATGCTTGTATCTTTTTGTTATAATTCTTTCAAAATATTCTTTCTTTACTGCATCCATCCCCAAAAATATTTTTTTCATGGCAAAACCAAGCGAAAGTGAAATGAAACTTTAAACTGAGGCAAAGTTTCTTTCACCTTAACTGTGTTGTAAATGTCTTTAAAAAGATAAATGTATTTTATGTGACTTTTCATTAGAAGGAGAAAATCATTCTGTTTCTATGTCTACTAACATATTCTCCAGAAAATTAAGAAACACATCTTCTAATTTCTAAATTCATTTAGAATTGCTTATTAATTTTACATCTGTTATATAGGCACACACGATTGAAAAAGAAAGATATAATTGAACCTCAAATGAGCCATTTAAATATAAGCTATTTCTTCATTCGGTCTGACATTAAATCTGTAAATAAAAGTGAAACCTACTCAAGTTGACATTAATTTAATAATCTAGTGACAGTATGGGAAAAACGGGCATGCATTGGCTTTTGACTGAGATAAATTTTAAAGTTAAGTTTTTCTCCCTACTTAGCTTTGCAGGTTACCCTCAAGACATTAATCTATTGAAAAGAATAATATATCATCTTTCAGAGGAAACATGTCATAAATATTTTGATAAAGTATTTGTAATCCTCAAAAACAGATGGCTGCTCCATAAAGATTGTCAGCTGAGAAGGTTTTGCTGACAGAATCATATAAAACAACGGCAAGCGGGTTTTGCACTGCAAAATCAGATGCATTCTTCTATTAATCAATCACAGCTGGCTGATTTTTCTGACAGCTGGAACTTGCAAGACCTAATTTCCACCCTTTGCTCTATTACTGACTGACAAATCCTAAATAAGGCAAAATAGCCTCTTCATGGGTGAGGGATGTAATTATAGATTAAAATGCCAAAAGGAGAAACATGAAGAATGTTGATTTGACCTTACAAATATGGGAGAAAGAAAATATTACTAAGGACCTTAGGCAGAAACAGCTCCAGGAAACTGAAATATTGGGAAAGGAGTGCCTATATTCATAATAATAATGCAACAAGGAGAATGTTCGCTTCCCCATGTGGCTTTCCACTCTGCAAGTGGCATTTCATTGCCTAATTGACTTTTAGGTCTAGTTTTCTTTATTGACATTTGGATGATGTTTTGGAGGAAGAGTGTATGTATCCCTTTGCATTACTAAAACTCAAATTGTGCTTTTATAACTGTAGTATTTTTTATATAACTTTAATATGCTATTTATTTGTTACTTTGCCCCAGTGAAAAGATAAGGAAAAGTTACCTTTTCTAACCAATTTTCCCCAAAATCAAAGAATCCAAAGCATAGAAAGAAGGCATGTGATTCAGTGTGATAGGCAATGAACGGGTTTAAGTCAGCATACCTTAGTCTAATACCATGTGTTAAATCCCTTCAAGTATTTATGATTATATGAAATTTTCTTTTTACTTATTTTTTGACTCTTCTCTTCAATGCAATGTAAAATAAATGAAAGCAAACATCTAACTGTGCATGGATCATCACTCTATTGTATCCTCAGAGTAAAAAACAGTGCCTACTATACAGTGAGTCTTTTGTAAATATATGTTAAAGAAATCTATAAATGCCATCCCATGTAGCCATGAAGTATTCACAGCATACATTGTGTGCTCTGGATCAATTTACTTTTTTATTTACAAAAATATTTCATTTATTAAACATACATTTTGTACCTATCATGTGTTAGGCATTATGCCAGGTGCTAATCTACCTTTATTTTACAGAGAAGAAATTCAAGGACTCAAGAATAAAATAATGGTGTAAAATTTGTTAGCTTGCTATGGGAGATCTAATTTTTAGACCACCACTCTTTTAAAGGGTTTATTCATCCATTCATCCCATTTTCAGCAAATACACAATAAAATCTCTAATAGAGAGGAAAGATGGAAGACATAAGGTAAAATAATAGAAACGTCATTCCTATATTATAAGTAACAAAAATTGTTACTGGAAAATAGGTCATTTAAGTCTTTTTTTTTCCTTTTTTTGCAATCTTATTACAAGTCTTAGCACTTCACACATATTTTGCAAGTTTGAATAAAAAATTTTGTCCTAACACAGTGCCTTGCAAATAATTACTGGAAATCGCTAAACAGATGAATAAATGAGTATATTATAAAGATGCCTACATTTTTATTTTTTGTAGAGATTCTGAATAAAATATAAAAATAAGTATATTTAACTCTTCCTAAAGCAGCCTGCATATTCAATATAGCACATTAGCCACTGAATCTGACCTGAGGTTATTTTAAATAAATTCCCAAAAAACATTTTTCATAAAATATAAACTAAGAGTCTACCATGAGCCAAGAATCATTCAAATATGAGAAAAAAACCCAAATATTAATATGAGTTTTTTCCCATGCTTAAGATTTTTCCCTTCTAAACTAATAAATATAAATGTGCAACTACACTAAAGTGTGATAAGAGACTTAATTCACCCAAGAGATCATAGTTACTCATATATCTCACAGTTCTAGTTTTACAATTTGAGTCTTTCTTCATGTAATATTCATATGCTCAGCTGTCTATTGCATGCCTCCTCTTGAATTTACCATATATATTTTAAGAAAGAGTGGGCAAAACACATCCCATTGTCACCTCCACACCATTTCACCTTCCTTAGGTCAATCTCTATCAACAGCACATTTACCAAACCAGTTGTCCAAGTCATCATTCTTCATATGTTATTAACTCCAAGACTCTTAATCTTCTCTTTGTTCCCTTTCTCAAATTCATCCACTTATGTCTATCCCTTCTATTATTCACTTAGTTGGGTCAAATTCATCTTTCACCTAAATTAGAACTAGAGTCTTATTTTTCCCTTGCCTCAAGACCTGGAGAGCATTCCAGAGAACAACACCAGCATGGCAAAAGTCATGTAATTTTAAGTATCAACTTCCTGTCAAGGCAGTGCAAACGATTAGAAGTCGCCAGCACTTAAGAGAACAGTCCTTGACCTCGAATAACTGAAGAAAGGTATCACTCAAGTCATTGTTTCATTGTTTAAGAGACTAGTTCAAAAACAGAGAAAGAAACAAATAAATTTGGGAGTTAAAATCTGCATTACCCTTTTCCTTACTTGGACTAAAATGAACCTATTCTTACTCAAAGTCTGGTCTACTTTTAAGAACATTGGCTTTTTCCATCTCCAGCATCTTCATTTGTTTGAGCTTTTGTATTTATTTGTAAGTAAACTTAATAAATTTTAATGAATGAATTTTGAATCCAACTAGACTGAAGTTCCATAATACCAGGAACTACTTTTGTCTTTTCTTTCCTTCTGTTTCTTTCCTTTGAGGACTAGGAGAAGATAATCCATCTTCACCTGAGAAACCATAAAAAAATGCTGGTGATTGAGTAGTGCCAGGAATATTTAAAGTTTAAAGAAAACCACCCACTGAAATTTTAAATTAACTAATCACTTAACGTATAATCATACAGCTCTTCCAGAGACAGTAAAGATAAGAATATACCCTTTAACATGACAATTTTTCCAGTTAACTACCATACTTCAACTGCTCCTGATACATTAGATTTTATAAAATATGTAATTTTGCTATATAAATAAAATTTTCTCAAATATATCTGGCTATTTCTATACTAACATGGAAAATCAATTTCTGCTCAATATTTTAATAATCTTCCTTTATAAGTCTGGCTGTTATAGTGCACATGATAAGCCTTTAGACATCTCTGAAGACTTCATTTCTAAAATTCTGTCAATAGTTTGTTAAAAACTCCTTATACAGGATTTGATGGTTTATTTTTAATTAATATATTATTTTCCTATAAAGCATAACAATATTATTCTGATCTTTTGTCTCTCTTGAGTTTCCAAATATTAGGGTCACTGATCTTCAGAAGAAATCTAGACTATTCTCTTCAATTTAGTTTTTACAAAACCAGGCACAATTTTACGTTTTTCCCCTTTGAAAACATTGCAGATTGTTCACTGTTGATTCCCTATAGTAATGTCCTAGTGAGACCTATATGTTGGGAGACGAAGAGGTCTTTAGTTCTTATTTATGGTTCTAGTGTAAATTACTATCGATATGAGCCCATGTCTCTTCATTTTCAAACGAATGTATTTAAGTACATAAAATTATAAAGAGCTTTTTATTCTCACACAGTTTGGAATATATACAATTAGTAACAGATGCAACTAATAAGAATATAGTAAAAAACCCAGCATAGATATTTTGAGAGTTTACTTTTACACAATAATTCTAAAGTTTCACTGTGAATTATACATAATGAATGTGACATACTCAAATATTTTTTCAGTATTATTATTTTTTTGAACTTGGGAAAAGAACATACAATAAAACGTGTCTATAAGGTCTACTCAAGTAGGACTACTCTGTAGTCTCTGCTTAAACAAGGCTGATCAAGTAATTAAAAGAAAATGATTTAGTGGAGGAAAAAATGAAAATGAACAAGATTAGAATCACGTACAATAAAATTAATTATTTTTATTTGTATGACACCGCATCGAATGCAAAACAATAGCAAGCCTCTGAGATAGTCTGAATCTCAAATTCCATGTCTTACTGGTATGAGACATTGATAGGAAATAAAAGTAGATACTAAATATTAATTTTTCTCCATCTTTGTAACTGTCACTGTGTGCATAAAGGATTTCTTTTCATATGAAAGTTTAAATGATTCAAGTCAGGGGGTTATAATTAGCAACTTCTATATACACAGTAAATGTTTTGGTAGTTAACCTATGAATGTTATTGACAAGGTTAGTAGAAGGTAGAATGAAAAGTATTCCCATGTGTTACCCATAGCTTCCATTAAGAAAGTTACTCTCCTTTTATAGAAAAGGCATTCAAAACTTTTTGTCACTTATGCATTCAATGCTCAGTTTATAACTTTTGAATCAAATCTTCCCCACAGGTTCCTTACAAAACTCCCATTTGCCCCAGTGTTAAACACTTATGCCACCATCAGCGAAGTCTGATGCATTCCCTGATGTTTTCATTCAATTTTGGTCTTCACATATCTCTATCATTAATCAGTTACTTCAGATGATTACTGCAAAGATGTTCTGGGGTTGAATAAGTATACAAAATGATTAGCTTTTTAGCCTTGACGTCTGTTGCTAGAGACATGAAAACTATAACTTGATCTATAGTATAATGCCATATTTCCAAATCACTGTACATAAATGTACCAAGTGAACACAATCTATTAAAAGAATAGGAATGTAATTTGCTTTCCAATATACAAAATATTTAAAAAATATACCAAAAAAATCTAAAAATAAAAATAAATTAATTAAAAATGTGCTACAGCATATATAAAAGGAAACAAAATGTGTGTACTTCAAAAAAAAATCACACTAGATAATGAATTGGGAGACCTACGTTCCAGTCCTGGCTCCTTTACTCATCAGCTATAAAACCTTGCATAAATAACTTGATGGGAATATATTAATTGCTGATAATTCTTTATAAGCAAATGTCAGGGGATAACTAGGGGAAAAAAATAAAGAAGTACAGTATACTTCTTTGTTCTGAGTTTTGAGTGTATACATAACATGTTCTCTGTTAACTCTAGCTTAGTTTCTTGTAAGCAGAAAAGGAGCCCCAATTTAAGGTTGTACTTCATTGTCCTCTATTTGTTGCTAACTGCTCCTCTTTAATCTTTCTATTTAGGATAATCACAGCATGATGCGATGTATAACATTTTAGATGTATTTTATTCTTTAATTGATTCATTTGGTTTCTAGACCAATTTTGCTCAAATGGATTCCCTCAGAAACCCAAAGAAATGACCTGGAGATCATTGATTTTGATATATCTAATATTATATCTATAGCTTTCTACTTATATCCATATTATCTGTATCTGTATATATCTATATCCATAGCTATAACTATCTCATCTTGCTTTCTGAGTAGTGTTTAAACTCAAGATGATGGCAAAAAGCATTACCATATCCTAGAAAGATTATGGGTTTAGAGAGCAGAAACAAAAGTCTTTTGATATCTATAGCCAAATTCATTTCTAGAGAGACTATACCAATTTACACTACTTATGAATGTTTCACTGCATCCTCATCAGCAATGAGTCTTTAACTAAAATCTTTTATTATTTTAGCAGGTAAAAAAAAAAAAGAGAATACTTTAATTATATTAGGTTAAAGAGAACCAAATCATTATCCAGTCTATTTAGACTTATACAATGTACTTATGATAGAAAAGGTAAAATGATGCCACTGTGCTGTATTAATATTAATTTTATTACCTAAAAGTAAGAGGAGATTTCAAAATATTTTAATAGAATAAAATGAGATCCAAATGATCACAAGAAGTTCAATTGAATAGACATGACAAATTTGGATTATCAAAAGTCAAAAATCCTTACATATAAGCCAGAAAGCTGATTTATACTTTGAAAATCCCAAGGGAAAAAAAGCATTATATACCACCTTAAGTGAATAATTAGATTGTAATTATAAAAATTACATTTTATGTATAAAGAAAAAATTACAATTAGAATATAAAATTTTCTGGTATTAGTTATATAAAAGGTTGAAATACCTTACTAATTTATTCCTATATCTCCTATGAGTATTTCCTTTACCTGGAGTTGCAATGCTAGTAGACTTTCTCCCTGAGTGCTTTAAGTCAGTACAAAACTTGTCTGTGACTATGTTTTATTTCTATGTTCTAATTTAATCTACTTGTGTTGCTATAACAGAATACTATAGAGTGGATGGCTTATAAGCAACAGATTTATTTCATACAGTTCTAGAGGCTAAGGAATCTAAGATCAAGGGCCCAACAGATGGTGTATGGGGAAGCCCTACTTCCTAGTTCATGGATGGCCATCTTTTCACTGTGGCCTTGCATGGCAGAAGGCACAAGGGAGCTCTCTGCGGTCTCTTGCAAAGGCAATAATCTCATTCATAGAGGCTCATGACCCACCGCTCAAAGACCCCACCTCCAAACTCCATTACACTGGGCATTAGGATTTAACATATAAATATTGGAGAGACACACGTTCAGCCTGTAGTAGTTTCTTTGGCTGGAAAAAAAAAAAAATCCCTATTTTCTTTTAGTTATATTAGTACTTCTATTCAAGCTATACAGCTTTAGTTTTTTGTTTGTTTGTTTGTTTGTTTGTTTCCCTGCTTTTCTTTTAAAGATGGCTTTGCATTTTTTGTGCTCTGGCTTCTTTTCAGACAGTAATGCTTTCTAAATTACTTCAGGACAGTCCCCAAGAATGGAAAACTCCCTCCATTGAGAGTTTCTGGAGTAAGAAAACTAGAGTTTAACCTTTAGTTTTAAGCCACTAGATTTTTGTGACCTTGAGGAAATCTCTCTCCTCTGACCCTTGTTTCCTTCATCTAAAAACTGGATATAATAATAATGACCTCACTGTGTTTTGCTTAGAATAAATAAAATTCTGTGTGTCACTGGTTCTCAAACCTGGGAGCATATTAGAATAACTAGGGCATTAGCATTTTCATAATATCTTAGGATATTTAATGTGTGCCTAAATGTTGTCTTAAATGACAATCTTGAGATGCTAGCAGAAAATCTGACTCTACCTCCAAACCTGTGGTCACATTAGCTATAACTAACTTTGAAATCTTATATGCATACACCAAATCATTTATTTCAGGGGTGATTTACATTCTGGGTCTAATCAAGGCATTCTTAATTTATGTCAAGATATGGATTACCTAATCACTGCCATTTGGCACAAAATATGAAACTCTATGCCTGGATAAGAGAACATGATTCTCATTCCCTGTCAGGCTTGAAATAACCTGCTTAGCACTGCAGCTTAAACAGAGAAGGGCGTTCTTTTCTACCTCTAACTGTAATCAGTACTGGAAATGGAGCAGAAAAAAGATTGAGCTATTCAGTTTGAAAGGGGCACCCAAAAGAGATGGTTTGATTTGTAAGGGAGACCAAGCATCTGAATTTTTATCTAGTGCCATGTACAACGTAGCTCCCAAACATAAAATGATATTATTACTATGATTTTACAGATGGGGAAACTATGTTTCTGAGAAGTATCTTGCCTACATATATGATGATTTTTTCAATTCTATCCAAATAGTTCTCCTTCTAGTACATCATCCCGATATTGAGTAATGGGATAGAATTTGAGAGACCAATTCCCCCACTCCAGCTTTGCTGTACTTTACATTCCCAACACTGCTTTTCAATTGAGGGGCCACATTTAAGAAAATATAAAAACATAAAACATGTTAACATTCCGGTAGGAAATATTCAAACCACTTTAGCACACCTTAACATTTATAAGAAGAGTGATTCAAACAATAAATTGATGATGGCTAGGTATCACAATAAAATGAACAATTTTGCATTGGGTCCTACTAGGTATTAAAAAATGAGATTTTTAATAACCATTTCCTATAATGAATAGAAGACACTGTTGCAATAAATTTATTCTCATCTATACTGACTAGCAGAATTCTAAGTTAAATGAAAATGATTTAGTAATTGGTATTAAAAACATTAGTTTCATGATAATTTAAGTAATTGACCAGCCCCTCCCTTACTTTAGGTAAAGGGTAAACTATATGAACTGTTGATTATATCCCAACATCTAAGCTAATCAAATTGGACTGGAATTTGAGCTTGATGATTAGAAAACACAAGGAACCATGATAACAAAAGTATTTCACAGACTAACAGTTACTCTAAATCTCTTTGAAAGAGAAACAGGGGATTTGAGTTTAAAAGATTGGGGGAGGAAGTACAAAAAAATAATACAGAGCATGAAATTTACCATAAGACATTTAACGCTTACTTATGAAATTTGCTTAACTCTGAGCCTTGATTTCTTTTTTAAATATACATTTTTTAATTGTTCAATTATAGTCAACATACTATATTATATTAGATTCAGGTATAAAACATGGTGATTAGACATTTATATATATATCTTATGACATGATCACCCCAATAAATCTAGTACTCATCTGACACCACACAGTCATTACAATATTACTGACTTTATTCCTTACACTATACTTTACATTCCTATGAATATTTTATAAATACCAATTTGTATGTCTTAATCCCTTCCCCTTCTTTACTTCCTCCCAATCTAGCAACCCATCAAAATGCCCTCTGTATCTATGAGTTTATTTCTGTTTAGTTTGTGTATTTTGTTCTTCAGATTTCACATATAAGTGAAATCATATGATATTTGTCTTTCTCTGTATTATTCCACTTAACATAATACTCGCTAGGTACATCCATATTGTTGCAAAAGGCAAGATTCCATTCTTTCTTATGGCTGAGCAATATTCCATTGTATATATGTAACACCTCTTCTTTATTCATTGACCTATCGATGGACACCCAGGTTGCCTCCATTTTGGCTATTGTAAATAATGCTGCAATGAACATATGGATTCATATGTCTCTTCAAAGTAGTGTTTAGGTTTGTTCAGATAAATATCCAGAAATGAGGTTACTGGGTACCTCTTTGTTTCTTGTTATAGCCTTGTTTTAAAGTCTATTTTATGGTGTAAGTATTGCTATCCTAGCTTTTTGTTCATTTTCATGAAATATGTTTTTCTATTCCTTTATTTTCGGTCTGTGTGTCTTTCTATCTGAAATGAGTCTCTTATAGCAGCATATGTAAGACTCTTGTTTTCTTATCCATTCAGTCACCCTATCTTTTGATTGGGACATTTAATTCATTTATATTTAAAGTGATTGTTTATAGATATTTAGTTATTGCCATATTATTGTTCATATTTTTAATCCTCCTTCTCTTCCCCTCCCCCTTTTCCTCTTTCTTCCTCATCTCTCTCCCCTCCCCACCTCCTTCTTTTTCTCTCTGTCTTCTCTTCCTCCTCCTCCTCCTTCTTCAAGAAGTCCTTCTAACATTTCTTGTAATACTGGTTTTGCCTTGATGTGAGCCTTGATTTATCTACCTATAAATAAGGATAATGACACCTATCTCATGAATCTATTGTTCATATCATATCAGATAATATAAAGTCATAGACACAGAGTTTTACATTAAGATAAAAATGATTAGTACTTGTCAAATTCTTTTTTGAAAATGGAAGATATGCCTTCTTTTCAAGTATCTAAAGAATAATCCTTTGAGCTTTAAAAAGAACCTTTATGATTTCAATACTTATGAATAAGTATAGAAAACAATGTAATAAAACTAGGTTAATACATAATAACAACAACAACAACAACAACAAAACACTGTCCCCAGGAAACAAAGAAAATTCTGTTTAAAACACCCTGAATAAGAAATTCTGCCTATGTGATAATGTGGATGGATCTTGAAATTATCATGCTAAGTGAAATAAGTCAGACAGAAAAGTTGAGAACCATGTGATTTCACTCATACATAGGCTATGAAACTGAAAGCAACAAATGAACAAGACAAATAAACTCATACAGATAACACTTTAGTGCTTACCAGATGGAAAGGTGGTGGGAAGGTAGAAAAGGGTCAAGGGGATCAAATATACGATGATAGAAGGAAATTTAATTCTGAGTGGTGAACACACTACGCAATATACATATGACATACTACTGAATTATACACTTGAAACCTATTTGATTTCATTAACCAATATCACCCCAATAATTTTAATGAAAAAAAGTTTAAATAAACACTGAATAAAACCTTGAACAACTCTAATATCATAAAAGAAATCCAAACTAAACTGAAATAAGGATAATGAAAAACTACATGTTAAAACAAATTAGATTATGTTTTAAAAGTATGAAATTGCATATTTTATGCTATTAAAAACTAATATCAAATTAAGATATTTATCGCAGAAGAAAAAAAAAGAGTAAAGCTCTTTGGCACTCAACTGACAGTGTCTGCTACATTTATCTATTGACTAGATTGCCATAAAGTTCTATTACTAGGTTTCTTAATTCTAGTCTCTCTACTTTGATAATATTCTATATGCTACTGCCATGTGCATTTTCCAAGTGGATAGCTATCAACATGTATGGTAAGCAAGACATAATGTTTATTTACGTTAATGAGATTTTTGAGGTTGTTTGTTACAGGGGTAAATAGATTCTAATGTGTCCCATACTGATCTCCTGCTTTCTGGTATCCAATGAGCCTGTGTAGTCTCCAACCTTTGGCTGGATCTGGTAATTTGTTTCTAAAGGCAAAGGAAATAGGATGTTACTCCTGTGATTATGCTATGTTATATAAGATCTGCTTTAGTAGATAAAGACAAGAGATTTAATGTAAGTAGCATTTCTACTGCCTGTGGAAATGATTTTCATTTTTATTTGTCCTGTCCTAACATATGACTTTCAAATAAAATGTTTTCAAGTTAAATAATTTAATTTATTGCAATTAAAAATGTGTCAAATATTTCGACAATCTTAATGTATTAAATAAATATATTTTAAAGAAAGAAAAATAAATAACTTAAAAAAAAGGTAATCTATAATTCTTTTTCATAATGTTGGACTGATTCCATTTTAGGTTGAATTTTTAGAATTTGCTTGTAAATAAAATGAGACTACTTACTTTAAGTTCTTATTGCAACTGAGCAAATGATTAATTGTGTAGGTTCTTTAAGGTGATTACGTATCGATCTATGAGTCTCTTCCACTTCGTTAGAATTTCTCATTATACTTCTATGTCCCTGTTACTGTATTTTTTTCAAATTGTACATACCATTATTATTGATATACCCCACATGACTGTGGAATAGTAGATCATTCAAGAAAGGTATAGAAATATAAAATCATGGGATATCTGTAGGTACTAGCATAAATAATTGATTACCAAAATCACTGAATCATGCAATGCACTTGAGAATAAATACTTGCCAAGGCACAAGAGTCTTTACAGTCTTTACAGATTTTTGAGCTTGCATCATTTCAGAAAAATATATTTCAGAATAGGCAAGAAGCATGACAGAAGTTTACAACTATTTTGTGAAATCCAGAGAGTGTGATAAATCTGACATACTCCATACATTTAAGCATGTATTTGCTTATCATTCATCTTTCCTCAGTAGAAAGTTCTATGAGGGTAGGAAATTTCATCTCATTTATTCACTGATGTATATCACAAGAACTTACAATAGAGTCTCATACTTAGTACTTAATAAATGTTAGTTGAATAAATAAATAATTTTACAATATCTTGGTAATGGAAAAATAAACATATTAAAGTAAATAATAACAGACATGTCTTCTAGAAAAAATAATGTAAGTAATTACAGCCCTCTTATCCTTCACTCATATATATGATTTTTTATAACTACAAGTAGCACCAATTAGTATAATCTGTATGAATATGGACAATATCTATGTAAGTGTACACACTTGAGAGGAGTTATTTAATTAATTAATTAATTAATTAATTTGTTTGTTTGTTTATTTATTTGCATATGCTGGTTGAGTATGTCTTTAGGATATTTTATTGTTGCTGTACTCTTAGAGTATTTCTTTTTGTCATAATAATCAGGGAAGCTGAGGACTGAGTGGGCTCTTGTCTCTAGAAACTACAAATGAGAACTTCCCTCTTTCTCACATGCCCTTCCATGCCATTGAAAGGCAAGGTTCTCCTCCATGAAGAAAGAAGATTAACTCATATCCACACAAACCTGCATCATCACAGACAGGGAAGAACCTCAGTAGAAAAATAAATGTCATTTTCCTATTAGTGAAAGTCTCTAAAGATTTGAAGGAGTAAGGGTATGAGCAGTATACCCGTTTTCATGGTCTCCTGTTCTATCAGTCTCTTAGATCAAGGGCTTCGGTATAGGGAACTTTCAGTCACTATCATTACATGTGCATTTAACACCCTCTTAAGGAGCCATCAGGGTTAAAGGAGATAATGCCAGAAATCTGTGACACGCAATTAATAGAATGTCACTGCAGTCCCTGACATGTTTAATAATAATAAACAGGTAGCGTTTTTCTATAATTTTGAAAAATGCAAAGCAAAAGCTGTTGAATATGTAAATTATACTCAGAAAATCTTATTTCCTCTTAGAAATAAATACCTACTTGAGTAATGAGCCCAGGAGAATGAGTGATGACCATTAGCTTTTGCTTTCCCTACCTTGTAAGCTCTCCTTGAAGAAAAACATACTATCTGTAGCTATTGAAATAATTATAATTGATGTCTGAGTTACAAAAATAATAATCCATTTTCTTCTAAGTGACAAAATGAGAGCTGTCAAGAAAAATGTAAGTACATAGGGACCATGATAGAAAGTGGTAAAAGAATAAAAATGCTAAATAGTGACGCATGATTTATCATTGATTTTAGAGGAAGTCACCATATAAAATATCTGTTGAGATGATCTCTCCTTTTTTTCTATTCTGGCAAAAATAAAGATTAAAATTTTAAATTATTTTAAGGTAGATATGCTGTCATTTAGCCCAGGCTACACCATTTTGATATTTATTGAGGATAAACTAACAAGAGTGCTAAATCAACAAATTGTTTTTGAGGTAAAAAACATGTAAAGATCATGTGAAAAGATGATCACATTCAAAAATTAGACCCTGACCTTATTCATCTCTCCTTGGCTTGTAAAAGTGAAGAATTTACAGGGAAATAAAATGAGCTTGAAAAACTTTAACTCGAGATAGGCTGTTAATATCCAGCAGATGGTGGTGCATAATATTTAGTACTGCTTAACATTATGGGCCATGTACGGATGGTGTATAACTAACTGTACAGGTTTCCTTGGCGCCATAGAGCTGCATCACACCTCTGCGGGTGAGACTTAAAAGAATGTTGGTAAATACTAGATAAGGTTACTGAGCTTGGTGTACATCTTAGACTGGAGTAAGAAAATACAATGCTTCCTTTTTGCCTGGGCATAGCCTTCCTTTTGACTCAATGCCCTAAGAATAAAAGTGACCAAAAATCTCTAGTGTACTTGTATATATGTATATGTCTGGGGAAAAAGAGGTGATTTGTCCTTGGCTTTGGAGGTGTTTTGAATTTATTTTCTTCAGTCTTATTATAGTCTTCAATTTTCCATGGAAAGAGAAATTGTAATGCTCAACAACTCTGTGGCAACTAAGGTTGAATTCGGACCCCTGGTCAGGGATAGAATGACATGAGCGCAACTGAGGAAGTTGATGATCTCTACTGAATGAAAAACACAAATGGATGAAGGTATGCTGAATAATTCACTGCAGAGCTGTTAGTGAGTACACTGTCTACCTAGAGTGCAAACCAGCTATATTTCCTACAAATGCCTTCAACTAAACATACCTTTAACATGGGCTATATTATACTATATTAGCATATGCAAAGCTTAATGTATATGTTATGATATATTAGAAACCTAAAGGCAAGAAACCATAGAGCATTAAAGCTAGCAGGGATCTTAAAACCATTTATTTTTAACCTGCATTCCTTGAACTGCTTAGGTCCAAAAGGTTACAGTGAGGATTCAGGAGCTATTTCAATAGTTCAGGAAGCCCAAAGGAAATTACAAATTACCATAATTATAAGACCTAAAAGGTTAAATATAATTATAAATGTCTTAGCAGGATGACATAGCAAGGTTATTCTTATTCAAAATTCTAAATGTGTCTATATAATTAGTAAAATATTTTTTAATTGAAAAAAATGAAAACAAAGTAACTGCCTCCTAATCAATATACTATGACAGATAGCTCTTTCGAATCATAATCAAAACAGTGAAAAGGAAATTTGGGGTTGAAAAACTTTGGCAACCATTAATCTGGTTTGATCTTATGCTCTTCCCACCTTGCTCTCCCCACCA